>OZ005734.1:236341981-236984341 GCA_963930755.1 Eudasyphora cyanicolor
ACTAATGGAAACGTGGAAGAAGAATGAGGCGAATGAAAAGGACAGATTGGAATATTGTACACTCTTATTAGTAGCGTAAGTAATCGTTTGGGTGCGGGTGGTGATGCTTGACTACCATAATACCACTTGTTGCTTTGCTTTCGCTTCCAGTATTCCACCATTCTGCTTCATGAAATTGTCTTATGAAAATAATAGGATTTCGTACTTTTTTTTGCTTCGGTTTTATTATATTTTATTTTCTGTGGATATTTACATGGTATTCTGCGCCGAGAAAGAAGACGTGAAAGTGACAGTTGAAGTTAATTAAATTACTGTGGTAATTGAATGCTGCTGTATGTGATTCCAGGCTAGCTAATAATGCTATTTTAAGCTGAAGGAAGTTCCACAGCATCAGAGGAAAAAATAAATGTTATTGTATGCATTAAAGAAATTCTTTAAAGAAATTAAATAGGAAAATATTGGGACAAGACATCCATTGTTCTTTAACAAACCAAATTAACTAAATTAAATTTTATTTTGAAAATTTTTAGTCATCCTTCCATGTCAGAATTTTATGTATCTACCAACGAATTTTCTTAACAAAAATTTTACAGATCGTACAAATTGTACTGTTGTAGAAGCCTATAGAGAAGGAATTTCAAAAAAAATTAGGGAATATATCTGTCATTTCTTCACCAGTCAACCAATTGGTATACATCTTTACAAACTTATAGAAGAGGATTTGGCGAGCCTAACTTCTCTAGCCACAATAGCAATCGACAATAGATGGAGTAGGACTTGTAGAGATGCTGTCGCTGTAGTCCTTAAAGTTCCACTGATGCTTATGAAGGTAGCTTCTGCTATGTATATTCAATGAGCGATTTTAAGAGAGAAGCTCTTATGCTTTTCTATAGGAATATAAGGCGACGTTGACCGTTGCTATACATTAGGTTAGGTTAACGTGATATCCAGAGATACCAATTTATATAAAACAATTAAGGTCCCTAGTGCTACTACGGCCCCAGTTGCCCCTAATCGGAACAAACCTGTTTGATACACAAAGTTATCAATAATACGTTTATCTTTATCTGCGATACTTCCTATATAGGCCGACCCAGTATATCCAGTCGCCGTTTACTCAATGCGGAACAGTAGCAAAGCAGGTGCTCAATGCTCTCCACTTCTTCATCATCTCGACAGCTTCTGCAGACGTCATTGAACTCAATTTCCAATCTAAAGGCGACTCTCCCGTCAGAACTGACAGAACTCTAGTGCGATGAGATATTTTCACCTTCTCAGGTTGTATATTGGCTAAATTTGTCTAGCTATCAATTTCTGTCCATCCGTCATTGGACTACCACCGATATACGTGTGGTCCATCAAGTGGTTTCGTTTTGAATCATATGTTATTCAGACAGTGATAGCTATTTCCCACTCAAAATCTCGACAATTCAGTATCACATCTCCTTGAAACGAAATTATTTGCTTTGCGTTTGGGAATAAATTCAAACATATTTCCAAAGTGAGCGCCCCAGTAAGTGAGTTGGTAGCGTGCCTATGAGTTTGGGGGTCGTGGGTTCGATTCCCACCATAGGATCTGGTTTGTCGCTGCAAAATCTGGCCACATGGTCTTTGTAATTAGAGTGTAAATTTACTTTGTATTGTAATTCATATAAATAAATATTTCTAAAGTCGGTGCTATGTGGCTCAAACAGTGCGTTTATTGGCAAGTTTTGGCCGAAATAGGGCACCCACCGCGCCTGCTATACCCAAGTTTGTGCAAAAAGTTCGTGAGATTGGCTTACTAGTAGACAACACTAAGTTTATATGACTAGTAGACAAGTTTATTAATCGATTAGTCGAAAGTCGACTTATAGAACCCTAGACAACACTCGCGGTCCCAGTGATCTTACGGTTTATACTGAGCAGATTGTGGCTGCCTGAACCAAGAGTGTGCGATTCAGTACTGTAACATCGATCTCAACTAAAAATTTTAGGCACCCGCCTAATTCTAATTTTGCACAAATACCTCGCATTATTTGCTTAGAAGGTCCAATTGACTCAGCAATTGGACGCCCACGATCATGGACAATGATTTTGCTCGAAAAATATTTTTGTTTTGACGAAGCGCATTTTCATCTCGGAGGCTATGTTAAGAAGCAAAAATTGCACATCTGGGGATCAGGAGACCCGCTCGTGATAGTCGAGAAGCAAATGCTTCTTGAGATAGTGACAGTTAGGTGTGGACTTTGGAGCTTTGAAACGTCATTTCGGTTAAAGGTGAACGCCATAGAAGGATTATAAACCATTTTTTATGGACGAAGCGCATTTCCATACCGGCGGCTATGTTAAGAAGCAAAACTGGCGCATGTGGGGATCAAAAAATCCGCTCATGTGACGATCATGAGCGGATTTTTTGATCCCCAGATGCGCCAGTTGTGTCCTCAGAGAGTGACAATTAAGTGCGGATTTTGGAGCGGCTTGAAACGTCATTTCGGTAATAGTTGAGCGCCATGGAAGAATAATAAACCATTGTTTGTGGCCGAAGATTGAAGATATTGTCTTGGATTATCTTGGGTTCAGCAGAATGGCATGCCATGTCACACATCACAATCTATCTTTTGCGCGCCATGTTCGGTAGCCGTGTAATCATCCGTCTCGGAGATGACAATTTGACAAACCGCAGCTTCGATTTGACGCCGTTACACTTTTTGTGGAGTACCGTGATAGATCGATTTTATGCGAATACTCCATTAACCATTCAGGTACTTGGGCGAATATTCGTGATTCGAAAGATAGAGGGCGAAACCGTAACCAAGATCTTGGAAAATTCGGTTGACTGGAATTTTATAACGAAACATGGAGGTTGGTCCAACCTGTGTGTGAATTTAGGGATGTAGCCTCCAGAATTTAATGTCAGCCAGGCAGTCCCAGTTAATGACAAAACAAGTGTTAGGCTGTAGGTTGCGGTTCATTCACTTCCCTTATTCTTATTATTTTGGCTTGATATACACTGCAAGTATTTGGTAGTCTGTGAGCTATATCCAAACTAAGTTCTTTACGGTGCAATCCAAAGATAATCATCCCATAAAGGTTCGCAATATTTGTACAGAAGTGGAGATAGTTACTATTTTCTGTTATTCTGCCAAACCATTCCTCCAATGTAGTTCAATAATATTTGCCGAACTACTACCCCCACAGCTTTCCTAAAGGAATATAAGGCTACCATGTCATTTCACCGGTTCCAAATCATTAAGTAGAGTGACCATTCCCTGTCTAGCATAATATTTAGAAATTTTGCACTTTCAGAAAAGACTACTTCAGTTACATTTAGCCGAGGAGGAACCACATGTGAAACCTTATACTTCCTATCAAAGAGAATCAATTCTGTCTTGTTTGTGTTAAGGCCCAAATCGGTGCTTCCGGTCTACCTATCAAATTTATTCAGAAATTTTTGGAGGAATTGTTTCAAGATCCCTCAACACAACCTCCTAGAAGATCTTGGAAAATGTTTTTTTTGTTTCTATATACGTGCGTCCCATCAAATTAAAGGGAATTTTGCGTAGATTACAAATATGGTGAGAAAAAGTTGAATGCTCCATAAGGAAAATTTCCATATGTCAAACGTCGAGTACGTGGACCAAAGTGTTTTTGCGTAGTATTGTACTGTATTGTTTCGTTTTAAAAGTTTAATGCAAGTATTTGGCAGGAGAGTTTCCTTCGTTGACTTCTAAAATAATATTCGCCCTTATTCCAGTTGGTGTCGTCGACGTCGATTCTTAGTCGACACTGTTTAGATTGACGACTTCATAAATAATTTTAACTTATAAAAAGGGTTTTTGTTAGTTCATGGATACCAAAAACATTCGTTTTGGAGTAAAGATGACAAAGCTAGACGACGACGCCAACTGGAATAAGGGATTATCATCTTCGCCAAATGTGCCATCAAAAATACCGCATAGATTTATATATTCGTTTAATGATACTTGATATTTTACTCTTAAAAATATTGCCAATGTTCAGATTTTTAAGCCGTATTGAACTCATAATAGGATCAGATTCTCGAAAAATAAGTTTGCATCGTTTCCCATCGTTTCAAACATAAAGCGATTTCGTTCCACAGATATATATTACGTTTTGTCAAGATTTAGAGCGGTAAAAGGGCTACAATGTAGTTTGGAAATTTTCAAGAATTCTTCACAACAAGAAAGAACAACCTCGATCCGTGTTTTGTATAGTCACTATCACCATTTTCCTGTCGATTTGTCTGAAATTTTGCAATTTGTTTTTTATTTATACTAGTATTCTCTATCCCGTTTCATTGGAGATATCCATGTGAAAAATTTTTCTAAAAACAACACGAATTTAAAATTTTGCCATTTTATTAGTCGAGTTAGAAATAGAGCGAATCTGTCCTTTATAGGTTTTATTATATACACCTAAGACTACCGTTTGGGAAAGGAAATGTTAATTCTCAGATCTTTTTATTTTTTAAAACTGATTACAAATAATACTTCTAAACTCCTATTTTTTCACATTCCAGGAACTATTTGAACTTTATCATTGAAGAGCTGAAAGATCCTGTGAAAAATTTGCCCCGTGCCATTGCTATTTCCTGCATCCTGGTCACCGTGGTCTATGTCTTGGCCAATGTATCATTCTACACAATTTTGTCGCCCGATGAAGTTTTGGGTTCTCAAGCTGTGGCTGTAACCTATGCCGAAAGAGCTTTCGGTGTGATTGCGTGGACCATTCCAGGTAAATAAAATCATTTCATCTTAGCACATTTCAAAATTTAAATTTATTTTTCTCTATCCAAAAACCAGTGTTTGTCGCCCTCTCCACCTTTGGTGCTGTAAATGGTGTGCTCTTAACCTCATCACGTCTGTTCTACGCCGGTGCCAATGAGGGTCAAATGCCCGAAATTTTGACTATGATTCAGATACAAAGATTCACACCGACTCCAGCCATCTTAGCCATGGCTCTGCTGTCTATGTTGTATTTGACTGTTTCCGATATCTTTGCCTTAATTAATTATGTTGGTTTTGCCACCTGGGTAAGTTGGGAATTGGAGATGATTTTTGTTTGAATGCGGGCTAATGTATAATAATAACTTTTTACAATTTCAGTTGAGTATTGGAGTCGCCGTCTTGTGCTTGCCCTGGTTGCGTTGGGCTCAACCCAATTTGCCCCGTCCCATTCGTGTTCCTTTGGTCTTCCCCATTGTCTATCTGTTGGCCACTCTCTTCGTCACTGTGGTGCCCATGTATGCCAGTCCTGTTGAGACCGGTTATGGTATTCTCATGATTCTGTCCAGTATACCCGTCTATTTGGTATTCATTGCGTGGAAAAACAAACCAATTTGGTTCCAAAAGACTATGGGTAAGATCGAAATGTTGCAATGTAATCCTTTTGGTGTTTTTATTTAAAAATCACTCTATTCACAAATTCATGAGCTTTTTTTCGAAAAAAAAAAAATATATATGTATATATATTTATTATTACATTAAATTCCCATATTTTAAGTTTTCGTAATCCTAATGCTTATTTAATTTTTATAGGTGGATTTACTCAAGCCATACAGAAAATGATGATGGTTGTACGACCAAAAAGTTCCTCAAAGGTTTTTATTTTCACTTTTTTATTTATTTGTCTTATTTGATTTTAAGTTATTTGTTTTTCTTCAAATCAATGCCTGTTCCATCATTATTTCGAATGCACCCCATTTTTTAAATCTTATTTTCTTTGCACATATTTGGTTTTAAAATCACAACACAACATTTAGTATTTAGGATCAAAGATTTTTTGTTTAGTATTTTGAAAAAAAAAAACGAACAAAAATTTCTCGAATCGCAAAGCAATTTTGAAAATCTTAAACAAAAATTGTCCAAAAAGGTATGATAATATAAATAAATACCAAAAAACGACATTAAATTGGCTATGTAATGACAATTCTAATGGAGCTGCCGGCCTTCGACGGAGCTTACAGACGTTCTACTATGGAACAATTAAAAAATCAGCAGTGCAAAAAATCCTAAAAAGAAAGAAAATTGTTCTACATTATCTGTCTCCTGTCTCCTTTGAATTGCAGCCATTAGAGGTCGCCAACGAGACTATAACCGAATCTTTTGGCTATTAATATAAATCGCCTGGACCAGAAAATGTCCCGCCTGCGGAGCTACAGGCAGTGGCTGATGCAATTGCTTCCTGGCAAGCGATTCTGGGAATTTTTAAAAATATTTAAAATGTTCCAAAACCTCTAGATGTTTACAAATTTCATCATTTTAACGCGATTTTAGTGTTCAAAAATTACAATTTCTTCTTAAGATTAAGGTTTCACGATTTTCTCTAATCTAAATGGAATGGTGCATGAAGAACAGTAGATTTAGAAATAACCCTAGAATTTATTTTTTTATTAATATCATATTATTGTTGTTTTCTTCTAATTTGCAGTAAGTCTAACCAGGTTTCTGCAGAAAGTTCTCATGGTTCTTGGCAAGACTAAACCAGCTCAGGTGTAAAACAAACGACGCAGTTAGAATCCCACAAAATCCAGAGATAAAGAAAATGAGAGACAGAGTAACTGAAGGATCCAAATATGTAACCACAACAACAAAAATAGAAAAAGGAAGAAGAAGAAGAACAAACCCGCTTTCAACGCAAAAATGGCATTTACGTATAGTTTTTTATGTTAAAAAAATATAAGGCTTTTTTATTATTTAAAAACAATGAGTTAATATTTTTCATGAAAATGTTTAGTGTGATTTTAAGATTTAGTTACAAATCGTATCCTTAAAAACAAACAAAAAAGAAAAATCACAAGAAAAAAATGTCTAGTAATTTTCCCATAGCCTCATGACTTTTTTCCTTTGTACTTTTAGTTTTAGTGTTAAGTTTAACTAAAGTATGGTCAGAAAAGAAAAAACAAACAAACAAACAATAAAAATATAAAGAATAGCATATTATTATGCAACTGACAGACAGACGGTGTATTCTCGAATATTTTTTTTTTACAAAAAAAGCTCAAAATGTAAGCTGAACTTAACTGCCATTTCAACAGAATATTAGAACCATTTACAAGTAGCAAATGGATTAGTATGAAGACACTGTATGTACATGTAATTGGACCATTCCAAAGTCCTAAGACCACCCTGTCCCACAACTCAATCTAAGCCAACCCAAGCCTCAATATATATTACATACATTCTATACTCTCATCTGAACATCAAAAACATATCCTTGAATTACCTACCATAGTTACCTTGAATTCGGTACCACAGCAAGAAAACGTCGAAGGAGAGTTTATATTTTGTTATTAATCATTATCATTGTCATCAGCAATAATTGTTCTACATTAATGTGTTTGTTAAATTGTTAAATATTGTTTGAAATTTATAGAGAGAAAAAAAAATACTAAAATAATAAATTACTAAAATGGTTATTCTCGTTGGGGTGTATTTACGAAGCTTTGAATATAAAATCAATAATTATTCTTAATTTGAAATAAATTTATATGGCAATTAAATTGTAGCATGTTGATTTTAACATAATAATTTTTTGCAAGGAATATTTTTCTCAAAGACACCAACTAAGAAATGTCAGCGATTTATATGACTTTTGACACATTTTGGAACCACTAAAATTTTTAATTTTCTAAAAAAAACTTAAAATGGCTGTATTTCCTTAAATAAGCTTCGTACAGCGAAAAAGACAATATTTTGGAATTACTAAAATGGTTATTCTCGTTGGGGTGTATTTGCGAAGCTTTGAATATAAAATCAATATTTATTCTTAATTTGAAATAAATTTATATGGCAATTAAATTGTAGCATGTTGATTTTAACATAGTAATTTTTTGCAAGGAATATTTTTCTCAAAGACACCAACTAAGAAATATCAGCGATTTATATGACTTTTGGCACGTTTTGGAACCACTAAAATTTTTAATTTTCTAAAAAAAACTTAAAATGGCTGTATTTCCTTAAATAAGCTTCGTACAGCGAAAAAGACAATATTTTGGAATCACTAAAATGGTTATTCTCGTTGGGGTGTATTTGGGAAGCTTTGAATATAAAATCAATATTTATTCTTAATTTGAAATAAATTTATATGGCAATTAATTGTAGCATGTTGATTTTAACATAGTAATTTTTTGCAAGGAATATTTTTCTCAAAGACACCAACTAAGAAATATCAGCGATTTATATGACTTTTGGCACATTTTGGAACCACTAAAATTTTTAATTTTCTAAAAAAAACTTAAAATGGCTGTATTTCCTTAAATAAGCTTCGTACAGCGAAAAAGACAATATTTTGGAATCACTAAAATGGTTATTCTCGTTGGGGTGTATTTGCGAAGCTTTGAATATAAAATCAATATTTATTCTTAATTTGAAATAAATTTATATGGCAATTAAATTGTAGCATGTTGATTCTAACATAGTAATTTTTTGCAAGGAATATTTTTCTCAAAGACACCAACTAAGAAATGTCAGCGATTTATATGACTTTTGACACATTTTGGAACCACTAAAATTTTTAATTTACTAAAAAAACTTAAAATGGCTGTATTTCCTTAAATAAAAGACAATATTTTGGAATTACTAAAATTTTGGTCAAATTTTTAATTTACTTAGCAAAACTTAAAATGGCTGTATTTCCTTAAATAATCCTCGTACAGCGAAAAGGACAATATTTTGGAATCACTAAAATTTTGGTGACATTTTGAATTTTCTTAGAAAAATTTAAAATGGCTGTATTTCCTTAAATAAGTCTCGTACAGCGAAAAGGACAACATTTTAGAAGCACTGCAATTTTAAATTTCATTACCAAAACTTAAAATGGCTGTATTTCCTTATGGCTGTATTTCCTTTTCGTACAGCGAAAAGGACAACATTTTAGAACAACTAAAATTTTTAATTTACTTAGCATAACTTAAAATGGCTGTATTTCCTTATTTTCACTAATATGTTGGTCAAATTTGCAATTTACTTAGCAAAACTTAAAATGGCTGTATTTCCTTAAATAAGCCTCGTACAGCGAAAGGACAACATTTTAGAACCACTTAAATTTAAAATTTCATTAGCAAAACTTAAAATGGCTATATGTCCTTAAATAAGCCTCGTACAGCGAAAAGGACAACATTTTAGAACAACGAAAATTTTGAATTTACTTAGCATAACTTAAAATGGCTGTATTTCCTTAAATAAGCCTCGTACAGTGAAAAGGACAACATTTTGGAACCACTAAACTTTTGAATTTCATTAGCAAAACTTAAAATGGCTGTATGTCCTTAAATCGGCCTCGTACAGCGAAAATGACAACATTTTGGAATCACTAAAATGTTGGTCAAATTTTGAATTTACTTAGCAAAACTTAAAATGGCTGTATTCCTTAAATAAGCCTCGTACAGCGAAAAGGACGACATTTTTGAACCACTAAAATTTTAAATTTACTTAGCATAACTTAAAATGGCTGTATTTCCTTAGATAAGTCTCGTACAGCGAAAAGGAAAACATTTTGGAACCACTAAACTTATGATTTTCATTAGCAACATTTTAAATGGCTGTAAGTCCTTAAATCAGCCTCGTAAAGGACAAAATTTTGATAGGAAATGTTTAGGGGTAAGTGGTGAGAAACGGGGACGACTATTTCGAGAGAAATAATTCTCCATTTCGTTCTTTCCGAAGTCTTCCACTTCAAAATCACCACTGAGATAATAAACCTCTCTGATTTCCGAACATACTTTGTGGTCGATAATCTCGCTAAAAGAGCTCAACTGCAAAAACGGCTACTACCACTGACTTCAGCATAGTCGAAACAGGTATATAAATAGAGTTGCCTTTCTGTTAAATTTTTGGGCTAGCACAGTGTTATAAAATTTATAATATGCATATTTTCGTTACAAGCTAGCGATTTTAGTTTAGCACTTTGCAACGAAAACAGCTGATTTCCACTTTCTGGTAGCAATGGTTTCATGAGTTGCGAAAAAGAACAGTGCGAAACAGAGAAAAAAATCGTGAAATGTATTTATAAAACATAAATTTACTATTCTATGTTCAATTGTTTACACTCTTTTTGCAAATATTAAAATACTTTTCCATTGTGTTGTTATTATTTATTGTTGGTCTGTGCTTTTGTTATTCAGTCAGAATTTATTTTGGTTCGAGACCATATGTTTCAGTTACTTTCTGTCTATAGCATTCTTCTTATTCATCTTCCCGTTTATTCACCATAATTGACAACAATCTCTCCAAAAATGAAATGCCATACTGAGAAATAAAGGATGTCTAATCTGGCAACACCATACTCGATTAAGACAGGAACACAAGGGCCAAACTTCATCGGGAACTAATAATGCTTAAAAGTGCTTAGCTCCCCATACAAATTAAGCACCTATGGTGTAACGAAAACATGCCTAATATTTAAAATATTTTAACTAATTAGCAATAATTTTCACTCTTTTGAACATATGATATATATGTAAATGATTTAAATGACACAAAAATTTATAAAGACTGTCTTAGCCAATGTTGTCGTAAGCATAATCAGCTGATGGCGTCTGACGCCAAATAAGGGTATTCGATATCGAGTATTTTACGATCGAAATGTGTTTTGCAATGTTAATGCAGTGTTCATTTCTGCAGAAATCTGATAGATTATTTACATAAATGTATATGCAGCATATCTGGATAGTTTTTTTAACCTTTTCGAATTAACACAAATTTAAATGGCTTTTCGATCGAAATGTTCTCGATATCGAATACTGTTAATATGAAAATCTATGTTAACGATAACCCAACGTCAACAACCTGGCGTACCGGTACGTTTTCATGTCTTTTACGAACAGCTGATTTAAAAGAGAGTTTATAAATTTTGCATCAAGCTCCCTTAAGGCCGGCCGCACACTGGATACGAATTCGTACGAATTTAAATCGTGCGAACACGTACGAACGATCCAAACACAAGAAGTACTATGTAAGCTCGCACACTGTGTGCGATTTAGTCATACGTTCACGTACATGTAATTCCGATGTACGAATGCAATCCCGACATGTTTGAATTTTTATACGTTTTCGCACGTGCTCGCTGAAAAGTTGAAAGAAAGAAGAGATGAAATATATAAGCAGTGAAAGAAAATGGATACTGAAAATCATCATTATACAAATATTGCATGATATTGATGAAATTCGCAGAATTTATCTCTTCTTAAATATATTTTACGCGCACATTGTGTTGCGGTAAAGATGGATCGATAATCGATATTTGGGGTAAAGATTAATATGAAGGTACAGATTAATACTATTCATAGTGCACTGAAGAAACCATTATGAATACGGTATCTCTGAAAAAACTACATACATATAACGCAGAAACACGTATTCAGCGTGCGCACTCAATTCGTACGACCAGTACCTTTACGTTCGCTTTTAATGCGTATACAGTGTGCGGCCAGCCTAAGTCTCATAAATCGCTATCAAATATCATCAAGTGTCAACAGGTTTAAAATCGTGTGCCTTTTTAGACTTGTATCTTCGACAAAAATATTCCTTTGAACAAATTACTTAGGTCCTCTTTTTTTAACTTAAAACATATTTAGCATTTATTATATTTAATTAATATTTAGAAGCTTCTAAATGTGTTCGTTAATTATATTCTATTTAATTGATTGACATAGTTTTCTATTAATTACGTTTTTTTGTTTCATCCACACTGAATTTTTTCAACAGAAAAAATCTTTTTTTTATACAGTTTTTTTCAGTTATTGAAGCATTTTATTTTATAATATCTGTACGAAATTTTGTTATGCATTATTTTTTTATAAACTATTTTTATTTTCTCTATAACTTCGGAATAAGACATTCAATCTGATCAAGTAATACTTCAAACTTGATTGTAAATTGGCAACAATTGGTATAAACAACATTTGTACATAGAAGTAGTAAACAGAAATAGGAAAATAGGGCAACATATTAAAGAAATTTGGATCTTTTTATTCCATTTTTGGTAGATTCGAAAAAAATATTTAAAAATTTAAAATCCCCAAATTATATTTTATTTTTTTTAAAGTTGATTTTTTAAGCGCTTTTGTTTGCCTTTGTTGCCTTTGTTGCCGTTGGCATCATTTGCAGGAGATAATATTTGAAAAGAAAATTACAGTTTTTGATTTATCGATCCAAATAAATTAATTAACTCGTACATATTTTCTGTGCTTTCCTTAATTTCCAAAAAACAACCGCTTAAAAAATCACCTTTTTGAAAAAATAAAATATAATTTGGTGAGTTTTATTTTTTCTGAATTAATAGTTCAAATTCAGAAAAAATAAAACTCCCCTGAAAGTCTAATTTTTGGTATACTCTTTCCAATATTTCGGCCCGTATCTCATCAATGACACGTGTAATGTTGTCTTCCAAGGCGGCAAACGTAGTTCGCTTACCCCTATAGACGAGAGACTTCAAGTGTTCCTACAAAAAATAGTCTTGAACATGAGATTAATTGCTCACCAATGACTAGGTTAAATTGACAGCCGGTGTTATCAGCTCCATATAACAATTGGGGCTCTGTACTGGGCAGCTCTGTCCGACTTCCTAGAAAGACCGACCCCGGTATATCCAGACGTCGCAGAGTGTACAAAAATATGCATCTACAGCGTCAAAACCTCAAAAATAAAATTTGTTTTATTCTATTTAAAATATTTATTTCAGTCTTTAAGTAATACAAATTTGGATCGCTTCTAAATATTTTTACAACTAATTAACAAAATATTCATAGGGCTCTGTCACAGAGTTAAATTCCGATCGGAATTGGAATTAAATCCAAATTTGGCTTCTATGGAAAACGTTAAGTTAATTTGTGTTTCAGAATGAATACCTTGAAACAATTATTTTTTCGCACTGTTTCTGATTTTAATTTTGGAAGTCCGATCGGAATCTGTGACACGCCCATTAAACTGAATTTTTAAAGAAAACTTCGATTTTTTTTTGCTGGCGAGTGTAGTTCCTCCCTATATTATTTAATGATTCTTTATTCTGTCCTCTTTAAGAATATCTAAAAATTAGACCAATTGGACCAAACGAAAATATAGACATTTCGCTGTTGCAGTCACACCAAATTTGGATTCGCACATGTGAGTCGTTTACTCAATGTGGAACAGTAAGAAAGTAGGTGACTAATGCTCCATACTTCTTCCTCATGTACAAAGCTTCTACATAAGTCATTCGACTCAGATCCTAACCTCCTGGCATGTTTACCGATTAGGCAATGTCCTCCGGGAAATCCCTATGTCCAGGTACCCATGTAGGGTACATGTTAAACTGCTCATCCATCTCATTAAGAGATCTGCAGCAGGGCTGTTTGTGAATTTGGGGATGTAGCCTCCAGAGACCTAATGGCAGCCAGGCTGTCCGAGTAAATGACAACACCGGTGTTGGTCACTATGTTGCGATTATTTATTGCCATTACATGTACCTATTTTGGCTATGTTCGTTCCTAACTCAAACAAATCCTCTCTGCAAATTTCATAAAGATTGGTTGCCAAGTTTAGCCCATGGTCGTCTAATCGGCTGGTACATAAATAAAAGTCTATATTTTGGAGCTATATTCAAATATGAGCCGATTTACTCCTATTTCCATAGTTATCGTCCCTAGGTCGACAAATTGTACCAACTCTACTAACTCGTTCGCTAGTCCTCGAACTTTATAATGACCAAACATGACCTTCCCGTACTATGTAACATTTGCAATATGATGAGAATTTAAGAAAAATGTCATTGAATTTAATGAAAATTCCATTCAAATTGGATTTTTATAGAAAAATTTCTAAAAAAAAATCTTTTTACCAGAATTTTTTTTAGAAAATTTCGTCTAAATTTACTTTTAATAGGAAATTTTGTCGGAAATAAAGTTTCTAGAAAATTGCGACGAAACAGCATTTTGCATTTTTATAAATCAAAATCGTTAAAATTACGAATTATAGAAAACTTAGTTAAAATTGCAATTTTATAAAAAATTTCGCCGAAATTTAATTTTTTTAGAATTTTTCGACAAAATTGCAAATTTATAAAAAAATCATTAAAATTGCAAATTTGTAGGAAACTTCGTTAAAATTTCAATTTTGTAGAAAATATTTATAAAAAATTCATTAAAATTAAAATATTATAGAAAACTTCGTCACAATTGAATTTTTTTGGAAATTTTCGTCAAAATTAAAATTTTATAGTAAATTTCGTCAAAATTTAAAATTTATAAAAACATGTGTTGTTGTTATTTATTGTTGGTCTGTGCTTTTGTTATTCAGTCAGAATTTATCTTTTGGTTTGAGACCATATGTTCCATTTACTTTCTGTCTATTCCAAGAAAGTAATAGAAACAAATACAAAAATTGGTAGAGAGTTTTAATTGCTTGGTAGAATTGACTGCAGTTTCGATAGACAGTTCTTGTTAAATGCAATTTACTGTTTCCACAAGTATTTCAGCTGATTTAAGTTAAAGACATACACTATTGCTACTGAATTCTGAAGATGATAGAGTGGTGTCTATCGAAACTGCAGTCTATTCTACCAAGCAATTAAAACTCTCTACCAATTTTTGTATTTGTTTCTATTACTTTCTTGGAATAGACAGAAAGTAAATGGAACATATGGTCTCAAACCAAAAGATAAATTCTGACTGAATTATAAAAACATTTCATTAAAATTGCAATTTTATAGAAAATGTTTTAGAAATAAAATTTTTACTAAAATTCTTCAATAAAAAAAAATTTATGAAAATTTCGCCGAAACGGTTTTTTTATAGAGAATGTAATGGAATTTTTTATCTAGAAAAATCGTTTAAATTATATTTTTTTATTTAATTTCGTCTTATAGAATTTTTATATGAAAATTTGTCGGGACTGTTGTTTTGAAAATTTCGTCGAAATTGAATTTTTCGAGAAATATTTCGTAGAATTTGCATTGTTATATAAAATTTGTTAAAATTCCAGTTTTATAGAAAATTTCATTAAAATTTCAAATTTCGCCAAAATTTTAATTTTATATAAAACTTTGTTAAAATTCAAATTATAGAAATTGCAAATTTCATCGATATTACAAATAGTTCTTCGAATTTTCATTTCTATAAATATTTTTTTAGAAAATGTTGTTAAAAATATATATTTAAAAATTTTAATTTTATAGAAAATTTCGTTAAAATTTAAATTTTATAGACAATTTTCAATTTAAAATTGCAATTTTAAAGAAAATACCGTCAAAATATAATCTTTATAGTAAACTTTGTCAAAATTGTAATTTTATAAAAAAATTTCATCAAATTTCCAGTTATTTTTTAAATTTTATTGAAAATTCATTTTTATAAAAAATTCTTCAACTATTAAAATTTTTTGATTTATTTTTAATTTCGTCTAGTTGAATTTTTATAGGAAAATTAGTCGGAGTTGCTGTTTTGAAAATTTCGTCAAAATTGCATGTTTCGAGAAATATATCGTCGAATTTGCATTTCTATAAAAGAACCGTTAAAATTGCAAATTTCGTCAAAACTTCAATTGTATAGAAAATTTTGTTAAAATTCAAATTTTATAGCAAATTTTGTTAAAATTTAAATTTTATAGAAAATTTCGATTTAATTTTATAGAAACTTCGTCGAATATGAATTTAACTAAAAATTCCATCGATATTGCATTTTTCTAAAAATAGTTCTGCGAATTTGCAATTTTATTTTATAGAAAACTTCGTTAAAATTATAATTGTTTAAGAAAATATTGTAAAAAAAATTAAATTACAATTTTATAGAAAATTTCGTTTAAATGTAAATTTTTAGAAATTGTCGTCAAAATTTAAATTTTATAGTAAATTTCGTCAAAATTGCAATTTATAAAAAAATTTCATTTAATTTCCAGTTTTTTTTGACAATTTTGTTAAAAATACATTTTTATAAAAAATTCTTCGAATATTTTAATTGAAATTTCATCACAATTTGTATATTTGTAAATTTGCAAATTCATTGAAATTTGCAAATGTTATATTTGTCGAAATTGCTGTTTTGAAAATTTCATTTTTCAAGAAATATTTCGTCAAGTATGCATTGGTATAAAAAAAGTTCGTTAAAATTCCTGTTCTATAGAAAACTTCATGAAAATTGCAAATTTCGTCAAAATAGCAATAATATAGAAAATTTCGTGGAAATTAAAATTTTGTAGAAATTTCGTCGAAATTTAAATTTTGTAGAAATTTCGTCGAAATTTAAATTTTATAGAAAATTTCGATTCAAATGCAATTTAATAGAACAAATCGTAAAAATTCCATTTTTATAGAAGAAATCGCTAAAATTGCAAATTTATAGAAAATTTCGTTAAAATTTCAATTTTATAGATACTTTTTCGAATTTTAATTTTTATCGAAAATTTCGTTGATTTTGTAGTTTACTGAAAAAAATCACCTGAATTGTATTTTTTAGAAAAGCTCGTTTAATTTATTTGTTATAGAAAATGCTGCCGAAATTGCAATATTACAGAAAAATTCGAAGAAATCGATTTTTTAAAATAGTTCGACAATATTTTATTTTTCCAGAAAATTACTACGCATTTGCATTTTTATAGAAAATGTCGGTGATTTAATAGAAACACCGATTGACTCAGAATCAATTCAAGTATTACATGTGAACGGATTGTACGACTTCTTCCGAAATTACAGTAAAAATAATAATAACAACTTTTTACAACTAAAACGTTTTATAATTTGTGAGTGTAGCCACCAAAAATCTACCCCAACGTGAAATGACTTCAACTATAATAATAAATAAATAGGATTATTAAAATTTTCCGGTATGTTTTCATTTCACACTGTTGAATTGTAATGTTTTTGAATTTGTATCTAAATGTTTTAAAATGTGTCCGATTAAAACCAGAAAGAAGAAGCTTTTCTACAACAACCAGACAACCAATTATCTCCTTCCTCATGGAATATTCGGTTTTTTTTTTGGTTGAATTTTTGGACCCGCCATTAAAAGAAACCTCCCCCGTTTTTGTGAGTGTACTAATAATTATGTATTGATTGTACTAATCTACAACTACTTACCATACCGTATGGTATAAATTGTTGACAATAAAAAACTATAATTACTATTAAAAACCCTATTAACATACCTAAATATACATATATAACTCGATTATTGTATTATATATACGCAAATAAAAATTAATAAAATAATATATAATATATATATCACAAAATACTATACATACCCACACAGCTACAGCTCGTTCATAAAAACGATTATATGATTTACATATGTATGTAATGACCAAGTCCAGTGTGTGCATACTCGTAAGGTGCAGCAGGAACGAACTCACTACATTTTCTGCAAAGATAAGGCATATTTTTCCCATTATTTAAACTTTCCTTAATTTAGAATATTGTGTTTATTTTTTTAAATATTTAATAAAAGCTATATATATGTATGTGTATGTATAAATATTATGTATGTATAATGCATTATAATTTGATATAATCAAAAAGGAAAATGAAAAAACCAACCAATAAGAGATTATAAATGTATTAATTTAATCATTATAAATTAATAAAATGAAAATAAGATTATATAAATAAAATGTTACGAATTTTCATTTGATAGAGAGCTAGACAAAATTTCAATCTAACCTCACCGTGTTTGATGGAATTTAGAAAAAAGAGAAACAATTCTCCCTTTTTTTAACCAGACAACCAATTGCGACAAAACTTGGCAGAATAGGTATTCCAAATTTAAGCCTTAAATTTGTAGGTATTGTCATCAGAAATCGAAAATAATTCGCTCATCATTACATTTGCAAAACTTAATATCACAATTCCCGAAAAAAATTGGAAAATTCTCAAAAATTAGATTTTTTGGGGTTGAAACTGTTCTTCTATTCTCAAAGCCAGGATCTAAATATTATTTTCTTATAAAAATAATCTAGAGTTGTAATTGGAGAAAATGTGGCTCAGTTTTGTAATTTGCATAAAAAAAAATTTCGTAAATTTTTGACATTCTCCAGAAAGTTTCATCTAAATATGTAATATTATTTTTAAATAGCTTTTTCAATAACTCCAAATTAAATAGCTATTTCAATAACTCCAACATCTTTTGGTATTATCCTGAAAACCTCTTTTTTCTAACGACAACATTTTTATATAGATAGGTATTAACAGAAAATAAAATTGATAAAAAACCAAACAAGAAGTTTTGGGATGTATTAAGGTTGAGAAATACTGTCTGCAATGTTTTGGAGATATGGGACTTTGAAGTCAGTTCTCAATTATTTCATATTGAGCTGCTCAATATGAGTGCCAATTATTGACAGGGTATTTTGTCCAAGGTGCCGATGAGGTTGCTTGGTAGCTTCCGAAACGATATCGTCCACCAACCAGTGACCACCCTTAATACATTTCACACATTTCTTATTCTTCTTTTTTAAAGAAGGTTTGTTTTTCTGTTTAACAGAAAACAAAAACAACGATCTCGAACTCAATAGTCAAAAACAAAACTATGAAAAGTCACAACAGATCGAATAACAAAAAACAATGATTGATAAAAAATTTCATCGAAACTGCATCTTCAATGCACATTTCGTCAAAATAGCAATTTTATAACTATAATTCCCTGAAAATTAAATTTTTAAATACAATTTATTCCTACTTTTGTTTGTTGTTTCTTTTTAAAATTTTTTTGTAGTTTGGATTTTTTTAAGAAAATTTCGTCTTTTTCGTCATTTTTCTTAAAATTTCGATAAAATTTAATTTTTATATGAAATTTAATCAAAATTTCAGTTTTATAGAAAATTTCGTTGAAACATATACTCTTATATAATATTCACCAATATTGCAGTTTGTTGAAAATTTCGTCGAAATCACACTTTTCTAAAAATTGTTTAGAAAATTTCGTCGAATTGGCATTTTTCTAGAAAATTTCTTCTAAAGACATTTTTTCTTATCTACTTATGTTTATAGAAAATTTCTTCGGAATTGCAACTTAAAATTTTTATATTTCGTCCAACTTATTTCTGGAACATTTTTTAGAAAATGCAATTTTATAGAACATTTCGTTGAAATTAAAATTAAAATTTTATAGAAAATTTATTAAAAATTTAGTTTTATCAAATATTTGTCTAATTTTAAAATTTAATGAAAATTTCAATTTTATATAATACTTCTTCCAAATTGCAATTTTAGAGAAAATTTCGTCAATATTGTAATTGCAAAATAAAATCATCGTAGCTGCAACTTTAATATAAATTTTGTTGAAATTGCAATTATACAAGAAATTCTAAAAATTTAATTTTTGTAGAAAATTTCTTCAAATTTTAATTATTGTGTTGTTGTTATTTATTGTTGGTCTGTGCTTTTGGTATTCAGTCAGAATTTATTTTGGTTTTAGACCATATGTTCCAGTTACTTTTTGTCTATTGCAAAAAAAGTAATAGAAACAAATACAAAAATTGGTAGAGAGTTTTAATTGCTTGGTAGAATTGACTGCTGTTTCGATAGGCACCACTCTATCATCTTCAGAATTCAGTAGCAATAGTGTATGTCTTTAACTTAAATCAGCTGAAATACTTATGGAAGCAGTAAATAAAATTTAACAAGAACTGCTAACCAAACCCGCATTTTGCCGAACTAAGTCAACATACTAAAACTCTCATATCAATTTCTATCAATTTTTATCAATTTTGTATTTTTTTACAAAATGTGGAAAAAGATTTTTAATTTTTAATAAATTTCTGAATTTTTAATTCTTTAAGAAATTTCGTCGACGGAAAAAAGTTTGCAATTTTATAAAAAATGGCGTTAAAATTGTAATTTTATAGAAAACATCGTTAAAATTTCAATTTTATAGAAAATTTCATCCAAATTAATATTTATAGAAAATGTTGTCTAAATTATTATTTTACAGAAAATTGTTTCGAATTTATATTTTTAAAGAAGTATTCGTTAAAACTACAATACTACAGGGTTTTCCAACAAGAGGTGTTATTTTGAATCACCCGGTATTTAGGTAGCTGTCACTTTTGAAGATTTTATTCTTTGACATTTGACAAGTAGAAACTACGCCATTACTAAAAATGGAACGATACACGATCATCAAACGATCCAAAACGATCAAAAAACGATCGAACAAGAAAACGATACGAACGATACAAAATCATCTTGACTGATGAGGCCCATTTCCGCCTCGGTGGCTACGTCAACATGCAAAATTGTCGCATCTGGGGCTCGGAAAACCCAAGAGTTATTGTTGAGAAGCCTCTCCATCTTCAACGTGTGACTGTTTGGTGCGGTTTATGGTCCGGCGGGGTCATTGGACCTTACTTTTTCGAAAATGAGGTTAGATCAACAGTTACGGTGAATGGATTGCGCTATCGAGAGATGATTAATGACTTTTTATGGTCGGAGTTGGAATGGATGGATTGACAAGACGGCGCTACGTGCCACACAAGCAACGAAAGCATTGCTCTGTTACGGGAAAAGTTTCCGGACCGTGATATCTCTCGAAGAGGTGATTACAATTGGCCACCGAGATCTTGTGATTTAACACCCTGCGACTTCTTCCTTTTTGGGCCAGGTGAAAGATAAGGTCTACGTCAACAGCCCAACGTCGATTCAAGACCTCAAAGATAGAATTCGTGAGGCTATCGAGGACATAGGGCAGCCACTTTGCGATTTGGTTATGGAAAATTTCATGAAAAGGATATGGTCCTGTAAGCGTGGTCGTGGTGGCCATTTGGCTGATACTGTTTTTCATTATTAACAGCATACCTTCCTCTTTATTATGAAATAAACATCCGATCATTTATCTCAAAAAATGACATTTTTCTTTGAATACCAAAATAACACCTCATGTTGGAAAAAAATCCAAGGATAAATGTATAAATTATGACCAATATTGTAAAAATGAGGAAATACAAAAAAATAATTTTTCATATTTTTTATTTTGGCAATTTTGTTTGGGAGATACCAAAGGGGGTGTGGCAATAACGCCCATTTTTTAATATACAAAATTTAATATACAAAATTTTAAGTACTGTAATCAAAGTTTACTTTTTGTGCAAAATGGTCCGTTTGTATGGGAGGTAACAAAAGGGGCGTGGCAATAACGACCATGCCATTTTTCTTTGAATACCAAAATAACACCTCTTGTTGGAAAATCCTTTAGCAATTTTATAGATAATTTCGTTAAAATTGCAAATTAATACAAAATTCAATTTAAACGAAATTTATCACAAAAAATAAATTTAAGACGAAATTTCCCCGAAAAAAATACGAAGTGACGAATTTCCAAGATTTTTTTGATGAATTTTAATATTGGAAATTTTCGTTGAAGTTGCAATTACTACGAAAGTTTGTTGTCGCTGTAAGAAGCGACAATAACAACAAATCGTGTGCCTTCCCCGCAAATTGCAGGGACACACAAAAAACCAAACAAGAAGTGTGGGGATGTATTAAGGTTGAGAAATACTGTCTGCAATGTTTTGGAGATATGGGACTTTGAAGTCAGTTCTCAATTATTTCATATTGAGCTGCTCTCATATTGTGTCAATTATTGACAGGGTATTTTGTCCAAGGTGCCGATGAGGTTGCTTGGTAGCTTCCGAAACGATATCGTCCACCAACCAGTGACCACCCTTAATACATTTCACACATTTCTTATTCTTCTTATTTAAAGAAGGTTTGTTTTTCTGTTTAACAGAAAACAAAAACAACGATCTCGAACTCAATAGTCAAAAACAAAACTATGAAAAATATTTTGTAAAATTTCAACTTAAATGAATGATCTGATAAAGTTGCAATGCCGAGCAAATTAAAATTTCGAAGACATTTTCCGTAAAATTACAATTTTGACGAAATGATGAAATTTTCTCTCAAATTGTAAAATGGACGAAGAATTCTGTAAAATTGCAAATTTCGCTAAAATTTTCGTTAAATTTTCAAATTCGACAAAGTTTTTATACAATTTGCAATTTTAAGAAATTTTATATAAAATTTCAGTTTTAAGGAAATATTATATTCCTTCCGATTTAGCATTTAAGCACTATTACGTTTTGTAGTATTAGATTATGCACAAATTCGACGAATTTTTTTAGAAAAATTCAAGTTTTCTAGAAAAATACAAGTTCGACGACATTTTCTAGATAAATGCAATATTATAGAAAAGTGCAATTCGACAAATAAAATTTCCTAAAATATCAATTTAGACGAAATTTTCTAAAAAAATCGATAATTTGAAGAAAAAATTTTAGAAAAATCTATTTCGACAAAATTTTCTAAAAAACTTAATTTAGACAACATTTAAAAAAAAAAAACAAAATCTACGATGCAAATTCTAAAAAAAATTCTATGATTTTTTAATGAATAAATAAAATTTCGACGATTTTTTTTTAGAAAAATGCGTTAATATCTAATTTAGACGAAATTTTCTAAAAAAAACTTAATTTGGACAACATTTCTAGCAAAATAAATTTTTTTTTATAAAATTGCAGTTTTAGAAAAAGAGGTACAGTAATAGCTAAAATAAAGGGTGGTTAAATTGTAAGGGCCGATGTTGAATGTGAACCACACCTAAACGTCAAGTTTTTTTTTTGCATTTCATTTGACGTTTCTCGATTTCAGACTAACTCAATTTGAACCATGGAAAGATAGACAATCGAGTAACGCGTTAAAGTTTTTTAAGCCTTTTACGAAAATGGGGGTTCAAATCAAAATGCATTTCGTGATGTATTTTTGATCGGCATAATCGACCAAATGTGTCCACAATCGAGAGAATTGTGCGCAAATTTCAGCAAACCGGGTCTGTAGGAGATGTGAAAACACCTGTGCATGCTCGCCCAGTACGTTTGGTGCGGCATATGGGCCGGTGACGTCATCGGGCCATACCTCTTCGAAATGAGGCCGGTTAGGCAGTTACTGTGAATGGTGTTCGCTATCGTGAGATGATAACGAACTTTTTATGGCCCGAATTGGAAGATATGGATGGGGACAATATATGGTTTCAACAGGACGGTGCCACTTGCCACACAGCTAACGAAACAATGGCACTTTTGCGCAACAAATTCAATGGCCGCGTTATCTCACGTCGTGGCGATGTCAAGTGGCCGCCAATTGATGCAAATCTTTTCTTGTGTTTCAGTTTTTTACTAAAAGGCGAAAAGTAAACAAGTAGTTTTAATTGCAGCAAAAAATTCATGAATATATGTAAAAATTAACGAAAATGTTAGATTACATTGTAAAGTTCTGTAAAATAGTGAAATTTAATAAATATTACAAATGTATTCGCTTTTGAATTTCGTTTTTTGTTTGCAAAAAATATGCAGTCTGCAAGACAAGTTTTTGAATCTTTGACTTTTTTGACTACGTCTTATTTTGTGCCAAAAATATGCCTTCGGCAAGAAAAAAGTTTTTGATTCGTTCGTTTGAGTATGTGTAGTGTTTTTAGAAGAACAGAGAAGATAAAAATATAATGAATGCCGTTTTCGGAGTCTGTATTATTTGAGGTTATGATCATTTTTAATACACGATATTTATATAGAATATAAACGCGTAGAAATCGAATTATTAGCTGAAATAAGAATTAAGCCAAGTACACACGATGGTCAGAAAAATGGCGGAAAATTCAACCCTGTGAACGTACAACCGTGTGAACATAAAATTTTTGTGTTGCAACGTTGGCAGAAAAGTCATTGTGAGATAATTTGCAGATTGTTAGATGTGCGAAGCTTATATGTACATGTGACAACGGCGCCATTGCCAGAAAAACATTTTATAACTCTGTCTATAAAATATTTTTATTGCCAATCCTGTTTTTTGGTGGTTTTAGAAAAATAACAACTTTTTTGAGTTATTACTCTTTTCGTGAAATTTAATTTTGATTTTTAACCCTTTTGTTGAACAGGTACGATATGTATACTTTTTTTGGGGCACCTAAAAAAATAATTTCAGTTACGAACAGAGTGACGAAATAATCATTTTAGACCCTCCTGTAGCGGAGGGTCTAAAATAACTGCGATAATAAAATTAATTTCAGTGTGTTAAAGAAGCGACAGCTAATATGTACCTGTGTCAGCTATGCGTATCTCTGGGTTTGCATCTTTCTAAATAGTTCATTATTCATGATTAGATTATTTTCGAAAGCAATTCTATGCAAATGTGAAATAATGGAAAATCTTTTGGGTTTTTTATGAAGTCGAAGCATTATACATATTAGGACAGATTGAACATATACATACATTTTCTTAACTAAGGTAACGATATTAATCAATCAATTTTCAATGATAGGTTTAACCATATCTGCAATGATACTAATCTGTTTAATATTTGAAATATATAATAATTATTTTAAATATTTATCCGTCCGATGCAAGTAAAAGCCAGCAAATCAAATGTCAATTTCTTGGAACTTTTAGGGACATACAAAATATGCATAAGTTTAGGGTTTTTTAATACAGCATAACAACGCTAGCATTCATAAAACAGTCCATTTATTAAATGCACCCAGATCATTGTTCCAAATTAAATGTTCCTCCAACATACTATAGTGTATTTTTCCATAAGAAATTCTTGTAAGATGCATCAATGAACATCAAAAAAAAACAATTTCAGATTTGAAATATATGCACGTAGCATTTACAGGTTATACCGTTTTGTTTTTCATCAAAACTTTTTAAAATAGCTCTGCGTCAGGGATGGAAAATTCGATTTTTCAAAAATTACTAAAATGGTACTTTTTAAGTTGAAAAAGTATTTTTTCGTTTATAATATTAATTTAATGCAAATATAATTAAATTAATGACTAATGGAAAATTCAAACAAATTATTTCCTTTTATTTATAGTTAAAAATTGATATTTCACGCAATTTTCACAAACAAGTTTAAAATCATGTTTGTGTAAATGTTTAGGTATTATCCTAAAAACCCCGTTTTTCTAACGACAACATTTTTTATTTTATTTAGTTTTTTTGCTTCTCCTGTAAAATTTTCAAATAATATGATAGGCCCTTTCTCGTTTCAAATGACGATATATGACATGATTTTGCTCCATAACTATAAAAACTAATGTAATAACGTGTCTTTCAAAATACATTCCAATTATAGCTATTCCCCAAAATCATTTCATAGAATTATGAATTTGTCAAATGCTCTTCTATTCTGAAACAAAACTTCAAATAGCTGCAAGCTATTCACAAAAATTCTAATAACTTCTTTAAAATACATATTCTTCCGATTTAATCAAAACCCATTTTCAGAAAATAAATGAATTAAAAATATATATCCTACACCTACCTCACAATTTCGGTGTATATTTTTTTAAACTTTAATCATTTACTTCCATATAAATTTAATTTTGTTTGATTATTATTGAATTAAAAAAGGGATTCTGTAAGGACTCACTTCTGCAGAATAAATAGATTGAATAAAATAGTACTGAAATGGCGGGGGTACTTCGGTACTTTTGGAAGTGGAAAAAGTACTAAAGTACTGACTTTTCCATCCCTGCTCTGCGTACATGTATATATATAAGTGTGTCATCTATATGTTAGCACGTTATTTTTTGTCAACAATAGAATAAAAACAAAAACATCCGAAGCACTTACAGTTTTGGATACTTGGATGGGCAGACCACATGTAGTTTCGTTCGCACATAGGCCTCCGGCAGACCATTCAAAGAGTCCCTTAAGGGCGTTAACATGATTCTGATGTCTGTCGGTTTCCATTGCGAGGGCGTGGAGGAACTACTGTCATAGGGGCGTAAAGCTTCCACATCACTGCCAAATATTGACTGAACTCGTGTACTATATGAAAATAAATTGCGTTTTAGATTAATTCAAGAATATTATGCATTCACTTAACCCCAACATTCATCAACGGTTCGTACGCATACCTTTATGACCTACAATTCATGCATTTGCCTCTCCTGAAAGGACCTTTGGCCATCTTCGTAGATCGTGAATGATATGTTTTCCCAATGGTCAAAATGGAAACAAATGTTTTAATTCACTTTTGTGACAGTTTGGAGCGTTCTTATCGTTGTAAAATTATCACAAAAAATTATTTGTTGGCCAACATGGAATTAACTTGGCCCAGATTCTCCTCCATTTTGTCTTCGCGGGCATCATTTGTAATGCGTGCTATATAGCCAGACTGTGGTTGTCCCATACCACCACGTTCCCTTTCGTCTATGACACGCTGGGGCTGGTTATTGATAATTTTTCCATCATCATTCTTCTTCCACGCATTGTCGCCGTCATCTTTTATGGATACCTTCTTCCAGGGCAGGACAAAAATGCGACAGCATTTCTCCATGCCACTCAGATTCTTTTCGGCCTCTTTCATGTCGGCGTTGATGCGATCCATCCCCTCTTCGACACGATCCAACTGTTCGCCCTGATTTTCCAGAGCCACCAATGTGCGTATACCAGCCTCTTTACTCTCCTCCATGTAGGACAACATACGACGGGTACTCTCCACAGATTCATCGGCCACTTGCGTAGCTTTAATCTGTAAATCCTGCAGTTCAGTGCGAGGTTCATTTTCCATTGCAGACATATTTGTTTGTTTTTTTGTGCTTTGTTTGGGAGTGTATTAAACTATGTACTACTTTGGGTTTTGCTTTGATTTAGATGCTTCTTCGCTTTTTTAATAGGTATATGTGATCGCCGTGCTTTCAAGATAACTTCCATTTAGTTACTATTTTTATTTCGGCGTTATTTATAAGAACTATCACGTAATAAATTGTTCTCTATTTTAGATAGCCAGCGGTTCTTGATTTTTTTCTATGTGTGCTAGGTTCGCAACATATGAAACTGTAAACCTGACGAAAAATGAGAAAACAGGATAATTAAAGAGTTGGTACCATGCAGAAAACAAAGAAATTCTAGTACAGTTGAACTTCGATTAACCGTGACTCTATTAACCGTGATTATCTATTAACCGCGATGCTGAGTGGTTGATTTGTTACCTCTATTAACCGTGATTTACCTCTATTATCCGTGATGCTGAGTGGTTGATTTTTTACCTCTATTAACCGTGATTTACCTCTATTATCCGTGATGCACATGTCCATATGACTGCTTGTTTGTTTTTTTTCGTATAATACTCACACATCTCTCATATTAAAATTCGGTGATTCCCCTTTTTCATGAAAGTGTAATTATCATATCAAATTTCATATGTATTCATTCATCAGTGTGAAATTTGATCTGTCAAGACGTGTTTTACTTACATCATGCCACCGTCAAAAACTAAATCCCCGAAAAGAGCAAGAAAGGTTCTTTCAATTAAAAAAAAAATGGAGCTGATTAATGAATACTCAAAACGTAAGGTACCTTTAAAATTTTGTCTGAAAAATATGGAGTTGGCATTCAAACTGTATCCGATTTAATAAAAAACAAAGATCGGATTTTAAAATTTTGCTCCGATACTGATTCAATGATTGGCCTTAAACACAGATATACACTAAAAACATCCGAAAATCCAAAAGTTGATTTCGCAACATATGAATGGTTTCGGCAAGAAAGATTTAAGGGAACTCCAATTTCAGGTAAGTTAACTGAAATCGAGATATTGTATGAACATAAACTGAAATTTGCTTCTGAACTTCAGGCGAAATGATTGTCGAAAAGGCAAAAATGTTCCATTTGAAGTTAAACATGAATTCAGAGTGCACTTATTCATTTGGTTGGTTGGATAAATTCAAAACACGTCATGGAATCCGTCGACTGATATCTACGGGAGACAAGGAGTTTATGAGAAAAGGAGATTATGAGTCTGCTACGATGTTTGTGGACGACTTGGATGAAATCATTAAAAATGAACAACTTACAACTGAACAGATCTACAATGCAGACGAAACCAGTCTATTTTGGAGGTGTTTGCCTCAGAGTTCTTTGGCTAGTGGTACTGAATATTCTATTGAAGGGTACAAGGAATCCAAGGAGAGAATCACAGTGCTAGTTTGTTCAAATGCTGCAGGAACTCACAAGTGTAAATTGATGATAATAGGAATAAGTGCCCATCCAAGAGCTTTAAAAAACGTTGAACACCTTCCTGTGATTTATAAATCTAATAAGAAAGCTTGGGTAACACAACAGCTATTTCTGGAGTGGTTTAATCAAAATTACCAGAAATATAACTGTAAAATACTTTTACTATTAGACAACTGTCCAGCACACCCAGATGTAAATGCTATGATATCTGAAAACGTTACAGAAAAATATCTCCCACCGAATTGCACGTCCTTGATTCAGCCTATAGATCAAGGAGTAATTCGAAGCTTCAAATGTCACTACCGTAAACTGATCGTTCAAAAACTTGCTGGTGCTAATGACAGACGTGAGTTCGTTAAATCTTTGAATATTAGGACAGCTTTGTGGGCAGCCGCAGCTTCGTGGGACTCTGTAACTCCACAAGTTTTAAAAAGAGTTTGGAATAACTTACTATCTCATAATGAAGATGCTCCAAATAGCCTTGTTGGAATACAAACAGATATAACCATACCGTCTGGATGTACGATTGATGCTGTCGAAAAGTGGATGGTGTGCGACTCTGATGTCGCTCCGTTTGCTATTATATCTGAAGACGAAATCGTAGACATGGTTACCCAAAGCCAAGAAGATGAGCTTGATTCAAATTCCGAGGAATCAGATGGAGGAAATGCGGACGAAACGCCTACATTGGCTCAGCCAATAGAGGCTAGTAGTATTTTGTTAGGTTTTTTAGAAAACTTTAATTGTCCAAGTAGTATTTCAGAACCAGATAAAATGCAAATATATCGCATACAAACTCATTTGTTGGAAGAACAATCAAAAGCTAAAAACATAAGACAGACTTCCATAAAAGATTTTTTTAAATAAATTTATGTATTCCTAGAGATATGATAAGTTGTTTATAGACGCAGATTTACATGTTTTTGTCAAAAATAAATAAAAAAATAATAAAATTTATACATGTAAAATTTTACCTCTTTTAACCGTGATTTTCGATTATCCGTGATTAGCCCGGTCCCGAGCATCACGGTTAATCGAAGTTCAACTGTATTTTAAAATTAGCAAATATTTCGATTTCCACCCCCGCCAAAAGGTTGTAACAATATCAACTATATCGGATAATATTACTGTGTACTACCAAAAAAATACCTCGATGTCTATGATGATATTTCTTATTCACAGATGAGACATAGGCCACATAATACAATTACACCAATTACACTTTCTCAAATACTTATTATAACAACTCTGGGGGGACATATTGGGGACAAACAACAATTGGGGACAAAAAGGGGATTTTTTCGAAAAAAAAAATGGGCCAACATCTGAAAATAAGGTACGCTTTTTAATGTCCTTCTATAAAGAAAACAACATGAGGCAAATTAAAACTTACCATAAAAAATAGAAGATTTACATACAAAAATTCATTGGAATGTACTCCAAATGAAATGAAATGGCATGAAATGATGACAATGACATTTTCAATAAATTTCGTTATAAAAATTTAAATCTATTTTTATGAATTTGTATACGCATTTTTAATGCAACAGTTGCAGTTAATGAACCGTAGCATATTCAATAATCATTTTTATTAAAATTTCGACAAATTTATTGAAATTACTTGTTCGGTTTGTGCAATATATCCTCGATATAAGTATCGTGTGTTACACTAAAACCATACAAAAAATGTAACACGTATATTAGTATAAAATATGATTTGTTACAAAAGAGAAAAAATTGGCAGAAATGCAAAAAAAAAGTGGCACCAAAAATGTGAAAAGTTGTACAATAGAAAAGGGCGCAAAAGTGTCACGGCATCCCACAATGATTATACTACTTTTGCGCGCTTAATTACCAAACATCAAAGTGAACAACAATTGTTTTTCAACTGCATAAAATTTTTTCAATTTCAAGCATAATGGCACCGAAATGCATAGTTTGCAAAAAATAAATGAGAGGTTCTCTATTTTCATTCAATAAGTTTATTAGTGAATGATGCGACATATTGCCAAGGTCTGCTAAATTATGTGAAGGTCTGCTAAATTATGTGAACGCCACTTTGTGCCGGGAGTGTTGCCACGCAAGTATCCTGTGTTGTTTGTTGAAGGTAATTTAATGGTTTAGTCAATGTTTAATTCAAAGTTTATTTCACCATATATTTTAATAATTAAATGCAGGATATAACCCTCCGATTGAAATTGGATTATTCACCCATAATGCAGATGAAAGGCAAAACCACCGCTTGCAGGCATTCCGCGAAGCTCGGTCATGGTTCATGATGAACGGATCTGTTGATCAATTTCGAAAATCCCTGCAATTATCGAGGAATCAAATAAAAGCCAGAAAGGAAGAAGTGAGGAATTATGCAATTTCTCACGGTATAGAGATGGAGGTGGAAGATGCGGTGACATTTCCAGAAGGTTGGGAGGAGGTTGAAGAACAACAACAAGCGCCCGCGCAACTGCCACAGATGCTAGACATACATTTGACTAGTACATCTTTTGAGACGATGCTGGGGTCTTTGATCGGAATGGTTCAACGTTCCGGATTAAATGTAGTTAGTGTATGCACCGATCAACACGGCCCGGCACCAGGGACGTATCCAGGATTTTGGTTCGGGGGGGAGCCAACCTTTTTTTCCATAACAAAGATAAACAATTAAAAAATTGGGTTTATTGTGTAGGCAATGGAAGTTAAGTTCCTTAGTTTTTTATTCCTAAATATAAATGTGTACTTTAGTACGAGATCAGTAAAACTTTTTATAATCAAATACGTAAGAGTTAAAAATTTAAGCTTCGATTTTTTGAAAGAAATATATCAATTATTTCATCGTATATAGACATCAAAGCCATATAAGATATCCTTTCTCCTTCCATTCTGTTCCGGAGATAAGTTTTTATTCTTCTTAACGTCGAGAAACTTCGCTCAGCAGATGCCGTTGTCACAGGTATTGTGGCCAGTATCTGCAAAAGGGTAAAAACGCTTGGGAACATGTCCTCATCACAAACTGAAATAGCATCTAATGCATTTGATGGCTTATCATGCTTCTGCTTCCAATAATCAATTCATATACTTATTTCAGCTAAAACAGATTTTGTTGAATTTTTTAAATCGTTTTTGTAAAAAAGTGTGACTTCTTCGAAATCTTCCTTTATGAGATTTACAACTCGTATCGGAACGACATTAAACAGACTTGTAATTATAGCTTTATGTTCGGAAAATCTATTATTTAAATGTGATATTACTTCGTCCAGATATGGTATGAACCAGGAATATTAGTCCTATACTTTTGAGTGCCTACTCTTCTAGGCAGTGCAGCTTCTATTCCAAAACTTCTTGCAAGTTGTGTGGATTCTTCAAACAGTTTATCAAACTCCGCATCTGAATTTCTACGCATGTCACTTAATTTAGTCATTGCCAATTATACGATTTCGTAAGCCTTTATTATATCTAGGTTAATCGTTTGCAAATACCGTGATAAGTTCTGTGTAATGGCCAAAACCGTACTACTTATTATCACACCCAATATAAAGTCAAATTTACATACACGGTTGTGCAAACTCATTCCATCACTGCAACCTACATGTTAAAAAGGAAGATAGATAAGAAATCATAAATGTAATTATACCCTACACCACACTGTGGTACAGGGTATTATAACTTTGTGCATTTGTTTGTAACACCCAAAAGGAGAAGAAATAGACCCATCGTTTATTATACCGATCGACTTAGAATCACTTTCTGAGTTGATTTAGCTATGTCCGTCTGTCTGTGCATGTATTCTTGTAATCAAAGTACAGGTCGCAATTATGGTCCGATCGCGACCAAACTTTACACATATCATTTGTTTGGCCCAAGGACGATCCCTATTGAATTTGGTTCAGATTTAGATGTAGCCCCCATATATAAGTTATCCCGATTTGACATGTAAGCCCTGTAAAAATGTTATTTTATATCCGATCGGTGCCTGTATTTTATATGCGATCAGAACGAAATTCGACAGAAAGAGGTCTGTTTACAGGAATGAGTATTCAGGGAAATCGGTTCAGATTTAAATATAACCTCCATATATATGTTCTTCCTGATTTGGTGTCAAAGCGCTATATAAGTTGTACTTTACTTCCGATCATTTAAATTTTCAAGAAAGATGTTTCCCAATTTAGAATTAGATAATATGTTCCTACCCATTTACCAATTATTCCAAATTATTATCGCAATGACCCTTATCGCATTGTTAGGGAGGTGTAGGGTATTATATAGTCGGCCCCGCCCGACTTTCTGCCTTTCCTTACTGGTTTTAACTTAATTTTCGCCATATCTGGTTATCATAAATTTAAAGCCAACCAATAATTACACCGGTCGACAAAAACAACATTTTTTGTGGTTTATGTTTTAATGCATAGATTCTGATTCTAGACGTCAAAAAACGTCTCCAATCTTAGCTTTTAAAGTTTGTTTTTGTAAATTTTACATCGATAAGAAAGTTTTAAAGTTAAAACCTTACTAAATTAGCTATAACTTTTTAAATTATGCATCGATTTTCTTCGGAATGGGCTCGTTTAATTCATGACCGAACAGACTTTACGATAAAATCATAAAAATATAACATTTGTTCATTTTTAGATTGTTTTGTGGGAGTTTTATTTTAAAAATATTAAAATTTGATCAAAAAATCCCATTTTTTTGCAATATTTTGTAATACTCGTATATCGTCGAAACCGCTGAACGGATGGAAAATTCTATTATTTGAAGTTGAAGGCTACTTAATATTTAATTCTTTAAAACTTTTCTCAACCAAATCGGATAAATGGTTCTCGAGTTATGCCACTACATATATGTGGTTCAACCACTAATTTCTTTCCATATCACAGCTTATCGCGAGACTTTAAAGAGACAACCCTTTAGGCTAAGAAAAAAGAGAGGTTGAACTACATATCGCTCACTCACTACAAGACTGTCATAACTCAAAATTAAAAATTTTTGAGGTTGCCTTACAGAATTGCTAATTTTGCAAATATCCATAAAAAAATCTCAACGAAATTTAGTTTATAAGTTAACAATCATATTTCGGATTATTCCACCTTTTTTAAACATCTTATTTCATGTTATTTATTTTTTATACGGACTTAAAGATATACAACCTGCCAATTTTCAATTTTGAGTTATGACACTCTTGAAGTAAGTGAGCGATATTATGGCATAACTAGAGAACCATTCATCCGAATTGGTTCAGGTACATAAGCTTTACAAACTTCTGAATTAAGTAGCCTTCAACTTCGCACAATACAATTTTCCATCCGTTCAGCGGTTTCGACGAAATCTTACAAAGTATTGCAAAAAATCATATTTTTTGAGAAAATTTTAATAATTTTTAAATAAAAGCCTCATAAAAACATCTAGAAACGCATAATTGTCATATTTTTGTGATTTAAAAAAGATATTTAAATTTATAATATCTGCCCGAGTTTTGTAATTTCCATAAAAAAATAGCTTTCGTATTTGATTTAGTTCACATGGTGAATACTATTAGGAGACGTTTCCTATGTGATACTATGCGAAATGTGAAAGGTAGTATCCTTCAGTTGGATAACATTCCTATTCTGCTACCCCATTTAAAAATTGAAGATGTTGCAGACTCTCGCTATTTTCGTGACGATAATCGTGGAGATTTAGCGATGTGCTCGCGTATTTTTCATCAAAATGTAATTCAGTATATAGAACTAGGTGAAGGAAGAATGACTAATATAGAACGACAGAGTACCCTGAGATTTGTAAGAGGAATGCACAACTTTTTGAATAATATTCCTACCATCACACATGGTAAATTTGAATCGGTTCACGCAAAATATTATATTTTTTGAACAATATGAATGTGAAGGTGATGTCTTCAAACGGATGACATCAAGCCTTTGCGGAATGAGAGAATTGATTAAAACTGCATTGCAGGAAACGGGCAATGTCAATCCTGCAATAAATACAAAGGTTTTCTCAACCATGTGGTTGGAAGACCTATTTGCAAAGTGGAGGTCAGCAAAGTTTGAACAAAGGTTACGGCTCGATCACATAGGTGTACATATAGGAAGGGTTTTGTCACTATACATTGAAAAAGGAACACCATTAATAAATGTGGATGATGAAACTCCAACTCCGGAAACAATGAGATTGGAAATAAAATATATGTTAGCGAACCATAATTTACAATGAATATATTTTTATAATCTTTTATTTATCTTTTGTTTTATTTATCTTTTGTTTTATTTATCTTTTAGCTATCAAAACTATTTTGATAGTTGGACAATATTCGAACGTTCGACAATATACATATAAACCATTAAGAAAATGCAAACGTCGTGTAGCTGATTATATGATACCCTGCCACTTGACCTAAATTTGAAACGATTACCTTAAAACTTGTACTATTAGCTAATGAATCAAGAAATCGCTTTTTAAATTGCATAAGAACATTTGGAAAAGTTGGCTTTTCAAATCTTTGAATGCATAATCAAAAACAAGTAAGAAAGTTCAGTCGGGTAAACCGACTTATTAATCCCCTCAACTTGAGTCCCAAAAAAATATTAGTAAATTTATTTTTTTTGTGCTAATTAAATCATTATCAATTTAAATTGCTTTTAATAACTCTAAAGTATGTACTGGTATTAAAGTTGTAAGATTTTAACTTCTGGTGTAAAATGGTCAATTTGTGTGGGAGGTACCAAAAGGGGTTGTGCCAGAGGATTCAAATAAGTAGTATAGAAGTTATTAGCGGATCTATATTTCACTAAATGTTAACCGTTTTTGGGAAAAAAATTTACCACATACCAAATTTGAAGTCAATCGGTTACTCATTTTGAGAGTTATCGGACAGACATTGATCAAATGACTTAAAATGTCCTAAAACGGATTTCCGCCGAACATACTTGGGGTCTTAGATCACTATCACTCCTTCGATGTGTTACACTTTTGGCCCGTAGCAGATGAGAAGAAACAAAAGAAAGTAAACTATGGTGGCTAAGCTTTTTATTTCTCCAACCAACCCTTGTGTGGTGCAGCACTTGGTCAAAATTATTTAAAAATTTCTTCAAATTGGTTATAATTTAGCTTATCTAAGTGCGTGGAAGTAAAACAAAAAGTTATTCATTTTTAGTGCATAAAATCTAATATAAGCAAAACTAATTTCTCATTCAAGAATGTTGTAGCATTTTTATTGGTTGGCTTAACATAATCTCACCCTCAAATACAATCGTTGGAAAAATCGTCTAAAATGCATAATTTTAGGACGTTTAGATGATTGATTCAGATTCCCCTATTTTGTACCGAATTTTAAGGTATATGCACTGGCATTGCAGTTATGAGCTATTAAATTTTGGTACGATTTTGTTTCATTTCGAAGTTCTTATACGCACCAGACAGACGGATATTCCTCAAATGACTTTAAAAACTCCTAGGAGACTCCCTTGACGTATTACACTTTTGGTCTACAGCAAATAATAGGAGAAGTCGATTTGCTGCAAAAATATCGCAATTTCATCATAGAATACGAATTTTTTTGGAAAAAATTTAATTTAATTTATTTTGTGTTTATTTGTTTTTTTTTACTTGTGACAGTTCATTCCTATTCGTTCGTAAATAATATAAGAAGCAAAATACTTTTTTGAGATTTAATTTTAACATGATTTAATTTTTAACAATAGCATCATTTGTGTTGTTACATTGGATTTCAATACCGCAATTTATTCTTTATTTACATATGTTATATGAAATAATGTTAATTTTTCGAAAATAGGAATATATGGATCAATTTTAGTGTTTCAATTCCTTAAATTTTGAAAAAGCAAAATACAGTCTTTATAATGTTCTACACAAATATTAATTTTGTTTATAAAATTAATAAATTAGAATTATAAAATAAATTATCAAATTATATAATTTCATAATTCCCAACAAAAAAAAGGAAAAAGTTTTCAGCATATATATTAATTTTCGTAATTCAATTATTACATTAGAAAAAGGGAATTATGAAATTATATAATTTGATAATTCAAAAACAAAAAATTATAACAATATTCTATATTAATAATAATTTTTTAATTAAATTACTAAAATAAAAATTTAACTTAAATTACAAAATTTCGCATTCTTGGCAGAACCAGACACCAATCGGCACCTGCTTCTCAGTCATTCCAATGCAGTCTAAGTGCAACCACTGGTTGCACTGATTGCATTGTATGAAGTTGCCACCTTTCACACCACAGAAAGAACATACGTTCTTACTTTTTGACGTGGCCTTGCACTGTTTTTTTGCCTTCGGTAGGACCGACACCGACTTGCGCTTTCTATTTACATCAAGTTTAGATGGTCGTGTTGGTGGTGGGGGTGGTGGTAAGACCGATGTGGAGGAACCGAGATCTTGGACGACATCCGCATCCGCTGCAGCAGTGGTGACTTGGGTTTGCTTCCGGGACAACATTATTGATTACCAAGCACCCAGGTGGAATTGAGTCACCACCAGGACCACAATCAATGGCAAAGCATCCTGGTGGAATCTCTTCTGCTTCTTGTACGCTACTAAAATGGAGGTAAAAAAGTGAAATTCGTAAATGTTTTAACGTTATTTTTCGTTAATACTAACTTGTACTAGTTTATATTAAGGAAAAATAAACTCTGTTCAAGTAAAAATGTACTTGAAATTTGTAAAATTCTAGTTCCATTCCTCCGAAAATCTAGTACATTGGGAACATTTTACAAAAATCAAGTAAATTTATTACTCAAATGAAGTGTTAGTAATTATTATACATTTTAGTTCATTACAACTAATATGAATAATAAAACAAATACTTAAATTTTACTTACTCCTCTAAAACAAATGATGATTGTTCATGTTCCGCCGTTATATCTTCTTCCAAGTCAAGAAAACTCATTTGGTCTTTGTACCAAAAATGTCTGCCTTTTTTGATGGCACATTTTGCTTTGCCAATTAAATTTGACCATTTTTTCCATATTTGACACAACTTCTTTTCCCAAAAACCGTTGCAATTTATTTTCGACTACTCCTCGAGCTTTTTCAATGTCGATTGTTTTTCTTAATTCGCTGCTCGCAAATACCTCGCATTAAAATTTTTGCAAAAGTCCTGCTGTTGTACATATCATCTAAATAAATAAAACATATGGCCTTGCGCTGTTTTTTTGCCTTCAGTAAGACCGACACCGACTTGCGCTTTCTATTTACATCAAGTTTAGATGGTTGTGTTGGTGGTGGTGGTGGTAAGACCGATGTAGAGGAACCGGAACCGAGATCTTGGACGACATCCTCATCCGCTGCAGCAGTGGTGGTGGTGACAACATTTGTATCTGAAAGTGGACTTGGGTTTGCTTCCGGGACAACATTATTGATTACCAAGCACCCAGGTGGAATTGAGTCACCACCAGGACCACAATCAATGGCAAAGCATCCTGGTGGAATCTCTTCTGCTTCTTGTACGCTACTAAAATGGAGGTAAAAAAGTGAAATTCGTAAATGTTTTAACGTTATTTTTCGTTAATACTAACTTGTACTAGTTTATATTAAGGAAAAATAAACTCTGTTCAACTAAAAATGTACTTGAAATTTGTAAAATTCTAGTTCCATTCCTCCGAAAATCTAGTAAATTGGGAACATTTTACAAAAATCAAGTAAATTTATTACTCAAATTAAGTGTTAGTAATTATTATACATTTTAGTTCATTACAACTAATATGAATAATAAAACAAATACTTAAATTTTACTTACTCCTCTAAAACAAATGATGATTGTTCATGTTCCGCCGTTATATCTTCTTCCAAGTTAAGAAAACTTATTTGGTCTTTGTACCAAAAATGTCTGCCTTTTTTGATGGCACATTTCGCTTTGCCAATTAAATTTGACCATTTTTTCCATATTTGACTTCTTCTTAACACAACTTCTTTTCCCAAAAACCGTTGCAATTTATTTTCGACTACTCCTCGAGCTTTTTCAATGTCGATTGCTTTTCTTAATTCTCTGGGATAATTTGTATCCCAGAGAATTCTCTGCTCGCAAATACCTCGCATTAAAATTGTTGCAAAAGTCCTGCTGTTGTACATATCATCTAAATAAATAAAACATATTAAACACTTTCTTCCACATGAATTTACAACAACACTATAACAACACAACTACATATTCAAAATGTCGTACAATTACAAATTACAGTTAGAATTGTTGAACATAAAAAAATAAAAATAACATACCAACAAAATCTTCCCGGTCTTCATTTGCGACTTCTACAACGATATATCCTTTGGATTTCAGATATTTGTCCAGGCACATTTCGAAATCGTCACCGCACAAATAATTAATATACCTATCAGACATCGTATCGTATCGTATTTTCGTTGTCTGTCTTTTGCACAACTTATCGTCTGCTGATATTTAATTTTGCCAATATGAAGATGAAGTTGAAGTTTGGCGGTTGTGGTGAAATTTAACACGTTCACAGGGTTGCATTTAACCGTCATTTTTCTCAAAATGTTGTCCAATCTGGCAATAGTCTTAATCAGTGTTACCGTTTTAGGGTTTTCGGACCAAAGTTGGGCAGAAAAAATGAAAAATTTGTTTGTTTGGGCAGATTTTGGGCCGATTTTATCCGATAGGAAATATCAAGAAAGAGATTACTTTACAGAATATGGTTGGGTTGGTTTAGCAACAGACGGTGAGAATTATTTTATATAAAATTCCTTAGAGGATGTGATTGAAGAATTGTTGAGCAAGGGGATTGTTTAAGATTGTATTTCATTTCGGGTTATTATGCCCATGTTTTGATATAGCTCCTATACAAAGGTCCCACTTGACACAGCTTTATTTGGATGCTTAAAACTTGAAAACGACTGGACCAAAATGGATACCTCCATCTGCGGTTTTGTCCGTAATTGCTACGCAAAGATTTAAGAAAAAAAGAAATCCGCGAAAAATGGCCTAATTGTAAAAAATCGAATTTCCAGAGCAATTTGAGAGAAATTAAAAAAAAAAGATGGGCAGGACAACTTCTGCCTGGATCGGCTATATTATATAGTAATTTCGTATAAAAAAATTGACAAATGAAACATATGAATATAGTCTTTTTTTTCTTAAAGGACATTTAATTCAATTCAATGCAATTCTCCTGCTCTTTTGTATCTGTCCTAGCAGCATTAAAGCCCGCATAAGCCGCTTTGGCAAATTTTATCATCTCATCCATAATAAGGATACCACCGCCACCACCCTTTATAAAAAAGTCGGGATTTATTATTTCAATTCCTATTTTGTTAATTGCCCGTTAAAGAATATTAACTGTACAGACATTTATAGGTATACGGTCAAATCACTTTAATGCCAAAAGTAGCCAAGTTAACTTATCTCGCCTTAACCTTTTCCTGTTTCGCCGTTTCTCACCAGTTTAGGAATTAAATTTTTTTTATTTAATCGCTTTGTTTAGTTTTCGTTGGTATTTAGCAAAGACAATATAATTTAAGAAGACATTCCTTCCTGTAGCGAGTAATTATCAGTCACGAACGAATAGGAATTTGATTTCAACGAGTAAGGTTTTTCACGTATTTTCTGACCGAATTTCCCGATTTTTTTTAATTATCACGATTACAAAATTAATATCAATCGATATGTGCAAAAAAAGTTTAAGAAAAGACACCAAAAAACTATTTTTTCGCGGTTGAAAAATCGTTTCTATTCGTTTGTAACTCGAGAAAATGTAAACAAACTTGCGATGGCACATCTTCTATATTCATTGACTTTGGTATTTAGCACATTTCTCTATTAAGGATTGCATTGTCACCACATTTGCTTTCCGTCTCTCTCAAACAGCACCGAGCTAAAGTGTCCAGAAGTCAGGGTTGCCAGAACTGGGGTTTTGACCCCAATACTGGGGTTCAGTCAATGCAAATTGGGATAAAAAAATATAATTTGGGGGTGGGGTTTTTGTTAGGGGTTTTTTGTAAGTTTTGTTGGGGTTTCTTGGGGTTTATTTGATGCAATATAAAGATTTTCTTAATCTTGTATGATATTTATCCAAGAATGAGCTCGAGGTCTATCTATTATGGGTTTTTATGTGTTTCTTTTTATATTCATTCAATATTTCGTCTTTCGTCGAAAGACATCATCAGGATCAGAAAATATTATTGCGAAAAACCTTAAAATTATCCGTAGAAAATTAGTATGGCCTCTCTTCGTTGTTGTCTGTTGTCTCGCATGACAACACGAAACACTTTAATTTTTTAAACCATTTTTTAACGAGTATTTTCTAAAATGATTTTACCAAATCTAAACTTCGTATTTAAAAATAGTACGAGACTTTGCACTATTAGGTATAAATTGCCATCAAATGAAAATCTGAAAAATTAATTATAATTTCTATATTCTGACCTCCTGTCACCACAAAAAGATACGTGAAGTGGTTAAGAAGATATGACAATTTTAACAAATGGTATTTTTAAAAAAAATCCTGAGATCTGTGCCATAAAAACTACAACAAATTTCTAAAAACTAAAAAACGCATAAAATCGTCCATAGTAGAGGAATGTTTAAAGTTTATTAAAATCAAAAGAGTAATTTTTAAAATGTTTGTTTTTGAATTAATTTCGAGTTTGCAGTTTTTTATATGTTTGACTTGTTTTCAACGAAAATAGTTTTATGTGGGGTTAAGTTGGGGATTTTCTTGTGATTATTTGGGGACAACAGCAATTTTTTTCTGGCATCCCTGCCAGAAGTTGATCTTACCACACTCTCTCTCTAGCAAATTTTGGTAACTCTTCGCCCGCATCCTAAATCCACCCGAATTTTAATTCATGTTTGTTGTTTGGCGCCGTAGAGATTGACGTTTGATCACTTTGTATCTCTGTCTAACGGAACAACAAGAAACACAAATCGTATCAATGTAAATTGGCAATAATGTAAACACAGTTTTAAGAAAAACTTCACCGATTTTGTTCCAACTTTTTACATATTTTGATAAAGTAAGTTGTAAACTACACTTTGATGTAAGTTTTGTTTTAGTTTGGTTTTACCGGGTTATTTTAATTAAAGTATAGAGTATTATGTTCTACGACCGAATCGAACGAAAATAAAAACCGAACTAACGAAATGAGAGCAGTGGAGAAAGAGAGAGATGAGTGGCTACTAATTGAAGTTGGAGTTATGTGGGGGCTAGTACATACTTATATACGTTTGTATGTATAATTCCATCCAACATTTGGGGGGGGGGGTTTACTCTATTTGTTAATCAGTTTGTAAAACCTCCAAATATTGATTTGGGACCCCAAAAAATATATAAAATATTTGTAATTGTCGATTTAGATATGTAGGTCCGTCTGTCCGTTGGTAAATCCGTCTGTTGTAATCACGCTACACTGTACAATTATTGAGCTAGATGACTGTAATTTGGAATAAATAATTCTTATAACAGGTGGCGCAAAAGTAACCTTTCGATGGTATGTTAGACGCGATTGGCGGTCAGCAGCTAACAGCTGATGCACCGTGTGGACTTTGTGCGGAAACATCTTCAAATCTTGTACCAAAATTCGCTGTAGAGACCGTCGACTGATACGCATTTGCGTGGCACGTCGTCTGGTCGATGTCGACGGCGCTTCCATGACATCCTCGGCTACAGCAGCAATATTCTCTGCAGAACAGCTACTCCGGGGTCTGCCACGCCTGGCAGCATCTCGTGTTGTGCCAGTCTCTTCGAGGCGAGCGGCTAAAAGTCGCAGTGTTTCACCAGTAGGCGTTGGGCGGCCAGGAAATCTGCGACGAAATTCACGTTGTGCCAAAGTCACCGACCGATTATTGGTCAAATAAATAGTCAGCAATATTCCGCGTTCTGGAGCAGTGTAGCGTAACATTGTTTATTAACGTGTATTTCGCATGTGTTTACTACACAAATGTCAAAACAGAACTGACATTAGGGGCCAATCGCAAAATTTATAGCATTTTCTGATAGGAGGATTACTTTTGCGCCACCTTGTAGTTATTGGTATACATAGCACCCATATAAACCACCTCCTCGATTTGACTTCTCCTAAAATCGTCTATTAGATATATGTATACATGTAGGGTTTTCTAAAAGGGACATAACAATTACGTATCTTTATGTCACCGCATCCTCAAACATTTTAATGATCCTTCAGTGTCAAAACGTTAGTCGAAGTCAACATTTTCATCATTGTAAAGTTAACTTGCGTGCAACGTTTGGAAATCATTAAAAAATTAAATTCTGAGTCGGTGGTCGCAACTTTAAGAGCGCTTATTCCAATTTTCGGCCGTAATAATCGTCCCACCCGACAGGCTGTGCGTGCTATAGTGGATAAATTTGAATCCAAATTTTCACTTTTGGATGTCACGGCGCCAAAGAGACGCCGTACCGCTCGTAAATATTGCAGCCGTAAGTGTATCCGTTAAAAATGAGCCAAATCAGTCGATTCCACGTCGTTCTCAGGAATTGGGCATCTCTCAAACCACACTGTGGCGTATTTAGCGAAAAGACTATAGCCTTCATCCTTATAAGATCAAACTGACTCATGAACTAAATCCACTTGATCATTTGAAACGCCCAAACTTCTCCGATTGGGCTCTGGCAAAGTTAATGTTATGTCCTTAATGGAAAACCCATACAATCTACTATCAAAGGTTTAGAGTACTGCCTGTCTACACATAAGCGGAGCTTTAAGGACTACAGCGACTGAGTCTCTACAAGCCCTACTCCATATACTGCTGATTAATAGAAACCACCAATAGAAATCGGCACCTGTAGGGTAGCTAGACAAATCTGGCCAAGAGATGATGAAGAAGTGGAGAGCATCGTTTCCGGTACCGATATTCGTACTATCGATAACTTTGTATATCAAATAGGTGGGTTGCGGTGAGGGACATTTCAGCCCGTGGTAAAACTAGGAACCTAAACTGGTCTATCTGAGAAGATAAAAAAACGGCTGCCACCCTAACCTAAATCTGGGGTCCACAAAATTCCACGGATCTGGCTGAAAATTGGTAATTTGAGTGTATTCATGAACACGAACCACGGTCGTCCTAGGTCCATATTTGGATATAGCACTCATACAAAGGTGTCTCTGAGTTGGCTTCTTAGCGCCCTAGAATCCACAAATGTGAACTGATCTGGTTAAAACTTGATAATTTGAGTTTATTTATACCTGGGACCATGAACACGAACCACCGTCGTCCTAGAATACAGAAATATTAACTGAGATTTGAGAGTATTTACAACCGGAAACAACCACACGAACATCTCGCGTCATATGTATGCCCATGTTTTAATATAGATCCTATACAAAGGTCCCACTTGACACAGCTTTATTTGGATGCTTAAAACTTTAAAACGACTGGACCAAAATGGATACCTCCTTCTGCGGTTTTGTCCGTAATTGCTACGCAAAGATTTAAGAAAAAAGAAAACAGAAATCCTCGAAAAATGGCGTAATTTTAAAAAATTCGAATTTCCAGAGCAATTTGAGAGAAATTAAAAAAAAGGATGGGCAGGACAACTTCTGCCTGGATCGGCTATATTATATAGTAATTTCGTATAAAAAAAATTGACAAATGAAACATATGAATACAGTCTTTTTTTTCTTAAAGGACATTTAATTTTCACTGCAATTCTCCTGCTCTTTTGTATCTGTCCTAGCAGCATTAAAGCCCGCATAAGCCGCTTTGGCAAATTTTATCATCTCATCCATAATAAGGATACCACCGCCACTCATAGATCTCTGGTGAACGGGAATTTCGAAAAACATCCAAATTTGCATTTCCTGATGTGGCGAATGATAATCTCTTATGGTATCCACCAGCATTGATGTATTGCCTTTTGGTCGAATGGCAAGATTCTCTAAACAATTGCTTAGAGCAATCCTGCCATCCGCATCTAATTTTCCAGCTGCTATTTGCATATACGAGAATTTCACCTGGTACATAACACGATGCCTATCCGAATAGGTGAAGAGAAAGTCCAGACATTCATGGCCCTGACAGCCCGCGACCAATTGCTGATATTCTCCATTTAACCACCGCTGCAAGTCCATGGTGCTCAAGAATTTCTTCGACTGCCTGGGACGGCGCAACAGATTGACCATATCAAATTTTCGAATATCAAAATATTCACACTGAATATAGCTGAGGCTCAGCTGACCTGATTGCATTCGTTTATCCACTTCGCAGACCAACAAATGATTGAGCACAGCTGCCGATGATTCGCGATTGGCCACACACCGGATCATGCAACAATTGCGGTGTCTCAGCAACAATTGGGCGATCATCGAAGACATTTCGGAACGTGTATTGACATCAAAGCCATTGCCAACACAATCGAAATTCAGTTTTGTTTTTGGCGAAGTTAAATTGGAAATTTGCGATGATCTCATATTAACTTGAAGCGTATTATAGCCGAGGGCAACATAGGGATCGGAAAGTTCTGGCCTTGCTCGTACCTGTACTAGCGTAAGTTTGGAGTGAGATGCATTCTGTGATCCACACTTATTTAATTGAACAATTACGCGGTGTTTCTCCGTTACAGCTTTTTCCAAAGAAATCATATTTAATTTTTCGAAAGATAATCTTAATTTTGAAAAAATATTTTTAACTTTTATTTTGAAGTTATTGTTTTGTGTTTATTGTATGTCACATATGTGAAGGGTTGCATCGCTAACAAAATAAAATATATAAGAGTACTCGAAGTACCTTTACAAAATTAGTCATGGAAAAATATCCAATGCGGGACAGTAACAAATGATCTCCAGTTGCTCAATGATCTCCACTTTCTCCTCATTTGAACAGCTTCTGCAAAAGTCATTTTCAACATCCTGGCTGGTTCGCCGATCAAGCACTGTCCCGTCAGTGCTGACACTAACGTAGAAAGTCTTTTCCTTCTCTAGTGCGAGGAGATTTTTTGACCTTATGTTCGATTAAAGAACACGTAGCGAACATTTGTTCGCTGCTTTTCCTGGAGACCCTACACAGACACCTGAGACACTTGGCAAAAGTGTCAATTGTTTCAATCTCCTCTTCGTCTGCGCTCATGCGACAGTAGTCTGTGATATCGTGTTACCACTTTGTTGTCACTTATCTGATGCCGCAGTGACCCGTAAGAAATCCTGTAATCAGTCGCATCTCTTTTTCCCATTCTTTACGAGGGTTTCTGTCTTGGTACGTGACTTATCTGGCCATAAAGTTGGAGAGATCCTGCACCTCTCCAGTTCCGGGTGTCCTGATTTCTGAACCAGGTGTAGATTTTGGTAAAGAGTTCGCATAGGGTAGGTCTTATTGATGCATCCGCCATATGTTCATTGCAGATCCTCCTCTTACCAACTCATCCGCAATTTCATTACCCACTATGTTACTGTGACCAGAAATACAGCATAAACGAACTATTTGGTAACATTTGACTTCAATGGCTTCAGAGCTGCTTGACTACTAGTAGTTAGCTGATTAGACAAGATGTTTAGTTGGTTGACAAAAGGAAGAGCTTTTGTTATGGCGAAGATTTCTTCTTAAAAAGCACTGTATGAGTCATTGAGTCGAAAAAATTTTCTAAAATCCAGACACTCAGTACATCCCAGCTCCAGTGCCTGTGTCTATTTTTATACCCTCACTTTAGTGTGACGAGGGTATATATCATTTGCTACGGAAAAAAGTGTAACACGTCGAAGGAGTGACCTAAGACCCCAAGTATGTTCGGAGGAAATCCGTTTTGGGTCATTTTAAGTCGAATGAGCAATGTCCGTCCGTCTGTCTGTGTGTCTGCGTATAGTGTATAAAAATACTTGAAATTTTGTACAGTGTAATGTTTTTATAGTGTCTATAGCCCTGTGAAAAATGGGCGTTATTGCCACGCCCCTCTTTGTACCTCCCACACAAAATGCCCAAATCATACCACAATTTAATGTCTCATAACGTTTATACCAGTGCACATAAATGCTTATAAGTCGGCACAGTGCAATGAATTTAAACTATCTAATGTTCAGCAAAAAAAAGTGTATTTGATAAACCCCTTCTGGTACCTCCCACACAAATTGACAGAATAATTCGAGTAATATTCATTACATTACTCACAAAGTGAGGGTATACCTTAGTCGGTTTACCCGACTGAAACTTTCTTACTTGTTGAACAGTCAGTTTATATAACAGGTTCTTTAAATGGTGGTGACCCATTTTTCCAATCATACCCCAATCACTGATAATTTTTTAAATTTCTGATTTTATTGGAAAGGTTGAACTTTGTCATTTAATAACGGAACACAATATCATTCATATGACAACCACGACTGGCTCGGCAGTACCTCCCCACAGAAAATAATCCAAAGGGCTCAAATCACAAGTCAAAGTAATAGGTAGTTCTAATTTAAAATTTTAAATGGCTCACCTATTTTATATATAGAGATACTGGTAGCAATGCTGGAAAGAGTGAAAAAAGTTTATAATATTTTACCCGTTAGTAGATGTGGTTAGCGGGCGTTGTTACATCGTAGGAGAGGTAATTTTGTTATTTTGTTGAAGATGTGGATGGATATCCGAATCCCTAATAAATATTACTAACCGGTTTACCAACTAACCACCACTACACAACATATAATGGTTTTAATCTTTGCTAACACAGCACAGTTGTGTTTCCCTCAAAAACAGGGTTGCTTTCCCATACTCAGCTGTTGTCAATAACAGCAGGCCGCAGCTGACAGCTTTTTGACACTTCGGTATTTAATTCATACCCTCAAAATTGTCTTCTTGTCTATGCGGAATTAACTTATTACCGGAAAAACAATAACAAGATCTATAAACATTTAAAAATAACACAAACACGTTACGCGAAAATTTCATTAGACATTAGAGAGAAATCCATAGAAGGATTCCTATAGCCCACAGAATATGAACATTTGTGTGAAGATAATAACAAAGGCAACAGCTGTCAGCAGAAGACCAGCGGCGGAAAGCCGGAATAACAAATAATTTTTTGTGATAATTTTACAACGATAAGAACACTCCAGACTGGCACAAAAGTGAATTAAAACACTTGTTTCCATTTTGCCCATTGGGGAAACACATCATTCCCGATTTACGAAGATGGCCAAAGAATCCTTTCGGGAGAGGCAAATGCAAGAATTGGAGGTCATAAAGGTATGCGTACGAACCACTGATGAATGTTGGGGTTAAGTGAATGCATAATATTCTTGAATTAATCTAAAACGCAATTTATTTTCATATATACACGAGTTCAGTCAATATTTGGCAGTGATGTGGAAGATTTACGCCCCTATGACAGCAGTTCCTCCACGCCCTCGCAATGGAAACCGACAGACATCAGAATCATGTTAACGCCCTTAAGGGACTCTTCGAATGGTCTGCCGGAGGCCTATGTGCGAACGAAACTACATGTGGTCTGCCCATCCAAGTATCCAAAACTGTAAGTGCTTCGGATGTTTTTGTTTTTATTCTATTGTTGACAAAAAATAACGTGCTAACATATAGATGACACATTTATATATATATATACATATACGCAGAGATCTTTTAAAAACTTATGATGAAAAACAAAACGGCATAACCTTTAAATGCTACGTTCATATATTGCAAATCTGAGATTGGTTTATTTGATGTTCATTGATGCATCTTACAAGAATTTCTTATTGAAATATACACTATAGTTTGTTGGAGGAACATTTAATTTGGAACAATAATATGTGTGCATTTAATAAATGGACTATTTTATGAATGTTAGTGTTGTTAAGCTGTATTAAAAAAAACCTAAACCTATACATCTATTGTGTCCCTAAAAGTTCCAAGAAATTGACATTTGCTTTGCTGGCTTTTCCTTGCATCAGACGGATAAATATTTAAAATTATTATTATATATTTCAAATATTAAACAGATTAGTGTCATTGTAGATCTGGTTAAACCTATCATTGAGAATTGAATTATGTTTAATATCGTTACCTTAGTTAAGAAAATGTATATGTTCAATCTGTCCTAATATATGTATATGTATAATGCTTCGACTTCATAAAAAACTCGGAAGATTTTCAATTATTTCACATTTGCATAGAATTGCTGTCGAAAATAATCTAATCATGAATAATGAACTACTTAGAAAGATGCAACTTAGAGATACGCATAGCTGGCACAGGTACATATTAGCTTTCTCTTCTTTAACACCCTGAAATTAATTTTATTATCGCTGTTATTTTATACCCTCCGGTATAGGATGAGGATATACTTATTTCGTCGCTCCGTTTGTAAAGTATACACATCGCACCTGTTCAACAAAAGGGTAACAACTCAAAATTTATAAATATTGCTTTAAAAAAAACTTTCAGTGGCCATTTCCACCCACTACAAAAAATGTCAATTCTCCTTTTTCGTAATAAAAACCACAATTTCAGAATAACATCCTTAGATTCAACTAAAGAGTTAAATTTTGAATTGTCTCCTAGTGTTTAAGCAAATCGGATCGTTGATTTATCATCTAAAGACTACAATTTTTAGTTGTGTCCTGTTTTTAAAGAGGTACAATCAAAATAATACCACTATTTATATACAAACTTTTTTCAGAAAAAGAGTAATAACTCTAAAAAGTGGCTATTCTTCTATAACCACCAGAAAAAAGAAAATAACGTTATCTTTTTATAGCCTACACCACACTGTGGTACAGGGTATTATGACTTTGTGCATTTGTTTGTAGCACCTAAAAGGAGAAGAGATAGACCCATTGTTTATTATACCGATCGACTCGGAATCACTTTCTGAGTCGATTTAGCCATGTCCGTCTGTCCATGTATTCTTGTAATCAAAGTGCAGGTCGTATTTATGGTCCGATTGTGATGAAATTTAGCATAGTGCTCTTTTTTGGCCCAAGGACGATCCCTATTGAAATTGGTTAAAATCGGTTCAGATTTGGATATAGTCCCCATATATATGTTTCACCCGATTTGACATGCAAGCGCTGTAGAAACCACATTTTACATCCGATCATTTTCATTTCATTTCATTTTCATTTTTATTTATTAACATCAATACAAAGTAAGCCAATTGGCCAATTATACATGTATTGTAAGAAAAAAAACTATGTATAAAATAACAAAATTAAAAATATTTTAACAAATACTAAATAATAATACAATTTAGATGGCTCCCCAGCCATATGAACATTGCAAAAAGGTATATATTAAGAATTTGGGTCCCATAGCAATCAGACTATAATAATAGGAAGTTATGAGCATTAAGATAGTTAAGGTAAAATACCATTTAGGTAGTTCATTACCTTTTTCTTGTAAGAAGAATAATTGTAAGAGAATAGTTTAAGCAAATTAGGTAAAACGTTCCAAAATCGATACACCCTTACCATAAATGATTGCTCATAAATCGATGAGTGCACCAGAGGAATATCAATTTGTACATTCCGCGTAGAATTAATAAAAGAAAACTGATTCACTAAAATTTGTGGCTGTGACGATTTCATAATTTTATAAAAATGAAGTACTATACGTAGATTGAGATAATCACGAAAAGAACATCCAAGAAATGAGTGAGCTAATTCCGTTACACGGTAATGGTCATTTATTTTCAAATCGTAGACATAACGTACAATCTTCCTAAATATCCTCTCAATTTTATCACAATTATAGGACCAAGTCCCAGAGTAAACTTCAATGCCATAGTTCAACAAAGACATCAACAAAGAATGGCCCAAACGATATCTTACTTGTCGCGGAGTATACGCTTTCAAAGAGTATAATCTTCTTAAAATAAGACAGACCCTGTTTGTAAGAATGTTTATGTGACTGCCAAAATTAAGATTAGAATCTATAGTCACACCAAGGCATTTCAGACAATCTACGTATTCAATTGGCTGATCATTTATAAAAATTCTCGGGTATGACATGTAGCGATTTCGCAAATGGAAATTAATTGCTTTTGTCTTGTTTGGGTTAATCGATAGACTGTTTGCAAACATCAAGTTTGTTATGAAACCAAGATGAATATTAATAATATTCTCTTCAGTATTAGATCTAAATAAAAGTAAAATATCGTCTGCAAAGACGTAGGGTTCACAAAAACTATTTTGCATTCGAGATATAATATCATTAAGATAAAACAAAAAAAGTATAGGGCCCAATACAGACCCCTGGGGCACCCCTGAAGTGACAGTACCAACTCTAGAGCTAATCCCATTTAGAGAAACGTATTGTGATCGATCATTTAGATATGAGTATACTAATCTGCAAGCCGATTTAGAGAAATTAAAATTATCATGTAGCTTTTCTATAAGAACAATGTGATTTATACGGTCAAAAGCCTTTGAAAGGTCCAACGAAACTAAAGTACAGTTTTCATTTGTATCTAATTGTTTTCTTATGCTATCAGTAAGAGAAAGCAAGGCTGATGTAGTATTATGGTTCCTACGAAAAGCGAATTGATTTGGGTGAAAAGGAGAGAAACGTTCACAGTGCTCCAATATCTGAATCTTCATTAAATGTTCCATAATTTTAGACATAACCGGAAGTATAGTGATAGGTCTTAAATTATCATTTCCATAGTTACCATTTTTTGGGATAGGTATAACCCTTCCTAATTTCCAATCATTTGGAAAATTAGAAACAGTAAAAACTGTATTAATTAGATGAAGGAGCAATGGCGAAATAAGAGGATAAATTATTTTTAAAAACTTTATCGGTACGTTGTCGTGACCTGTAGCATTTGTTTTTATGGAGCTAACTGCTAGAATTAGATCATTCTCAGTAATAGAATGAAAAGAGAAGGAATCTGGATTATCAAAAACATCATTAAAATTAAAAGATTGGTTATCAGCTGAATTAAGATTTTCCAGAAAAGTGGTTGCAATAGACTCAACGTCGACTCCATCAAAATCACGGTTTTCACTACCAATACACCCTAATCTGCGAATTTTCTTCCACATCTGTGAATTATTGGCATGTGCAAACAACTTAGTTCCGTATTTCAAACGAGCTTTTCTAATAATTGATTTAGCTTTGTTCCTCAAGCGACAGTATTCCCTCCACGATTCCCCAGTACGACTCCTAAGGAATGCCCCATAAGCAATGTCTCTGTCTCTTCTGGCCATAACAATCTGCCTCGAGTTCATCCATTTATTATTTTCAAAATTAGACCTTGTTCTACAGATTGGTACAAGCGAATGCAGTGTACCAACGACATTATTAATTGTTGATAACTGAAGGTCAACATTATTCGTATAAAACAAAGGCGATACATCAATTTGATTAAAATTTTCCATTAGATCATCAACCCGTAAACTATCGTAATTTTTGTACTCTGTCCAATGTTCATGTTGTTGAGAGGCAAAAGTAAATGAAATAAAGATAAAACTATGGTGAGAGGAGAAAAGAGGGAATTGTAATTGACCTTTATGAGCAAGATGAGACGATTTACTCAATAAGAAATAATCCAATAAAGAAGTACTGTTGTTGGGCAAATGCAGATGTGTCGGCAGACAGTTGTGAACGCATTCAAGGCCACACCTGGAAGCAACAGATCGGAAAATTGATGATTTGATAGGATCAAAAAGATTATAATTAAAGTCTCCCATAACAACTATATTAGCATAACGGTCAAATAGATCATTATGAAGATCCTCAAAAGCATCAATACAACCTGTAGGTAGGTAGACCACACCAACAATCACTGAAGAACAACTGCCAAAAATCTCAACAAATAATGATTCGCAAACTCCATACTGCACTCCTCTGTATAGTACTCTGTATCGTAATGTGTTAGATATATATAAGCAGACACCACCAGCTCTTCTAGGATGAACATTTCCGTGACAATTTAGGTTATTAGGACGATCATTCCTAATCAAATTATAATTGGGTAGATTCAAAGAACTAGAATAAATGTCTGGTTTGAACCATGTTTCAGACACTCCAATTATGTCAAGGCCTGAATCAGAGAAAATATTTTTGAATTCCTCAAGTTTTGCACTGGAATTTGATGGACTTAAACTTTGGGCATTAATGTGTCCAATATTTAAATTGTCAGAAAAGGATGATAGATTGCGCTTCAGTAAACTGTTATTGCTAGCTACGGGACCAAGGTTGTAATTATGGGTCACGATATTTTAAGCAATATTCATATTTAAGGGGGAGCCAAATTTTAATTGTAATAATATAATCTATAAAACAATTCAATTTTAACATTTTTATATAAAAATTAAATTCATTAATCGTGGTTCCCACTTGAATGATAATTAAAAGATAAAAATATGTGTAAATGAGATCATGACAATTTGGAGATATGTGGTAAATATCAGAAAATATATAGTTGCTAAGTATGTTATGAGTTGGCTTTAAATAGGTTTATAAAATCTTGATAATTGAGGATTTTAGTTTCATTGTTAGTCATTATTATCTTGACTTTCAGATTTTCCCGATTTATGATACTGTATCCTTTTATTTTGTCGTCTTTCTTGAATTTCCAGCATAATCTCAGCATCTTATTAGCAAGTGTAGAATAGTTATCATTTAAGTAAACTCGACTCCCATCATCACCACCCAGAACATCCGAAACTTTAAGGGATTTGTGCTTATAGTAGGCAGACATCAATTTATCACGCTTGCAAACGTCACTAAAATTCACAAGAATTGCATGACGATTTTTAATGTACATCACTTTACGTATCTCAGCAGGGGTAATATCCACTTTCAAGTGCGCACACAAAAACACAACCATCTCATTAAGGCTACCCAACTTGTCAGAAAGCCCTGTAATAACAATGTCAGATCGATTTTGCCGGTGTTGTAATGAGTGATTAAACATTTCGAGTTCCATGAATTTTGCTTTATTTTCCATATCGTGAGAGACTACAAGGTTTCTGCAGTTGGATACATCATTCTTCATCTCTTCCATACATTTTGATAGTTCGGCTCGCATCTCACAGACAAAGGACTCAAATTTAGCTTTCATTTCCATATTCTCTTTGTTCATATTGTCGGCATGGGCTCGGAGACTTTCCCTTAGGTTGGCGAATTCCTTACGCATCTCAGTCTTAAAAGCGAGGTCAGAGTTATCCGGTGGGTTTTCTACGCATCTCGTACAAGTATATGCCAAATTTCGATTTTTGTCAAGAGTACTAAACAAAGTCTTGGAAACTTTGTCACAATCGACATGTAGCCAGGTATTGCAAGTTCTACATAACACACATTTAGTTCCGGTAGTCTCGAGGTGGCAAATTCCGCAAAGAAAAGGCATAATTTCGCAGCAAATTTATGACAACATAAAATTGGCGGTCAACAAAATTGGAGATGTTTACTTTGTTATTGTTTGGTGGCCTTTAATAAACAGCTGATAGGAATGAATAATACCAAGCCAAGTACAATGTAGTTTGCGACGGCGGTAAATAATAAAATGATGGCGGCGGTAGTGGTTTATCAAAAACAAATAAGAAAAACGTCGGCGTTACAGTTCAGTACTATAACATTTAGTAATAAATTTCGACATGAGCAGCGGCGGCTTTAAAGAATGGATATGAATTGGTATAATTCTCGGCTTCGTAGTTTATGATGATGAGAATAATTTGACAACAACAAAGAGCACACAAATGCACACGTTGTAAACCAATAATTCAAGACTCTTAAACGAGTGTATTCAATAAAACTTCATGTATCCGATGATGACAATTTTGTTCTTTATACTTTAAGCACTGAACGAGTTTTCTAGAACACCGCGAAGTTAACTTTTTTAATTTTCAAACAAGAGGGCTTTTTTAATGCGTCTACCACAACATAGTGTTGCCAACTTTGTTCTTTATGAAATTCGGCAGAGAGAGTTTTATTATTACGTGAATGAACACTACCAAATTCGGAGAAAATCCGTTCAGATTTAGATATAGCCCCCATATATATGTTTCACCCGATTTGGCATGTAAGCGCTGTAGGAACTGTATTTTAAATCAGATCAGTACGAAATTTGGCAGAGAGAGTTCTCTTATTACATGAATAAACACTGCCAAATTCGGGGAAAGTCGGTTCAGATTTGGATATAGCCCCATATATATGTTTCACCCGATTTAACATTTAAGCGCTGTAGAAATCGTGTTTTATATCCGATCAGTACGAAATTTAACAGAGAGACTTTTCTTATTACATGAATAATCACTGCCAAATTCGGGAAAAATCGATTCAGATTTAGATATAGCCCCCATACATATATATGTTTCACCCGATTTAACATTTAAGCGCTGTAGAAATCGTGTTTTATATTCGATCAGTACGAAATTTAACAGAGAGGGTTTTCTTATTACATGTATTAACACTGCCAAATTCGGGGAAAATCGGTTCAGATTGAAACCTAGTCCCAATATATATGTTACACCCGATTTGACATGTAAGCGCTGTAGAAACCGTGTTTTATATCCGATCAGTACGAAAATCGGCAGAGAGAGTTTGCTTATTACATGTATGAACACTGCCAAATTCTTATCGCAATGCCCATTTTCGCATTGGTATGTAGGTGTAGGGTATTATATAGTCGGCCCCGCCCGACTTTCTGTCTTTCCTTACTGGTTTCAGTGATATTTTTCTGCATTGAAATATTCTTTTTTGTAACATATCATTAATATTAACGGAAACAGTTTATGGCCTCTACAGAAAATTTTCTAAATTTTGTTTTGTTGAACAGGTGCGATATGTATATTCCTGGTAAAATTGTAAGAAGCTTTAGACACGTAATCACGGTACAATCTAAAATAACTGAGCTAGATGGATTTCGGCACATGCCGATTTACTATCAAAAATGACCAATTTATTAACGAAATTCAAAGGGCCCAACAACATATTATTTATTTTTTCATAGTTACCCATTCACGCAATTTTGACAGACAAGTTATAAATCATGTTTGTGTGAATATATACATACATATATCGTCATTAAAAACGAGAAATGGCGTATCGTCATATTTTACAGAAAAAGCAAAAAAACTGAATGAAATGGAAAATGCTGTCGTTAGAAAAACGGGTAGAGTTATAGAGCCATATTTTTCAATCCCGGGAAATCTATGTGGCAATTCCCGGAAATTTTTTCCTGTATGTATTGTTATTATGATTTAAGTTTTTATTTAGACTAATTGAAAAAACATATTGTAATGAAAAGAGGAAAAACATATGAATACTAGATACAAATGAATACTCGATTAGATATAAAGTACAACACAAGTATCATAACATAAGTATTTACTTCAACAATTATATGTATTGCAATGTCACTTCTTGACGCTCTGGAGACCACATTTTTCAATTGATCTGGCTGAAATTTAAGAATTTAAACTATATATTGGACTTAATCATCCCTAGTATAAATGGGTACATTGGTCCATATATTTATGTAGCCCCCAAATAAAGGTCCCTTCCGATTAGACTTCTTGACGCTCTATGGGGCGCTTTTTTTTAACCGATCATACTGAAATTTAAGCATTTTTAGGGTATTATACGGTCAGCCCCCTCCGACTTTAGTCTTGCTAATGATTTTTTTTAATATCCTACATTAACAATTAACATAACAATACATATCTGTCTCACCTACTCTTCTATACACCACCGCCTTTTAGTAAAAAACTGAAACACAGCAAACGATTTGCATTAATTGCACTAGTGATGATACAATTGGTTACGTTATCGATTACAGATGTAATTATACTACGCGCGAACACGGAAGCTGTAATTTCTAATTAACTGTATTTGCTACGGACTAAAATCGCAACACATCGAAGTAGTCACTCCTAAGATCCATGATACATTGTATCATGCTAAGTTTGTGTTTATGTCTGATAACAATTTCTAAAAACTAAGTTTCAGTTCTTCCGGTACGAATGATCAAACATCTATACTACTATAATATAAAATCCTTTGTACGTTTGTTAGTAACGCATGATCTCCGAAATCATAAAAGCGAATGGGCTGAAAATTTAACAATATGTATATTTTGGGGTCATTTGTGTTTTAGAATTATTTTCACCGCGATAAATTGCAGAGTGGTCAAGTTATTTGCAAAATTCGCATTTCCAGAGCGATTTGACTGAAATTTAATGTGTATGTGTGGTTTGTCTTGATAATAGTTTGTATGTATGTCTCCGGTAGATGGCGCTGTAGTGGACATATGGTCAATATATTTTTTTGATGATTTTTTCCTGAAACTCGGGATGTATGATTGTTTTAATGAAATATCAATGAATAACAAACCAATACATCCCAAACAGGACGGGCAGGACAACGTCTGCTGGGGTCAGCTAGTACTACTATAATTATAAACTGTAAAATTAACTAATTATTGTCTTCCTCTGTGCATCATTTCAGGGCACCAAAAGTTACGCTAGAGGAAACCAAGGGCATTTCCGATCAACTTATTGAAGAGCTGCTGCAGCAACTTCAACAACAATCTCAAGAGTTGCGCGGCGAAGTTATGATCTATGAGCTGGCGCAGACTGTACAAGCTTTCCTGCTAAAACACAATAAACCGCCACGAGGCTCATTTTACGATGAAATGTTGCAACAAAAACAGCAAAGGGAACAAGAGTTGCTCGACATGAAGAAACAACGAGAAACGCAAGAACGACAAAATCTCATAGAAGAAGTAGAGAGGCGTAAAGAGATGTTCAAGTCCGAAGCCAAACGACGCGAACCGCGTCGCAGTATGAGTGAATCAAATCATCGTCATCCTAGCTCTTCCGAAAGCTCTGAGAGCTCATCGCCCTATTATAGAGGTCAAATATATCCAACCAAATGCGTGGAACATCGTAACAGTGAAACGTTATACTTCCACAAAGTGGGTAGGCAAATAAAACGTGGCTGTTGTTTGGGTCATTCTCAACGAGGTTGTATAGCCTATACAGGCATAGATATAGATACGGGTCAGTTGGTCTACATAACCGAATGGAATATTAAATATTCTCAAATCGAACAACATTGTGTCGGTGGAAAATGTCTATGGCTTTCGTCAGAGCCAAAATGTGCCGGCAGTCACCGCGTAGACGATATCATTGCTTCCATTGAAAAACAAGTCAGCTCATTGGCTCAACTACACCACAAGAATCTCATACAATACGAATGTGTGCTGTGTATCAAACGCAAGGAGGGCTTACTTGTATATTTGGTACAAGATTTTGTCTTCGGCACCAGTGTCTTCAGTATATCCTCCTCGTTGGGTTGGTGTATGGATGGCGTGAGAGGTGTGGCTAAAGGTGTCTTAGATGCTTTGGTTTTCCTGCATAATAAAGGTGTATCACATAGCCATTTGTTGGATACCACGGTTTTTATGGACAACAGTGGTGTGATAAGAGTAACGGATTTTTCCATTGTTACCAATCTACTCGAATTAATAGGCGGTTCCGGTCAGAGATTAACCCAGGGAGATTTACCAGCCTTGGGTGCATTAGTGGATAGTTTAATGCATACACCCACATTGGAAATGAGAGATTTTGTGGAGAAGTAAGTATGGGTAATATGGAGAATACAAAAAATTAACGAAAGTCACATACAATTTAAAAAATGCACTGTGTAAACATTGCATATCCTCACCCACTTAGCTCGCGTAATAACTGTAATTTTTATATTTACCCAAAGGGTATCACAAATATGTTTATACCTTTGGAAAGAGCACACATTTTTCTTTAAAACGGGATCAGTTTCGTTTAGGTCAGTTGATGTTAAATGTGCCTTCAGGATGAGCTTTCTTAATACACAGTAGCAAACAAGTTGTATTATTATTATAATTAAATTAATAACTTATAGGTCTCATCTTAGAATATTAAGATTATGATGCGTTAAATGAAGAAAGTTAGTATGTTTAGCAATTTAAAAAAATTTTTAACATGTTAAAGTCTACCTTCGCGTTTCAGGTCATTAGATATCGAGGCATGTGACTTATGACAGGTTATTATTTGGAAATCAAAGACATATTCAAAACTAAAAACAAAATGTAGTATGTCTTTGTTATACCTTAGTGACCTTACCTTACAGTGAAAGAACAGAATAGCCGTAATCAAAAAGAAAATACAATTGTTATCTGAATTTCCGTTGTACTGCTTTGATTGCATTTATAATTTTTTTGTTTTTTATACTCATCCCCTTCTACATAGGTGTCAATTTATAGCCAACTTCAATCATCCAGTTCAAAAATAAAATTAGAAGAATATATGCAGCTAATTTTGAACATTTTAGCGTATGGCTTCGCGATTCAGGTCATTAGAAATAAAGGAAATGAATATTGATATGATAATGTTTGGAAATCGTGGTGTTCACATCATCATCAAATTTCCACAAAAGATCAATGAAGTATTTCGTTGTTATACCTTTCTATCAATAGTGCATGTACGAGAAGTAACCAGAAAGAACAGAATAGACGTAATCAAAGAATTACTTGATTTGATTTATTGGCTTAAATGATGTCCAAATAACAAATCAAATTTATTTCTTTTGAGCGCATTTGTGAAAGCAGACGATGACATTTTCCAAATTCGATGTACATTGCTGTACTATCTACGTTATTTATTCTGATAAAAACATATTGTAATTTTTAGAAGTAATGAAGACCCCAATTTTGGACTAAGTTTTCGTTAAAAATTAACAAATAAAACATCGAGACACTAAAAAAATTTGGAGTATTATAAACGAAATCAAATTTTCCATACTTAAATTTCAAAAAAAAGTAATTTGCTTCATTTAAGTTAGTGAGAGCGCTTCTACAGAGATCTAGCTAACCAGAAATGGTGAACCAGATCGGACTGTAGGATCACTAGGTCTCTCTGGCCAGTCATATCACAAACCCTCACAAAGAGGTTCAATGTAATATTAGAACACAATCGGCTCTGTGCCGATGAGGAGGAGCTGGAGACGATTGGACACCTATTGCCTTCACTATCTAGAAGAAGAAACCGCTATCTAGGTGACTATTGACGCAGATCTTGAAACTCTGTCATCGCACAACATTGACAGGATCATATACTTCATTAGGTGCCTGAAATGGCTAGGAATGACAACTACTCATCCATTTGCTTAAACGGCAGGGAAACACCCATTTTGTTTCCACCCTTTCAATCCCTTACCTCGTTTTTCTGTTTTCTCCATTTATAATTAACCACCTCCCCCACCCATTATATACTCTCTTTTATTATATTATGTTCCAGGACTAACACAATTGACCCACCGGTCTCCCAGTCGAGCAGTGCACGCCAGCTATTGGTAGTGTGCTGCGCGTCCTTTAACCTAACCTAAGTTAGTGAGGATATCCTAAGTAGTGAGGTTATCCTAATACAACTTCTTTGCTACTATTATGAAAAAACACTCCGAAAGTATCGTTAACATTAACTCTCCCACATGAAATTGACATAAATCTAAATAAACAAGTAAGAAAGTTCAGTCGGGTAAACCGACAAATGAATCCCTTCACCTTGAGTCTCAAAAAAATATTATTAAATTTATTTATTTTTTTTGGTTTTATTTAAATTATTATCAATTTAAATTGCATTTAATAAATTTAAAGTATGTACTGGTATTAAAGTTAAAAGCTGTTTACTTTTGGTACATTTGTGTGAGTGGTACCAAAAGCGGCGTGCCAATTGCGGCAACTTTTCTCTAGATTCTAGGTACTACAATTGCATTGCACTGTACGAAATTTTAAGTATTTGCATGCACTGATATTAAAGTTATAAGCTGGTATCTTTTGGTACAAAATGGTCCATTTGTGTGTGAGGTACCAAAAGGAGCTTGGAAAAATCACCTTTTTGTACTGTATTGCAGTACTATTAAACCATTACACTGTACACAATTTCAAAACTTTAAATGCGCTGGTAATAAAGTTATAAGCTATTAACTTTTGGTTCAAAATTGTCCATTTGTGTGGGATGTACCATTTTTCTCGAGGCAATAGTGACTAATAAACTAATACTATGTGCAGAATTTCATAGGATAGAAGTAATTAAATAATCAATATTTCACTAAATGTTAACCCTTTGTGGGGGAGCTACTAGAAGGAGTGGACCAATATGGCCCATCTTCGAACTTAGCCGGAGATAGAAGAAAATATTACCATATACCAAATTTGAAGTGAATCGGTTACTCCTTTCGAGAGTTATCGTGCGCACCAGCCAGCAGACGGACGGACATTGGTCATCCGACTTAAAATGACTCAAAACGGATATCCACTCCTTCGATGTGTTACACTTTTGGTTCGTAGCAAATGATATATACCCTCCTCTCTAAGGTGAGGGGATAAAAAGGGTGATTTTTACAGTGGTAAAAATATTTGCAATATCTCTTCAGGAAATTTATAATATTAGAGTATTCCGCGAAATAAGTGGAGATAGATAGATTATCTAATGTTTACGCAGTGCATCTTTATTTATTCATGAGACAATATTTGTAGAACTTTACAAATAATTTCTCTTTTTTTAGATGCAACTCCGATCGTACACTATCAGCTTCTGAACTTTTGGAACATCCTTTTCTACGCTGCTCTCTATTTACCAACGATGATAAGGAACAACAACATTTAACGATGGCTTTAACAACGCAAAAGACACATTGTGGCAAACCCTCTTTGGCAGTGGCTCCGCTAAATTTAAAACAGCGCCATATCGCCGCAGGAGTACAACCTACAACCCCACAAACATTGGCGCCCTTTAGCATACCTTCATTGCCCTCTTCACAATCCCGTTTACGCACTGAATTCGAAGTTCTCATGTATCTGGGCAAAGGAGCCTTTGGCGATGTCTTAAAAGTTCGCAATATCCTAGATAATCGAGAATATGCCATTAAACGTATACCTCTACCGGCGCGCAGTAAACAGCTCTATAAGAAAATGACCCGAGAAGTTGAGCTACTCTCTCGTCTGAATCATGAAAATGTGGTGCGTTATTTCAATAGTTGGATTGAGAGTGTTAATGATGAGGACATGGAAGAGATGGATAAATTAATATCGGGCGATTGGTCCATGAGTCTAGAGAGCATTAAGCCACCCAAATCACCACAGGTGGATTTAAATGTTACCGAAACTGAAACCGATTCGTCAAGTTTATGGAATGGTTATATTCCCCACATGGATGATTCCGATTCCGATGGCATTGAGTTTGTCGATTCCAATGGTGAGGTGGCTGTCTATAATGATGATGATGATGAGGATGAAGTTGACTCGGAAATATCCAAGGCCATTTCACCTAAACCGCTCATGCAAATTATGTACATTCAAATGGAATTCTGCGAGAAATGCACTCTACGCACGGCCATCGATGATAATCTCTACGAAAATACCGATCGTCTTTGGCGGCTGTTCCGTGAAATCGCTGAAGGCCTATCACACATCCATCAACAGGGCATTATACATCGTGATCTAAAGCCTGTAAATATTTTCTTGGACTCCCATGATCAAATCAAAATTGGTGATTTTGGCTTAGCCACCACCAGTTTTTTGGCCCTGCAATCGCACCCAGAACAGAATTCTCAGCAAAATCATGCTTCGCAAATAACATCCATGGAAGATGGAACGGGAACGGGTAAAGTTGGTACCACACTGTATGTGGCTCCAGAGTTGACGGGAAATGCTTCAAAATCGACATATAGCCAAAAGGTTGACATGTATACATTGGGCATTATCCTATTTGAAATGTGCCATTCACCATTTGCCACAGGCATGGAAAGAGCCGAAACTATTATAAATTTAAGAAGTCCGAATATTGTCATACCGGATTATATGTTGAAAAATTTGAAGAATGAAAAGACTGTTAAGGTGAGTAAAATTTTTTAAGAGTTGATTTGTTTTTTGTATTACCTCACCTTGTAGAGTGAGGATCAAAGGGTAATACATCGAGGTAGTAAGACTCGTAAATCAGGATAAATGTTATGTGTTACCAAGGTGCTAGGATAGCTCTTCGAATTCAAATTAGAGATTAAGAAAAATTGGCGTAATTGTCCCAAACATTTTGGTTCCTACTACTCAAGGGGCCAAAATTGTAGCTTTACAGCCCACACTCAATGAATTATAGCTAGAGCCTCATATGCGACTCATTAGTTTTCTCCAAAATACTGGAGCTTTTTTTCTCATGGGCGTTTTCGCAGAGTTCTGATATTCGGGAGTTTCATCTTCAGAATTTGCTACAATAGTAATAATATTATCATTCGATGATTCAGACACTTAAGCCATAGCTTATATATATTATTCAATTATAGCTACGACGTTATAAGTGTTCTAGCATATTATGACAATTCCATGTGCAGAGACACACCTTAAGCTTTTTTCGATTAAAATGCTCTTACTTTCTTTTTAAATTAGTTATTTATTTTTTTATTTATTTATTGAATCCATTACAGTAATATGAAGGCAATAAGGCAATTAATTATATTACATTGTTCAAAAAATCCTGAGTTAGAAACTTAACCTAAAATAAATAATCCAAAAAAAAGCAAAAAAAAATTTACCTTTGACTCCCCAGCCATAAAAAAGGAAGAAACGAATATGTCCTTGTCCGTAGGAACTCAATTAATCATCCGAGTGTTGCACCTTTTTTCGCCTTATCTTTCAGCTCATCTGTTGGCTTTTAAATCATGATCCCGCCCAAAGACCCACAGCCGAAGAACTTTTAGCTTCCGATCTGCTGCCACCAGCCCAGCTGGAAGCCAGTGAGCTACAAGAAATGCTAAAGAACGCTTTGGCAAATCCTCAGAGCAAAGCTTACAAACACATTGTGGCTCGTTGTCTGCAGCAGGAAAGTGATGAAGTTCTCGAACATACCTACCACATGGGAGGTAGTCGTGCTATGAAATCTTGGAATACACCAATTGTCCTCGATAGTTTGGTGACCCTGAGTCCTTTAATTGAATTTGTTAAGGGTAAGGTGGTGTCGTTGTTCCGCAAACACGGTGCCATTGAAGTGGACACTCCTTTGATGTCGCCACTGACAAAACATACCAATCATTGGGTAAATCCGGTAAAGTTAATGACACACTCTGGTTGCGTTGTTGTCTTGCCAAGTGATCTGCGTACAGAATTTGCTCGTCACATTGCCATGAGTGGGGTAAATATGATGCGACGTTATTGTGTGGATCGTGTTTATCGCGAGGAGAAGGTATTCAATTTCCATCCCAAACAAAATTATGAATGTGCTTTCGATATTATATCACCGCATGCGGCAAGTCATTTGGTTGATGCTGAGCTGCTATCCTTGGCCTATGAGATCGCTTCTGAAATTCCCAATCCCCGGGAGAAGAATGTAATGATACGCATGAATCACACCAATCTATTACGGGCCATCCTGCTGTATTGTAATGTTCCCAAGGCTATGTATGGTGATCTGTTTGGCAGCATATTGGATTTTATTGAAGGACGTATATCGAAGTTTCAATTCCACTCTATTGTAAATTCCATAATGGAGACATCTCGAACATCCGGTTCGGCTTTGATTGATTTGTTGTTGGCCAACTTTCAAATGAGCGGTAAAAATAGTGCCGATGATTCTTCACTGAGAACGCTAGTGAGGGGTAAAGGTGAAGCCGCCTCCTTGGCAAAGGGAGCTCTGCGAGAAATGGAGTCCATTGTTTTATTGGCCCAAAGTCTAGGCGTTAAGTGTCCCATACATATCTTTGCTGGACTACCAATTAGCTACGAAAGAGCAACAACTGGAGGAGTGGTGTGGCAAATGATTGCCGACATCAAGCCCAATCGTAGCTCAAGGCCATCGGTATTGGCTGTAGGAGAGCGTTATGACAGTATGTTAATGGATTTCCAAAAACAGGCTCAAGGTTTCAATCCCAACCTGCCGAATCGCGGTGTAAGTGGGGCAGGTTTATCATTCTCTTTGGATAAACTAGTGGCCGCCATGGGTTTTGAGGACTCGCAAAAATGTCGTACCATAGATGTGGGAGTTTGTGTTTCGGGTTCAAGGCCTCCCCTGAAAGATGTCACCTATATTATGCGTTTACTGTGGTCCGCTGGAATACGTTGCAGTTTCATAGAGTCGGTCACGTGTAGCGGAGATGAGTCTCAGGATTTGGCCAAGTTGGGAGCTACACATGTTATATTGGTCGCTGAGAATGGAGCTCTACGTATACGTTCCTGGGAACGCGAACGTTTTCAAGAACGTCATGTTACTCGCTCCGAATTGGCAGATTTTATACAAAAGATACCATTACGCCCCGATGTGGCCTATAGTTCGTCCAGCGATTATGCTTCGAATATGCCGACAAATACCAGCTATTACAGTGGTAGTAGCGGCGGTGGTGGAGGAGGAGGTGGTGGTGGAAGTGGCAGCTATGGTGGACGGGGCGATAATGCTCTGAGTACCTCGGCATCGGGTACAAATGTGAAGAATATCATAAGTTCCAGTAGTTTAAGCAATTTACCCAATATGCAAGTCATCTTCTCATTGACACACGACAAGATGTCGGCCAACTATCGCAGGCGTCTGGAAAATCAGGTAAGTTTGATTACTAGTGGCGAATTTTCATAAAATGAAATAAAGTGAAATAGATACATATACATTTCATACACTTTGGATGGCCTCACCTACTTGTTTCACGGAATAAGTGTAATACCGGGTTTTCCAATAGGGACATAACAATTTCGTATCTTTATGTCAACGCACCCTCAAACATTTTTAATGATCTTTCAGTGTCAAAACTTTTGACGAAGTCAACATTTTCATCGTGGTAAAGTTCATTTACGTGCAACGTTTGGAAATCATTAAAAATTACTACCGAAATTCTGAGTCGTGGTTGCAACTTTAAATCCAGAATTTCATCGAAAAATCATCTTCAGCGATGAAGCTCATTTCGTTTCGTATCGTAATCAGAATTTTCGAGAGCATAAAACGAATCATTCGCAGCCGAAATTGGTGGCTTTAAACGATTTAGACTACTGAAATTTTCTTACTTTTTCTTTGCTTTATATGTACATACATATGTGTAATTCGTCATATACCAATTATGTTTTTCTTATAATTCCACAGGTAACCCAACAAATGTCTTCGACCCTAGCACAATTTGCTAAAACTGAAAGTATAGCAGTGCTGGTGGTGGAATTATCACCCTGTACATTGAATGCCATTGTAGCAGCCATAAACCCACGGGCTATAGACCGCAAAGAGACTGAACAAGAAATTAATTGTGTTATTGATAGGTGAGTTCAATGTAACTATAAAAATCCAAATGAAACTTATTTCATATTCTTAATTTGCAGGTTCCCTAAAAATCGTCGTTATATTACCGAAATATGCGATGAAATCATAGATTATATAACAGATACAAAAATAACCGTTGTTGCCTTATATAGCATAACCGATTCATATTATCGGGTTATAATTTAAACAAGGAGAAACGTATAAAAAGGCCAAGCAGAATGGACAGAGAGAGCGAGAGAGAGAAGGGAAATTATTTTTTTTGCGGTGAAGTGAACGAAATGTTGATCTCTTAAATGATGTAAATCCCCCAAAATTTGATTTGCATTTATAATTTCGTGGTTTTACAGGAAATGAGAGGAACATCTCTAGAACGCCTTTCTAATTCGGAGGAAATCCTATAATAATTCACAAGTCCTACCTTCCTTGTGAGTTAAACTCTTGTTTAGAACCTGAGCATCGTTTTCATTTTTGCTTAAAAAAGAGGAAATCCAATACTGTTGATTATAATTCACAGCTTCTTCCTTTGTTATGGATTTATCTCATATTTAGAACCTGAACATGGTTATCATCATCTTTTCATAATATAAGCATGTTCTGGGAATCATAAATCCCCCAAACGGGGATTAGGCTGTAATTACGAATTCATAATTTACTTGCAAAGGAAATATTTAAATTTCTAAAAAAATGTTTGCATCTTTTAAATAAGGAACCGATTTTTCTTTCAAGCGTATCATTTCATATCTTTTTTTTTCAAAAATCTAATTGGAACATAACTGCGTTACTTTATATGCGTTACTTTATAATGTTTTCTATAAATATTTATTTAATTGTAATTTTTATTACTCTAACATTTAACATATTTCTAATAATGAGGCCAATATTATTTCTGTATTTAAAAAAGAAACATTTAAATGTTATTCTCATAATTTTTCTTTTGCATTTCAAAGATTTGCAAAGCCGTTTAATTTTTAAGAATTTTTTATATATTTTTTTAAAAATGCTAATGTAAAACATTCATTTTTATCGAACAAATTATCAGAAAAAATAAAATAAATTTAATACAAAAACAACTATGTATTAAAATACTTAAAATAGCAATTAATAATATTTTGTTTTTTTTTTTTTTTTTGGTTGAATAGTAATATGTATTTCATTTACTATGAGGTTGGGTTGTTATCATTTTGTATTTCATTGGGATTGGATTTATTTAAACTACGTACAATGCTAATGGTTGGTTGAAGAACTTTGCGGGATAGACGCATGAAACCAGAGACAGGATCTCGACCAAAGTATTTCACTTGAATTTCTTGGCCAACTTCAAGGCCTAAGGCGGAGGGGTGGGCAACCTGGAATTTTTTCAGAAGAAGAAACAAAATGAATCAATATATTTAATGGAAAAAACGGTATTTATTTAGAAAACTTATTTGTCTGGTACAAAGTCGCACATTTCTTGCAAGCTAATCAACAAGATCCATTCTACTGGGGTCATAATGACTGGGAAGCCTATGAAGAGCAACTCAAAATCTATAAGAAAAACCTTAGGAGGACGCGAAGACGATTTCACCCGCCTTAAAGCTGAGGAAGATACTATCCATAACACCCTGTACAGCAGGTTATCTGCAGGAAAAAAATAATACTGGTCAAAAAACAGCGAGAAGTCACTTAATACACTGCTCGACACACATTTCTAGGGGGAATTTCCTGACAACTTAAAGAACCAACAAGAATGCGAGTGGACTACAAACGTGGCTAAAATGGTGACCAACAAATCGCGAAGCTAAGCGATTAACAGTCAGGTGACATATCTGCAATAGAAATGCAGAAATTTATAATGTACATCATCCCATGGCTGGAGAACTTATATGAAGGCTGCATTAAGCTCTCTTATATCCCCAACCGATGTAGAGATATCAAAGTGGTATTCATACCCAAAGCGGGAAAGATATCACACACTAGGTAAACTGACTTTTGGCCAATTATTCTCGTTCCTGCTAAAATGTATGGAAAGACTTTTAAATTCTTTCATTAGAGAAAACATAGATACAAAACAACTGTCGGGAGTACAACATGCCCTGCATGAACTGGTAGACACTGTCAAATCTTTCCTCTGTTTCAAGTAATTCACTATGAATTATAAATTTATTCAATCTGATGCGGTAATTGCGGCGCTGTCGCATCTAAGTGAACTATATAGATTAGACTAAATTAACGATTGGTTAACAGAAGAACTCTAACGAGATTTTTAGACAGATGCAGTATATCCACCGGAGGAGAGTATATCCACTATTTTGGAGAATAGGTTCTCTTTACTAGGAAGTAAAGGGTGATCTAAGTAGAGATACTTTTATCAATAGCCATTTTTTGACAGATCACGTGTGAGTCGGGTCATGCAGTCATGTTATTTTCGTTAAATATTGTTTGGCATTTCATCATGGAAAGACTTACGCCTGAACAACGTTTACAAATTATTCAATTTTATTATCAAAATAATCGTTCGCCAATTGCGCTAAGTCCATTTTTTTTAAATCCAAAAAAAAAGCACTTTCCAGTCGACCCACGACCTTGGCACCCATGAGCAATATTTTAGCTCTCGTTAATGGCAAAAAGATAGCTATCTTTTTGCCATTGACCGATTCCCGATCCGACGCACCGGAATCATCGGTCCTTATTTCTTCAAAAATTATGCCGGTGATGAACGAACGCATCAATCAATGGATTTATTGAGAGAACACTTCGGTGAGCAGATAATTTCACGTTTTTAGCCGGTCGATTGGCCACCAAGATCGTGTGATATCACACCGTTAGACTTTTTCCTGTGGGGATACGTAAAGTCTAAAGTTTATGCGGACAAACCCGCTTCGATTCAGGCCTTGGAGCAAAACATCATGCGTGTCATTCGCCAGTTACCAGTCGAAATGCTCGAACGAGTCATCGAAAATTGGACTCAACGGATGGACCATCTGAGACTTAGCCGCGGCCAACATGCAGACATAATCTTCAAAAAATTAATGCCAAAGAATGTTATTTCAAATGATAATAAACATTCCCCATTCAATTTGAATTTTCTGTGCTTTTTTTCCTTAAAAAAGTAGGGAACCTCGAAATGGATCACATAAGTTTCCACATGTGTATCCTGCTCGACTAAATGAAAATGAGCTAAACTTTTCTGAGAGTCCAAAAGCCGTAGGTGCACGTTGGGCACTTTCTCCTAAAATCTTCCATTGGATACATAGCAGTAGTTCGGACAATACTATTGTACGATCACCACAATACTATGGTGGACGGTGACTGATAAGCGATCCATCATAAGTGAACTAATGAAGGTTCATAGAACTGCCTGCCTAATCATAAGCGGAGCTTTAAGGACTACAGCAACGAAATCTATACAAGTCCTACTCCATCTACTGCCGATTTATATTGTGACTATAGAGTATAAATATATCTGTGGTCACAATGCATAACAGCATAACTCAAGTTATGCTCAAACTGAGTTATTAATGTCATAATGTCCCCCATCTTCGATTACATATTGTGACACATTATGGTGATGATCCCTCTTTTAGTTATCTAGATAAGGCAGCATATCTCACTGTGTCACTACATTAAAAATGGATTATTATATCGATACAAACCTTTAAAGTTCTCTCCAGAAAAGTTTCAAAAACAGACATATGCTTTTATGCCTTGTGACACAGATATATATGTATGTGTATACATTTCAAAATTGTCTCACCTTTCTTTGATCCAATTGCGAATTATGCAGCAATGCTGGAGGCATTCCATTGTACAAAACAACCATGACACCAGTATCTCGCATTTCGGTAATTTTCGCTGTATAAATGCCACCAAATTCCAAGTCGGGTATTCTCTCTTTTGGCACTAGGAACGTCTCGATCATTTCTTTAGCCTCATGCATGGCCGATTGTGATGGAGCAAATAAGGTGAATGTTGTCTCATCTTCTGTGGTTGCCGAGCAGCCAGTCTCAATGTATAACTTCTTTAAATTCAAACCTCCGGGACCAATCAATTGAGCGCGCTGTTGTGGTTCCACCGTTATGCGTTCCGTAACGGGCCAACATTCTTTTCGAATTTTTCGCGATTCTCGTATCGCCTCTGACATTATATCCAATATTTTCGATTTAGCATCGGTGGCTTTTTGCAATGCCTCCATGACGACTTTTAAAGGAATGCCAGGAATTTTCAAATCAGCCTGTATAGCGGTGAAACCTTTTCTCGTACCGGCCACTTTCATATCCATATCGCCCAGGTAATCTTCAATTCCCAAAATATCAGTTAAAATGCGATAATCTTGCAGATGTTTGGTATCGTTATTCTCATATTTGGTCATTAGACCTATGGCGACACCAGCCGCGGCTGCCGAAACTGGTACACCAGCGTCCATAAGCGCCAGAGAACCACCACAAACGGTCGCCATAGAACTGGAACCATTTGATTCGAGAACTTCGGAGGTCAGTCTTACGGTGAATGGAAAATCATTTGGCAGTGTGGGTACTAGAGCCTTTTCCGCCAAAGCTCCATGGCCGAGTTCTCGTCGACCAACACCACCTACGCGACCAACTTCGCCGGTGGCATACGGAGGGAATTCATAATGTAACATGAAATTTTTTGCTTTAAGGCCGCTTAAATGAGAAACAAAAGGAAATAAATTGTATTAAACAATTTGTTGTACTGTACCTCCAGCAATAAGAGTAGTAGTGAATTTTGACAAACTAGAGAGGAGAAATAATTCGTCGCGTGGGTGAAAAAAACATATCGTTATCCGAAACGAAAAAGGGCGTATCCTCATATTAGAAAATTTTACAGGAGAAGCAAAAAAACTAAATAAAATGAAAATGGGGCTTTAGGATAATACCTAAATTCCCACAAACATGATTTATAACTTGTAGGTGAAAATTGCGTGAAGTAGGAAATTTTAACTATGAAAACAGAAATAAATTGTTGTTAAAAAATTTGGCATTTTTGAAAGTAGGTAGCTAAAAATTTGTCAGGATGTGTATTTTGATGCAGTTTACAAAAATCCATCAGAAACTGAATTTCCATTTTTCTTGTTTTTATGCTCTTTTTCGTTTCCGATGACCAAAAAAATTTAAAATTAATAACATGAACATTTTTTGATTTTATTGCATCCAGATTTTTTTAAAATTATGATCCGTAATAAAAGTCGTTTTTAATCTAAATAAAACTTACCTTTCTAAAGCTGACAATGAATCTAGTTTCATGGCCGATTCCTGTGAATCTAAGGCCACTGTACAGAATACTTGTGTTTGACCGCGTTGAAATAGTGCCGAGCCATGTAGAGGTTTGTACAAGTCAACCTAAAAAAGCAGAGATATAGTTATATTTACATCATCCATTCAATCAATTGTATCAAACAGAAATATGTCCTACCTGACAACTGATATTCCTTAAACTATCAAAATCACGACCATCACATCTCAGTTCCGTCTCAAAGACCAATTCTCTAAATATCTCTTTGCACAAACGATTGAACTCATCGGTTATGATTGAGGGATCAGTATCCGGGTAACTTGACCACACCTTATCTATGACATTAGTCCGCACCTCATTAACAGCCACATCGCGTGATATTTTGTCATGACTTGCATCTTGGAATATCTCACGCAGACGCATTTCACCCATGCTACGAACTGCACCAGAAATTTCCTCGCCGACCGTTGTGATTTGTTCCAATGCTCGTTTTTCTTTGCCATACGACTTCTGTAGGCGTTCAATTTCATGTACTATATTTTGTGCTTCGCGGGTGCCACATTTAATAGCTTTCAAAAGATCTTGTTGTAGGACAACATTTCCTTTGCCTTCCAGCATTACAACCATATTATGTTTTGTGGCCGAAACAACTAAATCCAATTGTGATGATTGCAATTCACGTCGTGTGGGATTGACAATAATTTCACCATCACAAAGACCTAATCTGAAAGAAATGGGGAGGTAAAGATAAGATTCTAGGGAAATAGTCTAAGTAGACAAGTGTAAATATTAACACAAGGCGATAGTCCGTCACGATTGTAAGGAACATTTTTCGTCATTCTCCTCTTAACTGAAAACCATTTCTACCGAAATATTTTCATTTTTCATCTCATTGATTTGGGACTCAATTCTGTGAATTGGACGTGAAAGTAGGCCCGAAAATAATAACTTCTGCATCATTCGTTTTGTTAAGTTGTATTAATTCATAATTTAATGGCCATACGATTTTTTTGCTCAAGGTGGATATTAAGCACCTTTTCTATATTTTTCCTCGGTATACCGTACGGAATATCTCTTTTGTGTCTGAAGCAAAGTTGTAGATATTGAATAGAAGAAAAACCAGAAAGGAAAGGCTAAAGTCGGGCGGTGCCGACTATATAATACCCTACACCACTCTCGTAATATTGAATAACTCTGATATATAAATTTTGTAATTCATGTTAAATTGTTTACATAAATTTACTTTTGGGACATTTTATACTTAAATAATACCCTGTACCACAGTGTGGTGTAGGGTATAAAAACGATTGGATCTAAAGAGCCAAATCGGATGAAACATATATATGGGAGCTATAGCTAAATCTTTACCGATTTTCTTCAAATTCGGCAATGTTGGTTAATGGATTAAGAAACTCTACCATTCTAAATTTCAAAACGATTGGATTTAAAATATAGCTTCTATAGAACTAAAGGGCCAAATCGGGCGAAACATATATATGGGAGCTATAGCTAAATCTTAACCGATTTTCTTCAAATTCGGTAGTGTTGGTTCATTGATCAAGAAACTCTACCATTCTAAATTTCAAAAGGATCGGATGTAAAATACAGCTTCTATAGGACCAAAGGGCCAAATCGGACGAAACATATATATGGGAGCTATAGCTAAATCTTAACCGATTTTCTTCAAATTCCGCAATGTTGGTTCATGGATCAAGAAACTCTACCATTCTAAATTTCAAAAGGATCGGATGTAAAATACAGCTTCTATAGGACCAAAGGGCCAAATCGGACGAAACATATATATGGGAGCTATAGCTAAATCTTAACCGATTTTCTTCAAATTCGGTAGTGTTGGTTCATGGATCAATAAACTCTACCATTCTAAATTTCAAAACGATTGGATGTAAAATACAGCTTCTATAGAACTAAAGGGCCAAATCGGACGAAACATATATATGGGAGCTATAACTAAATCTTAACCGATTTTCTTCAAATTTGGCAATGTTGGTTCATGGATCAAGAAACCCTACCATTCTAAATTTAAAAACGATTGGATGTAAAATACAGCTTTTATAGGACTAAATGGCCAAATCGGACGAAACATATATATGGGAGCTATAGCTAAATCTTAACCGATTTTCTTCAAATTCGGTAGTGTTGGTTCATTGATCAAGAAACTCTACCATTCTAAATTTCAAAAGGATCGGATGTAAAATACAGCTTCTATAGGACCAAAGGGCCAAATCGGACGAAACATATATATGGGAGCTATAGCTAAATCTTAACCGATTTTCTTCAAATTCCGCAATGTTGGTTCATGGATCAAGAAACTCTACCATTCTAAATTTCAAAAGGATCGGATGTAAAATACAGCTTCTATAGGACCAAAGGGCCAAATCGGACGAAACATATATATGGGAGCTATAGCTAAATCTTAACCGATTTTCTTCAAATTCGGCAAAGTTGGTTCGTGGATCAAGAAACTCTACCATTCTAAATTTCAAAACGATTGGATGTAAAATACAGCTTCTATTGGACTAAAGGGCCAAATCGGACGAAAGATATATATGGGAGCTATATCTAAATCTGCACCGATTTCAACCAAATTCAATAGCGATCTTAACAGCCGCGAAATACTCTAAACTGCAAAATTTCAGAACGATCGGAGTGAAATTGCGACCTGTAGTCGACGAACAACTTTACATGGACAGACGGACGGACGGACATCGTTAAATCGACTCAGCTAGTGATTCTGAGTCGAGCGGTATACTTTAAGGTGGGTCTAGCTGTGTTATTTTCAGGTGTTACAAACATCTGCCGTGAAACAAACTTATAATACCCTGTACCACAGTGTGGTGTAGGGTATAAAAAGCGGAACAAACCTACCCGAAAAAAGTGCATCCAATGCCTTAAAAATCGCAAATTGAGAGGCGGGTTAGGTGAACAGTTTATTTCTCGTTTGGGGCGGTCAATTAGCCACCGATTAAAAGGCATTTAGATTATTTTTTGTGGGGCTAAACTCGTAGTGTACTGTTTTTTTCCGAACACTGAAAAAACTACAAAACTCTATTTTGTTTAAAACTCGGATATTTTAATATCGAATATTTACGCATATTTCTGAATAACATATACATATACCCCAAAAATGTCTCAGATTACTTATTGATACATATGTATCAAATAGATTTTAGTGCTGACGGTTTTGCATTTTTATGATTTTTTTCCGAGGAAAATTATTTGTGTGCTCTTCTTTCATACCGACTAGAAAATGGAAATTATGTAATCTTATTCCATTCCTATATTATACGAATTTTCAGCTATATTTTTTGTTTTAAAAGTGTTCACGTTTAAGTCAAATAAGCTGGCATTGTAACGAAGAAAGCAAATCGTATCTGAAATAAATATAAATTAACGTACTTTGAATTTCAATTGAGCTGTGTTGAATATCAAATGGGATTTTTTAATTTCAAGTCATCTTATTTTAAATTGAATTGATTAGTTCGAAATTCAATTTAAAATGGTATAGCTAAGCTGTAAGGTCCATTTAAATTCGCCGAGTTGCTAGTTAGGAAAACCCAGATAATACTGTTGCACAGCGTTATAAGTAACTGATGTTTGCGAAAAATCCCTTGAAATTTATCTAATGGTTACACTTTATTATAAGTGACTGATTTTGTGCTAATTTTGTGCATTAACAATAATTTTCTTACCTCACGGCACCTATGGGACCATTCCAAGGAATATCACTTAAGCTTAAAGCTAACGAAGAGGCATTCAGGGCCAAGACATCAGGTGAATACACCGAATCCATGGCCAACATATTGCACACCAATTGTGTCTCGGTTCTATACTCTGCCGGAAATAAAGGACGTACAGAACGATCTATCAGACGGGCGGATAATATCTCCTTTTCCGAAGGACCCATTTCACGACGTAGAAAATTGGTGGGTATACGACCAGAAGCTGCAGTCTTCAAACGGTAGTCGACAACAAGTGGTGTGAAATTGGTTCCCGGTGTAGGTTTAGATTTGGAAACCACGGTGACCATAACCGCCGTATCACCCATTTCACAGACTGCAGTGGCATTGGCGAAACGAGCATATTTACCCGCTGTCATGAAGAGATTCCGGCTAAAATTGAAAAGGTAAAGGATTAGGACTTTGGCATGAATTTAAAATATTGCATGATTGGTTATATATGCAATATTTTAAATTCATGCCGAAGTCACACACCCATTTGAGAACTTCACTTCCAATGGAGGTATATCAGTGCTGGAGGTATGTACTAATTTTCTTGCTATATGGCAATGTTGACGCAGCCTAAAGGTGAGCAGTTTTAAATAATTTGTAGGATATTTCATTGTTAATTTAAGTAATAACTAAGCCGACAAGTATGGGTCTGTTACAAAATTATTGAAAGCGGAAAAATTCATCCACACTTAAACAGCTGATGACTTTTTGGCACATGTAAAAAAATCAAAACAAAACAGAGCCCTCTAGAAATCAAATTTCACATAAGAGCAAAGTTGTATAGTAGAGTACTTTTTTGGATGTTAGCAGATCAGTCGTCCAATTGGGTTGAACTTGCAATATGTTTTTCATCTTCCATATCGGAGTCTTTGTCTGTATTCACACAAGACAACTTCAACTCGACGCTGCAACTCGAAGTTCATGGGAGAGGGAGGCTTGAGGAATGGAAAGAGGAAAATATCTTTGTCCAGATTCACACTCGGCAATTTTTTCCAAACATGTCAAAGTTTATGGGAGAGAGAGGCAGGCGGAAAGAGCTGTCTGTCTCTTTCCTACAAACTTTGACACTTGCTTGGAAAAAAATTGCCGAGTGTGAATCTGAACTTTGTTGTATAGGCATTCCGTTTTTTTTTTGCATTCGCATTAAAGTTGGCTGCAGATTTTTGGTATTTCGATATATTTATGAATTTGTGATTCATTGTTGTGTTATGTATTCGGTATAATGCGTGCAAATTAAATTTGCAAAATTAGCAAATTGAATTTAATAATTATAAAACATATGGTCCCTAATCCAAGATATTTAACTTTTCATTTTTCTCAATCGCACTTACGGCCAATTACAGAATCTCCGGTTATCCTACAGTTATAGCTGTCAAATTGTATGAAATATTTATTTTTTAACTGTGAGCTAGCTCTAACCGGAGGTTGTGAAATTGGGGGTTAGTTAGACAATTGTATTTTTAAGAAAAAGCACTCTTTTAAATAAAACACGATCAGAATTTAGGCTATATATAAGTATATTTCCGTTCAAAAGTTATAAGGGAAGCGATGCAACAAATTAGACCAAATGAACCTAATCTAACAGCATGCTTAAAAGGGTCCACTTTTCGAAATTTCTCCAATATTACCTTTCTCTTGAGTAGGATCTTAGTTCCCCGCTTTGTATAAAATTAAGACTTGTACTAAAAATCTGATTTCACATTTGACACCACAAATTTCAAAATTTACAGCAACGCAAAAAAGTTTTGCTGCTCTTCGCGAGAATTTTACGGATTCTTATATATATATAATATATATATTTTAATTGTTTTTAATTAATAAACAAGCTCGAGGTCAAGTTTTGATGTTTTTTTTTTTTTTTTTTTTTATTTCTTCGATATTTGAGAACATCTTCTGGAATATGAGTATGTAAACAAAACTAACACAAAACAGTGTTAGTTTTACCCAAAACCCAAAAAATGGACCCGGTCCCCCACATAGTCAATATTATAATCAAACGAAAAAGTCAATAATATGTATACTCAATATTATACTTACCACGAAAACTTTTAGTGACAAAATGAAAATTGGACACCCCCTTGTTTAAATTGAAATTGTAGTATTTAGTGAATAAATGGAATAAGTACTAATTTTTTTGATGTTTTAAGTGTGAAATGACATGGTATTTTTTAGAAAAAAATCGGTATTTTTTTAGAAAAAATAGGTGTTTTAAAAAAAAAATTTAATTTGTTAATTTAGATGAGATAGTTGAAAAAATAATTTTTGTGTTGTTGTTATTTATTGTTGGTCTGTGCTTTTGTTATTCAGTCAGAATTTATTTTTGGTTTGAGACCATATGTTCCATTTACTTTCTGTCTATTCCAAGAAAGTAATAGAAACAAATACAAAAATTGGTAGAGAGTTTTAATTGCTTGGTAGAATTGACTGCAGTTTCGATAGACACCACTCTATCATCTTCAGAATTCAGTAGCAATAGTGTATGTCTTTAACTTAAATCAGCTGAAATACTTGAGGAAGCAGTAAATTGAATTTAACAAGAACTGCTAACCAAACCCGTATTTTGCCGAACTAAGTCAACATACTAAAACTCTCATACCAATACATTTTTGTTTTTTGCTTGGGTTGGCATCGCGAACCACGAAAACAAATGTAGTTTTGTCAACGGCTAATGCCGACGTCATCGTACCTCATGTGTTTGTATGTGTTGTTGTTATTTATTGTTGGTCTGTGCTTTTGTTATTCAGTCAGAATTTATTTTTGGTTTGAGACCATATGTTCCATTTACTTTCTGTCTATTCCAAGAAAGTAATAGAAACAAACAAATTAAAAAAAAAAAAATTTTCGAAATTTTTTTTAAATATTTTTTATAAAATTTTACAGATTTACAATTTTTTTGTTAAAAATAATTGATTTAGTTTGTCTAAAGCGCCGCAGACATAAATTTTTTGTAAAAAAATCGCCCGTTTTTTTAATTTGATAATTTAGATGAGATGGATGAAAAAAATTATTTTTTTCGAAATTTTTTTTTAAATATTTTTTTATAAAAAAAAATTTTTTTTGTTGATTTTTGAGGAGTGGAAATATTTTTCGAAAAAAATTTTTTTTAAGAAAATTTTCGTAAAACAGATTTACAATTTTTTTGTTAAAAATAATTGATTTAGTTTGTCTAAATCGCCGCAGACATAAATTTTTATTTTAGGCTTTTTAAAAAAAATTAAATTTATTCAGTCAGAATTTATTTGGTTTGAGACCATATGTTCCATTTACTTTCTGTCTATTCCAAGAAAGTAATAGAAACAAATACAAAAATTGGTAGAGAGTTTTAATTGCTTGGTAGAATTGACTGCAGTTTCGATAGACACCACTCTATCATCTTCAGAATTCAGTAGCAATAGTGTATGTCTTTAACTTAAATCAGCTGAAATACTTGAGGAAGCAGTAAATTGAATTTAACAAGAACTGCTAACCAAACCCGTATTTTGCCGAACTAAGTCAACATACTAAAACTCTCATACCAATACATTTTTGTTTTTTGCTTGGGTTCGCATCGCGAACCACGAAAACAAATGTAGTTTTGTCAACGGCTAATGCCGACGTCATCGTACCTCATGTGTTTGTATGTGTTGTTGTTATTTATTGTTGGTCTGTGCTTTTGTTATTCAGTCAGAATTTATTTGGTTTGAGACCATATGTTCCATTTACTTTCTGTCTATTCCAAGAAAGTAATGGAAACAAATACAAAAATTGGTAGAGAGTTTTAATTGCTTGGTAGAATTGACTGCAGTTAAATTTTTTGTTCATTTTGTTGAGTTTAGAAAAGTTGAGCTTTAAAAATGTTAAAAAAAAATTTGTATGCATCAAGCGCAGTAGGCAAAAATTATGTTTAAAAAAATCGGTCGGTGGGGGGGCCCCCAGGACCCTTCAGAGCAAACTTTTCTAATTTTTTTTCCACTATTAGGTTCTCCTCGTCATTTCCTTTCGTTTGAGTATAATATTGACTATTTGGGGGACCGGGTCCATTTTTGGGGGTTTTGGGGCCCCCAGGACCCTTCAGAGCAAACTTTCCCTTTTTAGGTTCTCCTCGTCATTTCCTTTCGTTTGAGTATAATATTGACTATGTGGGGGACCGAGTCCATTTTTTGGGTTTTGAGGGCCCCATGGGTCCAAGCCCCAATTTTCGACAAAATTTTCGTGATTTGGTGGTCATTTAGGGAGTGTGCAAATTTCAAAAAAATCGGGGTTGTGGACGTAAAGTGAATTTTTGCCTCTTTGTCCAGATTCACACTCGGCAATTTTTTCCAAGCACGTGTCAATGTTTATGGGAGAGAGAGGCAGGCGGAAAGAGCTCATTTGTGTTGTTACATTGGATTTCAATACCGCAATTTATTCTTTATTTAAATATGTTATAAGAAATAATGTTAATTTTTCGAAAATAGGAATATATGGATCAATTTTAGTGTTTCAATTCCTTAAATTTTGAAAAAGCAAAATACTTTTATTATAATGTTCTACATAAATATTAATTTTGTTTATAAATTTAATAAATGAGAATTATAAAATAAATTATCAAATTATATAATTTCATAATTCCCAACAAAAAAAAGGAAAAAGTTTTCAACATAAATATTAATTTTCGTAATTCAATTATTACATTAGAAAAAGGGAATCATGAAATTATATAATTTGATAATTCAAAAACAAAAAATTATAACAATATTCTATATTAATAATAATTTTTTAATTAAATTACTAAAATAAAAATTTAACTTAAATTACAAAATTTCGCATTCGTGGCAGAACCAGGTACCAATCGGCACCTGCTTCTCAGTCATTCCAATGCAGTCTAAGTGCAACCATTGGTTGCACTCATTGCACTGTATAAATTTACCACCACCATCCACACCGCAGAACGAACATGTATTTTAACTTGGACTTGGCTTTACGGTGACCTTGCGCTTTTTTGCCTTACTTGCCGAGACCGAGACCCTTGGGCTTTTTGTTAGGTGGAAGTTTAGGTTGTGGTGGTGGTGGTAAGGCCGAGGCGGAGGTGCTGAGCTCGAGATGGACTTGACTTGCACTTGGACCTGCGAAGCATCCTGGAGGAAGTTTAGGTTGTGGTGGTAAGGCCGATGCGGAGGTGACGGTGGTAATAACGCAACAACCAGGTGGAATTGGGTCCGGACCAGGATCACCACCACCACCAATTGCGAAGCATCCTGGTGGAATTGTCTCTTCTGCTCCTTCTACATTACTAAAATGGAAGTAAAAAAGTAAGATTTGTAAATGTTTTAATGGAATTACAGTTAATACTAACTTGTACTAGTAAATATTGAGGAAAAATAAACTCTGTTCAAATAAAAATGTAATTGAAATTTGCAAAATTCTACTTCCATTACATGAAATCAATCAATTTTTAGTAAAAAATTTAACATTTAAAAAAAAACAAGTAACTTTATTACTCAAATTAAGTATCAAATTCCAAAAAGGAAAAGTCAACTACATTTTAATTCATTACTACTAATATAATAAAGCAAATACTTAAGTATTTATAAAAACTTACTCATCTAAAATAAAGGCAATGGAATCATCATGATTCACATATTCTTCCAACTTCAAATAACTGATATGGTCTTTGTACCAAAAATGTCTACCTCCTCTTAACGCAACTTTGGCTTTCGCAACATAATTGGTAAACTTTCTCCAATGTTGGCTTTTTCTTAACACTACATCTTTCCCCAAAAACCGTTTTAGTTTGTTTTCAACTATTCCTCGAGCCTTTTCAATTTCAGTTCGTTTGGAAAATGTTTATCCCAAAGAATTCTCTGCTCGAAAACTCGCATTGAAATTTTTGCAAACGTCCTGCTATTGTACATATCATCTAAATAAATAAAACATATTAAACAAATTAAACAACAATCGTTATCGTTTCCTTTTGTTCTCTTCACTTTCTTCCACATGAATTTACAACAACACTATAACAACACAACTACAACTTCAAATTGTCGTACAATTACAATTAGAATTGTTGAACATAATAAAATTATACATACCAGTAAAATCCTCCCGGTCTTCATCCGCAATTTCCATTACTACATATCCTTTTGATTTTAAGTATTTGTCCATATAACTCTCAAAATCGTCACCGCACAAATAATTTATATATCTATCCGCCATTTCAGTTTTTTTTGTGATTTGCATTAATCAGAACTTTGATGTTTGCAGTTTTGGTGAAAAACAACATAACGATATTGGCAATTCAGTTTAGGTATGTACTTTCACAGGGTTGCATTTAACCGTCATTTTTCTAACAATGTTGTCCAATCTGGCAATAGTCTTAATCAGTGTTACCGTTTTGGGGATTTCGGACCAAATTTGGGCAGAAAAAATGAAAAATTTGTTTGTTTGGGCAGATTTTGGGCCGATTTTATCCGATAGGAAAAGTCAAGACAGAGATTACTTTACAGAATATGGTTGGGTTGGTTTAGCAACAGACGGTGAGAATTATTTTATTAAAAATTCCTTAGAGGATGTGATTGAAGAATTGTTGAGCAATGAGATTGTTTAAGATTGTATTTCATTTCGAGTTATTATGCAGTTCAAGGAATTTGCTCTGGTAACATTGCAGAAGAAATGACTCCCGTGGTTAAATGATATTTATTATTTCTAGCATATATTCTACCTGTGGTTAATAATTTGAACAACAATTTAAAGCGGAAAGTTCGCGTTTGCCCTACTCCTACCTATATCCCAGCATAAAATCAAATTGTCTTCAAATATTAAGCAATTTCATAAAAAACCCGGACTAATACAGACATGGATTACAAAAATAAAATCGATGCCCTAACACTTACTTGGAAAAAGTTGCCGAGTGTGAATCTGGACTAACTTTAGGTGAGAAAAATTACAGAACATGGGTATTGATCGTCTCTACAGAAAATGAGGAACATCGGTTCATGGTTTTATATGGTCCCCATATAAAGGTATCTTCCGATTCTATTTATTGTTGCTTTAGAGCAGGTCTTCCCAACCGTTTGAACCATTCTGCTCCCCACAACCATGTAAAAAGTCTTCAGGGATGGAGGGCACCCACAAAAAAATTATCAGAAATTATATTTCGATTTTCATATGATTATTATATTTGGACGTAGTCCCCATTTTAAACCTATAGCTCTTCTGCACAACGACCAACATCAAAGAGTTACAAAGGCCCACAGATGTTGGTCGTTGTGCAGAAGAGCTTTATTATTTTTTGGATCTCTTTATCTTTGATTAAAAAAACCCAAAAAATTTATGGGATTTGAAATTGAAAAATTCATTTTTGGTTTTTACGTAAATTACAATAGCTCTTGAGCGGCCGAACCAAGTTTTACAAAGTCTACGTCGTTTTAACAAATTGAAGAACAATCGTGACGAAAAGCCTTGAAAAACTTTGTGGACGGCTAACGCTACCGAAGCAGTAGGACAATGGAATTGGGAAGTTCCTGTGATCTCGTTTTTAAATGGTTATAAAGAAAATAGTGAGTTCTTGCCAGCCATAGGAGTTGGCAGAAGAAATTCCGTTTATGGATGGAAGTTTAATTTATATATGTCAACAAATATAATAGGCGTGTTTTCGTTACACCATAAGTGCTTAATTTGTATGGGGAGCTAAGCACTTTTAAGCACTATTAGTTCCCGATGAAGTTTGGTGCTTGTGTTCATGTCTTAATCGAGTATGATGTTGCCAGATTGGGCACCCTATATTTAGCAATATGGCATCCCATTTTTGGAGAGATTTTATCAATTATTGTGAATTAACGGGAAGAAGAAGAACAAAAATGGGAAATTATTTTAATATTTGCAAAAGAGTGTAAACAATTGAACATAGAATAGTATATATATGTTTTATAAATACTTTTCACGAATTTTTTGTCTGTTTCGCACTGTTCTTTCTTCGCAACTCATGACACCATTGCTACCAGATAGTGAAAATCCGCCAACTTATTGCTTATGTGCCAGTTAGTGGAAGTCAGTTGTTTTCGTTGCAAAGTGCTAAACTAAAAGTGCTAGCTTGTAACGAAAACATGCCTAATGTAAATCCTTAAAAATAATAATAAAACATCTTTTCGGTCATCAAAACATCATTTTATTTATTTATATTCGTTCAACAGTAGGAAATTATTTTGTTATTTGTAACCTGGCTTCTGATGCCTCACAAGCATCGCCATCGTATCAACACAAAATAAATAATTTATGTATAACAGCACAATGATCTTCAACAATATTTCCTTTCTGCAACCTAAATTAAATATTTTCTAAGTCGGCATTATTCCATTTTATTGTTTATTGATTAGTATTTAAACTCGTGTTTGTTTTCAAGAAAGGCAAAAATGCACATGCTTATACACACGCACATTTATATAAAGTGACATTTCGACACACGCACTTCAAAAATGCAATTCAACTTTAGTTAAAAAGCGTTCCATTTTTCAAGACAAGACAAATTCCACATTATTACATTAAGTTACATGTCCTTTCAGTGTTTTGCATATTTTGTTTGCTTTTGTACTGCAATCCAATTGGAATTTCACTCTTCTGGTTTATTCCGCAAACATAATTCTTTTGCCTTTTACATCTTTGCATTCTTTATTTCGGAAGATAATTTAATTTATTATTCTTTATTAGGAAATTTCTAATATTTACAACAGTTGAGTTTCTTGCGGACAAAAATAAATATAAACAAATGGCGGCATTAAATTTGTTGCGGCGTTCCATTTTTTAACGGCTTTAAATTTGAGATGGCGCAAAATGTTAATTTTTCGCGTTGAAATAAACGTAGTACCACAAACGAAAAAATTTCGCAGTTTTTTTTCGCGACTTTGTTTTTATATGGGATTTCAACGCAAAAAATGAACATAGTACCACGCTTAAAGTTCAGTTTATCCAAACTTTGTAGATGCCATATTGTTTAGAACAAAAACTTAACGAAGAATCTTGAGAGATGACATACACCTACCTTTCATTTAGTGTCATGAGAGCAATCAAGAGAGCTATGACTACTTGGTATTCAAGTACCCATTACCCAAATACGCGGGTATTTCACGTATTCACCTACCACACATTTGTAAACATTTGTTCGGTCCGAAAAGTCGAAACGCGAAAAGGAATCTACGCCAGTGTACATGTCGTTGAAAAAATAAATTAATAAATAATATAAATTCACCCAGCCGTCGATGGGAATTCGTTAGCACCCTCCGCCACCAAATAAATTCGGAAAAGAGGAGAAAGAAAGCAAAAAAATTAAAAAAAATATAAGGCCGCAGTCTTTCGGGAATTAAATGTTATACACGCACAGTGGAAATAAATGAATGAAGCGAATAAAATCCATAAAAATTGTTTAACAAAGCACTAACCAATACCTGGGCAAAATTGTGGCAATTTTTGTGCAATTTCAGAAAAAAAGTGCCAATCACCTGTGTAAATTTTTCTTATATTCATTGGTGTTGTGTCTTGTATGTTTGCTGCGGCGGTACAAGTGTATGTGCGTGTGTGTGAGTGAGATTGTGCACAGCCAAGCGACGAGCAAGGCATATGAGAAACAAGTGATAGATGAAAACAGTGAAGTAAAATAATAAAAAAAATAATAAAAATTCTGCAAATTACAAAAAAGCATATGAGAAAAGAAAACACCTAAAAAAGTGTAAAGTGGTCATAGCAAAGTAAAAGAGGCGCTGAAGAAAGAAAATCAAAAACCGACGACAACAGCAGCAGCAAAGACAACAACAACACCAAATGTAAATATTACAGACAAAACGCCGCTAAACGTCAACAAATACGACGACGAGAACAACAAGGAGTCAACAGAAACAAGTAAATTTAAAAAATTTAAATTGCAAGTTTGTTAAAAATTTGTGTAGTAGGTATAGATATAGTATATTATAGAGAAAAATTGAATATAACCACAGAGAATATTTTGTATATTCTTTGAAAACTCTTAAGGATTATCCCTTAAAACAATTTGCAATTTGAGGAACACACACCCCTTGCAGTTGGTTTTTTTAAAGCAACTACCACCGATTTCCAAGTGTAAAAAACGAACACTTTAACAACACATTATTACTACATTACCACCGGTGTTGGTTGGGTCGCTCGGTCATACTCACTCACTTATGATGTCTGCAGAACAACTTGATCTCTGTGACACAGGGGAGACAGAGAAACAGCATAAAAAGCCTACTTGTTTTATACATATTTATAATTTATGCCTTATAGTACCACATCCATCGTCTCTATGATTCAATTTTCATTTGTAAATAGACTAATCACTCGATCTTCTAGGCAGACCGCATAAGAAATCTAATTAAAAAAACCAAGGTTAGCTGGCCACGAAAAAATGTACATATTTACTTTATTATGATTTAGATTCATCCATTATATTTACACGTATAATAATCTACACACTCTGACTCATTTCTGGGGTTAATTTCGAAAATTCTAATTGAATTTGTCATTCTTATTAGATCTAATAAGGTAGCTGTTGGAATACAAAACCTTTCCAGGTATGGATGCCAATTCGGAAGCTATTCTCTTTGTTCAGATTGTTCGATTAGTGAAAAAGAAGTAAAAAAATCCAATCGGGTAAACCGACTAATTAATGTATACCTTCAAAATAGAAAATATGAAAACATTTCACCTGCTTGTTTTGAAAGTGGGGTAAATCCAAAGATATATAAAGTAAATAATATAAATAAAATATGTATTTATACCTATAAAGCTCATCACAAGCCTTTCAAACTTTCAAAACAATCTTTTTAAAAAAATGTTTATTTTGATAGGACAATATTTCCTTTATAAAAATGTTCTTATCGAAACAAATTTGAATTGCACCATTAAATGACCGAATTTGTCAAAAGAGTTATTAGTACAGGTTTTTAGAAAAATGCACTTCTACACTAAAAAACATGCTTTCGTCAATTTTCATTGATTTTAAGAAGTCTTAGTGCAAATTTTATTCTTAAAATTTATATTAAAGATTTCATTGAAAAATTTGCTGTAACTTAGATAAAATTTCTTGACGGATTGTTTTCCCAATTAAAAAAATGTTCTTATAGAAGATATATCCTATGTATATTCCCCCTAAAAATTACCTTTAGTTAAAAGCCTCGCAGTCTAGTATAATATTTTTTTTATTTAATGTTTACGAAGAAAATGTGAAAAAAAATAAATTTTAACCTTAGTCTTAATGGCCAATGGCCCAAGCGGATTTCCGTGGAACATTTTATGGTCTTAGGTGGATCCTTCGAAGTGTTACACTTTTGGCCCATAGCAAATTGGGGGGTATATTCACATTATTTTTTTTTTCAATTTTCTAACTTCTACCACGACACTATCACACGAACTTGGTGGCCAATCGAGCGGCCCGAAACCGTTAGACTTTTTCCTGTAGGGATATGTAAAGTCTAAAGTTTATGCGGACAAACCCTCTTCGATTCAGGCCTTGGAGCAAAACATTACGCGTGTCATTCGCCAGTTATTGGTCGAAAAGCTCGACCGAGTCATCGAAAATTGGACTCAACGGATGGACCATCTGAGACGTAGCCGCGGCCAACATTTGATAGACATAATCTTCAAAAAAATAAATGCCAGAGAATGTTCTTTCAAATGATAATAAACATTCCCCATTAAATTTGAATTTTCTGTGTTTTTTTCTTTAAACAAGTAGGGAACCTCGAAATGGATCACCCTATATATATGAATTATTTGTTTTAGCTGAAATCAATGTTATAAGCCTTTAACTTTTTGTTTAAAATAGCCCACTTTTTTCACGAGACCGTATGTACTGTAAAAGCATTACACGGCACAACATTTCAAATATTTCTATGGACTGGAATCAATGTTATAAGTCATTAACTTTTTGTGCAAAACGGTCCATTTGTATGGAAGATACCAAAAGGGGCGTGACAGCTTCAATAATGACTAAGATATTAATACGTTGTTTGGAATTGCGGAAGATTTGATGAGCAGTATAGAAGTTATTAACGAATCAATGTTCACTAAACTTGGAAACTTTGTGGGTGAGGTACTCAAAGGATTGGAACAACATGGTCCATCTTTGATCTTGGCGTGAGATAGAAAAAAATATTTGGACATACCCAATTTTAAGTCAATTGGTTAATCGAAAGCTATCATGAGAACCAGACATACCGACGGACGTACGCACGGAGGGACATGTCTCAAATGACTTGAAATGGACCAAAATAGATTTCCGCCAGGTATGCTTGGGGTCTCTTAGGTCACTCCTTCGATGTGTTACACTTTTGGTAACCCACAAACGAACTATTTTCTACAAAAAGATAACGATTATAACCTTAATACCAGAACGTAAACATATTTGTAACATTCTGCAATACCTACAGTACACTAAAAATTTCACGTTATTGCGACACGCCTTTTGGTACACTGGGACACTGTTTATATTAGACGATTTTATAAAAATTAATGGGGCTTTTTTAAAGTTTTGTTTGTAATAAAAAACACTCAGGAAATTCTATTTATATTTTACTTAAAAGTTGTCGATTTTATGCCTTCAATGACGAATAGATAGAGTGAACTTAGAGTCGTTCAAAATTTGTGCTGATAAACTTACTTCATATTGTGAAAATATACGCTACATTCTGTGCTGGGGTAGAGTATAATATTTACGCGTGAACCAGTTTTTCTGCCTGACTACATGCATTATTGGTTTACACATAATCGCACATTGATGATGGTGTCACTGACTGCACTTGGGTAATTTGTAATTGATTTATAAAAATACTTTATCAAAATTAAAATCCTCTCTAAATGACAAATTTATTATTGATTCTGAGAAATATGTTTTGTTTTTTTAATTCTCAGCCAAATTTGATTAACATTATCCAATGGAATGGGTTAGATTGCTAAAGACATGATCAAAATATATATGGTGGTATATTGTTATCATTGATAACAAGAATACAAATAAACATATTGGTAATGGTTGGGGGAATCTCTTTCAATTACATTAATTTGTTTTTAGTAAGTTCGGCCGGGCAGAATCTTATATATCCTGCACCATGAAATTCATTCGTTTCTTCATTCTTCGTTTCGTTTCTATAACCGAAAAATGGAATATGGAAGATATTTTGATATTTTTAGTTATCAAGTTATTGGACGCTAAAAACATCGACTTTTTCGTTCCAAATAACTTAGAATCGAAATTTTGAAGAATAAAATTTTTTTTAATGTTTCTGTCTATATTTAAGATAAATCGATAACAAGAAAGTTGTACAGGGGTTTTCAATAAGAATGATCTGATTTCCTTGAAAAAAACACACTTATTGTTAAGGAAATTCAAAAGTTTTTTATTTAATGTGAAGTACAGCCGATACAATTAAGTTCTAAATAAAACGTCATTCAAATGGCCTCCACGACTTCTTCTGCAGGAACGAATTCGTTTAACCCAATTTTCGAGCACTTTTTCCACTAAATCAAGTCGTATATCATGAATGGCACGTTCAATATTGACTTGTAAAGCTTGAAGAGAGTCTGGTTTATTTCGAAACACCAATGACTTCAAATAACCCCACAAGAAATAGTCTAAGGGTGTTAAATTACAACTTCTTGGAGGCCATTCAATATCACAATTTCTTGAAATAATCGAATCTCCAAGCTTTTCTCGCAACAATTCAATTGTTTCATTTGCTGTGTGACACGTAGCCACAATCGGTCAATGGTCAAAAAGATAGCTCTTAACGAGAGCTAAAATATTCCTCATGGGTGTCAAGGTCGTAAGTCGACTGGAAAGTGTTTTGTTTTGGATATAAAAATAAAAATGGTCTTAGCGCACGAAAAGTTGCAATTAGAGAACGACTATTTTGATAATAAAACTGAATAATTTGTAAACGTTGTTCTTGCGTATATCTCTCCATGATGATATTGTAAACACTACTGAATACAATGAAAAACAAATGACAGATCATGACATATTACAAGTGGCCGAAACGTCACTTCAAAATCATATCATCCCTATTGGAAAACCCGTTAATCGTCGTGAAATTCTAAGACGATTTTGCCATGTACGTCTGCCTGTCTGTCCGTCTGTGCATCTGTTGTAATCACGCTACAATCTATAATACTTGAGCTAGGTGGCTGAAATTTGGTACATATGTATACTTCTTATATCTCCAGGTATGTTGGGAGTGGAAATAGGAAATATAAATTGGAAATATATGGCAACTCCCCGATTTGACTTTTCACGTCATAGAGGCTACAAATGTCAACTTATCCGGCAATGCCCGATTAACGCTTTTACTTGTTTCTTCTTATTTTGAGATTCTCTATCTAGTCTCGGATATCATACACTTTCTCCGGAAAAGTCTTTGAAGTGGAAAGGATGAAAATTCTTGAATGTTAACCCTTTGTGGGTATTGGAAGGAGTGGACCAATATGGCCCATCTTCGAACTTAGCCCATCATCGTATTCCATATTGGAAGTCAATCAGTTACACCTTTCGAGAGTTATCGTGCGCAACAGCCAGCAGACAGACAGACATAGATAGAGAGACAGACAGACGGATGGATGGACGGATATTGCTCAAATGACTTAGAACGACCCAAAACTGATTTCCGTCAAACACACTTGGGGTCTTAGTCACTCCTTCGATGTGTTACACTTTTAGACCGTAGCAAATGATAGATGCCCTCGTTTCAGTGAGGGTATAATGACCCAAATCGAGGGGATAACATGAGAGGCAAGTTGGTTTCATTGAGGATAAATTTTTATGTTCACACAGTGCATTCAGCAAAATAGTATGACAATCTATTGAATTCGCACCTTTGCCACATGCCTCACACTTTGTGACAAATTTGCGGAATCTAATCAAATGGTCATCAAATAATGATTAGATTTGTTGATATTTGCATTGTTTTCTTTCTTTGTCTTTTGTTTTGTTATATTTTGTCTATCCATATCCATAGTCAGTCTGTGATGCGCCATGAAGGGAAGAGAGTGAGAGTGATTTGTATACTCGTAGTGGTGGTAAACAATGACAACAAAAGTGGTTAAATGCAAACAATGAAATTGTTGGTATCTTTTAACTGTCGCCGCACAATGCTAATCTCTCACTTGCGCTGCTGCCGTTGAGTGCGAAGAAGAGTGGGAGAATGCAAGTGAACCTGGGTATTGTTGTTGCTGTTCTTGTTTTGTTTGTTGTGCTCATGTTCGGTTGTTCGTTCGTTTAACTTCATTGAGTTACCAAAGTAGCAGTGAAAAAACACAATAAGTACCATGCTTAGTGGTAGCAGCAACAAAAACAATAAGAATCGTGCTTAGTGATAGATAAAAAAACGTATAAAATTTCAATTGTGATGTCGTTGTGGTTATTTTGTTTTCTGTTTGTGTGAAAATATTAAGAAAATACCAAAAAAAATGTCATTTGTTTTGTTTTCGGGTGTGTGAAAACGAATGAAATACAAGTCTTCATATGTTCTTACCTTGGCCAAATTCGCAGCATAGACAGAATCTATGTAAGAGAAAAAATGAAAATAATAAAATTAAACGTTGAGTGCAAAACAAATAATATATATCATTATTATTTATTTAAAATTAAGAGAATTGACGAACTCTTAGGAACACAGTGTAGTCATACATACAGCTATTGTCACAGCGCTTTTCATCCGCAGCATTCCGCATTCTCCGGTGTTATCATAAATCTTGGCCGTCTTCTTTTTGTTCTGTTCTAATCTGTATCTGTCACCAGCATCTCAAGTGCGCCAGCCATCCAGTCAACGACAACAACACCGCCAGCATCATTCATCGGAGCGGCTTCTTCTCCGTGTGTCACCAACGTAGAAAGAACCCATACTAAGATTTTAAGCAAATATTTGTCAAACCCTCAACTAAAAGACAATTACAATTAATATACAACCCACAATTTATCAGCAGCAATTTTCCACCATAACTCAGTTAGTTTTGTCGAGCGCCTTTGCATTGTGTTTATTTAATAATATCTGTGTCCGCGGGATGCCCTGTCCATAAATATTAAACTACGTAAAGTTACATTTGTCCAGACAGAACATGCCACTCGTTTTGTCACGTAAATTAACTAATTATAACATTTACTTTGTTGGAGGGGTTCTACCTAACTAAAAGCGTACAATACACGTTGTATGTCACAAAAACGCAACAGCAAAAATTTTGCATTTGAATTGTGCAAATAAAATAATTAAAAAAAGTGAGAACACTTCATTCGGGTAAGCCGACTAAGGTATACCTTTACTTGGTGAGTAATGTAATATTGTACTACGGATGGGAGATGCCAGAATGTTGATAAAGACTATTCATTCTATGTGAGGTATAGTCGTTCAAAATGTTGTCTAAAATAAAAAATATAAAAACATTTAGATGATTGCAGCAGAAGTTATGGAAATGCTATGTTCGAATGAACCTGTCAGATTGTGTAAAGGGTACCAGGATTGGTTTGACGAATACCTTTATTTTGCGCTGAACAGTAGATACTTCAAAGCATTGCTGAACACTAGATTCTTCAACGACATTGCACTGTACCGAATTGTAAATGTTCATATGCACTGGTATAACTTTATGAGCCAATCAATTATGGTATGAGTTGAAGGTATCAAAAGGGACGTGACAATACTGCCCATTGTATTCAGAACTGTAGGTACTATAAAAACATTACGTTAAACAATTAGCTTTTTGTATAAAGATGCGGGCCACGCTTAGGAGATAGCAATATATAAACTATTATTATTTGTGGAATTGCAGAGGATTCACATAGAAAGTATATAATTTATTAGAGAATTTATATTTCACAAAATTTGAACCGGGAGGTACTGAAAGGAGTGAACCAATATGGTCCATGTTCGAGCTTAGCTTATGATAGAAAAGTATTGTCACATATCACATTTGATGTTAATCAGTTACACATTCCGAGAGTTATCGTGCGCAACAGCCAGCCAGACGGACGGAAATTTATCAAATGACTTAAAATGTCCGAAAATTAATTTCCGTTGAACATACTTAGGGTCTTAGGTCACTGTTTCAATGTTTACACTTTTGCCCGAAAGTGGGTGTATAATAAAATAAATACTGCAAGCACCAGCCAAATTTCTTATAAAATGTGGCATCTATTTCTTAAGGCAGGGTTGGGCAAACGAAACCATAGCAGAACTTTAGAGCAGCCATAACGTTTCCATCTGGAACAATTTCCAACAACTACATAGAAAAAACGTACCATATAACTCAGCCATTCACAACGAAATATTTTTTTTATTTGCTCTCATTGTAAAAAATTGTTATTTATTTATCATTCCATTGCATAAGTTTCTTGTTTTTGAATTGCTTTACTGATTTTGTTTGCAATATCAGATAGAATCAGCTGATTCGTTACGCTACGGGTGCGCTAACACAGCCTTTAACCAAAGATATTAAAGAGCGAACTCTATTATGGGGACTATGGGCGGTCCATCTAGTGCAGCGATGGGCACACACATACTTCTGCAAAATTCCATATCGTAAGGTTGTATTCATGAGAAGTGCTAACCCTCTCTTTGTGCACGGCGAAAAATGGTATGTGAATTTTCTTAACATATTTCTGTTGATGGGTTATAAAGAAAAAAATATTTTCGAAGCAAAAATAAAAGTTGGACTTGTTCTATATTTAATGGTTTCATTATTTATTGTATTTTACTTGTTCAAGTGTCCAACTTTTTTTTTTGATTCTGCGTATTTTAAAATATTTGCTCTTTTAAATAGCTATAAGCTATTTTTATAGGTAAAAAAGAATATGTGTGTGAAGATAAATTCCGAATTTAACTAGCACAGACACAAACCAACCCTTTTAACAGAGCTCTGTAAACGACTTAACAGAGCTCTTCTTACAAGTTAGCTTATTTCGAAATTGGAGGAAGTGCGTCCACTAGTCACTGCGGTCGAACGGAACATTCTATATCGCATTGTTGCATACCACTGGAAAGCTCTTTCTGAGGGCTATCCAAATGCATAATCAGAATATCCATAAATCATCCAGAATTTATGCAAAACTTGTAACATTTCATCCCTTGAATTTGGATGAATTGCGTCCACTGTGTCCACATAGAACATTCTACCTGACATTGGTGCATACCGCTGGAAAGCTCTTTCCGAGGACTATCCATGTGCATACTCAGAGTATCCAAAAAGTCATCCAGAATTTTGGAAAAATCTTACAACTTTTTCTATATAAATTGGATAAAGCGCGTCCACTGGCCACTGTGGCCACATTGAACATACTATCTGACATTGTTGTATACCATTAGAAAGCTATTTCTGAGAGCTATCCAAATAAACAATCAACGTATCCAAAAATCATCCAGAATTTATGCAAACATTGTAATACTTTTTCCCTGGAATTTGGATGAAGTGCGTCTACTGGCCACTGTGGCCACGTGGAACATTCTATTTGACATTGGTCTATATCACTGGAAAGCTATTTCTGAGGGCTATCCTAACGCATAACCAGATTATCCAAAAATCATCCAGAATTTATGCAATTATCGTAACATTTTTTCTCTGGAATTTGGATGAAGTGGCTCCACTGTGGCCACAGGGAACATTCTATCTGACATTGGTCTATATCACTGGAAAGCTCTTTCTGAGGGCTATCCAACTGCATTAACAGCATATCCAAAAATTATCCAGAATTTATGCAATTATCGTCACATTTTTTCTCTGGAATTTAGATGAAGTGCCTCCACTGGCCACTGTGGCCACTGGGAACATTCTATCTGACATTGGTCTATATCACTGGAAAGCTCTTTCTGAGAGCTATCCAAATGCACAACCAGAGTATCCAAAAATCATCCAGAATTTATGCAGTTATCGTAACATTTTTTCTCTGAAATTTGGATGAAGTGACTCCACTGGCCACTGTCGCCACATGGACCATTCTATCTGACATTGGGCTACATCACTGGAAAGCTACTTCTGAGAGCTATCCAAATGCATAACCAGAGTATCCAAAAATCATCCAGAATTTATGCAGTTATCGCAACATTTTTTCTCTGGAATTTGGATGAAGTGCCTCCACTGGCCACTGTGGCCACTGGAAACATTCTATCTGACATTGGTCTATATCACTGGAAAGCTCTTCCTGAGAGCTATCCAAATGCATAACCAGAGTATCCAAAAATCATCCAGAATTTATGCAGTTATCGTAACATTTTTTCTCTGGAATTTGGATGAAGTGACTCCACTGGCCACTGTCGCCACATGGACCATTCTATCTGACAGAGTATCCAAAAATCATCCAGAATTTATGCAGTTATCGCAACATTTTTTCTCTGGAATTTGGATTAAGTGCCTCCACTGGCCACTGTGGCCACTGGAAACATTCTATCTGACATTGGTCTATATCACTGGAAAGCTCTTCCTGAGAGCTATCCAAATGCATAACCAGAGTATCCAAAAATCATCCAGAATTTATGCAGTTATCGTAACATTTTTTCTCTGGAATTTGGATGAAGTGACTCCACTGGCCACTGTCGCCACATGGACCATTCTATCTGACATTGGGCTACATCACTATAAAGCTACTTCTGAGAGCTATCCAAATGCATAACCAGAGTATCCAAAAATCATCCAGAATTTATGCAGTTATCGCAACATTTTTTCTCTGGAATTTGGATGAAGTGCCTCCACTGGCCACTGTGGCCACTGGGAACATTCTATCTGACATTGGTCTATATCACTGGAAAGCTCTTTCTGAGAGCTATCCAAATGCATAACCAGAATATCCAAAAATCATCCAGAATTTATGCAGTTATCGTAACATTTTTTCTCTGGAATTTGGATGAAGTGACTCCACTGGCCACTGTCGCCACATGGACCATTCTATCTGACATTGGGCTACATCACTGGAAAGCTACTTCTGAGAGCTATCCAAATGCATAACCAGAGTATCCAAAAATCATCCAGAATTTATGCAGTTATCGCAACATTTTTTCTCTGGAATGTGGATGAAGTGCCTCCACTGGCCACTGTGGCCACTGGGAACATTCTATCTGACATTGGGCTATATCACTGGAAAGATATTTCTGAGAGCTATCCAAATGCACAACCAGAGTATCCAAAAATCATCCAGAATTTATGCAGTTATCGTAACATTTTTTCTCTGGAATTTGGATGAAGTGACTCCACTGGCCACTGTCGCCACATGGACCATTCTATCTGACATTGGGCTACATCACTGGAAAGCTACTTCTGAGAGCTATCCAAATGCATAACCAGAGTATCCAAAAATCATCCAGAATTTATGCAGTTATCGCAACATTTTTTCTCTGGAATTTGGATGAAGTGCCTCCACTGCCCACTGTGGCCACTGGGAACATTCTATCTGACATTGGTCTATATCACTGGAAAGCTCTTTCTGAGAGCTATCCAAATGCACAACCAGAGTATCCAAAAATCATCCAGAATTTATGCAGTTATCGTAACATTTTTTCTCTGGAATTTGGATGAAGTGACTCCACTGGCCACTGTCGCCACATGGACCATTCTATCTGACATTGGGCTACATCACTGGAAAGCTACTTCTGAGAGCTATCCAAATGCATAACCAGAGTATCCAAAAATCATCCAGAATTTATGCAATTATCGTAAAATTTGTTCTCTGGAATTTTGATGAAGTTCCTCCGTTGACCACTGTGGCCACATGGAACATTCTATCTGACATTGTTGCATACCACTGGAAAACCCTTTCAGAGAGCTATCCAAATGCACAATCAGAATATCCAAAAATCATCCAGAATTTTTGCAGTTATCGTAACATTTTTTCTCTGGAATTTGAATGAAGTGGCTCCACTGGCCACATAGACCATTCTATCTGACATTGGTCTATATCACTGGAAAGCTATATCTGAGAGCTATCCAAATGCATAATCAGAGTTTCCAATAATCATCCAGAATTTATGCAATAATCATAATATTTCTTCTCTGGAATATTGATGAAGTGCCTCCACTGACCACTGTGGCCACATGGAACATTCTATCTGACATTGTTGCAAACCATTGGAAAGCCCTTTCTGAGAGCTATCCAAATGCATAATCAGAATATCCAAAAATCATCCAGAATTTATGCAATTATCGTAACATTTTTTCTCTGGAATTTGGATGAAGTGCGTCCACTTGCCACTGTGGCCACATGGACCATTCTATCTGACATTGGTCTATATCACTGGAAAGCTATTTCTGAGAGCTATCCAAATGCATAACCAGAGTATCCAAAAATCATCCGGAATTTATGCAATTATCGTAATATTTCTTCTCTGGAATTTGGATGAAGTGCCTACACTGACCACTGTGGCCACATGGAACATTCTATCTGACATTGTTGCAAACCATTGGAAAGCCCTTTCTGAAGTGGGTCCACTGGCCACTGTGGCCACATGGACCATTCTATCTGACATTGGTCTATATCACTGGAGAGCTATTTCTGAGGGCTACCTACATGAGTAATCAGAGAATTAAAAAATCATCCAGAATTTATGCAACTGTCGTAACATTTTTTCTCTGGAATTTGGATGAAGTGCCTCCACTGGCCACTGTGGCCACATGGACCATTCTATCTGACATTGGGCTACATCACTGGAAAGCTCTTTCTGAGGACTATCCAACTGCATTAACAGCATATCCAAAAATCATCCAGAATTTATGCAATTATCGTCCCTTTTTTCTCTGGATTTTGGATGAAGTGCGTCCACTGGCCACTGTGGCCACATGGACCATTCTATCTGACATTGGTTTATATCACTGGAAAGCTATTTCTGAGAGCTATCCAAATGCATAACCAGAGTATCCAAAAATCATCCAGAATTTATGCAATTATCGTAATATTTCTTCTCTGGAATTTGGATGAAGTGCCTCCACTGGCCACTGTGGCCACATGGAACATTCTATATGACATTGTTGCATACCACTGGAAAGCCCTTTCTGAGAGCTATCCAAATGCATAATCAGAATATCAAAAAATCATCCAGAATTTATGCAATTATCGTAACATTTTTTCTCTGGAATTTGGATGAAGTGTGTCCACTGGCCACTGTGGCCAGGAACATTCTATCTGACATTGTTGCATACCACAGGAAAGCTCTTGCCGAGGGCTATCGAAATGCCTTATCAGAGTATTCAGAAATCATCCAGAATTTATTAAAAAATTTAAAATTTATGAAAACGTTTTAAAAATCGATAAGACAAAATAAAAAATTACACGAACAGTGCTATCAGCAAATTAACATGCATTCAAAATTAACGTGCCACCCGCGAGCTTCGAACCCAGGACTCCACGATTCTCAGTCTAGCACTTCGACCACTAGACCACTGACACGGCCATATTGACGCTGACAATTTTCTGTGATGTTTGTTCACATATGAAAAGAAGAGTGAAAAACATTTTTTGGCGAGAGACAAAAGTACAGAAAAGAGACATATAACTAACAACGTTTGTACATCTGGACATACTTATGTGCTTACGTTGATACACAGACACAACTAATTAAGTGACTTCTCAACGCGCCTACGTACGTACGCATGTACATATGTATGTTGTTTGTTTGTGAAATCTAAACAAACATGATAGGTTATTGCCAACGGCAGCGTAGTGATCTCTGTGGTGCAGTGGTTAGAGCGGTGGCTTCAAACTCGTGGGGATCTGGGTTCGAGGACGCTGGGAACTGAATTGATTTTTTAATATTTTTTCTTAATAAAGTGGTAGATAATCTTTTAAGTCCACGCGACATTTTTAAGTTTATTGATGAAATAAATTTTTTAAATTTTTTTATTATCGAACCTATATGCGAAAATGTTTTTTTGGGTCAAAATTTCGGAGTTTTTGAAGAAATAAAATCATAAATATTAAAAACTCATAAATATATATATTTTAAATAACAAATACCATTTTCTCTGAAAAACGGAAAAAACGAATTAGAATATTTTTAGACATTTTTCATTTATACGTCCAATTATATTTTTTGCTTAGTTTTGCAATAGCCGAGGCATAATGCCTCATAGACTTACAGTTGTTGTTACAACTAATTTTAGTTGTAGCTTAGTGTAATCAGTTTGGTTTTTCACGTTTATCCCCATTGCACTGCTGAAAAATATCATTCTTTTGTCATTATCATCAATATCATAACAAACTTTTTTGCACCGCTCATTGTATTTCACGCATGCAAAAAAACGTTTTATGGGCAGTTTGCAATCGGATGTTAAAAAACAGTTACACATTTCTATTTTTACCATTCGCTCAGTACATGTGTACAATTTGGGAAATAGTCTGCGGGAAGTGGACTGTAAAGTTTTAGTAATTGGAGAACTCCCAGAATTGTAATGTTTGTATATGAAACAGAATAAAAGACAAGAAAAGATTTCGTTGGTATAGTGAAATGTAACAGGTTTTATTTGTAGATGTTGCTTCTTACCGCTCTTAGAGACAATTCAAAAGTGAAGTTGCAGTTTAGAGCCAAGAAAAAAGAGACAGAGATTTTGGGAATTCAGCAGAATTCCATTGGAAGATACAGAGAAGATGGCAGCCCTTTATCCATTTGAGTCAAAGCTTTTGCCTCCATGGCAGGGAATGGATAAAGGGTTGCTATCTGGAAGTAAATGAGTAATGCAGGGGGCAGTGTGTGTAACAATTCAATTCAGTTAATTCAAAATTCGTTACAAACTAATGAGGATTAATAATACGTAATTCACTAAATTCATTGATCTTAAAACTAATTGTTGAAACGGAGTTCAACATTCCGGCCGCCTTGCATGGATGCAACCTAGTAAGTACAGGCTCCGGAGATTACCCAGCCAAATATGGTACTTTGTGCAATTGGTAGTGTCGATGAGGTTTGAATCAGTCCCGCACGTAGAACTTTAGGCAAATGGTCGTTTGCCACCACAACTTCAATATCGGTGGGCTTGTAGTAGTGAGGATCTGCTAACGCTTCCAGGTGGTCGTATATATACTGAAGTTTAATTTCAGATGTTTCTGCTGGCATAGAAATCTTGAATTTGGTTTTCACCAAGCCGATGATTTGGATTTTAGCCGATGGGTCGTGGTATGACTGGAGATTTAGGGTGCAGTATTCCTGACCATCTCGTTTTGTAGTCCCAAGCTGCAACCTGTCAACCAGGCTTTTTAGGACAACGGTCTGAGCCCCACCGGAGTTCAGCAACAGCCTGACCTTCTCAGGGCCTTGCGTAGTCAGGGCTCGTGCCAGCACAGTGGGAGAAAATACGTGGACCCTGGATCGGCGGCTCAGACGCTCACTCAGGTTTGACCTTTGTTGACGACTTGTTGAGGCAGAACTCGTGGCCACAGACCCACGGCGTCTGGAAGATGTATTTCGTCTGGAGGGTGATGGAGCATCGGCACGAGAACTATGGGAAACCGGGGAAGGGGAACGACGAGGGCGATATTGCCTTGAGGGCTGTCGGGTTATTATGATTATTGCATAAATTCTGGATGATTATTGGAAACTCTGATTATGCATTTGGATAGCTCTCAGATATAGCTTTCCAGTGATATAGACCAATGTCAGATAGAATGGTCCATGTGGCGACAGTGGCCAGTGGAGTCACTTCATCCAAATTCCAGAGAAAAAATGTTACGATAACTGCAAAAATTCTGGATGATTTTTGGATATTCTGATTGTGCATTTGGATAGCTCTCTGAAAGGGTTTTCCAGTGGTATGCAACAATGTCAGATAGAATGTTCCATGTGGCCACAGTGGTCAACGGAGGAACTTCATCAAAATTCCAGAGAACAAATTTTACGATAATTGCATAAATTCTGGATGATTTTTGGATACTCTGGTTATGCATTTGGATAGCTCTCAGAAGTAGCTTTCCAGTGATGTAGCCCAATGTCAGATAGAATGGTCCATGTGGCGACAGTGGCCAGTGGAGTCACTTCATCCAAATTCCAGAGAAAAAATGTTACGATAACTGCATAAATTCTGGATGATTTTTGGATACTCTGGTTGTGCATTTGGATAGCTCTCAGAAAGAGCTTTCCAGTGATATAGACCAATGTCAGATAGAATGTTCCCAGTGGCCACAGTGGGCAGTGGAGGCACTTCATCCAAATTCCAGAGAAAAAATGTTGCGATAACTGCATAAATTCTGGATGATTTTTGGATACTCTGGTTATGCATTTGGATAGCTCTCAGAAGTAGCTTTCCAGTGATGTAGCCCAATGTCAGATAGAAAGGTCCATGTGGCGACAGTGGCCAGTGGAGTCACTTCATCCAAATTCCAGAGAAAAAATGTTACGATAACTGCATAAATTCTGGATGATTTTTGGATACTCTGGTTGTGCATTTGGATAGCTCTCAGAAATATCTTTCCAGTGATATAGCCCAATGTCAGATAGAATGTTCCCAGTGGCCACAGTGGCCAGTGGAGGCACTTCATCCACATTCCAGAGAAAAAATGTTGCGATAACTGCATAAATTCTGGATGATTTTTGGATACTCTGGTTATGCATTTGGATAGCTCTCAGAAGTAGCTTTCCAGTGATGTAGCCCAATGTCAGATAGAATGGTCCATGTGGCGACAGTGGCCAGTGGAGTCACTTCATCCAAATTCCAGAGAAAAAATGTTACGATAACTGCATAAATTCTGGATGATTTTTGGATACTCTGGTTATGCATTTGGATAGCTCTCAGGAAGAGCTTTCCAGTGATATAGACCAATGTCAGATAGAATGTTTCCAGTGGCCACAGTGGCCAGTGGAGGCACTTCATCCAAATTCCAGAGAAAAAATGTTGCGATAACTGCATAAATTCTGGATGATTTTTGGATACTCTGGTTATGCATTTGGATAGCTCTCAGAAGTAGCTTTCCAGTGATGTAGCCCAATGTCAGATAGAATGGTCCATGTGGCGACAGTGGCCAGTGGAGTCACTTCATCCAAATTTCAGAGAAAAAATGTTACGATAACTGCATAAATTCTGGATGATTTTTAGGTACTCTGGTTGTGCATTTGGATAGCTCTCAGAAAGAGCTTTCCAGTGATATAGACCAATGTCAGATAGAATGTTTCCAGTGGCCACAGTGGCCAGTGGAGGCACTTCATCCAAATTCCAGAGAAAAAATGTTCCGATAACTGCATAAATTCTGGATGATTTTTGGATACTCTGGTTATGCATTTGGATAGCTCTCAGAAGTAGCTTTCCAGTGATGTAGCCCAATGTCAGATAGAATGGTCCATGTGGCGACAGTGGCCAGTGGAGTCACTTCATCCAAATTTCAGAGAAAAAATGTTACGATAACTGCATAAATTCTGGATGATTTTTAGGTACTCTGGTTGTGCATTTGGATAGCTCTCAGAAAGAGCTTTCCAGTGATATAGACCAATGTCAGATAGAATGTTCCCAGTGGCCACAGTGGCCAGTGGAGGCACTTCATCTAAATTCCAGAGAAAAAATGTGACGATAATTGCATAAATTCTGGATAATTTTTGGATATGCTGTTAATGCAGTTGGATAGCCCTCAGAAAGAGCTTTCCAGTGATATAGACCAATGTCAGATAGAATGTTCCCTGTGGCCACAGTGGAGCCACTTCATCCAAATTCCAGAGAAAAAATGTTACGATAATTGCATAAATTCTGGATGATTTTTGGATAATCTGGTTATGCGTTAGGATAGCCCTCAGAAATAGCTTTCCAGTGATATAGACCAATGTCAAATAGAATGTTCCACGTGGCCACAGTGGCCAGTAGACGCACTTCATCCAAATTCCAGGGAAAAAGTATTACAATGTTTGCATAAATTCTGGATGATTTTTGGATACGTTGATTGTTTATTTGGATAGCTCTCAGAAATAGCTTTCTAATGGTATACAACAATGTCAGATAGTATGTTCAATGTGGCCACAGTGGCCAGTGGACGCGCTTTATCCAATTTATATAGAAAAAGTTGTAAGATTTTTCCAAAATTCTGGATGACTTTTTGGATACTCTGAGTATGCACATGGATAGTCCTCGGAAAGAGCTTTCCTGTGGTATGCAACAATGTCAGATAGAATGTTCCATGTGGCCATAGTGGCCAGTGGAGCATCTTCATCCAAATTCTGGAGGATCAAGTTCAACAGTTTTTCGTAAATTCGGGATGATTTTGGAATACTCTCATCTCGCACTCAGAAATAGCTCTCCAGTGATATAGACCAATGTCAGATAGAATGGTCCATGTGGCCACAGTGGCCAGTGGACCCACTTCAGAAAGGGCTTTCCAATGGTTTGCAACAATGTCAGATAGAATGTTCCATGTGGCCACAGTGGTCAGTGTAGGCACTTCATCCAAATTCCAGAGAAGAAATATTACGATAATTGCATAAATTCCGGATGATTTTTGGATACTCTGGTTATGCATTTGGATAGCTCTCAGAAATAGCTTTCCAGTGATATAGACCAATGTCAGATAGAATGGTCCATGTGGCCACAGTGGCAAGTGGACGCACTTCATCCAAATTCCAGAGAAAAAATGTTACGATAATTGCATAAATTCTGGATGATTTTTGGATATTCTGATTATGCATTTGGATAGCTCTCAGAAAGGGCTTTCCAATGGTTTGCAACAATGTCAGATAGAATGTTCCATGTGGCCATAGTGGTCAGTGGAGGCACTTCATCAAAATTCCAGAGAAGAAATATTATGATTATTGCATAAATTCTGGATGATTATTGGAAACTCTGATTATGCATTTGGATAGCTCTCAGATATAGCTTTCCAGTGATATAGACCAATGTCAGATAGAATGGTCTATGTGGCCAGTGGAGCCACTTCATTCAAATTCCAGAGAAAAAATGTTACGATAACTGCAAAAATTCTGGATGATTTTTGGATATTCTGATTGTGCATTTGGATAGCTCTCTGAAAGGGTTTTCCAGTGGTATGCAACAATGTCAGATAGAATGTTCCATGTGGCCACAGTGGTCAACGGAGGAACTTCATCAAAATTCCAGAGAACAAATTTTACGATAATTGCATAAATTCTGGATGATTTTTGGATACTCTGGTTATGCATTTGGATAGCTCTCAGATATAGCTTTCCAGTGATATAGACCAATGTCAGATAGAATGGTCTATGTGGCCAGTGGAGCCACTTCATTCAAATTCCAGAGAAAAAATGTTACGATAACTGCAAAAATTCTGGATGATTTTTGGATATTCTGATTGTGCATTTGGATAGCTCTCTGAAAGGGTTTTCCAGTGGTATGCAACAATGTCAGATAGAATGTTCCCAGTGGCCACAGTGGGCAGTGGAGGCACTTCATCCAAATTCCAGAGAAAAAATGTTGCGATAACTGCATAAATTCTGGATGATTTTTGGATACTCAGGTTATGCATTTGGATAGCTCTCAGAAGTAGCTTTCCAGTGATGTAGCCCAATGTCAGATAGAATGGTCCATGTGGCGACAGTGGCCAGTGGAGTCACTTCATCCAAATTCCAGAGAAAAAATGTTACGATAACTGCATAAATTCTGGATGATTTTTGGATACTCTGGTTGTGCATTTGGATAGCTCTCAGAAATATCTTTCCAGTGATATAGCCCAATGTCAGATAGAATGTTCCCAGTGGCCACAGTGGCCAGTGGAGGCACTTCATCCACATTCCAGAGAAAAAATGTTGCGATAACTGCATAAATTCTGGATGATTTTTGGATACTCTGATTATGCATTTGGATAGCTCTCAGAAGTAGCTTTCCAGTGATGTAGCCCAATGTCAGATAGAATGGTCCATGTGGCGACAGTGGCCAGTGGAGTCACTTCATCCAAATTCCAGAGAAAAAATATTACGATAACTGCATAAATTCTGGATGATTTTTGGATACTCTGGTTGTGCATTTGGATAGCTCTCAGAAATATCTTTCCAGTGATATAGCCCAATGTCAGATAGAATGTTCCCAGTGGCCACAGTGGCCAGTGGAGGCACTTCATCCACATTCCAGAGAAAAAATGTTGCGATAACTGCATAAATTCTGGATGATTTTTGGATACTCTGGTTATGCATTTGGATAGCTCTCAGAAGTAGCTTTCCAGTGATGTAGCCCAATGTCAGATAGAATGGTCCATGTGGCGACAGTGGCCAGTGGAGTCACTTCATCCAAATTCCAGAGAAAAAATGTTACGATAACTGCATAAATTCTGGATGATTTTTGGATATTCTGGTTATGCATTTGGATAGCTCTCAGAAAGAGCTTTCCAGTGATATAGACCAATGTCAGATAGAATGTTCCCAGTGGCCACAGTGGCCAGTGGAGGCACTTCATCCAAATTCCAGAGAAAAAATGTTGCGATAACTGCATAAATTCTGGATGATTTTTGGATACTCTGGTTATGCATTTGGATAGCTCTCAGAAGTAGCTTTATAGTGATGTAGCCCAATGTCAGATAGAATGGTCCATGTGGCGACAGTGGCCAGTGGAGTCACTTCATCCAAATTCCAAAGAAAAAATGTTACGATAACTGCATAAATTCTGGATGATTTTTGGATACTCTGGTTATGCATTTGGATAGCTCTCAGGAAGAGCTTTCCAGTGATATAGACCAATGTCAGATAGAATGTTTCCAGTGGCCACAGTGGCCAGTGGAGGCACTTCATCCAAATTCCAGAGAAAAAATGTTGCGATAACTGCATAAATTCTGGATGATTTTTGGATACTCTGGTTATGCATTTGGATAGCTCTCAGAAGTAGCTTTCCAGTGATGTAGCCCAATGTCAGATAGAATGGTCCATGTGGCGACAGTGGCCAGTGGAGTCACTTCATCCAAATTTCAGAGAAAAAATGTTACGATAACTGCATAAATTCTGGATGATTTTTGGATACTCTGGTTGTGCATTTGGATAGCTCTCAGAAAGAGCTTTCCAGTGATATAGACCAATGTCAGATAGAATGTTCCCAGTGGCCACAGTGGCCAGTGGAGGCACTTCATCTAAATTCCAGAGAAAAAATGTGACGATAATTGCATAAATTCTGGATAATTTTTGGATATGCTGTTAATGCAGTTGGATAGCCCTCAGAAAGAGCTTTCCAGTGATATAGACCAATGTCAGATAGAATGTTCCCTGTGGCCACAGTGGAGCCACTTCATCCAAATTCCAGAGAAAAAATGTTACGATAATTGCATAAATTCTGGATGATTTTTGGATAATCTGGTTATGCGTTAGGATAGCCCTCAGAAATAGCTTTCCAGTGATATAGACCAATGTCAAATAGAATGTTCCACGTGGCCACAGTGGCCAGTAGACGCACTTCATCCAAATTCCAGGGAAAAAGTATTACAATGTTTGCATAAATTCTGGATTATTTTTGGATACGTTGATTGTTTATTTGGATAGCTCTCAGAAATAGCTTTCTAGTGGTATACAACAATGTCAGATAGAATGTTCAATGTGGCCACAGTGGCCAGTGGACGCGCTTTATCCAATTTATATAGAAAAAGTTGTAAGATTTTTCCAAAATTCTGGATGACTTTTTGGATACTCTGAGTATGCACATGGATAGTCCTCGGAAAGAGCTTTCCTGTGGTATGCAACAATGTCAGATAGAATGTTCCATGTGGCCATAGTGGCCAGTGGAGCATCTTCATCCAAATTCTGGAGGATCAAGTTCAACAGTTTTTCGTAAATTCGGGATGATTTTGGAATACTCTCATCTCGCATTTGGATAGCCGTCTTAAAGAGCTTTCCAGCGGTATGCACCAATGTCAGGTAGAATGTTCTAAGAGGACACAGTGGACGCAATTCATCCAAATTCAAGGGATGAAATGTTACAAGTTTTGCATAAATTCTGGATGATTTATGGATATTCCGAATATGCATTTGGATAGCCCTCAGAAAGAGCTTTCCAGTGGTATGCAACAATGCGATATAGAATGTTCCGTTCGACCGCAGTGACTAGTGGACGCACTTCCTCCAATTTCGAAATAAGCTAACTTGTAAGAAGAGCTCTGTTAAGTCGTTTACAGAGCTCTGTTAAAAGGGTTGGTTTGTGTCTGTGCTAGTTAAATTCGGAATTTATCTTCACACACATAAAAAGAATAGCAGATATGTTTGAAAGAAATTAAAAAATTGTATTCGAGTTTACGCGTGACAGGGTAATTAAACTAAACATTCGTATTTACCGAAAAAATCAGCAAACAAAAAATGTTCCTGCAATTTATCTTACATGTTTTCTTTATGTGTACTCTAAGCAACAGGCGACGACACAACCCCGTCGATCGAATGTCCAAGGGAGACTGAATGATAGTGAACTCTCATTCAATGTGTGTGCTCATGTACACGTGAGCGCAAAAACCCCGGGTAGTGCCAGGCTTGCCAGTTTTTTTTAGTGCCGAATCCCCAAATTTTTATTTTTTATCCCCTAAATGCCCAAAAAAAGATTTCTCATCCCCAAAAAAATTCCCAGAAAATATTTTATCTTATTTGAATGATGTATTTTACAATTCAATGTACTTTGTACTAAAATTCATTTTGTTTGTACAAAATGTACGTTGTCAAATTATCAAGTATCAAATATATCTGATTCAAAATCTTCCATCTAATCTACATCATCTAATTTTTTGTACACGTTTTTGGTATTAAAAGTTTGATCATTTCTGCCAATGGACTAAATAATTGATAACACACTGAATTTTTTTTAAAGTACATCAAAGGGTAATACCAGCGTTTCCAGTTATTTAAAATCGAGTTGGATCAGCAGAATCTTGTTACTAGTAAACTTTACTCCAAAATTAGCTTAATGTGTTCGTAATGTCGTCTCGGAAAAATTTTATATACCGCATTTGGCTTCAATTAAGATTTATAAATATCTATAGAAATACGTATTGGCAATTACTACAGGTTGTCTATTTAAATCGTACTTTAATACTCTGCGAGTCAAGCTACTTTTTGTAAGAACTTTTGACACAATTTTTACGGACGCATTTTCTAAAAAAAATACATTTAACAGAAAATACAAATTTTAACATAAATAAAGACATGAAATTATAAAAAATTGCAATCCCCGCCGAATACCCAAATCGCGAAGAAAAATCCCCAAATTGGGGATAAATCCCCTAAACTGGCAGCGCTGGGTAGTGCTTTTGCCCATCGCTGATCTAGTCACAGCCACAAAAGAGTACATAAAAGATATGATGATTTTGTATAAGTAAAGGGTTTTCCAACAAGAGGTGTTATTTTGGTATTCAAAGAAAAATGCAATTTTTTGAGATAAATGATAGGATGTTTATCTCATAATAAAGAGGAAGGTATGCCGTTAGTAATGAAAAACGACATCATATCCTTTTCATGAAATTTTCTATAACCAAATCGCAAAGTGGCTGCCCTATGTCCTCGATAGCCTCTCGAATTCTGTCTTTGAGGTCTTGAATCGACGGTGGGCTGTTGGCGTAGACCTTATCTTTCACGTGGCCCCAAAGGAAGAAGTAGCAAGGTGTTAAATCACAAGATCTCGGTGGCCAATTGTGATCACCTCTTCGAGAGATAACACGGTCCGGAAACTTTTCCCGAAACAGAGCAATGTTTTCGTTGCTTGTGTGGCACGTAGCGCCGTCTTGTTGAAAGTAAATGTTATCCAGATCAATACCATCTAACTCCGACCATAAAAAATCATTAATCATCTCTCGATAGCGCAATCCATTCACCGTAACTGTTGATCCAACCTCATTCTCGAAAAAGTAAGGACCAATGACCCCGCCGGGCCATAAACAGCACCAAACCATCACACGTTGGAGATGGAAAGGCTTCTCAACAATAACTCTTGGGTTTTCCGAGCCCCAGATGCGACAGTTTTGCTTGTTGTCGTAGCCACCGAGTTGGAAATGGCTCATCAGTCAAAATGATTTTGTATAGTTTTTTTTTGATCGAGCATCGTTCCATTTTTAGTAATGGCGTCGTTTCTACTTGTCAAATGTCAAGGAATAAAAGCTTCAAAAGTGACAGCTACCGAAATACCGGGTGATTCAAAAATAACACCTCTTGTTGGAAAACCCTGTAGAAGCAATGACAAGTAGACCGCAGGCCAAAGACAACATTACTGCATCCGAAGAGTTGACTAACCCCCAACGAAACGCGTCATGCATTGCTTGATGTTGGATTTCAAGGTCGTTTTCTTTTTCGCTTGACTATTCAAAATACCTTCCTTCACTTTGAAGGAACTCTTTGACCTTCAGCTCAACTCCGCAGTGAGAAAACCATAAAATAAAATCAATGACAGATCAATCCCGCATAGGGAAACATCAAAATAGAAATTGTGTTCCATAAATCATGGGAATCTTTGATCTTTTTAACAACAAAATCATGTTTTTGTACACCCACTATTGTGAAAGAGGGTATATACATATCTGTTGCTGCGGTCCAAAAGTGTAACACATCGAAGGGGTGACCAAAGAGAATGTTTGGCGGATATACGTTTTGGGCCATTTTAAGTCATTCGAGCAATGTCCTGTTTGTCTGTCTGGCTGCTGCGCACGACAACTTCCGACAGAAGTAACCAATTGATTTCAAATATGGTACGTGTTAATATTTTTTCTATCTCAGACTAAGATCAAAGATGGACCATGTTTTTCCACTTCTTCGAGTACGTTTCCGATAAAGTATTAAAATTTTGTGAAATTTTCATTCTTTAATAACTTCTGTACTACATACATATCAAAATCTTTCACAATTCCACACATATTATCTTTGTCGCTACCATCTCGAGAAAAATGGCCGATGTTGTCACGCCCCTTTTCGTACGTACCATACAAATGGACCATTTTGCACAAAAAGTTTATGGTTTATAAGATAAATTGGTCCCACACCCAAGACAGAAATCATGTGGAACGTAAACGGTAAAAAATAATAAATTAATAATAAATAAGAAAATCGAATGCAAATACATATTCAGAATGAACTAAAAATTTTTTTGAAACTGCCTCATATAATCTTTTCAAATTTGAGACAATGAATGACTTATAACTCGAAAACATGAATCAGTTGATCGAATGACCAGAGGTGGCCCTCTACGTGTATATTTTCCTGGAAAAAAAGACCTATTAGGTCAGCTCATCTAGTATCGGAGGATTACGGATACTCAAAACTCTGCTATATCATTGGTTTTCTGGAATAACAACCTATGTAAGAATTTTTAGATTTAAAAATTTTAGGATAACTATATTCTAGCCAATATCTATCGGTACCTTTATGACACACCTAGATAAGTCAAATTTTTGGTGCCTTTTTCTAACACACATCTATTTACAGTATTTTGGATCTCCTGAACATTTTGATTTTTTGAGATGTGCTGCTATATATACCGGGTATTGTAACGGCGATATTCCGAAAACTAGAATATATGAATCGGCCGAGTGAAAAACCACAACTACTTCATTGAAATTTTTGCAGAAAAAAAGTTGCATTCACCTCAGAAGAGTAGTTCAGAAGGTTGTATTTGTTCATTACTAACCGATTAGTTGTATCTAATATTAGGAGCTGGTATGTAGCTCAATGGACTTCAAATGTACTTAAAGTCACACAAATTAATTTTCTTGTGCATTCAGTTGAATTAATTTTTCCAGAAACCTTTGTGTTTTTTTGCTTTTACATGTTTATCTCTCTCTACATTTTTTTATTTTTTTAAAGCATTCACAAAAGAAAAACATTTACATGTGATTTTTATAAAAAAGAATTGTACCCTGAAAATCCTTTTGAAAATTACATTCAAATGAAATGAAGCGTTAAATGACCAATAATAGGCTCGAATGCACAAAACACAGACATGCACACTCACGCGCAAACATATCCAAATAGTCATTTGTAATCCTTATCGATTTATTTTTTGTTTTTCAAAATACTATCACTTAAATTATTCTCATGAATGAATTTGAAAGAAAATGAAAAGAATAAACACAAGAGTCCAGTTTCATACCACAAATGGTGCACAAAGCCCCCGAACCACATAATCGCCACTTTACTCCTCACTTTCGTTGAATGCTGCACTCATCCACTTTGGAAATGGGTGCGATGATTCTCCTTCGCCATCTCACAAATCAATGACTGTCCACTTGACACCAACAAATGACAAATGTATACATTAAACATGCAGCATTGCAACACATCGCTTCTTCCGCATCCCTTGCCACGACCGCTGCGCACTGCATCTCACAAATGACGACTCCTTGGTCTGTCCGTTCATTCGTACGTCATTCACATCGATGGTCTTATCACCACTGAAGCCAAGTTATCATTAGGAGAATTGATGTGGTGCTAAGCGATTGCACTGAAGGTTAGTGGTTAAATGGAAATACTTATGGGATGTACTAAGTAGTGTTAGAAATTGATGAAATATGTATATTTCTGTGGAATTTTAAATGCAGTTTTTATCTTTTAGTGGAAGTGGAAATGCGACCTTACTATAGTTAATCGGGATGTAGATAGAACTACGCAACAAAAATATAAACATTTTATATTTATGTAACTCAACACTTGACATTATTACGACTTTTGTTAAAAAAATACGGTGAACTTTTGTTTTACTCATTAATAACAATATTTTTTCATTCATAGTAATTATGTTCCCTTTAAAGCAAGGTTTGCTTACACTGAAAAAAAAAATTTCATAAAATTAAAGAAATGCTCCAAAGACGTCCTTAGTCTTCAAAATAAGTACATTTTGCGACTTGGCGACTTCCCTTATTGTCATTATTTCGGCCTGATAGACATTGCAAATATCTGTTAGTCTGTGATATATATCAATACCAAGTTCTGCATAATCAGAAACCAACCTCTCATTAAGCTTCGAACCATCTGTATAGAAGTGGAGGTACATTATATTTCCTGGTATTCTGCCTCCCTGGCGGGTATCTTACTGGTAACCTTCCTCTGAAAAATGTACCCTTTGATATATAGTCCTATCGGTCTGTTGCCAGTTCATTGCAATGCGATATTCTCTTTTGGCCGCAGTTCTTGTACCTCCACATTGATAGACAATATAATCTTAATTCCGCTCTGCTTGCAGCTTTTAGAGACTCTGTCGCTCTAATCCTTAAAGCTCCGCAGGCACGCAAGTCTTATCAGTTGCCGTCCACCACACCACAATGCCGTATAACAGCATTGGGCGAACTTACTGGTATATATATCGACGATTTTAGCAGAGTGGCCCCAACGCAACACTACAGCTTTCCTGCAGGAGTACAAGGCGCCCTTGACATCAGGTTTTTTAGGTTAGGTTAGGTTAGGTTAGGTTAGGTTAGGTTAGGTTAGGTTAGGTTAGGTTAGGTTAGGTTAGGTTAGGTTAGGTTAGGTTAGGTTAGGTTAGGTTAGGTTAGGTTAGGTTAGGTTAGGTTTTGGTTAGGTTTTGGTTAGGTTTTGGTTAGGTTTTGGTTAGGTTTTGGTTAGGTTTTGGTTAGGTTTTGGTTAGGTTTTGGTTAGGTTTTGGTTAGGTTTTGGTTAGGTTTTGGTTAGGTTTTGGTTAGGTTTTGGTTAGGTTTTGGTTAGGTTTTGGTTAGGTTTTGGTTAGGTTTTGGTTAGGTTTTGGTTAGGTTTTGGTTAGGTTTTGGTTAGGTTTTGGTTAGGTTTTGGTTAGGTTTTGGTTAGGTTTTGGTTAGGTTTTGGTTAGGTTTTGGTTAGGTTTTGGTTAGGTTTTGGTTAGGTTTTGGTTAGGTTTTGGTTAGGTTTTGGTTAGGTTTTGGTTAGGTTTTGGTTAGGTTTTGGTTAGGTTTTGGTTAGGTTTTGGTTACGTTTTGGTTACGTTTTGGTTAGGTTTTGGTTACGTTTTGGTTACGTTTTGGTTAGGTTTTGGTTAGGTTTTGGTTAGGTTTTGGTTAGGTTTTGGTTAGGTTTTGGTTAGGTTTTGGTTAGGTTTTGGTTAGGTTTTGGTTAGGTTTTGGTTAGGTTTTGGTTAGGTTTTGGTTAGGTTTTGGTTAGGTTTTGGTTAGGTTTTGGTTAGGTTTTGGTTAGGTTTTGGTTAGGTTTTGGTTAGGTTTTGGTTAAGTTTTGGTTAGGTTTTGGTTAGGTTTTGGTTAGGTTTTGGTTAGGTTTTGGTTAGGTTTTGGTTAGGTTTTGGTTAGGTTTTGGTTAGGTTTTGGTTAGGTTTTGGTTAGGATTTGGTTAGGTTTTGGTTAGGTTTTGGTTAGGTTTTGGTTAGGTTTTGGTTAGGTTTTGGTTAGGTTTTGGTTAGGTTTTGGTTAGGTTTTGGTTAGGTTTTGGTTAGGTTTTGGTTAGGTTTTGGTTAGGTTTTGGTTAGGTTTTGGTTAGGTTTTGGTTAGGTTTTGGATAGGTTTTGGTTAGGTTTTGGTTAGGTTTTGGTTAGGTTTTGGTTAGGTTTTGGTTAGGTTTTGGTTAGGTTTTGGTTAGGTTGTGGTTAGGTTGTGGTTAGGTTTTGGTTAGGTTTTGGTTAGGTTTTGGTTAGGTTTTGGTTAGGTTTTGGTTAGGTTTCTTTAGGTTTGGTTAGGTTGTGGTTAGGTTTTGGTTAGGTTTTGGTTTGGTTAGGTTTTTTTAGGTTTGGTTAGGTTTGGTTTCCCAACTGCTTGAAATATATTATTCTGCACATCTTTGGCTTACAAGCTCGTCATTCTTATTACATTTCTTATAAATTTAGGCCATTAATGGTCCTGAAAATTTACCACAAAAATTTGTTCTGGGCCATTATTATGATGATGATTAGCAAAACCTCATATTTAGTTTACACGGAGTTCGTATTATCAACTTCACAATATTAGTTACACTACTCCGTTTTTCTAGGTCATTTATAAACATTGTAATTACTATGCAAAGTGGTCGCTATATTGCAAACATGTCACCAGCATCAGCGGCAGTAGTAGCTACAACACCAGCCTGAGAAACGTTAAAAGCCTTTAGCGATTTGACTTGATGTCATTATGTGCCTGTGAGTTCGACAACGAACAGCAGTTGCTAAGGGCGTTGCAATTGCATTTTAGACATCGTGGGTGGTCTCTGAAATTCAATAAAGCCATCGCTGCATCTAATGTCCTCCTGTGTAATGTGTTGTGTTTGAATAGGCCATAAAATGGTCTCGATGCCTCATTATTGCACTGGGCGTGCGTTGAAGCGTAAGCAAATTTGTGTGTGAGCCTGTGTCCACTGAGTTGCCCATTCAAATGGGGGAAAATTGCTTTAATGGACTGGACTGGTGGGCAATTCAAATTAGTTGCATATTGAAAATATATCGCACTATAGCAAAGCATTCCTTCCGCCAGGCCCACTCCTCTCCTGCACCGGTAACTGCCAGCGATTATTATCGACGCCATCAGCATCAGAGCGACATTATCATTATCGTTTATCGATCGATGCGGTAGGTAAAGTATCCGTATGGCTTGCTCTCTCTCTCCTCCACCTCCCCCACTTTCCCTTTACACGGGTTGTTTTGTCGTATCATATTTATTTGCCTGACTTGCTTTGCTTGTGTCTTGTGAGAGATGACAAAGTGATAATTTCTATAAAAAGAAATGCAATTTCTGTTCCTATTCTGGGTGTGGGTGAATGTGTTTCACCAGACGTTGTGTGGCGTGCTTGCGGTGCCATTGGCTGTGGCAATGGAAATATGTGCTGCTGTCGATAAACGCTTATAATTAGTTCCATTTAAGTGCGAATAAAGGCAGTCGATATAGTAGTTCAAGACATGTACTCGTAGATATCTACATACGAGTATGTATGTACGTGTGTTTGTGCACATGCAAAATAATATTGTAATTACACAGTTTTAAATTAATAATTGCCATTTGTTATGTCAGACTGACAACGAATTCGTTTTGTAACAATTTTCAATAATATTTTGTACTTTTCTTGTAAATCTTCTCTAGAAATCAATTACACAGATAACAACTTCTGGGAAAAGCAAAGATTTAAAATTGTAGAACAAGCTACACACAAGAAAATCTCAGTGGAATAAACCGTAATGTAATATCGAACTTTGTGTGGTAGGGGTCAGAACGGATGAAAGCTTTCTATAATACAGAATATTCAAATATTTGTATAATTGCTACAGTACGTTATTTTCAATTTTTTCCGGCAATTTGTTCTAGGTGTCTAATTTTTTGGGGTAAATCATCTCATTCCTTATTTTCAATATTATTTTTATTAACCATTATCTTCTTCTTTATTTCCAGGTAAGTGCTGGAAAAATCGATGCTTTCATTTAAAATTATGTACGTTTTTCAAGGTAATTACTAAATTTATGTTAGAATCTTGAAATTTCTAATTCCACAACATGGACTGCCTATATGTCTATATACTAATAGCTATAAATGTTATTCTGTTTTGAAAAAAAATTATTCCCGACAATAACACTATGGAACAAAAAAAATTTTTTTTGTTTCCCCGACCTAAAAATTATTTTTTTATATAGATTGTGCATACTGTTATATAAAATCAAAACCAAAAATTTTTTTATGGATACATTTTGTTTTTTAAAAATTGTTTATTAAAAATACTATTATCGTCGAAGGTACCCTTAGTATCTGCACTATAATTTTTGGAGTATATGCCCGATCAGGTCGTCTTATACGTTAAATTAAAGCTATTAATGTGGGCTACCAATGTTGTAAATATCTCTTTCACTTACAAACAGTGGTTTAGTAACAGTCATTAAACAAACTGGAAAAAGTCGATTTTTTTAAAAAAAAAAAATCTTTGGACAAAAAAAATATAAAAAATAGAAAAAAAACGAATAAAATATTTTATTTTATTTTTTAAAAGTTTGCATCCTAGCGAAGAAAATAATGCCTATTTGAAAAAATCTATGGATAGATGTATAAATTATAGCCCTTTTGGTAGAGGTAAGAAAATTTCAAAAAATCTTTTTTTTTTAAATTTCAGTTTAAATAGCGATTTTATTTGTTACTTTTATTTATATTATGTTCATTTGAGTTTATTTACATGTACAAGTTTTATTAGAAGTAATTGTGAGTTCTTTCTTGACGTTTGTAGATTTCGGAATCGGTTTCTCTAATGAGTAACCAAATATAATCTCCCATCATTCATTCATCCCAGTGCCCTTGGTAACGCCGCTCGATGGACTTCATTTCTTGGTGAAACATTTCGCCATGTTCGTCACTTACGTCGCCAAGATTCTCGGGGAAAAAGTTTAAATGAGAATGCAAGATAGGAATTTTGAGGGACATGTTTACACATGTTGGAATACATAAAGCGAAAAATAAGTTAGGAGAATACATACACATGTGTTATATACATAAATATAGAAAAATATATTTCTTACTAATTTTTTCATAATTTTTTAAAATTTTTTTTCCTTTATTTATTCCTCGAAGGAACATAGGGCTTCAACAAGATATTTCCAACTTAATCTGTTACATGAAATAATTTTAGCTTCTTCCCATGATTTGTCTATTGCTGCTAGCTCTTTTCTTACTGTTCTGCGCCAAGTATTTTTGGTTCTTCCTCGTTGTCTACTTCCTTGGGGGTTCCATTCCAAGGCCATCCTGGTTACGCTTTCAACTGGCTTTCTCAAGGTATGACCTATCCATTTCCACTTTCTGCGTTTTATTTGTATGTGGATGGGTTCCTCCCGGGTCAAGCTCCAGAGATTTTCATTTCTTATGGTGTTAGGCCAAAATATTCCACATATTATGCGTAGACTTTTATTTATAAAAACTTGTAGTCGTTGTTTTATCGACTCGTTGGTCAACCATGTCTCACTTCCGTACAACAGAGTAGATTTAACGCATGCGTTAATAATGCGCATTTTGGTATTCCTCGTGATATGTGGTGCGCCATATATTTTTGAGTCTGCCGAAAGCACTTCTAGCCTTATTAAGCCTTTTTACGACATCTTCATTAACCCCTCCGTTCACAGACATTGTGCTTCCTAGGTAGCAGAAGCTTTCAACGTATTCTATTCGTTGGTTTTCGATATAAATATGACCGTTGTTATTGTTATTAAGGCGCATTGCATAGGTCTTTTTTATATTAATTTCTAAACCAACTCTTTTGGCTAACTTCACAAGATCGTTCGCTTTATCTTGCATGTCTGAAAGTTTATGCGATAGGAGACATATATCGTCTGCGTAATCTAAGTCTTCAAGCTGTCTTTGAAAACTCCAGACTATGCCCCTTTTCTGCATGCATAGTTTTTTCATGAAACAATCCATTACAACTGCAAAGAGGAGTGGTGAGAGTGGGCAGCCCTGTCTTACGCCCATGTTAGTCGTGAAAGTTTCACTGACTGACCCATTATGTAGTACCTGCAGTTCGGCGTTGGTGTACATCATTGTTTCATATTGCGGGCTGTTATTGGATCCAGAGAAATTTGAAACCACAAGCTTAAACGACCTACATGCTGCAATTTCATCCGACGTCAAATAGGATACGAAATTTACACCTTTCATCAGTTTCCTTATTTTAGGCCCATCAAAAACGCCTTCTTCGATTTTTTGAAAAGAAAGACTTTTAAATAAACTTTTTAAGTATGAGAGTGAATTGCCGTCTTTCCTTAAGGGTTTTACAAAATTTTTAAAGAGCCTCAGCTTAATATGCGTTTATGGCAAAATAATATTTTCTTTTTTGACGAGAGGTGTGTATTTTATGTTGTTTTCACCCAATGTAATGTGTTTTCTTGTTGGCCGTTTCTTTTTTCTGCAATGATCTTCGCGAGCACGGCTATCCCAGGGGCATGAAAAACAATTTTTTTTGTATATCCGCCTTGCATTCCACATAACATACCAACTACTTTAAAATCGCAACAAATTTTCCAGTCATGTTGTTCATATTTTATGTATTTTATCAATTTAGCCATTGTTTCGTATGATTCCTTAGTGTTGACAGCATGAGCAATGGGAATCGACAGTTTCTGATTTCCGTTGTGCAAAAGTACTGCTGTCTACTGTTTCATCCGAGATGCAAGTAGTTCTGCCTTATCTTTGGCCAGTTCCAAATTTCTCACTAGATCAATGAGTTGAAACTGAGTTAAAAGCGATGACTTCTGACTCAAACTTGAATCTGATGAAACTTGAAGAGTTGAGTACTCAGTTGAACTTGATGACGTTTCCGTAATTGGTATTGTTTCCGAATGTGCAACTGGCAAAGTGACATATTTTACATCAGCGTAATTCCAGCGAATGCTCCTTCCTACTCCAATCTGTTTACTTCGACAAAAATAGCAGTCTGTATCGTGAATGAAAGGTTGTCTCCAAATCATTGTCATTCTAAATTACACGTGATGTCTAAAATTAAAACGTTTTAATCCACAAAACATTGTAATACATTAATTGTAAAGTACTTACCGCATGCTTCCACTACTCCATGGAGTAAGATTTACATGGCACGAATTACACAAAATTCTAGGTGTCCACGGGTCGTTCATATTTTTAACTCGTATACCAATATATCTCTCACATTGCGTATTCTTCTATTATTTAACTAAACGCACGTCGATTTTTTTAATTACATATTTTACGCAGATGTAGCCGAAAATGGCGGGATCATTTACACATTGAAAAGTTCTTTGCCTTTTACTCATACTTCGAAATATAACTTTGTAATATTTTTCAGAAAATCGACTTGTCTCTTTAAGGCGCTGAATTACACTAATTTATTAATAAGAAACTTCATTCATAAATTCCGGGTTTAAGGTGCATAAGTTGCAGTACCAGTAGCTGACATATAGTTTGTTTCGAACGTAGAAACCCAATATTTTCAAGAGTGCCGCGTACTACTTTGTATTGTGTACATATAATTTTACTACCTGTATATACGACTGGGATGTCAATGCCCTAAAAGGCGTAACTGAATGAAACCTCATAAATAAAAAACACAAATATTGGTGAATGACCCTCTACCTGAGCGGATCTTATCCAATATAGCTCTCACATTGCATATAATGTTTTATGGAAGGTTACGAACGGCCATAAAAACTAGTCCTCTCTGTAATTTTATAACGTCTGACATCAATCCTCATAAAATAAAATGCAAGTGCAATGTCTCTTATATGTCTCTCTCACATATGGTGAATTCAATATAAGCAAAAAAAAACATAATTTAAAAACGGAAAAATATGAAACAAGATTTTTTTGAATTTCCCTAACATTTGCAGAATGGCTCATAACTTTTACATCTATACATAGATTTTTTCAAATAGACAGTAATTTCTTCGTTAGCCTGCTGGCTTTTTAAAAATGTGATAAAATAATTTTTTCGACTTTGACTGTGACGACTTGACGACAGTTACTAAACCAAAGATTCTACGTGAAAGCGATATTATGGCCGAAATATTAAAGGTACTTTCCAAGAAAAAAAAAAATTGTAGAAAAAATTTAACATAAAAAATCTTTTTAATAATTTTTCGTGTTTGTGACACCAAATTTCACCAGAAACTGTTATCCACATCCCTTGGACAGCATTTTCGTTGCATAGTGTAATAGTAATAATTGAAAGGCATAGTAGGATTTATTATCCCCTCACCTTAGAGAGGAGGGTGTATATCATTTGCTACGAATCAAAAGTGTAACACATCGAAGGAGTGACCTAAAACCCTAAGTACGAGGGCGGTTCGGAAACTGCTTAGCCTATCAATGAAAGAGAATAGTTAGTTTTTCAGAAATATTTTTATTTTTCAATATAATCTCCTGAAACTTCAATACACGTAGTCCAACGCTTATCTAGCAATTCTATCCCTTGATTAAAATAGTTTTTCTCAAGGTCTTCAAAATAGTGGTTTACAACTGTAATTGCATCTTCATTTGAGGTAAAACGCTTGCCAGCAAGGAATTTTTTTAGATTTGGGAACAGGTAAAAGTCACTGGGAGCTAAATCAGGAGAATAAGGTGGGTGGTCAAGCAACTCGTACTTTAATTCGTTGATTTTAGCCATTGTTAAAACACTCTTGTGCCCTGGTGCGTTGTCTTAATGAAAAATTATTTATTTGTGTTGTAAGCCAGGACGTTTTTCTCGAATTTGTACATTTAATTGATCCAAAAGGTTGCAATAGTACTCTGAATTTATTGTTTTACCCTTTTGCAGATAGTCAATCAATAAAATACCTTTGAAGCCCCAAAAAACCGTTGCCATAACCTTACCAGCCGATTGAATTGTTTTTGCCTTCTTTGGGGCACTTCCTCCAGCTTCAGTCCATTGTTTGGATTGTTCTTTTGTCTCTGGAGTATAGTGGTGGATCCATGTCTCATCAGCAGTTATGAAACGACGCTTAAAATCCATTTTATTTCGCTTAAAACGATCCAAACAAGCTTGAGAAATGTTCATTCTTATGCGTTTTTGGTCGACTGTTAACAAGTGCGGCACCCATCTTGCAGAAAGCTTTTTCATCTGTAGTTCTTCATGCAAAATTAAATGGACTCGAGATGCCCATGATCATTTAATACCATATCATGCACTTTGGCTACAATTTCTGTTGTTGTTGCTGTTTTTAGACGTCCACTACGTGGTTCATCTTCAATGCTTATACGACCACGTTTAAATTCAGCAACCCAATTTGTTACTGTTGCATATGAAGGAGCACTTTCACCTAACACATTCACCATATCATTATGAATTTCTTGTCCCGATAAACCTTTTTTATGTAAATATTTAATGACACAACGCATTTCTAATTTTTCCATTGTAAAAAAATCGCGGATGCGTTTTTTGTGAACACCTGTTTCTATATGAAGGAGTTGCCAGATCGAAACAAAATTTAACATGTGTTCATAGCAGAGATGGAGGTTTCCAAAACACTTAACTTTTTTCTGTTTATACCGCGCTTTTTGTGCTAGGCTAAGAAGTTTCCGAACCGCCCTCGTATGTTCGGCGGATATCAGTTTTGGGTCATTTTAAGTCGAATGAGCAATGTTCGTCCGTGCGTCTGTCTGTCTGTCTGTCTGCTGGCTGGTGCGCACGATAACTCTCGAAAGGAGTAACCGGTTGACTTCAAATTTGGTAATATTTTCTTCTATCTCCGGCTAAGTTCTACGATGGGCCATATTGGGTTATCATTTAGTGAAATATTGATTATTTAATAACGTCTATACTACTTGTTTGAATCCTCTGAAATTCTACACATAGTATTAGTTTACTAGTCACTATTACATCGAGAAAAATGGGCGAAGTTGCCGCGCTCCTTTTGGTACCTCCCACACAAATAGACTATTTAGAATCAAAAGTTAATAGCTTATAACTTTATTACCTGTTTTACAATATTGGTCATAATTTATTCATTTATCCATAGTTTTTTTTCAAATAGGCACCAGACTTAGCCGCATGCGATTTTTGCCATGCGAAGGTGTATATCAACCGTCCCAACACCTTGGAAGACCTAATTAACTATATTGAGGCTGAAATTGGCAGAATACCAGTCGACATGCATGTTAGAGTTCATGAGAACTTCAGAACACGTACGCAGCAGTGTGTGGATAGCGACGGTCGACATTTGCCAGATACACTATTTAAAACCATGTAATTTAAAAATTCCCTTACTGTTCAATATAATTAAAATATAAAATAAATGTTTCTAAGATTCATAACTTCTTTATTTCAATCCCAAATAAGCAAACAACCGCGCTCCACCCTGTACTTCAAAAAATATGGTTCAAATACTAATGGCACCTTCAATGAAAATAGGAATTCTAGAAAACAAATTAACAAAAAAAATTTACCATAAAAAAATTTAGTTTAGGTTTCATAAAATAGTATGCCTCAAACTATACTAAAAACAATTTTGTATGTCTCGGACGCAAAAACATCTCGAAAAAGCGTTGTTACAGGAGAAAACGGTTAATGCCATTAACTCTTTAATCACAAGGGAATTAACATTTTCTGAATCATCTAAAAACATCTCAGCGTTTAGCATGTGCAATTTCGTGCAAATATTTTCAACCAATCACAAGATACAAAATTATTTCGAAAATAAAACGTTTTTAGACCACTGTGCTACATAGTACTTACTTTTCTTCAGACGAAATTTAAAAATAGTAATGCCGGAAGAATAATTTAGCTATATGCACCTTCTCCGATTACTTTGGTAAGTTATACATCGATAAGTGTGACATATTTATATATCCTATTTGTTGTTGTTTTTCATGCTGTCAAAAGAAACAGTTCTCCTTTCTACCTAAGCCACCTCCAACCCTCCCTCGAAACTTTATAATTAGAATCAAAGGAAATACCATTCTAAACTCACTCTCTTCCTTAACTATCCAAAATTAACATTCACAAATTTTATATTGCTTCAGTGATTACATATAAGCATGAAGCATGAAAACAGCAGGATATTACAAAAAAAAAAAAACACACACACAACACACGCACTAACAAAAATATTTAAATAAAGTACATAATTCCGGTGGTGTTCTCTTTCAAATAAAAAATAAAACTGAAAGAAATTTATTAAACAGTTTGTCTTTGCCCGTTTGGGTGGGGGTGGGTGGCACACTGAGAAATTATTGTTGACAATATTCTGGGCGCGTCTTATTTGCAGCAACAACTATTCCAAAAACAAATTCAAATTAAAACACATAAAAAACAACAAAACTCATTCATATTTACACTTTTTGTTTTTCACAAACGGCGAAAGGAATTGAATCAATGAATGAAAGAACGAATGAACGAATGTACAAACGAACGTGGCCACGAAATTAGTGAATGAGAATGAAATACAAACAATGCCACTCGCCAATGGATTAGGAAGTTTTTTGTCGTCCGTCCGCTCGCCTGTTCGACCGGTTGTTCGCTGTCTCCGCCGTTTAGTGATGAGACAGCAAGCGGTCTTTTTCCAATTAAATATTTTTTTAAATATATTTTTTTTTGGTTCTTGCTGCTCAACACCATTATCCGTCTGTTTTCGATTAAATATAAATGTGTGAAATGGGGGTGTGTTTTGCTTTATTATAGATATGTACATTAGGTTGGGACATATTCATTGTATTGAACATTTATTTCTATTTTTATGCCCTCTACCACAGGATGGCGATGTAGTAAATTTGTCATTCCCCTTTGCAATACCTTGAAATATTGATCTGAGACCTTATAAATATCAATGGATATTTTCACATGATTTGGGCCATGTCCCCACCCCATCATTGATCGCATGTGAATGGTTTCGGGTACAAATAACTTATTATTACCAAATTTCAAGCTGAATTGTTAAAAGTCGTGTTTTTTTGACGTTAAGAAGTCAATTCTGGAGCGACCTTTATATGACGGCCTATGCCGTATAAATGTATAAATAAACCGAAGTTACCAATTGTCATCCCAATCAGTTGAAACTAGTGGGCTTATGGAGTAAAGAAGTAAAATGGGGAAATACTATGTATCTATGGGGACAATATCTAACAATGAAACATCCATTTTCTATTCCAAGTTACCTCCAGCAATATACAATCTGTACCACGTTTCTGTCATCCAGATCAATTACACTATGCAACAAAAAATGTATTTTTTTCCCGGACCTATGAACTTTTTTTTTGTATAGATTGAGCCATACTATTTTATAAAACCATAAATAAAAAATAAAATTTTTTATGGTACAATTTTTTTCTACAATTCCAATTTTCCTGGAGCGTACCATTAGTATTTGAACTATATTTTTTGAAGTTGCAGCTCGAGATACCATTAAAATTAAATGAAATAATGAGAGCTAAAAATGCTGAAAACATTACCTTTATGTACAAAGTTTAGTAACTGTCGCTAAAGCAATTAGAAAAAAAATCGATTTTTTTTTTCAAAAACATCGTTTTTTGCTGTCACGACAAAAACCATAAATAATAGAAAAAATTGTAAAAAAATAGTTTGTTCCATTTTAAGAAAACGAAGAAAACAGTGTTAATTTGAATAAATGTATAAATTATGACTCGTATTGTAAAAATAGGGAAATTCATAAAAATAATTTTTCATATTTTTTATTTTGGCAAATTTTGTTTGGGACCAAAAGGGGTGTGGCAATAACGCCCATTTTTTAATATACTATGGGTACTATAAAAACATTACACTGTGCAAAATTTTAAGTATTTGTATAGACTGGAATCGAAGTTATAAGCCTTCGCTTATTTTTTACGGGACTGTAGGTACTTGAAAAGCATTACACTCCACAAAATTTCAAGTGTTTGTATGTGCAGCAATCCAAGTTATAAGCCGTTAACTGTTTGTGTTAAATGGTACATTTGTATGGGAGGTACCTAAACGGGGCGTGGCAATAACGGCCATTTTTCACGGGACTGAAGGTACTATAAAAGCATTAAACTTCACAAAACTTGAAGTATTTATATGGACTGGAATCACAGTTATAAGCCGTTACCTTTTTGTATAAAATCGTCTATTTGCATGGGAGGTACCAAAAGGGGCGCGGCAACTTCGACAATTTTTCTAAAGATGATAGCGATTAATAAACTAATACTATGTGTGGAATTGTGAAAGCTGGGTAGTAAAGGGTTTTCCAACAAGAGGTGTTACTTTGGTATTCAAAGAAAAATTCAATTTGTTAAGATAAATGATCGGATGTTTATTTCATAATAAAGAGGAAGGTATGCCGTTAATAATGAAAAACAACATCAGCCAAATGGCCACCACGACCACGATTACAGGACCATATCCTTTTCATGAAATTTTCCATAACCAAATCGCAAAGTGGCTGCCCTATGTCCTCGATAGCCTCACGAATTCTATCTTTGAGGTCTTCAATCGACGCTGGGCTGTTGACGTAGACCTTATCTTTCACGTGGCCCCAAAGGAAGAAGTCGCAAGGTGTTAAATCACAAGATCTCGGTGACCAATTGTGATCACCTCTTCGAGAGATAACACGGTCCGGAAACTTTTCCCGTAACAGAGAAATGGTTTCGTTGACACGTAGCGCCGTCTTGTTGTAAATAAACGTTGTCCAGATCAATACCATCCAACTCCGACCATAAAAAATCATTAATCATCTCTCGATAGCGCAATCCATTCACCGTAACTGTTGATCCAACCTCATTTTCGAAAAAGTAAGGTCTAATGACCCCGCCGGACCATAAACCGCATCAAACAGTCACACGTTGAGGATGGATAGGCTTCTCAACAGTAACTGTTGGGTTTCCGAGCCCAAGATACGACAATTTTGCTTGTTGACGTAGCCACCGAGGTTGAAATGGGCCTCATCAGTCAAGATGATAATTCGATGGAATTCCGGATGATTTTCATGCATTTCAAGGACCCAATCAGCAAAGACACGACTTTGTTGATGATCGGCCGGCTTGAGTTCTGGTGTTAACTGAACTTTATAAGCTTAAAACCGAAGTCTTTATGCAAGATACGGTGTAATGAAGTTTGTGGAATGCCCAATTCTTCCACACTTTGGGCTACAGCAGCAATATTCTCAGTTGCTCTTGAGCGACGTGCACGGGTTTTATTCTTCACATCACTAACGTGTCCCAACAGCTGGAATTTTTCCACCAATTTCTGCATTGCGGTCCGACAAAGTGCTTCACGACGACCCAAAAATGCTTTAGTTTTGCGAACTGTGACTGCAAGATTTTCACAATTTTTGTAGTGAATTTTAATAATTTCAATGCGTTGTTGAATCGTGTATCGTTCCATTTTTAGTAATGGCGTAGTTTGTACTTGTCAAATGTCAAAGAATAAAAGCTTCAAAAGTGACAGCTACCGAAATACCGGGTGATTCAAAATAACACCTCTTGTTGGAAAACCCTGTAGTAATAATAATAAATAATAATATAATAAATATTTCACTAAATTTTGACCCTTCGTGGGGGAGGTGCTCGAAGGAGTGGACCAACATAGTCCATCTTTGACCTTAGTCTGAGATAGTACAAAATATTGACACAAATCAAATTTTAAGTCAATAGGTTAATCCTGTCGAATGTTATCGTGCGTCCTAACCAGACAGACAGACGGACAGGCTGACAGACATTGCTAAAATGACTTAAAATGGCCCAAAACTGATTTCCGCCAAATATTCTGGGGTCTCCTAGGTCACTCTATCGATGTGTTACACCTTTGGTTGGCAGCATCTGATATATACCCTTGTTCCCAATATGGCGGTATAAAAAACGATTTTTTTTGAAATTCTCTTATTTCTACCAAAGGTGCTATTATTTCTACATTTATCCATAGATTTTCTTCAAATAGGCATTGTTTTCATAGTTAGGAAGCTATCTTTTAAAATAAATCTTTTTATGGTTTTTTTCGTGCCACCAAATAATCTTTTTTTTTAATAAAAAATAAAAATTTTTCTAATTGATTTAACGACATTTACTAAACATCTGTATTTTCGAGCATATTCTTGTATTATCGAGCATATACTTCAAGAAATAGGGTCCAAGTATTAAAGGCAAATTCTAAGAAAATTGGGATTTTTTAAAAAAAATGTAACATACAAATTTTTTAAATTATTTAAATTTCCAAATTCACCTTTTCAATTGAGCAGACCCCTTGTATCATTTGCTACTTGCCAAAAGTGTAAGACATCGAAGGATTTACCTAAGACCCTAAGTATGTTCGGCGGATATGCATTTTGGGTCATTTAAGGTCTAATGAGCAACGTCCGTCCGTCTGTCTGTCTTCTGGAACGGACGATAACTCTCGAAAAGAACCGATTTACTTCAAATTTGGTATGTGGTAATATTTTTTTCTATCTCAGGCAAAGTGCGAAAATAGGCCATATTGATCCACTTTGTTGTGTTTTCTTAGTACCTCCCTTACAAAGAGTTAAAATTTAGTTATTTAAAAAAATATAAAATTCAAAAAAGGTCGATCATCAAAAAAAAATATGTATCAATAATATTTTGTGAAATATTGATTCTTTTATATTCCTATACTACCCGTCCGAGTCCTCTGTAATGCCACACATAGTAATAGTTTTTGTGTCCCTATCACCTTGAGAAATATGGTACTTCGCACACAAAAGGAAATTTTTTTACAAAAAGTTAACCGCTTATAACTTTAACACCAGTGCATATAAATACTTGAAATCTTGTGAAGTGTAATGCTTTTATAGTAAAACCAGTAAGGAAAGGCTAAAGTCGGGCGGTGCCGACTATATAATACCCTACACCACTCTCGTAATATTGAATAACTCTGATATATACATTTTGTAATTCATGTATAAATTGTTTACATAAATTTACTTTTGGAACATTTTATACTTAAATAATACCCTGTACCACAGTGTGGTGTAGGGTATAAAAACGATTGGATCTAAAGAGCCAAATCGGATGAAACATATATATGGGAGCTATAGCTAAATCTTCAAATTCGGCAATGTTGGTTCATGAATAAAGAAACTCTACCATTCTAAATTTCAAAACGATTGGATGTAAAATACAGCTTTTATAGGACTAAAGGGCCAAATCGGACGAAACATATATATGGGAGCTATAGCTAAATCTTAACCGATTTTCTTCAAATTCGGTAGTGTTGGTTCATGGATCAAGAAACTCTACCGTTCTAAATTTCAACACGATTGGATGTAAAATACAGCTTTTATAGGACTAAAGGGCCAAATCGGACGAAACATATATATGGGAGCTATAGCTAAATCTTAACCGATTTTCTTCAAATTCGGTAGTGTTGGTTCATGGATCAAGAAACTCTACTATTCTAAATTTCAAAATGATTGGATAAAAAATAATACAGGACTAAAGGGCCAAATCGGACGAAACATATATATGGGAGCTATAGCTAAATCTTAACCGATTTTCTTCAAATTCGGTAGTGTTGGTTCATTGATCAATTAATTTTACCGTTATAAATTTCAAAACGATTGGATCTAAAATACAGCTTCTATAGAACTAAAGGGCCAAATCGGACGAAACATATATATGGGAGCTATAGCTAAATCTTAACCGATTTTCTTCAAATTCGGTAGTGTTGGTTCATGGATCAAGAAACGTTACCATTCTAAATTTCAAAATGATTGGATGTAAAATACAGCTTCTTCAGGACTAAAGAGCAAAATCGGACGAAACATATATATGGGAGCTATAGCTAAATCTTAACCGATTTTCTTCAAATTCGGTAGTGTTGCTTCATGGATCAAGAAACTCTACCATTCTAAATTTCAAAATGATTGGATGTAAAATACAGCTTCCACAGGACTAAAGAGCAAAATCGGACGAAACATATATATGGGAGCTATAGCTAAATCTTAACCGATTTTCTTCAAATTCGGCAATGTTGGTTCATGGATCAAGAAACTCTACCTTTCTAAATTTCAAAACGATCGGATGTAAAATACAGTTTCTATAGGACTAAAGGACCAAATCGGACGAAAGATATATATGGGAGCTATATCTAAATCTGAACCGATTTCAACCAAATTCAATAGCGATCTTAACAGCCGCGAAATACTCTAAACTGCAAAATTTCAGAACGATCGGAGTGAAATTGCGACCTGTAGTCGACGAACAACTTTACATGGACAGACGGACGGACGGACAGACATCGTTAAATCGACTCAGATAGTGATTCTGAGTCGATCGGTATACTTTAAGGTGGGTCTAGCTGTGTTATTTTCAGGTGTTACAAACATCTGCCGTGAAACAAACTTATAATACCCTGTACCACAGTGTGGTGTAGGGTATAATTAAAATTATAGCCACTTCCCTTTTGGTACCTCCAATATAAAATGGACCAATCATACCAACATTGAAATGCTCATATCCCTAATGATATTGCACATAAACACAATTCGACACAGTGAAATGTATTCGAAGTATCTATTGAACAACGGAAAATAGGTGTATTTGCCAAGCTCCTTCTGGTACCCCATTTCCCCCACCCTCACACAAAATGACAGAGTCATTAAACCCACCTTCCCCATAACTTCTGTGCCAAAATTGGACCTTCACACCACCTGAATTTTAGCCTAGGAAATAATTGTTAATCTTTATTAATTTTCAAGTCACCCTTTATATCGGTTTAAGTTTTGGTATAAAACTCCAAAATTGACTTCTTGACATGTCCGAATTAAGTCTTTCCTAACTTGTGTTTAGATTTGTCACTCATACAACATTTCAAAATGACCTATTATCTATCGTTAAAGATGAAGCCTTTTACTCGTTTTGTTTTGAATTCCCCCCACTGTGTTGTGCTATAGTTCGTCCACATGCATAATGTGTTGTCATCAAAACACATTTGTGTTGGGTAATTGATCTTATCGATAGTCTTCGTGCTTTGTGCAATTTGCTGGTCCATGTATCGACAATACAAATTACCACAGTTTATAAGAATCCCTTCTTTTGCTACATTTAGCTGCAAATGATCTGAGGGATGTTATAATAAAACCCGCCCTTGTCACAGTGGGGAGTCGATTTTTGGGAGTACTTTTTTTCTCACAGTTGTAAATAACTACCAACCCAGGAGGGGTGGGAGGAGACGAGGTAGGTTATAAATTATTTTCCCAATCCTTTTCAAAGATTATCCTCACAGCAGGACGGTAGGTTCTTATTTGTGATGTTTTATAGCAATTTTAGTTCAGTTTCGTTTAGATTCTAAAATAAGTGAGATGAGCTACACCCCGTTTAAATCACTGCAAATACTTAGCTTCAGCATTTTAGGAGTCTACTCATATGTCCCGCTTCAGAGAGGAGAACATGTATCCTAAAATAATTCAATTTTAGGTCAGTTTCGTTTAGATTCTAAAATAAGTGAGATGAACTAGACCCCGTTGAAATCACTGCAAATACTTAGCTTCAGCATTTCAGGAATCTATTCACTTGTCCCGCGTCAGAGAGAAGAACATGTATCCCAAAAAATTCAATTACGTATTTGCTTTCACGTCTTCCGAGAAAACACTTCAGAATCCATTTACTATACTTACACTTATCATTGTTGATCCCATGAAACTAGCAACCAAACAACCCACTGTTCGCCTCACTTCAATTGTTATGATATAAAGAGGAGCAGTGGGTTGAGTGGGGTTGGATGGATAGATGGACATGTTTATTTATTTCTATTGTTGGTTTCCTTTATTGTCTGAGAGTATGGGTATTTCTGGCCAGCATTAACTTGTATTTGTATAACAAATAAGTGGTTTCACTATACATATCCATATGTATTTGATTTCATCCGATCCACTTCACACCACCCTCCACTCAGCTTGGTCTGGTGCCCCCATGACCGAACACACATAGGCAGGCAACCAACGTCACACCAAATCCCCCCAAATGGGACAGACGAACAGCAGACCCATGAACCGTGGACACACATTTGAATAGAACATGAACAGAAATCAGAACAAAAAAAAAATGCGGATTAAAATATAAACTTTCATGAGCATTTGCGTCTCATAAAACCGAATATATTTGAACTCTTTAAGTGGCGAATTTTGCTGTGTGTTCTTGTCTATGCGTCACTCTGAAATGATATGATGCGGTTATTTGGGAGGGATTGCGCTCGGTTCAGTTGGTATTTGTCTGGAGGATGATTGTCGTATTATTGACAACATATGATGTGGAAACATTTTTGGATTTTGGTCCTTCGATTGCCCATATGCGTAATCAGCAACGTGACTAAAAGTGAATTAATTTGCCACGAACTACAGTGAATCCTTTTTCATCGACCATTGAATTTTGGTCGATGAAAAACGATATTTTTTGCATTAATTTTTAAAAATAAAACACACATTTTTTTTATTGAACACTGAAAAACAGACGATCTCTGTAAATTTTGTAAACATGGGTAAAATTGGTCACCGACGTGTAATATAATACATTTCATGTGAAAGGTCTCAGTACAACCAATATTAAAACCGAGCTAGATTATACCTTGGGGAAGTCTGCTCAACTATAAAATATTGGGTGGCAGAGTTTAAACAGGACCGTACGAGCTGCCAAGACGATCACCGTAGCGGTTGAAGGTTCGTGAGCTAGCTCAAAAAGTGCTATACATCGCATATTGACGAACATTTTATGACGAGAAAGCTGTGCGCAAGGGTGCCGCTCACAGTCAAGATAATGCACCAGTTCACACATCCACTATTGCGATGGCCTGAATCAATGAATTAAAGTTAGAATTGTATGTATCCTAAAAGCACGTACCTTATTCGTCCGTTTTAGCTCCCTCGGATTATTTTTTCGAAGATGAAAATCGCTGGAAAAGATGTATCGAGCTAAAAGGAGAATATGTTGAGAAATAAAGAAAAATATTCCTAAATTTGTTGTTTTTTTGTTAGGTCGGCTAATTTTGTGACAGTCCTCGTAAATATATCACAATTTTTGTGGATGCTTTAAATATTTATTTTGGTAATTATATAAATTTAGTCGAATTTAATTGTTTTGTTAGAAAATTCCGCCGCACTTTCTTTTTTTTATATGTATATTTATATATTTTATATTTAATTTCGTCCTAAATTGATATTTTTTAAGAAAATTTTGCGGAATTGAATTTTTTTGGAATATTTTTTTCGAAATAGATTTTTTTTTCTGAAAATTTCGTCAAATTAATTTTTTTCAGAAAATTTTGTTGAAATTGAGTATTTTTCGAAATTTTCTAATTGTGACAGTCTTTGTAAATATATCACCATTTTGCGTGGATGCAATGTTTTAAATATTTTAATTGGTAATTTTATAAATTTAGTCGAAATTAAATATTTTTGTTAGAAAATTTCGCCGAAGTTTATTTTTTTTTAGAAAAATTCGTCGAAATTGATTTTTTTTAAAAGATTTCAACCATTTTGATTTTTTTTCGAAAATTTCGCCGAAATTGATTTTTTAGAGAATTTTTCGATATTGATTTTTTTTGGAAAATTTTTTATGAAATTAAATTTTTTTGCAGAAAATTTCGTCGAAATTTAATATTTTTATAAAGATCAGACCCAGAAAATTTAAAAAATTTCGACAAAATTAAAAAAGATAAATTTCTATGAAATTTTATAAAAATATCCAATTTTAAATTAAATTTTCTTAAAAATACAATTCGTCGAAATTTTCATTAATAGAAACAATTTCGAAGAAATTTTCTAACGAAAAACTAAATTTCGAATAATTTTTCAAACAAAAAATTTTTTTTTAAAAAAACAATTTCAAAAAATTGAATTTCGACGAAATTTTCTTAAAAAAAACTAATTTGGACGATTTTTTTTTTAAAAAAAGTGCGAAGAATAATTCGACATTTTCGACGAAATTTATATAAAAACATTTTCGATGAATATTTCTAAAGAAATTTAAATTTTTCTAAAAACATTCATCGACAATTTTTTTTTATGTAAATTTCGTTGAAATTAATTTTTTTAGAAGATTTTTTCGCATTTTTTTCTTTAAAAAATTTTGTCCAAATGATATTTTTTAAGAAAATTTCGTCGAAATTGATTTTTTTGAAAATTGCGTGCAATTGATTTTTTTTAAAAAAATATTTTTTTATTATTATTACGAAATTAAATTTTTCTTTAGAAAATTTCTTCCAAATTGTTTCTTATTTATGAAAATTTTCCTCAATATTTCTTCTTACTCTGCTCTAATAGGGTGGCGTAGGGTATCATAGTGGCCTCCGCCCTAGCTAAAACCCTTCGTTACTGAGTTTTAACTAGGGATGTAACGAAAGTGACTTTAGTGAAAGCGAATATTGAAATATATTTCTTGCGAATGCGAAAGGGAATAGTGAAACATGCATTTTTGCGAAAGCGAATAATAGTACCAACAAAATTAAGGAACTGAACTGTTGAACTGCATCAACATTTCCAGGATATTCAAGTATTAAGAATGTTTTCCATATTTTTACCTCCTGTTACCCCAAGGACAAACATATTTTTCAACTGTTTTGAAGAGAAGTGGCAGGGGCATTGGTTTTAATATCTTTAAAATGTGTGAAGCGAATAAGAAGATATAACACTTTTAAAAGATGGAAGCGAATACTGAAATATATATTTGCGAAAGCAAATAATCCAAAGATGGTTTTTGCGAATGCGAAAGCGAATGTTAAAATGATGCTAATATTTCGCGTTCGCATATGCGAATGCGGATATTCGTTACATCCCTGGTTTTAACATATTTACATTTTCATATGAGTATGATCATTCCTATCACGTAGAATTTGTGAAATGTTTTCCCCAGGCGAATTACAATCACGCAAAAAATGGGAATTCATTTTCTTCGAACAATCAGCTGTTTGCAATTGAAAACTACAGCTGATGAATATTTACATAAGTCGCTACTTATACAGCCGATGTCGGCGTACGACGTCTGTCAACGTGTTGTTGTATTAACAAAAACAAATTAGTGTTTGACAGGCGTAGGCGTATATCCCTCGCATTTAAGTGTGGCCCTAAATAATTAGAAAAAGCACATATTTTTAACAAATATGTTCAGAATTTGAGCGCTCTTTATTTACAAAACGTTATCGGATAATGGCGCGCCGAAAATGTTTGATTCGTCAAAACCTTCCACGTATTCCTTTGTCGAAGATAGCCTGAACAATGGATGACAATTGTGTTTGGAGGACTACCTCCTCTTCCATTGTTGTCACGATACTTCGCTGAAGCTTTTTTCGCATACAATTTATGGTTTACCTAATAATGGACAACAAATTTATTAAAATTGATATGCACATATGGACATAAATTGCTTTTCTTTTTCCAGCCGGTCGTTCTCTTAATATGCATGATCACACCAAAACCTCTTTCGAGTCCTTAGTGTACCCGACAACAAATCGAAGCTATTCATTCTATCTACCAAAACACACAACTTATTTTTATCTACGAGTTGACACCTGGAAATTCCTTAAATAAGTACTTAATTACATCTCTATCTCAATACTTACACTTAAATTTTATTTCATTCCCTTCTCTATTGTACGGGAATAAAACAGCTGTTTTTTGTTCACAAAAACCCCATAAACGGCACACTCGATAAGGGAATTTCTTTTTCGAAGATGTGAGATTTTGCGAAAGATGTGAATGATCGTAATTTTGGGAAAGGGATTTTTTTTTGGGGGAAAAATGTGCTACGCTGTTTATGTGTTTATTGACAGTGTAGACTTTGGGTTCCAATTATTTGACGTCCGGGCGGACTGCTGGGGTTGCTTGTCATGTCTGTAGTCCTCTTGAAATTTTTTATTGTTAAAATATAATATTGAATATATAAAATACGGGGTTTTTTTATAGCTATTTAGATGAGGAAAAGTGAAATTTTTGAAGGGAGTGAAGATAGAGTCCAAAGTTATAGTCTATTTAGCCAAGACAACAACCTGTTATACTTATAGTCTAAAGTTATAGTCTGTTTTCGCAAACTGTTATACACGAACAAAAAAAGAAGATTTTCAGTTTTTTTAACAATTAAATGATATGAAACAATAAAAAATATAATATTGAAAAACCCAAAACTTTAAAAAGTAAATTTAATTAAAAAATTAAAAATACACATGTTTCAACGTGTGAATTGAATCTATTGCCTAACACAATTCAATAGCCCATAGCTCGAAAACCCAATCTAGTTTTCGAGGTATGGGCCATTTTATTGTGTTAGACCCTATATGGGTTCTATATATGGCCCACTGGGTCAAAAACTGTACGATAAACCTTGACAAATGTTACATCATTGGATTGAGCTCATCGAGACCTATCCATCAAGTGGTCATAGTATGAATTAACCCAATCTAGTTTTCGAGCTATGGGTCATTTTATTGTGTTAGACCCTATATGGGTTCTATATATGGCCCACTGGGTCACAAACTGTACGATAAACCTTGACAAATGTTACATCTTTGGATTGTGCTTATCGAGACCTATACAAGATTATTCATAGTCCAGATTAACCCGATCTAGTTTTCGAGCTATAGCCCATTTTATTGTGTTAGACCCTATATGGGTTCTATATATGGCCCACTGGGTCAAAAACTGTACGATAAACCTTGACAAATGTTACATCATTGGATTGTGCTCATCGAGACCTATCCATCAAGTGGTCAGTATGGATTAACCCAATCTAGTTTTCGAGGTATGGGCCATTTTATTGTGTTAGACCCTATATGGGTTCTATATATGGCCCACTGGGTCAAAAACTGTACGATAAACCTTGACAAATGTTACATCATTGGATTGTGCTCATCGAGACCTATCCATCAAGTGGTCAGTATGGATTAACCCAATCTAGTTTTCGAGGTATGGGCCATTTTATTGTGTTAGACCCTATATGGGTTCTATATATGGCCCACTGGGTCAAAAACTGTACGATAAACCTTGACAAATGTTACATCATTGGATTGTGCTCATCGAGACCTATCCATCAAGTGGTCATAGTATGAATTAACCCAATCTAGTTTTCGAGCTATGGGTCATTTTATTGTGTTAGACCCTATATGGGTTATATATATGGCCCACTGGGTCAAAAACTGTACGTTAAACCTTGACAAATGTTACATCATTGGATTGTGCTCATCGAGACCTATACAAGATTATTCATAGTCCAGATTAACCCGATCTAGTTTTCGAGCTATGGGCCATTTTATTGTGTTAGACCCTATATTGGTTCTATAAATGGCCCACTGGCCATTTATAGAACCAATATCCGCGAATGCGGATATTCGTTACATCCCTGGTTTTAACATATTTACATTTTCATATGAGTATGATCATTCCTATCACGTAGAATTTGTGAAATGTTTTCCCCAGGCGAATTACAATCACGCAAAAAATGGGAATTCATTTTCTTCGAACAATCAGCTGTTTGCAATTGAAAACTACAGCTGATGAATATTTACATAAGTCGCTACTTATACAGCCGATGTCGGCGTACGACGTCTGTCAACGTGTTGTTGTATTAACAAAAACAAATTAGTGTTTGACAGGCGTAGGCGTATATCCCTCGCATTTAAGTGTGGCCCTAAATAATTAGAAAAAGCACATATTTTTAACAAATATGTTCAGAATTTGAGCGCTCTTTATTTACAAAACGTTATCGGATAATGGCGCGCCGAAAATGTTTGATTCGTCAAAACCTTCCACGTATTCCTTTGTCGAAGATAGCCTGAACAATGGATGACAATTGTGTTTGGAGGACTACCTCCTCTTCCATTGTTGTCACGATACTTCGCTGAAGCTTTTTTCGCATACAATTTATGGTTTACCTAATAATGGACAACAAATTTATTAAAATTGATATGCACATATGGACATAAATTGCTTTTCTTTTTCCAGCCGGTCGTTCTCTTAATATGCATGATCACACCAAAACCTCTTTCGAGTCCTTAGTGTACCCGACAACAAATCGAAGCTATTCATTCTATCTACCAAAACACACAACTTATTTTTATCTACGAGTTGACACCTGGAAATTCCTTAAATAAGTACTTAATTACATCTCTATCTCAATACTTACACTTAAATTTTATTTCATTCCCTTCTCTATTGTACGGGAATAAAACAGCTGTTTTTTGTTCACAAAAACCCCATAAACGGCACACTCGATAAGGGAATTTCTTTTTCGAAGATGTGAGATTTTGCGAAAGATGTGAATGATCGTAATTTTGGGAAAGGGATTTTTTTTTGGGGGAAAAATGTGCTACGCTGTTTATGTGTTTATTGACAGTGTAGACTTTGGGTTCCAATTATTTGACGTCCGGGCGGACTGCTGGGGTTGCTTGTCATGTCTGTAGTCCTCTTGAAATTTTTTATTGTTAAAATATAATATTGAATATATAAAATACGGGGTTTTTTTATAGCTATTTAGATGAGGAAAAGTGAAATTTTTGAAGGGAGTGAAGATAGAGTCCAAAGTTATAGTCTATTTAGCCAAGACAACAACCTGTTATACTTATAGTCTAAAGTTATAGTCTGTTTTCGCAAACTGTTATACACGAACAAAAAAAGAAGATTTTCAGTTTTTTTAACAATTAAATGATATGAAACAATAAAAAATATAATATTGAAAAACCCAAAACTTTAAAAAGTAAATTTAATTAAAAAATTAAAAATACACATGTTTCAACGTGTGAATTGAATCTATTGCCTAACACAATTCAATAGCCCATAGCTCGAAAACCCAATCTAGTTTTCGAGGTATGGGCCATTTTATTGTGTTAGACCCTATATGGGTTCTATATATGGCCCACTGGGTCAAAAACTGTACGATAAACCTTGACAAATGTTACATCATTGGATTGAGCTCATCGAGACCTATCCATCAAGTGGTCATAGTATGAATTAACCCAATCTAGTTTTCGAGCTATGGGTCATTTTATTGTGTTAGACCCTATATGGGTTCTATATATGGCCCACTGGGTCACAAACTGTACGATAAACCTTGACAAATGTTACATCTTTGGATTGTGCTTATCGAGACCTATACAAGATTATTCATAGTCCAGATTAACCCGATCTAGTTTTCGAGCTATAGCCCATTTTATTGTGTTAGACCCTATATGGGTTCTATATATGGCCCACTGGGTCAAAAACTGTACGATAAACCTTGACAAATGTTACATCATTGGATTGTGCTCATCGAGACCTATCCATCAAGTGGTCAGTATGGATTAACCCAATCTAGTTTTCGAGGTATGGGCCATTTTATTGTGTTAGACCCTATATGGGTTCTATATATGGCCCACTGGGTCAAAAACTGTACGATAAACCTTGACAAATGTTACATCATTGGATTGTGCTCATCGAGACCTATCCATCAAGTGGTCAGTATGGATTAACCCAATCTAGTTTTCGAGGTATGGGCCATTTTATTGTGTTAGACCCTATATGGGTTCTATATATGGCCCACTGGGTCAAAAACTGTACGATAAACCTTGACAAATGTTACATCATTGGATTGTGCTCATCGAGACCTATCCATCAAGTGGTCATAGTATGAATTAACCCAATCTAGTTTTCGAGCTATGGGTCATTTTATTGTGTTAGACCCTATATGGGTTATATATATGGCCCACTGGGTCAAAAACTGTACGTTAAACCTTGACAAATGTTACATCATTGGATTGTGCTCATCGAGACCTATACAAGATTATTCATAGTCCAGATTAACCCGATCTAGTTTTCGAGCTATGGGCCATTTTATTGTGTTAGACCCTATATTGGTTCTATAAATGGCCCACTGGGACAAAAACTGTACGATAAACTTTGACAAATGTTACATCATTGGATTGTGCTCATCGAGACCTATCCATCAAGTGGTCATAGTATGGATTAACCCAATCAAGTTTTCGAGCTATGGGCTATTGAATTGTGTTAGGCAATAGATTCAATTCACACGTAGAAACATGTGTATTTTTAATTTTTTTAATTAAATTTACTTTTTAAAGTTTTGGGTTTTTCAATATTATATTTTTTATTGTTTCATATCACGTAATTGTTAAAAAAACTGAAAAACTTCTTTTTTTGTTCGTGTATAACAGTTTGCGAAAACGGACTATAACTTTAGACTATAAGTATAACAGGTTGTTGTCTTAGCTAAATAGACTATAACTTTGGACTCTATCTTCACTCCCTTAAATTTTTGTCAGTTTTTATCTCAAATTTGTGATTTGTTTTGTGACAAACAACTCATTGAGAAAAGTGTGTTATCTTTTTCCTCGCGCATACCCCCCAAAATGTGGGGCTTCACATTCCACACAGACGCTCAATGCAGAGCCGTCTACACTTTTTTCTTTCGTTGCTGCGGATATTTGCTTTATGTATAGCATTTATTCGTTATCGCACATCATAAACAAACGGTTTCATTAAAAAGTAATTTTTATATGACTCTTCTGCTTAGGCCCTCCCTCCCTTCTACCACACCGCAGTGGTAGTATCACACTCGCGCACTCACACTCTCCCTATCTCCTTGCGCTGCTAACCATCATCTGTTTCCTACTGTCAGTTAACTTACAGTTTTTGGTTAATGTAAAACATTTTGGCCTTATTGGCATCGGCAGCGACAGCGGCAATGTTAACGGCCAAATTAAGTATTTTATTTTAATTTACGATTTTGTTTTGGGCGACCAACATATAGCCCAAGAAGCCGCATGAGAGAAGCCACATTACTGCCTCACTTCCCACCATTCCCATATGGCGGTAATGGCCAACAAATTGATCTTTTCAAGAGAAACTCAATGTCCCTCCATATGGTTTTAGTGGCAGCTGGAGTGAGTGATGCCCGCCCGACCGTAGGGGAATTTGGGGTGTGGGACATGTGTAGAACATCAACCGCGCGTGTCATATAAACAATAAAGCTTAGCCGTTTAGCCGGCGAGAAGTGCGCCTTTGTTTAGTGTGCTGGGGTTCCACATACACATATATGTACAAAGATATGATATCGTTGAGACCCTTAAGAAAACAAAACAATACAAAACAAAAAAACCAAGAGAGAAGAGAACAAATTGTCGACGCTGCACACTGCGAGGGGAGAGTGTCAGTGAGTGAGTTGGCCCCTTTTGTTGTGACACACATGACAGACTGATTGGGTTGGCCAAATATGCCTTTTATGATTAAAGCCATAAAACTACTGCAATATGTTTTAACGATGTTTAACCAATTGTGTGTGTGAGTGTGTTGTGAGTTCTGTTAATGGATACGTCATAAACAAGAAAAGCCGCAGCAAAAAAAAAACAACAACAATATTGAACCGTTTCAAAACCCCACCATATGTTGTTACTCTGTACGTCATTTACATTTACATACATTGATGGATAATAAGGTTCAATAACCACCATCACACACACAATTCTGGATAGTTAATATTGTATAAAAATTAACGAGAAGATGTTAATTATATTTAATCCCTGAAGGGTTGCTTATTAGGTGGATTTCGGGTCAAAGAACTATAAAAATGTGATAGAATAAATTAGAAAAAAAGAGTCGACCAAGCACAGAAAAAAGTGTCACAACTAGTGTTGTCAACCGGGAAACTCCGAACCCGAAAATCGCGGGAAATCAAGAACCCAAAAAATCCCTAATCCTGGAATTTTTTAAAATGAATCCCGGGATATTTTAATAATAATATATGAATCTGTCTCGTATAAAATATTAATTGATTTATAGATACACTCTGTGGAAAATGTAAACTAATGAAGCAAATTGTTAACATCAAAAAACCTTGACACAATCCGGTGAACAAATCAGAAATTTGGAAAAGAATTACAAAATATATCATAAATTTTATAATAAACAAGTCAACTTAAAACAAGAACACAAATGGAGTTCGTGTCCCACAAAACGAAGGACATTGTATTCTATTTTTCAAATTTATGAAAAAAACCTAATATAAAATTTGATTTGGATCGACACATCGATGTGGTTCTCATAAAAACGGAATTAGTCAAACTGATTTATCAAGTTGAAAAAAATATTTTTCGTGGTTTAATAATAGAAAAGATTAAAAATCCCGATTTATTCCAAAAATCCCGGGATATTGAAAAATTTCTGGATCCCGAAAAATCCCGGGATCCCGGGAATTGCAATTTAAAAATCCCGAATCCCGGGGTTTGTGAAAACCAATTGACATTTCTAGTCACAACTAAATGCCGGAATTATTAGAACCTATTAAAAATGGCCAAATCCGGGTGCAGCCTATTTGTTAGTTCTTTTAAGTGATCGTTCTTTTTAGTTCAGTTAAATTTAGTCACTTTAGTTCACCGGCTCAATTCAGTTTACCAGTTCACCAGCTCACTAGATCACCAGATCACTGGTTCAACAGCTCACTAGTTCACTAGACCACTAGTTCAACAGCTCACTAGTTCACCAGCACACTAGTTCACCAGCACACTAGTTTACCAGACCACTAGTCCAATAGCTCACTAGTTCACCAGTTTATTTCGTTCAGTAGATCACCACTCACTAAATCATCCCCTGTTATAAACACAGAATACAGTTTGGTTGCCTCAACCGAATTATTTGCCAACCGAATTTTAGTAGTTCTGTCATTTCTTGAACAAAATGTTGAAGATTAATTTATGTCGAGTAATTTTATATTTTGTTTGTCATGTATCAGCAAAATAACAGCAACCAATCTTTCGGTTGTATTTCCCAAAATACATTTAATTATTCTAAATTTGGGAAATTATTGGGATAACCAAAAAACGATTATTTATTAATATTTTTTCTGTTGTAGTAACCAATTATTCGTTGCAATAATAATCTTTGATACAATTTCTGTTGTCAAGAATAAAACATTGGTTGTCACAACCAAAAATCGATCATATTGTACTATAACGAATGTTTAAAACTGGTTACCACAACTAACCGAGTGTCAAAGATGAAAACAACCATAGATTTAGTTGCAAGCATTTGTATTTTATCGTATCCATGTTATTATTATAGTTTCAACTATTTTATATATAAATACAACCGGCACACGGTGTTGGCAATATACTTTTTGTTGCTAGTACTATTTTTTTATTGTTACAATCGAATTCCAACCAATTATTTTCCTGGGTGCAGGAATCTTATCGGAACATGAGAGGAGAATTAAATTTAAATTTAAAAAAATGTTTTTATTGGAAAGATCAATACTTAACATTTGAAAATGATTTCGGTTATACGACCGCTGCGGCTGTTCATGACAAAGGACATTCTGGACATCAAATTTTCTTTGCGCAAAATTTTGCTCCTACTGAACGGACAGAGCCTCAATTCCTGCACCGACGAGGAATCGATCAATTTGTTTACAGCAGTAACAGTCGTTACTAAACCAAGGTTATTTTGATCCAAAAAGCGTAAAAAAAGCGTTTGATCCATTTTTTTTAAACCCTGAAGAGAATAATAAAGCGTCACCATTTCGAGGTTCCCTACTTTTTTAAAGAAAAAAAAAACAGAAAATTAAAATTGAATGGGGAATGTTTATTATCATTTGAAAGAACATTCTTTGGCATTTATTTTTTGAAGATTATGTCTATCAAATGTTGGCCGCGGCTACGTCTCAGATGGTCCATCCGTTGAGTCCAATTTTCGATGACTCGTTCGAGCATTTCGACTGGTAACTGGCGAATGACACGCGTGATGTTTTGCTCCAACGCCTGAATCGAAGCGGGTTTGTCCGCATAAACTTTAGACTTTACATATCCCCACAGGAAAAAGTCTAACGGTGAGATATCACACGATCTTGGTGGCCAATCGACCGGCCCAAAACGTGAAATTATCTGCTCACCGAAGTGTTCTCTCAATAAATCCATTGATTGATGCGATGTGTGGGAAGTGGTGCCGTCTTGTTGAAACCAAATGTCGCCGAGATCACGAGCTTCAATTTCAGGCATCAAATAGTCGGTTATAATGCACGATATCGGTCGCCATTGACGGTTACGGTGAAAACCGTCCATCATTTTTGAAGAAATATAGACGGATGATTCCGGTACGTCGGATCGGGAATCGGTCAATGGCAAAAAGATAGCTCTTAACGAGAGCTACAATATTGCTCATGGGTGTCAAGGTCGTGGGTCGGCTGGAAAGTGTTTTTTTTTGATTTAAAAAAAAATGGACTTAGCGCAATTGGCGAACGATTATTTTGATAATAAAACTGAATAATTTGTAAACGTTGTTCTGGCGTAAGTCTTTCCATGATAAAATGCCAAACAATACTTAACAAAAATAACATGACAGCATGAGACGACTCACACGTGATCTGTCAAAAAAAGGCTATTGAAAAAAAGTATCTCTACTTAGATCACCCGTTAGATACCTAGTTACTTTAGGACAACAATTGATCGCAGGCTACTGTCCAATCAACAGCATGCATACAGCAAAGACAAGTCCCCCGAATCCGCCCTGCATGATCTATTCACCTTTCTTGAAGGATTTCCTTCTGTTAAGGAATATACAGTGGTAGCTTTAATAGATATAGAGGGGACTTTCAATAACATAAATCCAGCTGCTATAATTACGGCTCTAGGAACTCTGGGGTTGATAGCATTATACGTAGGTTCATTCAAAACCTTCTGATTAAGAGACGCATTTCAGCTAGCTTAAAGTCAACTGATCTACATAGACTTATCAGCAAAGGAATTCCCCAAAGTGTGTGTTCTGTCTCCTTTTCTATGAAAACAGCATACAGTGTGTTGTGTGAATTTTACAACCCAAGACCCCTGTCAGAAAAAAAAATAAATCAGCTGTTGGCTGTATACTACCTGTAGTAATTGTATCATGATACGAAACTACCCCAGAATATGTTTTTTTTCTTTAGCGCATTTTACATTAAAAATTCCTTCGTATTCTATGGAAACAGCATGTTATATGAATTTTACAACCCAAGACTCATGCAAGAAATAATAGTACATCAGCTGTTCGCTTTACACTACCTGTAGTAATTGTACCATGATACCAAACTACCCCAGAATATGTTTTTTTTCCTAAGCGCATTTTACATAAAAAAATTCCCTCCTCACTTGTTTCTTCAGCCGAAATAGCTTTTCAATTATATACATTAATTTATCCCAATTTTATTTTTTTTATTTTTTCCGTCTTAGTTCTTTAAACTTCAAAAACAATTTTTGAACAATTTTTTTTGTACAATTTTCAGATTAAAATCCCTCCCAAACAACAAACAAACAAATTATAACTCTCAACGACGAAACTATTTGCAATGGACATATTTCTATTTGCAATAAGAAAATAGTTTTTGCTCTGTCTTCTTCGGCTACTCTTAATAACGAAAAGTTTTTCTAAAAGCATTTCGTATTTCGCCAGCGAAGAAAAGGCTTATTGCCGAAGAAAAGAGGACTTCCGAAAACAAAGAAGGAGTGACAGAGTCAGAGAGAGAGAGAGACAAAGCCAAAGTGAATCCCCTTACATTGACGATTATATACATACCTTTTAGCAAAATTGATAAAGATAACAGCAGAAACATCAACAACAGCAGCAGCAATAACAAAAAACATCATCAACATTTCAGTTCTTTGGATGTAATTTGCAGAAAAAGATTTAAAGGTATGTTCGGGGTAGTTGGATGGAACAATTTTAGGTCTAGTCATAGTCTTTATCTAAATTTATGTTTTTTATGCATCTCAGACCTTAGAAAGGAAACGAAGTCTCAAATATATGCATAGTCATCCCCAATATTGGAGTAATTATGTGTAATATTTTTCCATAACCATAATTTGTTAATCTTAAGTTTTTTCTTTTAAGCTTGAAAGTAATTTTCCATATCTCATATTGACCTTATCAAGGAAGATTTTTTTAAATTCGAATCATAATGTGGTGACGATAAAAAGTGCGAAGGTAGTTTAATAATTTCAGTAGTAGTTGAATATTTTTCTGGTTATTTTGCCAGAAATTCTGTTTTTACTAGTTTTTGAAGGGGAGCACTAAGCCTCACATTATTTTCCTCTTTTCTGATGTGTTTTTTATAAAAAAAAAACAATTTTTTGGTTTAGCTTAGGTCAATGTTATGAAGCTTTAGATTTAAAATTTTGTCTGCAATATAATGATCTATCCAATCTGAGTAGTAATCATCCTTTCCTTATCATATGCCTATTTTGATGCACTGCAGAATAAGATATATAACTCCAACTGGAGTTACTAATGAATAAATACTCCATCTGGTTATCCACTAAGGAATAAATGATCTAACTGGTCGTCCACTAACCTCCAATTTCAACAGCTTATATTAGAGCCAACCAACAGTTAACATATTAAAATTTCATGCGATTTGCCAAATATACATAACTGTAGATTGTCTCTAACTGTAGGATAACCGTAGATGTTGAAAGTGGCTGTAAGAGTAGGTAACCCAGCTGGTCGTCCACTTCCAAGTAGAGAACCCAACTGATTATATAGATAACCCAACCTACTAAGGAGTAAATAACCAAACCAGTTATGTACTAAGGAATCGATAAACCAACTGGTCCTTTACTAAACATTAGATAACTCATGGTCGTCAACTAATGAGTAGTAGAACCCAACTGTAGATAACCCAACTGACAGTCTATTAAGGAGTAGATAACCCAACTGGTATTTTATAAAGTGGTATATAACCCAACTGTTACTCCACTAGGTAGTAGATAGCCCAACTGGTCATCTACCAAGCAGAATATAACCAACCAAGGTGGTCATCTAAGGAGTAGATAACCCAACTGACTCTCTACTAAGGAGTATATAACCCAACATGTGCTCAATTAAGGAGTAGATAACAAAAGTAGTCAGCCACTAAGTAGTAGATAAACCAACATGTCCTCCACCAAATAGTAGATAACCCAACTGGTCCTCTACTAGTGGGTAGATAACCAAACTTGTCGCATATTAAGGAATAGATAACCTAGACAACAAGTTGGATTATCTACTCCTTAAGTAATATATTTCTTTGACGTAGTCGTATGATGACATACAACATCCAACAATATTGTTTGTTGCCAATTATATTTCCCAATTATTATTTCTACAATTATTACAACGCCTTCATATGTACAGATATGGTTTGAATATCCTATCAACTCAACTTTTTTTGGTTGTTAAGGCCCTACATAATTTGTATACCAAAAATAAGAAAAATTCTTTGAAATTATCCACAGACAATACTCACACACATCTCCCAACTGTTATTTTATTAAGTAGAAGATAATAAAACAGGTCCTCTACTAAGGACTAGACAACCCAAATACTCACCTACTAAGCAGTAGATAACCCAACTGACCATCTACTAAGGAGTAGATATCCCAACTGGTATTTTATAAAGTGGTAGATAACCCAACTGGTCCTCCACTAGGTAGTAGATAACCCAACTGGTCACCTACCAAGCATAATATAACCAACCAAGGTGGTCATCTAAGGAGTAACCCAACAGGTGGTCAATTAAGTTGTAGATAACAAAAGTCGTATTAAGGAATAGATAACCTAGACAACAAGTTGGATTATCAACACCTTAAGTAATAGATTTATATGACGTAGGCGTATGATGACATACAACATCCAACAATATTGTTTGTTGCCAATTATTTTTCCCATTTATTATTTCTACAATTATTACACCCCCTTCATATGTACAGATATGGTTTGAATATCCTATTAACTCAACTTTTTTTTTTTGGTTGTTAAGGCCCTACATAATTTGTATACCAAAAATAATAAAAAAAATCTTTGAAAGGATCCACACACAGACACTCACACATATCTCCCACTGAACAAAGCCACATTTTATTAAATAAATTAAGCGCTGTACGAAATATTCGCATAAAAAAACTCGGGCTTTAGACCACCGAGACCACCCAGATTATTTACCTTTATTATGAATTTGTATCAGCAGCAGCAACACAACGATGTTTGCGGTGTCGGGTCTCCCATAAGCCAAAGTCTGTGTAGGCTGTATGGATGATATGGCCTGATGTTGGTTTCAGTCTACATACATACATATGTATATTCCGGATTGTGTATCTGTCTGTTCGTTGCTTTGGTTGTCCTTCTGTTGCTAGGCTTGGACAAATGGACCAGTTGTTGTTCTTGTTGTTGCTTCAGCTCGGAATTCTGGCTGACTGACTGGGATGGTTTTTTGATGGTGTTTTGACTTATCTTAAGTCTAAATGCTCGTTGCTTGTGTTGTATCTGCTGGAATTTTCTTGGCTCATGCAAAAAGCCACACACGCAGTTTGTCCCAGTATCGTTTTGCTCCTGCTATTGGTTTGGGGGCCACACACGCACACCAAACACACATTCCATTAATACCTTCCCCTTGTAATGTTAATGAACGTTAACTTGTTCTTGTTCGTTTTTCCTTCCTTCGTTTCCGTTTTTTTGGCCTAGTGCGGTTCATTTCATTGTTGTTTATTGGTGGTAAAGGCAGTTCCTCTTTCAGATCTGGAGACATGTATAGCCTTTGGCACAGTTGATGAGTTTGGCATTTGGAATTATGCGGAAAATCCTCGGTCGTTGTGGCAGAGACTAATTTTCACACAGAGAAACGAAGTGCTACCGCAAAAACGTACACACTTTTTTTCAGATGCAAACAAATTCTTTCATTTGGCAAAGTCTTGGATATTCAGGGATCTCTTTTCACCCCTTATAACTTAAATACGGTGTTTTGTTGGATGTCTTGGAAAAGCCGAGGAAGAAATAATTTAAAATTGGTTTGATGTGTGATTCTAAGACATTCTGAGATAATCCTATATTACAAAAATATCCTATTTTACTCCGAAGACGAACTAATATTTAAAATAAGGAGATTTCATATTAAAAATCTTCCACCTTAAACACAGTATTAAGTATTGGAGATAATATCATCAAAAACAAAATTTGAAGAGATATCGAGTACACCAGACAGACAGACAGATGGACGGAAATAGCTCGAGTGATTTAGGCCGACCACGCGGAAAGTGATTTGTATTTAGAAAATGGGTCCGTATTTGGGTGAATTTGTATTTGCATTTGCATTTCATGCTGTTTTCTTAATTGGGACGTAATTTTCTTAAGCATTTTTTGTAACGAAAATAGGCCCCAAAATTGGGGTTGACCTTCATTTTAAACTTGGGTGCATTTTCCTGGGGCCAAACTTCCGGCCTTCCTCACCAACAAGGGCGTTAGAGACTATACGTATACGGTTAGCCAATGAAAACCCGTATGAAGTATTAGGCAGCCCTTACAGTAAGTGTTAAGTGAATGGATAAATCGAGAGCACAAGTCTTACCATCAGAAGATATTAGATTCACTTATCGGTCAATATCAAAGGGAAATCTCCGACCGCATTCCTGAAGTAAGGCTTGTAGCTAACTGTGAATCATTTATACCAGACATACTTTTCTTGTTGAGCGGAACACTAGCGCATATGCTGGACTGGGACTTTTCACTTAGCAACCAGCGGCTTTCCGTCTTCCAGGCCATATCGCGCTATTTCAAGCGTGAACTGCCTCATTAACACCACTAAGCCTAAAGATTCTAACATCTTCGCTGATAGCCAAATGACAATGAAAGCAGTAACACTCGAAAGGATAAAATCCCGTCTGTGTTGGACTGTAAAAGAGCGACTAACCATTACACGGCGTATGGTCCACAGCGTATCTTTTTGGTGCCAGGGTACAGCGGAGTGATTAGAAATGAACGAGCAAATAACTCAAGCTTAAAGTGCAGAGCACTTCAAGCAGTAAATTTGACAAATTCGAAACCTTTCAAAGCCCCGAAGGATCAGTTGAAGCCCTGGGCAGTGATGGCTCACAAAATTATGTGGGACAACGAAACAGTAGGCTGAACTACACACATTCTATGGGTAGAAAACAAGTAGTTTATTGAAACTTAGCAAGACCGAGACTAGTGAGATGATATGGATTCTACTTAACAGGACACTCAAGATTACAAACTCATCTCTACCGCATAGAACGAAGACTATTTCATAACAATTTATGATCTATTTAATCACAAGTTATAAAACTGTCGAAACCCTTCAGATTGATGACAAATTGTCATAGATTTTATTCGAATGAAATATACCATACATCTGAAGAAAATTTCGTAAAAAATTATGAACCTTTCATAGAAATGATAAAAAAGTCTTCAACTTGTTTATACAATTTTATCAAGATATGAAACCTATCTCCAAATTTGATGAGCTCTAAGCAGCTCTAAGTAGCATTACTGGCAAAATTGGGACCTATCACTGATCTGATACAAGGGATCGATTTATATCAATTATCAATATTGCTGGATGTGGTATGTCATCATAAGATTGCATCAGAGAAAGGTACTCCTTAATAGAGTACCAGTTGGGTAATCTACTACTTAGTATACGATAAGTTGGGTTAACTATTCTTTAGTATAGGACCGGTTGTGTGAATTACACGTTAGTAGAGGGTCAGTTGGGTTATCAATTGCTTAGTACAGAGCCAGTTGGGCTATCTACTTCTTAGTTGACGACCAGTTGGTTTATCTACTTGTTAATAAGGGTTCACTTTGCTTATCTTGGTAAAGGGCCAGTTGGTTTATCTATTCCCTAGCGTAGGACCAGTTGGGTGAATTACTCCTTAGTAGAGGGCCAGTTGGGGTATATATTGCTTAGTACAGGACAATTTAGTTTATCTACTCCTTAGTAAATTCGGTTATATACTTAGTGGATGAGCTATCTACTCCTTATATGACGATCAGTTGGGTTATCTGCTCATTAGTATGCTCCTTTGTTTGTTTATCTATTCCTTAGTCGGCGGCCTGTTGATTTAAATATTCCTTATTAGGCCGCCAGTTGGGTCAATTACTAATTAGTTTATCTTCTCATATGTAGCGGACCAGTCAAGGTATCTATTGGTTAGTACAGGACCAGTTGGTTTGTCTACTCCTTAGTAGAAGACCAGTTCGGTTATCTACTCCTTAGTTGATAACCATTTGTGTTATGTACTCTCTTGATGACGACCTGTTGCGTTATCTACTCATTAGTACATGAGCAGTTGGGTTATCTACTCCTTAGTTGACGACCAGTTGGGTTATTTATTCCAGTTGGGTTATTTACCCCTTAGCCTACTAGTTAGCGGATGACCAGTTGAGTTATACACTCCTTAAGGCTCGTTTTCGCATACGACGCCGAAGAAGAAATTCCATACTTTTGCACCAAAAAAATGCATTACTCGTATAGATGTTATTTTGTTTTCGGCTCCGATTACGGTGTATGCGGAAACGAGCCTTTAGTTAAGGCCAGTTGGGTTGTCTATTGCTTAGTGTAAGACTAGTTGGGTTATCTACTCCTTAGCATGGGAGCAGTTCGGTTATCGTCTCCTTAGTTGACGACCAGTTGGGTTATCTACTTCTTATTTGGTGGCCAGTTGGATCTACTACATGATGTGTTATCTACACCTTAGTGTACTGTTTAGTGGGCGACCAGTTGAGTTAAACACTCCTTAGCAAAGGACCGGTCGGCTTATATACTCAATTGAAGAAGGTCAGTTGGACCAATGTAACGAAGTACAACTATTAGAAGATAAGTTGCGTTATCTACGCGACAGTCCACTATAAATGTTAGTTCTCTACTCCTAAGCAGGCGACCAGTTGGGTTATCTACTTTTTAGTATAAGACAAGTTTGGTTATATATTCCCAGTTTGGTGAATTATTCCTTAGTAGAGGGTCGGTTGGGTTATCTATTGCTTAATACCAGACCAGTTGTGTTTTCTACTCCTTTGTAAAGGACCAGTTGGGTTATCTTTTGGTTAGTACAGGACCAATTGGTTTATCTACGCCTTAGTATAGGACCATTTGGTTTATTAACTCCTTTTTTGACGACCTGTTGGGTTATCTACTCCTTATCAGAGGACAAGTTGGTTTGTGTACTCCTTAGCAGAGGACCAGTTGTGTTATGTTGTCCTTAGAAAAGGCCAGTTGAGTTATATACTCCTTAGAAGAGGGCCAGTTGGATTATGTATTCCTTAGAGGAGGACCAGCCAGGTTATGTTCTCCTTAGCTGAGATCAGTTAATTTATCTACTCTTTAGCAGAGGACCACTTGGGCCATGTTCTGCTTAGAAGAGTGCCAGTTGGGACCAATGCAAAGAAAAAATATATTAAAAGAGCAGTTAGTTTATCAACGACATAGCCCACGGTGAATTGGGTTATCTACGCCATAGTCCACGATACATTGGGTTATCTACTCCATAGTAGGCGACCAGTTGGGTTGTCTACTATTTAGTATACGTCTAGTTGGGTTATATATTCCTTAGTAGAGGAACAGTTGGCGTCAGCTCAAAGAAGTTCGCCGATTTTGCCGTCTGGCATTGAAGGGTCAGGTACGGTAGGTACAAGTATTCCAAGATTATAACACCAGTTGGGTTATCTACGCTTTAGCAATGTTAACATCACACCTTTATAATATTAAATAAATTTTATTTGGAATATACAAATAAAAGTATTTATTATTTTAGAATGTTGCAGAACTTTTTTAAATTAAGCATTTTTTGTTTATGAAATATGAATTTACGACAGAAATGCTAACTCTAGTCTTTGTTCTTAAACCCCCCAAAATGAAAAACAACGACATGGCTATCCCTTCTTTCTTATGTTTTTGTTTGGTTCAGTAAACTGATAACGTACAAGAATTTTTGTGGAAATTGTATATCATAAACCACAGTCTGTTTGTTTTGTTGGGGTGTCATTTAGCAATTTGCAATTGCTGGTTTTGTTTTGCGAACGCAAAAGTTAGAAACAACAGAGAAATAAACGTAATTGCTGTCAAAAAGTATAGCCAAAAAAAAGTGTTCATAAAATACACGACCAATAACAATTGAACTTTTATGTGTCATTACGACTACCACAAAAGTAATAATAATAAAAACTACACAGAGACCAAAAATGTGGGTAGATCTACTTGTAGATGGGTAGGTCTTCTTGTACTTATCGTAACACCTACCAACAGATACATAGCTTACCTACTCATATTGTTTTTATAACGATTTTAAAAACACACAAAAATATGTAATGTCGATTTAACCCACGTTAGGGGCTGCTACGCACCATTGAGTACTACAACTTTAAGTACTTTGCTTTCATGGCCAAAAATGGAAATGAAAGTTTGGTAATAGTTTTTTGGTGTTGTTGTTATTTTTGGTATTTATAGATCGATTGGGTTGGCCTAGTTAAAAATTTCATCTATTTTTGGTATTCACAAAAAGAGGCCAACAGATTGTTCTGTGGTTTTCCTTTGGCTGCTATCAGGGTTGACCCAAAAGCATAGTCGATATTTTTTTGCAATATTTAATTGAACAAAAAATATTGAATAAATAAATTTTTTAGTCAAAGAAGAAACAGTTTTCACTAAAAAAATATTGCATTTTTTTAAATAAAATTTAAACCAGACAGACAGACGGACGTACACAGATGAAATTAGTTACAATGTCTTCTTCAAATGGATTTCTGTCTACGATATGCCACACTTCTTTTTCGCAAATATTATGTATCCTCCTTCACTAAGGTGAGGATATATAGGAGTATTGACATTACTTTAATGCAATATACGATTTTGTAGCCATCTTTACTTGGCAAATATATAAAACAAATCACCAAATAAATATTTTTTATCACAAAATCTCGCTTATATTGCAAGTAAATGCCAATTAAAGTCAAAGAGGTCTGCTGCATGAAATGCCAAAAATTAACTACCATTCCATGAGCTCTGGAATACTGGCAATTAAAACTTTACTTCACTTGACATTTGGTATGTCTTAATTTTGAGATTGCTTTCGGTCTTTTAAGGGATTTTATGAAAACGATGGCTAGACTTCGTAAAAATAAGAAAAAAATTATCCCAAAAACCAAATGGGCGGTCGTGAACCTTTCCAAAAAATAGACATAAATATGTAGCAAAATGAAACAATGTGACATGGGATGCGAATTCGTCATAAAATCCACTAAACCGCAACAAAAATCCATCCAGTGTCAGGTCTGACTTTCATGACAGATGACAAGTAACCAAATTATGAGACATTCGAATGATTGGATGAGGCGTCTGCTACAAGGGTATCATTATTTCAGAGGTTCCCCTTTAATCTTATTAATACTGGCAGCAGTTACGACCTTGGCATCTAAACAAGGCAACTTTTGTGAGCTCGAAATTTGCGGCTCATGCCGCATACTAAATAAATTTAGTTTGACTATAAATTGTAGAAAACAAGAAAGAAAGTTCACACGCTGAAAAAAATCGCTTCTGTAGTATATTGTCCCAAACATATTCGGCTTGAAATAAACATATGTTTAGGGTACACTCCAAATATATAATATTTTACACACACAAATATTATATGTTTGTGAGGATATTGTTCCAAAAATATGCTCCCATTCAAATATTTTTTATTTGGAACTAGTATTTCCGAAACAAGGATTCATTTGTAATTGTGTATTTTGGTAATGTATTAAATGCCTTAACTTAAAGAAAAGTTTTCTGTTTACCAGATTTTCAAAGAGCAATTTTTTTTATAAATTTTATATGTTTGTAAAATTTAATCAAAACTTAAATCGAACAATCTTTCGTAAATATAAACGACATTGATGGATTGACAAAAAGTGATGAATAGGAATATTTATAAATAAGGACATTTTTAGCTATAAAGTTTAACACGAAAACTAGGAAAAACTAACTAAATTTTTTTAGATTTCCAAATATGTTTTAAATAAAACATATTTGGAAATCTTCTTAAACAATAACTTTGTTTGTGTGTAAACACATATTTTATTTGTGAAATTCAGTTTGCAAATAAATTATGTTCTAATATATTAATATATGCGTTCCAAACAAAATTTCTTGATTTTCAAATAAAATTTATTTGTTAACAAATATATAATATTTAAAAAAATCGTTTCCAAGTATATTTTCTTTCATTTCAAACATATCAAAAATTACAATTTTCCTCCGTGAAGTCGGATAAACCGACTTATGAATCCCCTCACCTTGAGTCCCAAAATTTTTTTGTAGATTTATTTATTTTGTTGTCGTAATTAAATTATTATTAATTAAAATTGCATTTAATAACTTTAAAGTACACGCTGACAAAAAATCGCCACTGTAGTATATTGTCCCAAACATATTCCGCTTGAAACATAAATATTTTTAGGGTGCACTCCAAATATATAATATTTGACAAATACAAATATTATATGTTTGGGAGGATATTGTTCTAAACAAAACTATGTTTACATCCTAATATTTCTTATTTGGATATGATATTTCCCAAACAAAGATCTTTTTGCGTGAATGTATGCATACTATTCTTTAATTGTTTTAAGTTTACAGCAATTGAAAGGTAATTTTTGAAATTTTTAATGTTAGTAAAATTTCTTTATAATTGATGAATGAATTGAATTGAATTGAATTGAACTGGTTTCAAATATAAGTTAATGCTAAGTATGCCATTTTTAATAGGAATGCATAATTCGAAAAGGAAAAAATTAAAAATAATATTCGAAAAATTCAGCAAAGTTTTGAAAATCTTTTTTTTAATAAAATATATTTGGAAATATTCATAAACAATAACTTTATTCGTATTTAAACAAATATTTTATTTGAGAAAATCAGTTCGCAAATATATTTTATTCTAATATATTAACATATAGGTTCTAAGTACATTTCATTGATTTTCAAATAAAATTTATTTGCTCGAAAATATATAATATTTAAAAATTTGTATTCCAACTATATTTCGATTCAAACATATCAAAAAAGGCGATTTTGCCCCGTGTAAGAACTGGTATTAAAGTTATAAGAAGACAGCGGATTTTTGTGCAATCTCTATTTGTCATCCGAAGAAGTTCATATTTTAGGATTAGCTATATTTTTGGATTCTAAATTCGATGCAATTTGCATATTCAATATAGGCATTTCATATACAAAAATTATGCAAGGGAATATGCACAATATATGCAAAATATAATGTGCATATGTTGAATGAAAAATGCATATGCAAATAAAAAATTGCATATGCAAATAACAACATTACATATGGAAAAAAATGCATCGTCAAATTGGAGAAAATTAATTAATTTTTGAAACATAATTTTATATAACGACAAAAACTACACTCTGAAAAAAAATCGCTTCTGTAGTATATTGTCCCAAACATATTCTGCTTGAAATATATATATATTTGGCACAGACAAACATAATATATTTGGGAATATGTTGTTCTAAAAGAAATTTTGTTTACACCCTATTTTTTTTAATTTGGGACTTTATTTCTGAAACAAATATTTATTTGCTTTTAAATATTCAGAAAATATATCAATACATTAATTTTAAGACAAACTTAAGGTTTAGAGCAATTCAACGATAATTCTGTTTATGTTTCCTTTATACTTGATGGGTTGATAACAAATGATGACTCAGAATAAAAAGAAATAACAAAATAGCGGTTTAAAACAAATGTTATTGCTATTTTTGTCATTATAAATTTTATGGTATTACTCGAAATCAATGAAAAATTAAATTCGAAAAATATGCCAAGTTTTGGAAAGCTTTTTTTAAACAAAATATATTTGGAGAAATTCCTAAATAATAATTTTATTTGTATGTAAATACATATTTTATTTGAGAAAATTAGTTTGCAAATATATTTTGTTGTAATATGTTAATATATGCGTTCCAAATAAATTTTGTTGATTTTCAAATAAAATTTATTTGCTCAGAAAAATATATAATATTTAAAAATTTTTGTTCCAAATATATTTTTTTTCGATTTAAACATATCAAAAAAGGCGATTTTGCCCCGTGTACCTACGCACCAATTTCCAGGATTATTGCTTCTGCCGTTTGTCTGTTACGCCCTTTCAAAATTAAGGTAATCTGTACCGGCTTTTGGGCGACACACATTGACATACATATTAAAATGTTAAAAAAATTCCGATTTTTTTTTTTAGAAAAATAATAGTTTGTACGGAATGGAACAACGACAAATGATCGAATTTGCGTCGAATTTTAAATATAAATGAGTATGCATATTTTTTGCATATGCACGATAAATGCAAATATACATTTTGTATAAAATATGCAAAAAGAAATAGGTGCATATTAATTTATTTTTTGATGAAAAACATTTTTTTCTTCTAGGCTTTAGGTACTACAACTGTATTACACTGTACACAATTTCAAGTATTTATATGTACTTGTATTAATGTTAAAAGCTGTTAACATTTGGTGCAAAATGGTCCATTTGTGTGGGAGGTACCAAAAGGGGCGAGCCAATAACGCCCACTTTTCTCCGGACTCTATGTACTATTAAAGCATTACACTGTACAAAATTTCAAGTATTTGTACGTACTGGTATTAAAGTTAAAAGCTGTTAACATTTGGTGCAAAATGGTCCATTTGTGTGGGAGGTACCAAAAGGGGCGAGCCAATAACGCCCACTTTTCTCTGGACTCTATGTACTATTAAAGCATTACACTTAACAAAATTTCAAGTATTTGTACGTACTGGTATTAAAGTTAGAAGCAGTTAACTTTTGGTGCAAAATTGTCTATTTTTGTGGGAGGTACCTAAAGGGGCGTGCCAATAACGCCCACTTTTCTCTTGTCTCTGGGCACTATAAAAGCATAACACTGTAAAAAGTTTCAAGTATTTGTACGTACTGGTACTAAAGTTATAACTTCTATTTTTTTTTGCAAAATGGTACCTGTGTGTTGGAGGTACCAAATGGCCGTGCCAATAACGCCCACTTTTCTCTCTAGGTACTAACAGGTGGCGCAAAAGTAACCTTTCGATGTTTTTTGTGCCAAAGTCACCGACCGATTATTGGTCAAATAAATAGTCAGCAATATTACGCGTTCTGGAGCAGTGTAGCGTAACATTGTTTATTAACGTGTATTTCGCATGTGTTTACTACACAAATGTCAACATTAGGCATTAGGGGCCAATCGCAAAATTTATAGCATTTTCTGATAGGAGGATTACTTTTGCGCCACCTTGTACAAACGCATTACACTGTACAAAACTTCAAGTATTTGTATGAACTGATATTCAAGCTATATGTAGTTAAATTTTGGTGTATAAGTTATTAAAGAATCAATAGTTGACTACATGTTAACCCTTACAAGGAGAGGTCCAATAAGGCCCATCTTCGAACTTAGCCGGAGATAGAGACAAATATTACCGCATACCAAATTTAAAGTCAATCGGTTTATCCTTTCGAGACTTATCGTGTGCACCAGCCGGCAGACACCAACCCACAGACAGACAGACGGACGGACGGACATTGCTCAAATGACTTAAAATGACCCAAATCGAATATCGCCAAACATACTTGGGGTCTTTGGTCCCTCCTTCGATGTGTTACACTTTTGGCTCGTAGCAAATGATAGGCAAGAAAAATTCTAACGTCTTTTGGTGAAGTGCGCTGATAACTTGCACAAAAAAACCGTTCACAGATGAAACAAAATTGACCCTACAAGAAAATTTAACAAACGAAAAAATCTCAAGTGATTCCACGGGTCGTAAAGGTCCATCATACAGCTTCAATCATGGTTTGATAGGGTGTTGTGAAACCACTTAACCATTCCCTATTCTAAAACCAGGCATGGACTTTCCAGTACGATTCTGCGCCAGCACATAGGGCTAAAATGACACAGACATGGCTTTAAAACAATTTGTCAGCTTTCATTTCTTCTTATGAATGGCTCTCTGGCAGCCTTAATTTAAACCCACTGGATTACAAATTGTCGACAGTTTTAGAGGACAAGGTCTCCCACAAAAGATACCCCAACATCAATTCTCTTAAGATTGCTTTGATTCGTGCTGTGGCCACATTCCCAAAGGGACGAGGTGCGTGCAGCTATTGATGATTGGTCAGTGTGACTTAAGGCAGGTGTGAAGGCCAATCAATCGGATATTTCAAATGAGTGCTTGCTTTTTGTATACAATATAAGTCAATAAATATATACAATAAATTTGGTCCAACAGGATTTATTAATTTTAATGTTATAGCATAAAATGTATGTAACAGTATTTATGTCCCTAATAAGTATATAAGTACATGTCGATGGCTTAATATAAAAAGGGCGTATCTCGATTTTGTTTTTCCGTAACAGGGGCACGAAAACACGAACAAAAACCAAACAAATTCTTTGTCTAGACTTATGGGGTTTTTACAATACCTATAAATCCTTTAGTTGCAACTGCAGACCCCGAAAATTTAAAAATAATTAAGGTGCATTTGATAGTTTTCGGCCAGAATAAACGGAAAACGCAATTACGACAAAAATTAATATACGACCTTTTTATCCCCTCACCTTAGAGAGGAGGGTAGATATCATTTGCTACGAGCCAAAAGTGTAACGCATCGAAGGAGTGACCTAAGACACTTATGGCGAATTCTTTTCTGCAAAAAAGTGCAACACTTGCATTGCCCTTTTTCCGAAAACTGCACTATTATATCGCTTTTTTGAAATTTTAGTTGTGCTAAATTCGAGTAACTTAATTACCAAATTTTAAAAAAGTATCACAAAAGTGCCGTTTTCGGAAAAAGGGCAATGAAAATGTTGCACTTTTTTGCAGAAAAGAATTCGCCATTAGTATGTTCGGCGGATATCCGTTTTGGCTCATTTTATGTCGAATGAGCAATGTCCGTCCGTCTGTCTGTCTGTTTGCTGGCTGGTGCACACGGTAACTCACGAAAGGAGTAACCGATTGACTTCAAATTTTGTATGTGGTAATATTTTCTTCTATCTCCGGCTATGTCCGTAGATGGGCCATATTGGTCCACTCCTTCTAGTACCTCCCCCACAAAGGGTTAACATTTAGTGAAATATTGATTATTTAATAACGTCTATACTAATTTGAATCATCAGAAATTCTACATATAGTATTAGTTCATTAGTCACTATTTCCTCGAGAAAAATGGGCGAAGTTGCCACGCACCTTTTGGTACCTCCCACACAAATGGACAATTTTGAACCAAAAGTTAATAGCTTATATCTTTATTACCAGTGCATACAAAGACTTGAAATTTTGAACAGTGTAATGGTTTAATAGTACATACAATACAGTGAAAAATAGGAATTATTCCCACGCTCCTTTTGGTACCTCCCACACAAATGGACCACTTTGTACCAAAGGTAAACAGCTTTTAACTTTAATACCAGCACATACATTAAAGTTATTAAATGCAATTTAAATGGATAATAATTTAAATAAAACAAAAAATAAATAAATTTACTAATATTTGTTTGAGACTCTAGGTGAGGGGATTCATTAGTCGGTTTACCTGACTGAACTTTCTTACTTGTTTTTGTAAAGATATTTGTACTTTATTGAAATTTTGTAAATAGTATATTGAATTCAATTAAATCAAATGACCATCATTTTTAATTTTTATTGTCTTTCTCTTTATAGGTAAGGTAACACGACGTATAGATTAATTTGTACTTTTACCTCAGAGTAAGTATATGCAGGGGACAAATAAGTATTCTATAGAATTTTAATTTAAATGATATTTTTTAGTGGTCTGTAAAAACGTTAAACTGAACAAAATTTCAAATATGTATTTGTATGCAATTATAGTTAGTTTTTTGCTTGGTAACTTCGTCAATTTATCTCAAAGTATGTAATTTGGTCGATATCTTCCGAAATTTCCGCCGAACATACTTAGGGTCTTGGGCCACTTCTTCGATGCGTGACACAATTGTGGCCCATAGCAAATGAGATGGTATGCAAATTAATTAAATCAATTAATAAAGTTTTTAATTGGAAGCTAATAAAATGTTTAGTCATAAAAACTGATTAAAATAATGAATACATTGAAGCTATTGATTGTTTTGATACAATAAGACTAATAATTGTTGTAGAAAATATTTTCAACATTTTTTCAAAATTAATTTGTATTTGAAAAATAGGTGTTTTTGTTTGTGCATTTCAAGTTCCCCTACTAAACAATCAAATTTATAAAAGCGTGATGTCCCCATATCTTACAACCGTCTAAGATGTCTTTCAATTCATTATTTAAGATAAATTTTGCAATGTCTGTAATCTTAACAGTTATTGAATTAAATGAAGTTTTAAAATTTACATTTTTAATGTGCAAAAATATGAGCAACAATATTTATTATAAGCATATATATTTAAGTACAGTTTCCATTTCAGTGCACTCCATGCAGAGCCCCCTCCCCCACAAACTTTCTCCTGAATTCAAATAAATGTTATATCCCCCATTAAACAACCAACCACATTGTTGCTCAACTAATTTTCATTAAATATATATATATATTTTACTCATATTCTCGGTTTTTATGACACATTTTAAAATATTTGCTAATGGAATTTATGTACATAAAACCAAAATAGTTTTGTTTCTGTCATTGATTAATATTTATAGGCAAAACCACAATGTTTGTATTAAATAATTTCAACAGAAAAACATGATTTTATGGTTATGCATATGAACAGAACAAATAAAATAAAATTAATTTACATATGTGTGCTAGAGGTTACAATTAATTATTTACCAAAGAACGTTTTTGCAGGCAGAAGAAAACAGCTTTAAATATTTAAAGACAATTTGTGAAGGCAGTGAAAAATTTCTCTTTAAAATGCATCAGATTTTGTTTTTTTTTTCAAATATCCATAAAATAATCTCATCTTCTGAAGCCTCAAGTTATAGAGAATCTTCTGAAGCCTCAAGTTGCAAAGAATCTTCTGAAGCTTGGTATTTTAAATTTTGAGAAATTTGCCCCAGAGTGAAAATTGCCCACTGTGGCTAAATCGATAAAGTTGGATCTACCAAGTTTGTAGCGAAACTATATTTCACAAAACCTCAAATATCGTACCTCAAAGATTTTATGGAACTTGAAGCTACGCATCGAAATCTAGTTTTTATATAAATTTGTTAGGCTGAATTGTCTCTATAACATTATAAGCCTAATTTTGGCAATATACAATATTTTGAATCTTATTCATGTCAAAAATGTCAACATTTGCTCGAAATTTTCCATAAATACATGTTTTGTCCGTACCTCACATATAGGTGGCGCCAAAAACATGACTAACCGTGGATATGGTTTGTGTCGTTGATATGTATATTCGTACATAAAAAATACATCAAATAATAAGGTTTTTTCTACCTTAAAAAAAATTCATTTAAAGAAATTGTCCTAATTTTATGTAGCGAAATGTCATTGTTTTGAAGACATTTTTTTGGTCGATGACCTTTTGGATTATTTACTTGTGTGTAGAGGACCAGTTGCGTTACCTACTCTTAGTTATCTCATTATCTCATAAGTAGACTATCCTATTGCTTATCTATTCCTTAGTAGGCGGGCAATTGGGTTATCTACTCCTTAGTTGCCGATATGTTAGGTTATCTAATGGGTTGAAGATGGCCAGTTGCTTTATCTACTCCTTAGTAGGCGATCCTTTTGTTTATATATTTCCTTAGCAGGCAGCCAGTTGGGTTATCTACTCCTTAGTTGACGACATGCAGGTATATCTACTCCTTAGTTGACGACATGCAGGTATATCTACTGGATAGTAATTGAGTAACTCACATTTAGGTGGCGTCAAAATCATGCCTCTGACCGTGGATTTGAGTTGTGTCTTTGCTAATTACAGTGTGCTCGAAATGGACACTTTAAAAATGTAACATAAATCAGAACCATTTCGACATTGCTGAAGCCCATTGTGCTAGCCACTTTTCTAGGTTAGCTCTTGTTTTCCACAAAGTTTGCAAGGAAATCATAGAGGTTAGTTGTCTCGGAGGTGATTTTAAAGTGGAAGGCTACGGAATACACGCTTCGTTCCAAAGAACGAAATAAAGTGAACCCTTCGGGAATTATTTTTCTCAAGTCGTCTACGCTTCTTACCCCCTTACCACTGAAAAAGTGCAATCAAATCTTACCATATGTCAAACGTCATACAAACATTTTTAAATTATGAAAAATTAACAGGTTTCATAATTTAGCAGCTTTTGTTGGTTACCTTTGAAATTTCCATTGACACTAAACAAAAAAAAGTAAAAAAATTTAAAAATGATACTACAATTATTTTTTGCTATGAGCAGATAAATACACAAATTATGTAATAACTCCAAATATGCTTAATTTTAATAAAAAAGATGAGAAACGATGCCTACTAAAAATGTCAATGATATGTATGTATAAGATTTCGTTTAAATTTTTCAGGGGTAAGGAGATGAGAAGCGTGGACGACTTTTTAGAGAGAAATAATTCTCCAAAAATTAAATTTATTTCGATCTTTTGACTGAAGCATTTATTCCGAAGTCTTCCACTCCAAAATCACCAAAGAGATATGTACCTCTCTGATTTTCCAACAAACTTTGTGGTCGAATGTCGCGAAAACATGAGCTAACATAGAAAAACGGCTAATGCCACTGGATTCAGCATGGCCGAAATAGGTCTATCCATAGGGTCTCCTTTCTGTTAAATTTTTGGACTAGCACAATTTTATATTTTAATTTAAGTTCCCGTACATACAAAATTTACTTAATATTAAAGATTCCTCATTTAAAGTTGTGAAATGTCCTTAGTTTAAATTTATGGAGCAAAAATCTTTAAATTTATGATAATATTTTTAGGTTGAGTAACCTACAACTTATTTGAGGGCTAGTTGGGTTATGTACATCTTACTTGACGACAAATTGGGTTATATACTCCTTAGTAAAGATACACTTGGGTTATCTACTCCTCAGTAAAGATATACTTGGGATATCTACTCCTTAACAGGTGACCTGTTGGGATATTGAGTCCGTAATAGGCGGCCTGTTGGGATATCTACTCCTTAGTAGGCGGCCAGGTGGGTTATCTACTCCTTAGTAGAGTGCCAGATGGGTTATCTAAACTTTAGTGGACGACCAGTTGGGTTATCTATTCCTTAGTAGGTGACCAGTTGGGTTATGTATTTCTTAGTTGATGACCTGTTGGGTTATCTACTCCTTAGTTGACGACCAGTTGGGTTATCTACAGTTTCGTAGATGAGTACCGCGCATTAGGTGGTGTCATTGACCGTGTATTGGCTTTGCGTCTATGCTCCTTAGTTAATGACCTGTTGGGTAATCTACAGTTTAGTAGATGAGTACGGCATATTAGGTCGTGACAAAATCATGCCTCGACCATGGATTGGGTTTGTCACATAAAAAATACAATAAATAATATAATTTTTCGTACTTTAAAGAAAGTAAATTTACCTAATATTAAAAAAAATCGTCATTTTAACTGGTGAATGCCCTTATTTTAAATGTATGGAGCAAAGTCTTTAAATGTATGATAACATGTGTTCAGTGCGATTGTCCCTCTAGCACTATGAGTTTTTTCAACGTTCAAACGTATTAAATATTTATACTTAAACTTTGGCCTTTAAACCAAAAATCTATTTCTATCGCTAGTCAAAGGTAGCACGCCTAAAAATAAACTGAATAGCGGGAACTTTTTCCACTTAAGTACTCGTATGGCTAGTCCTATATTAAAATAACACTAATACTGAATATGTATTTTTGTCTGCAGTTTTACGCATATTCCTCTTAACAAACCAGAGGTTATTTTCAAAGAAAAATAAAGACAAACATAGAAAACAAACAGCAAAGAGATTGGCCTTCCAACTGTCATGTCACAGTTCTGTTGTCAATCAATTACCATAAGTATTTTTTGGTTTCCAAATCGGAATTTCATTTTCTTCCAAGTCAGCTAAGGTCCTCTACATCTCACATCTCCTACATATGTGTTTCTTTCAGGTTGTTTACCTGGTCTGAAAGGTATGTATCACCAACCAACCAACATAATCCCTCCATGACTCAGGATCCGACGAGACTGACACGTTACGGGTATTGTGTAGCTTACCGACCGAAATACGGGCTGCCTGGCCGGCTGGATGAATGAATGGCTGACTGACTCTTCATTAAAGGTGTCGCAAAATGTCATATTTCATCGGCTATATTTATGGATGTAAGGAGGGTGTTGGCGGAAAGTAGTTTATATGATACACAGAAAAGAATGTTGTCATACATTTAAAGATTGGCATCAAAGATGTCCCTAATAAGTACATTTTGTACTTTATTTATTGAAAATGTCATAAACATGAAGTAAATTGTAATAAACCTACGAGAAATTAAGTGACGATTTACCTGAATCTACTGATTCTGAATTCTTAATTATTAGATTTATTTATATATTTACTCTTATTATTATGTTAACTTTATACTAATATTTTGTATGGAATCTTATATGGATGTACTTGGTTTGTAATACGAATATTTGGCCTTATGTATGCAATGTATGCAATAAATGAAATGATTCCACTACTGGTGTAATTGGGAACTCTTCTGATATGATGACGTTGGCCATTTGTATCAATAAATTAGGTTTAATGCACCAACAATATTGCTAGATGTTGTACGAGTATATCATCGTACGACTACGTCATAGAAATCTACTACTTACCAGTAGACCAGTTGGGTTATCTACTTATTAGTAGAGGACCAGTTAAATAAGCTACTCTTTTGTTGACGATCAGTTGGTTTAACTACCCCTTAGTAGCGGAGCAGTTGGGTTATCTAGTTAATAAAATACCAGATGGGTTATCTACTCCTTAGTAGATAACCAGTTGGGTTATCGCCTCCTTAGTAGATGACCAGGTGGGTGGTGGACGATCATGGGTTATCTACTAATTAATATAAGACCAGTCCTTTGTGGGCGATCCGCTGGTTTACTTTCTCCTTATTAGGCGGTTAGTTTGTTTATCTATTTCTTAGTAGATGACCGTTCGGGTTATCTACTCATTGTTGGGCTGCCAGTTGACTTTTGTACTCCTTAGTTGACGACTTGTTGGGTTTGTGACAAGTTTTGTCTCTATTATTCCTTAGTAGGGGTCCACTTTATCCTATATAAAATACCAGTTTGTTTATCTACTCCTAAGTAAAAGTCCAGTTGGGTTTTCTACTCCGTACTTAACGACCAGTTGGGTTAACTACCCCTGAGAAGAGTAACTGTTGGGCTACAGACTAGTTAATAGATGTCCAGTTGTGCTATGTACTCATTAGTTGGAGGTCTTTTGTTCATATATTCCGAAGTAGGCGGCCTGCCTGGTTATCTACTACTTGCTTGACGTCCTGTTGAATTATCTTCTGCTTCGTAGATGACCAGTTGGGCCGCCTTATTAGGCGGCCAGTTAGGTTATCTAGTCCTTAGATTACGACCTGTTGGTTTATCTTCCCATCGGTAGAGGATTAATTGGGTTATCTATGCTTTCGTTGACGCACAGTTAGGTTAATCCGATTGTCTACTCTTTAGTTGACGATCATTAGTTGGACGTGTTTTTTTTTCACATATTCTTTAGAATGCTGGGTTATCTACTACTTACATGACGACCTGTTGTGTTATCTACTGCTTAGTAGATGTCCAATTAGGTTATCTAATTATTATTAGGAGGACAATTAGGTTATCTACTCCTTAGTTGACGAACTGTTGGGTTATATTCTGCATTGTAGATGAGCAGTTGTGGATGAGCATATATTCCATAGTAAGTGGTCCTTTTGTTTCTCTATTCCTTAGTAGGTGAACTGTTGGGATATCTACTCTTTACTTGACGAGCTGCTGGGTTATATACTGCTTTGTAGATGACTAGTTGTATTATCTAATCCTTATTAGGTGGTCAGTTAGGTAATCTACTCCTTAGTCGCCGACCCGTTGGGCTATCTGCTGCTTAGTAGATCACCAGTTGTGCTATCTACTCCTTACTAAAAGATGATTTAGGTTATCTACTTCATATGTATTAGGTAATCCTTTTGTTTACCTATTCCTTAGAAGGTGACCAGTTGGGTATATACTCCTTAGATGACGCGCTGATGGGTTATCTGCTGCTTAGTAGATTACTAATTGGATTATCTACTCCTCAGTAAACGACCAGTTATCTATTTCTTAGTAGATGACCTGTTGGAACCAGTTTTCGAAATTTAACAATAGAAAGAGAGATATTTAATTGTTTTCAAATATACTTATGATGTGTCTAACATTGAAGGGTCGGGTACTGTAGGTATTATTTTAGACAAGTACTTGGATATGCCATAAGATTGCAATTCAACACCGTGTTAAAATTACAAGTTGTTTTCATATAAAGGGGCAAGCATTGTTCTCTGATCCTTATTCTCAGTGAACCTAAAACGCTTTTAGTTCTGTATGTATTCACTTTCAAGGATTAGCGGCATCTTTGGCACCTATTTTTATATTTATGACACACTTTTTTGTCTGTGTATGTACCTATCTACTACGAGGCGACGTTCGCCAATGTATCTCTATGTGCTACGTTGAGTTTCGTCATAAAAATTCATTTGAATTCCTTTTTATGAGGTCATAAATTCTCAGCATTCCTTTGGTAAACCACACGTGGCAGTCTGTTCCAACATAAACTTACAAAAATGAATGACTGAATGAATGGCTGCTGCGATGCTTTCCAACAATTTATCTGTTGGCGTCATTAATTTACCTGAACCTGCTGTACCTTTGGTCTGATGATGACTATCCATCCTCCATTCCTTTTTGTTTTCTTCCAATCCCCTTCATCAAAATGTAAAGTTGTCTTTTCTTGAAGTAAGTTCTTAAGTTTAGTTTTTTCTTGTCTGGCTTTGTGCCCAAAAGTACGTCTGTGAATACATAATTCTGTTGAAACAATAGGCAAAGTTTGTTAACCAAAAAAAAAAAGTTTTGCAAAAAAAGGAAAACAAATCTTCATGGAATTTGTCTATACGTAATACAGATGTGAGTTCCCCCCTCGAAACTTTCACAATGACAAATTTTGATGCTTAAGAGACCGCACACACAACTAAACTTTTGATTAATTACACTAGTTAAAAAATAAATATTTTTTTTAATACATTATTTTTTGCGTGCATTGATGTATTAAGTTTATTAAAAATAGGAACAACCATTTTTATTCCCTCACCTTAGAGAGGAGGGTATATATCATTTTCTACGAGTCAAAAGTGTAACACATCGAAGGAGTGACCTAAGACCCTGAGTATGTTAGGCGGATATCCGTTTTGGGTAATTTTACATTGCCGTCCGTCCGTCTGTCTGGCTCCTGGCTGGTGCGCACGATAACTCTCGATAGGAGTAACAGATTGACTTCAAATTTGGTATGTGGTAATATTTTCTTCTATCTCCGGCTATGTTCGAAGATGGGCCATATTGGTCTACTCCTTCTACACCATTTCCAAATGTAGTTCAGAAAAAAGCAATTTAAATTCAGAATTCGTCAACTGAAATTCAGAAATTCCATTTGAAATTCAGAACTCGTCACTTGAAATTCAGAAATTCCATATGAAATTCAGAACTCGTCAAAAAAGCAATTTAAATTCAGAATTCGTCAACTGAAATTCAGAAATTCCATTTGAAATTCAGAACTCGTCACTTGAAATTCAGAAATTCCATATGAAATTCAGAACTCGTCACTTGAAATTCAGATTTTCTATTTGAAATTCAGAACTCGTCAATTGAAATTCAGAAATTCCATTTGAAATTCAGAAGTCGTCATTTGCAATTCAGATTTTACATTTGAAGTGCAGAACTCCTCAATTGAAATTCAGAATATCCATTTGTAATTCAGAATTCGACATTTGAAATTCAGAACTCGACATTTAAAATTCAGGATTTTTCACTTGAAATTCAGAACTTTTCATTTGAAATTCAGAAACTATTTATTGAAATTCATAATTTCTATTTGAAAACAAGAAAATATTTTTTTTCATGGTTTTCTCACTTTGGAGTTGAGCTGAAGATCAAAGAGTTTTTTGTAAGTCAAGCAAGGTGTTTTGAATAGTCAAGTGAGAAGAAAACGTCCTTGAAATCCAACACCAACGGAGTGGTTAGTCAAATCCTCGGATGCAGTATAGAGTGATCAAAACCGGTTTAAAATAAACCGGCCCACCGGTTTTTTGCTTCCACCGTCCCCGGTTTTTTGCTTCCACCGTCCCCGGTTTTTCTCAAAACCATGAATTTCGAACAACCGGTGCAACCGGTTTTTTGGTTTGTTTCCACCGGTTTTCCGGTTTTTTTATTATCACTAAAATATTAAAAATTATTTACAACTTTATATACAAAATATCACAAATTAAGATAATAATATGAAAGATCTCCTTATATGGCCTAAAAAGACTCGGCAACTTTGCTAGAATACGAAGCCATTCACCAATTTCTATACAAATTACAAAAATTTAAAGAAAATAAATGATTCATACGCGCAGAAGTTATGTGAAAAGTAAACGCATTCTCCCACTTCCAAACCGAAACAAAAACAAGTAAGAAAATTTCAATTGGGTAAACCGACTAGTGTATACTCTTATATATTTATATACTCGTATATACCCACCTGCACTAAAGTGTGTATATAAAATATATATGTATAAAGATTTAGTACCTCTATTAAATATTCTATTTAATACCCCGAAATATTAATATTTTCTTGACTGAACTACATAAGGGGAATTTCATGTCAAGTGGGTTAATTTTTAAAAGGGATGTCTTCTGTCTGGATGAAAATTGCACCAAGTAGCCCTATCAGATAGTAGTTATGTGACACAATTCCAACGAGATCGGTTAATTACTTTCCGAGTTGGAGGGTGTCAAATATTGACATTTTTGTCAAACGGTTGTTTTTCCCATCTGAAATGCTAAAATGTTTGGTTGAACGTTAATTTTTTTTCAGAGGTTTATATTTATTTTGATAGATCAACAGGTCCCATCCCATTAATAGGTCACAAAGCTTTTAAAGGAAATTATCTAAGCTTTCTTTTGAGCAAAAAATCAAAAATTAAAACAGGTTTTTACCAAAATTTCAAAAAAGTTTAATTTTGCAAAAAAGTAATGAAAATATATTTGCTAATTTTTGTAAAAGGTTGAAGAAAAGACTATCGATAACACTTTTGGAAAATGTTTTTTAATACAATAGCTAATTAGTTATAAGTATGAGATAAAAGGACCGTTTGACTCAAATGACAATATTCATCACAATCCAACTCATAACTACTATCCAACAGGACTAAATTTGGTGCAAGATTCCTGATCAGAAGACATCGCTTTTAAAAATTTAATACTAAAAAATCGCCTTTTTTGTTATTAAAAAGGAAAATGTTTTTCAAACGGCAATTTTCATACTGTTTTGTTATGCCGAAAAAAAACGTTTCTACCGGTTTCCCCGGTTTTCTTCGAAGAAAAAACCGTCCACCGGTTTTTTTATAACTTAAATAAACCATCCACCGGTTTTTTATTTAAAAAAAAAAACCGGTTTTTTGATCACTCTAATGCAGTAGCGTTGTTTTTTTAGCCTACGGTCCACTTGTTATTACTTGTATTAGTATCAAAGTTAATTAAAATTTACATATGGGAAATACTTTGAATTAGGAACTATCTCAAGTCATAGGAACATTTTGCAATGGATTTGACTGAAGTGAATTACGATTTGAATCTGACTCGAGAAAGAGCTCATCCAATCATCCGCTTTCATATGAGTCATTGTCAAAGACTTCCCTAATTCTGACAATTCACTACACTCTTTTGCATAGAAGCTGGTTTCATTTACACCACTTAAATCCTAATCCACGACCAGCTATGCTTTATCTGGCTGAAGATGTATGTATGTGACACTAAGCCTACATACTTAATTTCAAATTAAAATGTTCTGAAAATCTAATTTCTGAATTTCAAGTGAAGAATTCCGAATTTCAAATGAAATGTTCTGAATTTCAAATGAAAAATTCTGAATTTCAAATGTCGAGTTCTGAATTTCAACTGCCGAATTCTGAATTACAAATTGATATTCTGAATTTCAATTAAGGTGTTCTGAATTTCAAATGTAAAATCTGAATTTCAAATGACGATTTCTGAATTTCTAATGGAATTTCTGAATTTCAATTGACGAGTTCTGAATTTCAAATGGAAATTCTGATTTTTAATTAACTGATTCTGAAAATTAAATGGAAAATCTGAATTTCAAGTGACGAGTTCTGAATTTTTTGCTATAATGTAGTAGTTTTAAAGTAAATAAATTCTAGCTGCGAATTTGGCTACAATAAATATTTTAATTTGTTATTTTTTTCGTGAAACTTTGGTTATATCTGAACCAAATATTTTAAAAATCATTGTGGAAAAATTCTTATTTCGAATTGAATGAAAATCAAAAGAAGATATATTTGAAGTCATTTTTGCACTATTTGCGTATTTTACTAGCAACTATTCAAAAAGGATAATTTAATCCTTGCTGCAATTTCAGCGATTACATGCATTAATGTAAAACAAATTAGAAGTATATTGAGAAAAATGTGGTTGAATTCCATGGGCAGTTTTATAAAATATTGTATTTTTCAATTTCAGAATATGTGGGAGGAGAGGGTGTCCTGTGACGGATTTGGTGCAAAATTAGTTTTTAACTTATTTCGTATTGTACTCCTTCCATTTTTGGCCACCCGTACAGAGAAATCACGACACTGTGCGCCGTGGAGACTGTATTTTATATTCTATCAGTACGAAATTCGGAAGAAAGAGGTTTCTTATTACATGAATCGGTTCAGATTTATATATAACCTCCATATTGTTTTTTTTTTATTTTCATATATAATATAGAACGTCACATCTCAAAATATATTTTTTTTTTGAGGTGGTCACACTAATTTATCCTACATTTAAATATCTACAAGCTAATCTATGATAGGGCTGATTCCTGAAAAGGACAACAATAATTGGCGCACTTCAGAAGTTAAGTTAAGTCAACCCATGTTGTCGAATAGTTATTTTTGTATAGATATTTTAAATCAAACTTTAGTGAAATGTTGTACTTTACTTCCGATCAAAATTTGGCAGAAAGATGTTCCTCAATTTAAGAATGAGTATGGTCTCATTTAGCGATAATCGGTTCAGATTTAGATATATCAATATATATATGTTCCTACCTATTTACCAATAGTTCGTCGTCTCGGACCGACTTATTGCCTTTCCTCACTTGTTAACTTGCCTGGAATTTAGAAGTTTACCCAGCCATTTTTGGCGAGATCACGCCTACGGACACCAAGGACGCTGTTATCAAACAAATATCAATCTTCTGTTTATTACGTTATTTTGATGAAGCAATCAATCTACTTATACATATATACATAGTTCTCTATGTTTACAAATATTAATACATAATTTATAACTTAATACTAAATATATTTTTAAGTACATTTTTTTCAGTGCACATATTAAATGATCCTTTTTTAATAACATTTATTTTCATTTGCTCTATAAAATACCAATGTCTTTAATAAAGTCTGAAAATGAATATGGGAGTGTTAAAATGCCATATTTCTTCTTTGTTTGTATTTTTTCGGAGAACAGGATTTTTTCTATGAACACACACAAAATAAGTACATACACAGACATTCTTTCGTTTGTAGTTGTTGTGCAAATATTCCTGCCTTTTATGCATTTTATTTGTAGTTACATTGGCGTCCTTAAATTAAGTGGAATATATCCTCTGTTTGTTGTCACATAAACTTGCCACACAATTTCTTTCGTTGTGGCCATAAATTTAAGTTTTTTATTGGGCAAGAGCAAGAGAGAGAGAGACACTATTTGATGGCGTTGTTAGTTAAGCAAATGTGGCTAAAAGTCACATTTAATGTGAGCTTCATTGCTGTATTTTCAACTCGAATATATTGCAACATAAAACAGTCAAAATAAGTATCAAATACCAAATAGCACAAAACACATAGTAAACTTTATTGTACTCGTATCCCTCTCAATTTTACTCGGTGATAGCAGATCACAGGTTGGGGGATGGGTTGGGGGGAGAAGTATGGTGGACTGGATTGAGAAGGCTTCTGACATGACCTGATACGAGCATACAAAATTGCTAGAGATTGGGCTCAATGTGTGGTGGTTGAGATGAATTTACGGACTTCACAGACGTCGTATAAATTAATCGAATATTGCCCTAAAACTATAATTGAACAAATTAGACCGAGGACAAGGGTAAGAAGGTTCGCGAGCTCACGTAGTCATAGTCACATTGTATGTGAAAGGACATTTGGGATACAGGATCTGCTGAAGTGCACGTACGTCGAGCAAAAACTTTCTGACAGTAAATGGTCGTCGAGAGAGACGAAATTATGGTGCAAATTACAGTCTGAAAATTAATAATATTTAGAAGTTTATTACAAAATTTTACGAGTGAAATTAAGAAATAAAAGAATATTCATTAAATAGGAATAGTCACACCGTAAAATTTGGCTATTAAAGCGTATTTTTATTGCTGACAGACAGATGGACTGATTTGTACATTAAACCCCCACATATTCATCACCCTATGAATGTAGTGTATAAGAAACACATTTTTTTAAGTGATGTATAAATGTGTTGCAATGTATGGATGGACGAATAGATGGACATACTTTTATAACTGAAGCAGAAGATGGACTTATTCACCAACGATCAGACAACAGAAGGGCTAAAAATGTACGAACAGAAAAACAAGGCCAAATAATATGTAATATTTTAGCTGAAGCAGAAGGACATAACAGAAGGAGCAACAAACAGATGGACAGTGAAAAAACTGTTAAAACTTAATAAATTGAAACATTTTTATTTCAATTAACACAGTTTTAAGCCATTCTAATATAAATATTTACCCAACATTCAAATGTATAGAAAAAATTATATAGACTTTTGAAAACTTTACAAACTTGAGATATCAATGGCTTATAATTCCAAAACTATAAAGGATTTTCCAACAAGAGGTGTTATTTTGGTATTCAAAGGAAAATGCAATTTTTTGAGATAAATGATCGGATGTTTATGTCATAATAAAGAGGAAGGTATGCCGTTAATAATGAAAAACAACATCAGCCAAATGGCCACCACGACCACGCTTACAGGACCATATTCTTTTCATGAAATTTTCCATAACCAAATCGCAAAGTGGCTGCCCTATGTCCTCGATAGCCTCACGAATTCTATCTTTGAGGCCTTGAATCGACGCTGGGCTGTTGGCGTAGACCTTATCTTCACGTGGCCCCAAATGAAGAAGTAGCAAGGTGTTAAATCATAAGATCTCGGTGGCCAATTGTGATCACCTCTTCGAGAGATAACACGGTCTGGAAACTTTTCCCGTAACAGAGAAATGGTTTCGTTGCTTGTGTGTCACGTAGCGCCGTTTTGTTGAAAGTAAACGTTGTCCAGACCAATACCATCCAACTCCGACCATAAAAAAACCATTAATCATCTCTCGATAGCGCAATCCATTCACCGTAAGTGTTGGAAAACCCTTTACCTCTGATCCCAGATGAACTAGCCATATGGGGTTCGATGAGCCTGTGATAGCATACTTTTGACCCTACCGGTCAAAAGTCCGTTTTAGGGATATGGTTCATCGGGCAAAGTTTCTTATGATCCCTAGAATACGAGTTTCCTTGTCACTTGAGCGATTTGTTGCCTCCCCACAAATCGACCCGCTCTAACGGACATACATATATCTGAACTGATAGACAGAAGGGCCGGGCAACAAATAGCCGGAGAGATAGATGAGCGGATTTACAGATGGACGGATGGACCGATTGTTGCTAAGACAGATATGCAGACATACTGGGAAATTAATGGACGAACAAAAGAATAGAAAAACGGACAGACAGACGAATGATCGTACGGAAGGTAAGCGAATACTTGGAAATATAGACAGTCGGTGGACTCTCTTTGTTTAATACCCCGAATGGTAATATGAACTAGTACAAAATTACAAATGGATGGACAGACAGATGGTCTGCTAGACATAAGAGCCGGGTGACGAATAGGAGGAAAAACAGATGAGCAGGCTTACAGATGTACGGACCGACCGACTGATCAATCGATGGACGGATAGAGCGATTGTTGTACAGACAGACTGAGAAATGGATGTTCGGACAAATGGATAGAAATCCGATGAACTGTCGGACGGAAGACAAAACAAATCTTAGCCGGTGGATCGTCCTTGTGTTAAATTGTTTAATAACCCCCAAAAATAATAAGAACTTGTATAAAACTTCAGAATTCGCTACACCGAGAAAAATTTCGGTCTTTGATTCGAAGTACGTTCAAAATAACTATCGATACCTCCATTTCACAATATACTCGTATTAAATCGAAGCAGGTCCTTTTTCAGTTTTTTAAATAGCAAAATGCGGAATGGATATTTTCTGCAACTTTTTGTAGCGATTTTCAATAGCTTAGAATCCCTGTTTATAACGGGTTTTCCAATAGGGATGATATGATTTTGAAGTGACGTTATGGTCATTTGTAATATGTCATGATCTGTCATTTGTTTTTCACTGTATTCAGTAGTGTTTACAATTTCATCATGGAGAGATATACACAAGAACAACGTTTACAAATTATTCAGTTTTATTATCAAAATAATCGTTCTCCAATTGAAACTTTTCGTGCGCTAAGTCCATTTTTTTTTTTTTTTTTTTTAATATTCTTTATTTGCAATCTATTATATAATATTAAGCAAATTGTATGATGGTTTATAAAAATAACAGATGTTACGATTCCTTCTTTGGAATAGTAACTATTAACTTATATATAACTAACAATTAGAATATATAGAGATCAAGTTTATTAAATTAGATTTAATTTAATTTCGAAATGGGAGATCCAGGACATCATATCTCTTCAATCGCCGGACATCATTACTTTCATCTAGCAACATTATTGCTAACGGGTTTGTGTGATAACTTAATCTTTGGAGATATTTAACGCTGTATTTGTTGATCTCGGTTTTGACAAATGGGATGTTGAGATCATTGTGAATAGTTTTATTTGAGACGAACCATGGTGCCGATGTGATACTTCGTAGGATTTTCGATTGAATTGTTTGAATTAGTTTAATGTTTGTATTACTGCAGGTTCCCCAAAGATGAATACCGTAGCTCCAAATGGGCTTTAGAATGGACTTGTATAACAAAACTTTATTTTCTAAACTTAACTCTGATTTTGGTCCATTTTTTTAAAATCTAAAAAAAAAAAGAACACTTTGAAATGGACCTACGACCTTGACACCCATACGCAATATTTTAGCTCTCGTTAAGAGCTATCTTTTTGCCATTGACCGATACCCGATCCGACGTACCGTTAAGGAGCTAGAGCAAAAATAAACTTTCCGCTCACATTTGAAAATTATGCTAAATCCATTTTTTTTTTAAATTCAAGAAAAAAACCCCTTTCCAGTCGACCTACGACCTTGACACCCATGAACAATATTTTAGCTCTCGTTAAGAACTACCTTTTTCCCATTGATCGATTGTGTGGCTACGTGCCACACAGCAAATGAAACAATTGAATTGTTGCGAGAAAAGTTTGGAGATTCGATTATTTTAAGAAATTGTGATATTGAATGGCCTCTAAGAAGTTGTGATTTAACACCATTAGACTATTTCTTATGGGGTTATTTGAAGTCATTGGTTTTTCGAAATAAACCAGACTCTCTTGAAGCTTTACAAGTGAATATTGAACGTGCCATTCATGAAATACGACTTGATTTAGTGGAAAAAGTTCTCGAAAATTGGGTTCATCGAATTCGTTCCTGCAGAAGAAGTAGTGGATGACGTATTATTTAGAACTTAATTGTATCGATTGTACTTCACATTAAATAAAAAAACTTTTGAATTTCCTTAACAATAAGTGTGTTGTTTTTTTCAAAGAAATCATATCACTCTTATTGGAAAACCCTGTAGTAAGAACTGCCTAGCTCCTGAAAATCAACCACAACCTCCGCCTCTTCATACTGGCAAATATTTTTCCGCCGAGCCATTTTTTCAAGTTTGGAAACAAAAAATAATCCGAGGGAGCTTAATCTGGCGAATAAGGTGCGTGCTGAAGCAATACGAACCTTAATTCATTGATTTTGGCCATCGCAATAGTGGATGTGTTTTTTTTAGCCATTCTTGGCGTGGACATCTCATGTAGTCGACCACTGCGGTGTTCGTCTTGGCAGCTCGTACAACACCGTTTAAACTCTGCTACTCAATATTTTATAGTTGTAAACGGAGATACAGACTCCCCCAAAGTAGAACCTAGCTCGGTTTTAATATTGGTTGGACTGAGAACTTTCAAATGAAAATATTTTATTACACATCGTTGATCAATTTTTTCCATGTTTATAAAATCGTTTACTTTTGAGTGCTCAAAAAAACTAAACAACATGGCGCCTTGAAACTTAAAACATATGTTTTAGAACGTTGCCAATTTTCGCGAAAGTATTTTCTTCAAACTATTGCCGATATCTCTGTCCGCCGTGTTATATTTCCGTACTTATACTTTAGAACAAATATGCCTTTCCTGCAAAGCATTAACATTTACAAGATGGATATAAACAATATTGAATTTTTACAAGAAACTTTAAGAAATCAGAAACACACTAAAAATAATTATTGGAGTGACTTTCGACATACGAGTATATAAAAAATTATTTTCCCCAAAAAAGTATTGTTCGTGTAATATACTGGATAATTGATTTTTCCTCATCGTTTGTTTTCTAAAGATGTCAACTAGTTTCGCTTCTTCTGAGCACCTTTTATTAGTCACTTTTCTATCTACATGGAACTATTTATTTCGCCAGTCCAAATGAACCAACCATTTCACTAACTCTGGTGACAAACAGATGGTGCTTAAAACTATAAAAGTCATTGTAACAAAATTATTGAATTACCTTCAGCTAACGAAGTGGGTGGCGCGTAGGTCCCGGTACATCAGGAGACAATTAATACTAAACATCTGGGATGCGATGACGATGCACTACATTAACCACCTGAAGTGGATAGTCCAAAGGATCAAATTTTCACTATCACTAGCGATGTAAGTGCAACAAAATCCCCAGTGTTGGTGGAACACATCATCTCCTTCCACCCCATATACTCGTAATTGTGCGGTCTAATGCAACATAGTTTCTAACTAAAAATACACGCACGCGCTGAGAAATTGTGTGCGGGGCTATAGCCTCTTTTACGATGTGTGACACATTTTGCAACCACAATATTTGCGTCATATTTTCTAAATATGTAATCGACCTTTTTTGTTGTTTTGCTGTTGTTTTTGTGTTATTTTCGTAATTTATTTAATACTGACTCTATTGGAACGTAGAAGCGCATGTTGCCTTTGCTTTGCAAGTCATATTTTATTTAATTTTTGTGTAATCAGAGCTTTCATTATTGGACATTGTGAAAATGCTTACGGCGACGACGACGACTACGGCAATGAGTGAGTGAGTGAGTATAACATTTGTAGACACAATTTAATTATAATTGACAATTGCCAATTTCCAAATTGATTTACATAAATTACAATGTACTATTTTTGTTTCTTTGTGATTGCAAATTATAAAACGAATTTGAATGTATGTCACCGAATGTAATATTGCCATCGATTTTTGAATGGAAATGGAAACCTGCAAATGAACTCATCTGGTGTCTAATGTTTAACTATGACAATTCCGAAATTAGAATAGTGTTATTCTTGGAATTAATTGGTAAACACTCGAGAAAATAAATTCGAAAATTAGTATGATATTCAACCAGAGAGTGTAGAAATAAAGCTAAGTCGTTTAGACAATTACAATGCAATTTCATACACTTTAGAAAAGCACGGAATTTCTTATTTTTTGGTTCCAATATATCATACAGGTACAGATCTATCAGGTTGACATAGTAAGCAGTGAACAATTTTCTTATGTCTGTCCTTCCTCATGTCTATCCTTCCTTCTGTCTATCATTCCTCCTGTCTATCCTTTCTTCTGGCAATCTTTCTATCCTCCCTTCTGTAAGTTGCTTTTGTCCGTTATTTATTTTTGGGTGTACCATTTGGTGCATTGTCCTAATTACAAAACCATTTACAAGCACTAAGATTAAATTTGTGATTCATTAATTGTGCTTAGGATGGTAATTCTAAACTATGGCTGATATGTACGAATATGTATGCAAATTTCAAAATTAATTGCTTCACATAATAGTCTGTACGTGTAAAATGACTTATAGGATTACGGGTAATTTGTATAATGGAAATGGTTTAAACTAAGTATGAGTAGAGATTTTAAACATTAATCAAAGATAGTTGATTAAATCGTTTTATTAAAATACATAGAAATATAGAAAATCATTTTCAAAAAAGAAATTATTATAATAACACTGTACAACAATTTCAAACTTTTTTCAAAATAACAGGGTTATGTCAGTGGATTCTGGTAGCTGAGACCTAAACAATATAGACGTGTATCGGCGTTTTGAAAGATCACATCGGAATTTTATTTTAGGGGGGTTAAAGTTTCCCCCCTTTGCTTGTTCGTGCAGAATATCGGTATATAAAACTATGTGTTCTGTTCATCTGACGTGTAGGGTATCTTCAGCAACTTTGTAGCAAATGTTAAGGCCTATATTTTTGTGGAATATATTAACCCTCTAGATTCCCCCCATAACGGTGATTTTTGCCTATATTTTAACAAATCCTAAAAAACCTCTAAAAATGCGTGGGGCTGGGTGGAAATGTTCTACAAAAAGGTTGGCCATAAAATTTTACTATATATGTCAGAACATACCAAAGCCAAAAACTGAACACAAATACCAAAAAACCGGACAAATTCAAGATTACCTGTTAAGGGTTAATTTAGATATTATATAGTGTTAGTACCAAAAAGGCCTTTCAAAATTGGATTTTTCGGAGTTGATGTGAGTGATGCAAAAAAAAGAATGATTTTATTTTACAATTAAATACATTATTTTATATTAAATTTTACTTCAGGTCTGTAAACAAAAAAATCTATTAATAAGGCATACGAGTATACAAGGAGAAATACCATGGATGGTAACCCTACCATGGTGAAGGTGTGAGAAATTTGTGTCGGTCTATAATTTCAATAAAAATAAAAACAATGAACATCAATTAAAAATAAAACAAAAACAAAAATATTGCTGTACACTTATTTTATAATGTGTAAAATCTACAATAGTTTAAACTTATAAAAAAGGAGAACTTGATTTAAAATCAAAAAGTTTGTTTGCATAATCTGTCATGTAACCGAAAGACAGACGTAAAGCGTGGACTAAAAAAAATAAAAAAAGATTCACATTTGAGCTTGGAAAACAAAAGTAAAGAGTAAATCAAAAATTAAAATAATAGTAGTGCTTGTACCACATTTTCCTATATTTAAAACTGGAAAAATGCCAACAAAAACGGATTCCCAAAACTTTGCTGCTCAATTGAAAACTGGGATTAAGGAAATAAACTTGAATATAGATGAGAAGTTTAAAAACCATCAACAATTTACCGAAAACTACGTAAACCGCATGATGAAAGACTTTGAGGTTAAGTTTGACGAGTTGGTGTTAAAAGTAAAACAAGAATTTGTTTCAGAAGTTAACAAAATTAAGTCTGACGTCAGTCACTGTTACGAATTCATCAAACAAATAGACAAAGGAACTTCTAACAAATTAAGCGAATTTGAAAAATCTCATGATGCTCTGCTGAAACGCTGGAATCGGCCAGACATTGTTGTAACTGGGCTCCCTAAGAAGACTCCGAATATTTCTGCTTGTATTCTAAACATTGCTAAATTTTACAATGTGCCCCTAACTAAAGATGGTATAAGCCAATCTATAAGTATGAAAAATGATACCGAGATATTGGTCAAATTCCATTCCATAGATACCCGAGATGCTTTAATGAAAAACTATTACAAAAAACGAGACTTAAAATTAAAAGATGTTTTGAAGTTTGGTGTCCAGGATGGTGATCATGCCGGTATGGAGCAAAACTCGAATGCAGAAAATGGAGGGCTGCCTCAAGAAGTGTCTGATATTGATGCACGAGTTTACTTAAGTGACCACCTTACTCCAATGGCAAGCAAACTGTGCTACATTTGCCGGAAATTAAAGCGCGATAAGCGGATAAGTGGATTCAAGTTTCGAAATGCAGATGTGCCACGAGCGGTGTTGAAGAACAATGAAGGTTTAGAAATTACATTTGATTTATTCAGTCTTATGGAAAAATATCAGGAATTCCGAAATTGATCTGTTTTTTTTGCTTCTAAAATAAATTTACTTTTTGCATTTTGTTCAGACTCTAATTTTAACACTATTTATCATATGTTCCTCTACATCATCATTTCTATGCTTTGATTTTAATTTTCTTAGGCACAAGAAGTTCTGTTGAGGGGTATGTCTATTGCACATTCGATAATATTTTCGTTTTGTTTTGACATCATCTTTCATCTCTGTTATCTCTACGAATTTTTCGTATCAGACTTCTAAGCAACAAATCATACATCACTGCAATGTGCATACCATTTCTTCTTCTTCTTCTTGGATTGTTGTTGTATCGCGATCTCAATCATAATTTTCTGTTTCTTGCATTTATTTGATTATTGTTTACTCTCTCTTATCTGTGGGTTGACTATTCATTTTCTCTTGTCCCTTCTCCTATTGCTCGAATGTACTTATACATTACAAAACGACATATGCTTAATGCTTAATATAATGCATAATATAACACTTTGGGTATTCATACTAGTAAACTTTCATACTTTTATTTGGCTCTTTAAAATTTTTTTCCACATTTTTTTGGACAGTGAATGGGAGAAATGCGACAAAAGCATAAATGCATACGTTTAATTCATTCTCAGAAAATACTCTTTTTTCTCAGAGAAACAATAGTTTTTAATTTATCAAATACCTTACGAGAATCATATTGATAAGACATTGAAGTGTTAATACAGTAATTTTTCTTTTTTGTAACGACTTTTTGCATGCTTTTTATTAAATATTGAATTATAGACTGAACTCTTGTTATGGAAAAAATATTTGTAATTTTATTGTAACTGTACTCTGATAAATATGTTTATTACTTTAGATGTAAGTTTGTTTTTGTATTTTCAGCTTCAATTTATAACGTCTATTTATGAATATGACATCCGCTAGCTTGAATTTGGGTCCAGTAGTCAGTGATGGGAGGCAATTTGATATCTTCTTAAGAAAATTAAAAAACGGATTGAAAGTAGGCCATTGTAATGTGCAAAGTATAAAACCTGCACCGTACTCTGTGAAGTTTGATCAATTTAGGGAATTAATATTAAAATCGTCCTTAGATGTTGTTGTGACGGAAACATGGTTGAAGCCAGTAGTACCGAATGCTGCAGTGGGTATTCCAGGGTATGTATTCCTCAGAAATGATCGCCTTGAAGGACGGGCCGGTGGAGTTGGAATCTACGTGTCTTGCGCTATCAAGCATAAGGTTATTCTAATAGAATCACACATGGGACAATGTGAACTAATTTTTATAGAATTATCCATCGGTAGTTTTACAGCGCTAGTAGGGGCAGTCTATTTACCGAATGGAAACTTGGATTGTTTTGAATCAACAGTAGGTAATATTATGGAAAGTTACACCAATATAATAATAGTGGGAGATTTTAACTGCAATCTTTTCAATTCGGAGAAAGCTGCATGTGTTCGATGCATGTCATCGCTTGAATTTGTCTATAAGACATAACTCTATGCCAACTCATCATAACGTGCGGTGTAATATGTCATCCCTCTTGGATTATTATCTTTTGTCAGGGTATCCCCTGGTGAGCTCTAATAGTCAATTTCAGTGTCCATTTTTAAATTCACATCATGCTTTCATCTATGGTTCATTTGAATTACCTGAAATTTCTCATCAAATTACTGATGAGTACATTGAATATCGCGATTATTCTTTGGTTGATGTTGAAGCTTTGAATAGATCGATACAGGAGCATGATTTTAACACTTTTTATCATACAATGAATGTAAATTTTCAAGTTTCTGTATTAAGTTCTTTAATAAACAGCCTGTTTACTTTAGTCCCCATTGTAAAGTTTAGGGTCAGACGTAAAGCCTCCGAATGGCTGAAGTCTAGAGAAATAGTTTAAGCAAATTCTCTAAGAGATATTGCCTATGGGGCATACATTAAGGACCCAACTCCTTATAAATGGAGTATATTCTGCAAATACAGGAATAAGGCCAAGAGAACTATGCGTAGGTTGAAAAAGGGGTATTTTGGGAAAATTTTTCGCAATGTGAGTTCAAAAGACATGTGGAACCATTTGAGAGCGGCTGAAAAGTCCAACCCGTCTGTTTGTGATATTACACTTGACGTTAATGAAGTAAATGACAATTTCTTGAATGGGCTAGACGTGGTTTCGAGCAATGAAATAGAATATCCGTTTATTGCAGAAAATAATGGCAACTTTTCGTTTTCTAATATTAATATATCGGACTTGTTTATTGCATTTGGAAACATTAAATCGAATGCTTGTGGTGTGGATGGCATACCGCTGAAATTTATGAAAATAATTTTTCCTCTACTAAGTAATCATATTTTGCACTTGTTCAATTGTATGATTAGTACGTCTACATTTCCAAATGATTGGAAATTGTCAAGTCATTCCTGTACCGAAGGCTGGTGCTTCTTATGAGATGGACAATTTAAGACCAATAAGTATATTACCGATATTATCAAAAATATTCGAGCACGTTATTAGGTTTCAGATGGTGCAATATATTGAGCAGTTTGATCTGTTGAATGATCGGCAAACAGGTTTTCGTCGCGGTTGTGGTGTGTCTTCAACCTTACTAGGAATAACAGAATCTGTGAGGGAGTTTGTTGACAGAGGAGATTGCTGTATATTGATATCATTGGATTTATCTAAAGCATTTGATCGCATTGATCACATAAATATGATACAAAAGCTTCGTAACAACTTCAATTTTTCATACACTTCATGTAATCTCATACACTCCTATTTATCAGAAAGAAGGCAATTTGTTTCATTTAACCATCAGAACTCTAGTATAAGGTCTGTTAGTTCTGGAGTGGCGCAGGGCTCTGTTTTAGGCCCCCTGTTGTTCACAATGTATTTGAATGATTTTTTTAGTATTGTTGAATCGGGTATGTGTTCTTCATATGCTTTTGCAGACGATATACAAATTGTTTTCCACCATAGATCACTTGATCGCTTACAGGTGGTAATAGATGACACTTTGCAGCAGGTTCAATCTTGGATGGTAATCAATAACTTTGTATTAAACGTTTCGAAAACAAAAGTTTTAAAATTTGATTCTGGGCACCAAGAAAGCCTTACTGTATGTATTGACAATAGAGAACTCGAATTTGTTGACAGAATCAAAATCTTAGGAGTTACTATAGATTCTAAAGTCAGCTATTCATATCATATTGATAATGTTTATTCAAAGGTTTGTTTCACTCTTAGGAGATTATACTCTCTTGTATGGAAGCATATATGTGTTCTACATCAAGCAATATTAATAGAATCAGATTATTAGTAAACAAGATTGTACGGTTTGTCTTTAACATTAGGCATTCGAGTTCTCGTCTGGTAGATGGTCAGAACCTTTATCACTACAATCACATTTCGCTGTATGTAAAACGTTTTTTAAATTGCACTTTTGCGAACTATTTGACTATAAAGAATTTATTAATGTTCTACAAAGTAATAAAAAGTTACAAGCCGAAATTTTTGGCGGAGCGTTTTAGTTTTTTACATTCTCAAAGGAATTTGCAAATTTTTATCCCCATAAGACATTACTCCATATATGATAAATCATTTTTGATGACTATTGCCCATATATGGAATAACTTGCCCAATGAATTAAAATCGTTTGCATGGTCTTTCTCGGCGTACCACAGAAAACTCTTAGATTTTCTTGGAGACTAAATTATTGTATTCCATCGCTGGTAGACTTCCATTCGACATAATATGTTTTTGTCTTGTAAATGTTATGGATTGAAGCTGTTAATATACTTAAACAATTGTAGATTTAAGTTAAGTTTTAGGGTTACTTAAGTTTATAACATATTGATAATCAATTGTAATATGTATTTGGCCAATAAGGGCTTCTTGTATTACAGAAATGAATTAAATAAAAAAAAAACAAAAAATAAATAAGTTAATTTATTTTTAATTCACTTTTCTTCTCTCCATTGGCAGTTCGACGCTATTATCAAAGAATGTCCAACACAAATCTGTTATAAGAGACAAAATGCTCTTGCCTTTATAGCGTTCTTCCGTACACTGATAAAAAGCTTCGTCATGACGACGAATCTAACGTACGGAATAATCCTCTTGATGAATTTGTTCGACACCATTACGAATCTCTGTTTCCAAAAACGTTCGTCCTCAGGATGATCACATTTCCTACGATGAATCGAATTCATCACCACGACGAATTCCGAATCCCATTCATCATCACAACGAATCCGAGGAATAACACATTAACCCTAAACAGGCAATCTTGAATTTGGTCGGTTTTTTGGTGTTTGTGTTAAGTTTTGGGCTTCGGTGTGTTCTGACATATATAGTAAAATTTTATGGCCAACATTTTTGTAGAACATTTCAACCCCGCCCCACCCATTTTCAAGGATTTTTTTACGATTTGTTAAAATATAGGCAAACATCACCGTTACGGGGGGAAGCTAGAGGGTTAATATATTCCACAAAAATATATGCCTTAACATTTGCAACAAAGTTGCTGAAGAAACCCTACACCTCAGATGAACAGAACACATAGTTTTATATACCGATATTCTGCACGAACAAACAAAGGGGGGAAACTTTAACCCCCCCCCTAAAAAAAATTCCGATGTGATCCTTCTACACGCCGATACACGTATATATTTTTTTGGTCTCCTCTACCATAATCCATTGACAGAACCCTGTTATTTTTTTTGTGTTGTACTGTGTAATTAGAAGAAACTACTGGTTATTTAGAGATGTTGAAATATATTTATGGTCATATTCATAAAAATTTAAAAAATAAGTAAATGGAATTTATTTTCAGCATTAATGTGTTCTTCCATAATTTTAACAAATTCAAGATATTTAATAATATTTTATATTTTGTTATTTTGATATTCCAAAATAGAAAAAAATATTTATTAAAAAATTATGATATAATAATTACTTAAGCTCAGCATTTTATAATAATATTTTATTTTCTATTTCTTTTCAGGTAAAAATATTCACTAAGTTTCTATAAGCATAAATTTGAGGTAATACTTTCTTCATAATATTTGAGTTATCTTTGCATCCATGCAGAAGTTGTTCTACCCAAAATGTTTTCTGTTTGCACCAATTTGCATTGTCTTGTCTATTATTATTTTTTTTGCGCTGAGAATTTCTAGAGTTAAAATTTCATTTTAATTGTTTTTCTTGTTACGCCATAAATAACCTTGTGCCAAAAACCGAACAACAAATTCAAATTGAATTCTTATTCGATTCGTATTCGATGTCGAAAAGAAAATAAACGACAAAAGAAAAATGCAATGCGTCTTCAACAACAATGCTATGTTTGTTTTAAAACAAATAAAAGTTAAAATAATAAACAATAAATTAATACCATTACAACAACCGCAAATGAAGCAACAGACACAAAGAGGGAGAGAGAAAAATAAATGCTTGTGGTTATACCTTCGCCATATACCCCCTACTATGCCGTAGGGATGGATCAGGGATGGGAGTACTTTAATGGTGCTTTTTAAGTTTAGCGAGTAAGGAAAGACCGAAGTTGGGCGGCGTCTGCGTAATACCCTCCACCATTACTTGCCAAGCAATTAATACACGGAGGCATATGTAGGGGCTATATCAAACTATTATTACTTGGAATTGTTAAAGGTTAAGTAGGGTACATATTTGCAAATTCCATTCACATCGGTTAAAAATGTAGAATCTACACCGCCAAGAAGTGCAATTCGTTTGGAGCCTTCATATGAGCGGTGGTTATATCAATGCGTGAGCCAATTTTGTCCAATTCTTACATGGAGTGATACTGGACAAAATTAATCGGTAGGGATCTTTATATGGGGGATAGACCTAAACAAGTACCGACATGCTATACTTTCAATAGGAATGATTTAATGCAATATGGATTATAAATGCTTAAATTTCAGCGTGTTCGGTTGAAAAAGGCGTTCTCTATAGCGCTCAGAAAAAACGAAGATGAAATCTCACAGTCAGGACTTTAATGGAATCCTCAAGGTCAGCGTAACAGAGGCAGACTAAGAAATACATGGAGAAGAACGCAGAAACCAACTCTTCCATTGATGCATTCAGATATTTAGCAAATAATCAAGATACTTGGAAAGGCTTTGTAAATAGACTAAGTTTATCAGATGGGCATATCCGAATAACTGTGTATACCAAAAATGAAAAAAATGCCAGGTGTGTAATGAAATCATTACTTTGCGGTCCATTCTAATGATCTCACCATTGAAATGATACGTTCGACAGATTCTGTAAAAGACGTTTTAACGTATTGAAATTGTTGTGTAGCGTCCGCAACAGACGAATTTCTAGCTTTTGTGGATGATCAATGAAGTGCTTAATTCTAATGAGAGCTATTTTAATGTCCTAAAATATTCCACTTTCTTTAATGTATTACGATTTTTCTGATTACTATGCAAACTTAGCTACAAAATATGCAAATTCAACTTAACCTGAAAACCTACTTCCATTTTTTGTAACGTCGTCCGCAACAGAACATTCGCCGCGAATATAGCATACATAAACAATATTTTGGGCATTATTTAAATGTCATTTCAAAGGACTCGGAAATAATTGTTGTTGCTGAAGGTTGTTTTATAATATTGCATTCCGATCGCTAACGGATGAATATTAGTAAAACAAAATGCGTACGAATGTAACATCCGCAACCCATGATTTGCCCATATATTAATCATATATTAACATGTCAGAATAAATAAAAAGAATATCGTCAATAAGTTTAGTCGGAAGGGAATTTATATTTAAATTTAGCAAAATCTATTAAAAATGTGTTCTATGTAGCGTCAGGAAGTCTAAACAGTAGGTACCTTTATGTGAGCTATATCAAAACATGGACGGATATGCTATATTTTCAATAGATACAAAATTTGTTCCATAGAAGTCTAATCGAAGGGACCTCTATCATTGCCGCGAGTCTCATTTTTAATGGAATTGTCCTTAGTCCAAGATCTGCGTCTGTACTAATTTTCGCTTCATTTTTGCGTCCAGGTCACGTCCCTTTACCTAAAAGAAAGCTATCATAATATATTCCTTAACAGAAAGATATTTTTCAATAAAGCTGACTAGTTCAAGCGGGACAGAGTTACCAGCTCACATAGACAAGTTGAGGTCCCTGGTGCTACCAACGGCTCAGTTGACTCTCCTCTGAAATAACCATTTGATACACAAAGTTATCAAGAGTACGGATATCTGTATCGGTTAGATCTGTCAGTCTTCCTAGAAAGGCCGACCGCTGTACAGGGTTTTTTAACAGGGACGCTACAAAAGTAGACCGACAGGGACAGCAAACGACGCCATATTTTTTGCCGCTCTTTTGACATTGCTCTTCAGTAAGGTTTGCCATTTCATGATGGAAAGATATACGAGCCAACAAAGAGTCGAAATTATTAAAATTTACTACCGATATTCGGAGTCAGTGGCCTCAACCTTAAGAGCGCTACGTCCAATTTATGGTCGATGAGCGATGAGGCTCATTTCTGGCTGAATGGCTTCGTCAATAAACAAAATATGCGTAATTGGTCAGACAGCAATCCACACGTACTCCATGAGTCATCATTGCATCCCGAAAAAATTACGGTTTGTTGCGGTTTATGGGCCGGCGGCGTCATTGGGCCGTACTTCTTCCGTGATAATCAAGACCGACACGTTACTGTGAATGGGAATCGCTACCGTTCAATGATAACCGGATATTTTTGGTCCCAATTGGATGATATGGACTTGGAGGACCTGTGGTTCCAACAGGACGGCGCCACAAGCCACACAGCGAATGCCACAATCAATTTATTGGAAACCAAGTTTGGAGAACGTGTTATCTCACGAAATGGTCCAGTCGATTGGCCGCCTCGGTCGTGCGATTTGACGCCGTTAGACTATTTCCTGTGGGGCTACGTCAAGTCTATGGTCTATGCCAACAAGCCAGCGACGATTGATTGACTTCGTACGAATATCGAACGTGAAATTGCAGGAGTATCGGCGGATTTATGCTTGAAACCCGTAGAAAATTGGGTTCAGCGTCTGGACTTCTGCAAGCGTGCCCGTGGTGGCCATGCAAAAGAAATCGAGTTCCATAAATAATGGCATCGAACGTACTTTCACAGGAATAAAGAATTTCATTGATATCCAAAACCGTTTTTTGTTTTATTTAAAAAAACTTTTTTAGCGCTCTTATTGAAAAACCCGGTATTTCCAGACGTCGTTTACTCACTGCTGAACAGTAGCAAAGCCGGTGCTCAATGACCAAAACATGGACCGATAAGCCTCTTTTTATTTACGTGAATTCAGAGAAGGTTCGAATAAGTAGTATATCAGTTGTATAGAATCAAGTTTAGGTTAGATTATGAATTACCTGCTCGCATAGACCAGTTCAGGTCTCTAGTGCTACCACGGGCCCAGTTGCTCTGTACCGGCAGATCTGTCAGACTTCCTAGAAAGTCCGATCCCTGTGTATCCAGACGTCGTTTACCCACTGCTGAACTGTAACAAAGCAGGTGCTCAATAATCTCCACTTCATCCTCATCTCCACAGCATCTGCAGAAGTCATTGGACTCAATTCCCAATCAATCAATGACCCTCCAAAACTGACACTAACATATATAGTTTTCACCTTCCAAGTGCAAGGATATATTTTGACCTTCTCAGGTAGTACGGTGGACAGTTTTGTCCAGCACCCTACAGGTGTCCCTTTCTGTCCATCTATCATTGGACAACCTGACTGCCATTTGTCTAAGCCAAAGCTTGCATGAGGACAGTGGCGCACCAATATATGCAAATTCTTCGAGAAATTGTTAAGTCCTCTTTTTCCTAGCAAGTTCATCGGCTTTGCCGTCCCCCGGAATATTTCTATACCCATATACTAATAAGTATGAGGTATATTTTAAACGGATCTGCAAGTCGTTAAGAGATCTGCGGCAGTCGAGGGATATTTGTGAATTTATGGATGTAGCCCCCATAAATTTAATGGCAGTCTGGCTGTCGGAGTAAATGTCGACGCCAGTGTAGATCACTATGTTGCGACTCAGTCACTTGGCGACATCCCTTATTGTCATTATTTCGACTACATAGACACTGAAGGTGTCTGGTAGTCCGTAAGCTATATCAAGACTAAGTTTACAGCGTAATCCGAAGACAACCTTCTCATTAAGCTTCGAACGATATGTATCGAATTGGATATAGTTTTTTTCCTGAAATTCGCCAACCCAGTTCTCTCTGGCAGGTATCTTAGTGGTTAAGTTCCTCTCCATGCTGCACTCCGCTAGTATAGTCCATTTGGTCGGTTAGTGGACGTAGTTCTTGTATCTCCACATTGTTATGCAATGTAATTTTAATACCGCTCTGGTTGCAGCATCCCTATCCACAATAACAATGGGCAATAGATGGATTTGGACTTGTAGAGACTCTGTCGTTGTAGTCCTTTAAGTTCTGCTGATGCTTTTTGCAGTTTTTTATCCTTCATCAGTTGACTGGTGATGGATCGCTTATCAGATGCCATGCACCACAATGCCGTACAATTGAAATGGCCGAAATAGAGAGCCCCAATTTGCCCCTACAGCTGTCCTACAGGAATATATGACGACAATCGAGTTCCTTACCCTTTCCAATATATTAAGTCTGAATGACAAATTTCTATGTACGTAGGATTTTCTATACGAGTATCTACAAATTTTGCACTTGCAGAAAAGGCTGCCCAGTTACATTTAGCCGAAGAGGATCCACATGTGGAATGTTATACTTCCCAGTAAAGAGAGTACCAAAATGCCGTACAGTAGTATTAGCGAACTTCTGCTACGTATGTGTGCTCTGTTTGGACAATTTTAGGAGAGAGGCCCCAACGACATTGGTTTTCTCTAACCATTTCAATACAATAAGTCTGAAGAACAATTTTCTATATAGGATTATACCTAAAAATGTGGAGCTTTCAGAAAAGTCTATCTCAGTTCCATTGCACATGTAAAATCTTATATCACAGTAAAGAGAGGCAGTTCCTTCTTGTTCGTGTTAACGCCCAAACTACTGCTTCTGGTACATCTGGCGAATTTATTCAGAGACACCTGTAGAATGTCTCTGAGGACTTTGAGGGAATTTGTTAGATACTGCGATTATGCGATTCGCATACGCCACGACTTTGCAGCCAGAACGTTCCATATTCAAGAGGATTCCATTCACCGCTAGATACCAAATTAGTGGATACATCATTAATCCCCTCGAAGGCCCTCTGTTTAAAATTCTTGTTGGAGTTGTGGCTCCAAGACTTGCTGTTATGCATCTTCTGATGAGCAATCGCTGAATTAGTTTCATCAACCTATAGTTAACCCTTAGATGCGACATCGCCCCATCTTAGTGAATGTTGTTGAAAGCCCCTTCTACAATAGGAAAAGCCACCATAGTAAATTCCTTGAAATATAGGGACGATTCGATAGTGCCAAGCAGTTCATAAAGGGCCGATTCTGTAGACTTTGTAACCAGGTTTACTCTAATGAAATAATCTAATAGCATTTCCAGACCTTTTAGCAGAAACGAAGACAGATTAATTGTCCTGATATCTTTCCCGCATTGGGTATACATACGATTTTGGTATCCCTCCATTGCTTGAGGGATAAGGCGGTCTAATACAGTCTTCATACATTTTCTCCAACCAGAGGATAATATACTTAAACATTTTGTACTTTTCTGCTGGAGAAATGCAAGATGGACCCGACGATTTAATCGGCTCCAATCTGTTAATCGCCCAGCTTAGTCTGGATTTGTCTGCCAACATATCGGCGATGTTAATGGTACACCAGCCATCCTGATAATCCCGTCGGTATTCCAGTTCCCGGGAAGTGTGTGTCGAGCTGTATTTGAAGCGACTGCTCTATATATTATACCATTTCAGGTTTTTATGTAACTTCTCGTCGCAGATTATATATACCCTCCTCCACTAAAATAGGGTATAACGGAGAGTAGGTATAAAATCGACCATAGGGGGTACTTCTAGGAATTGCAAGTACCTACGAAAAAGTACTAACCTATTACCTCTTCCCATCCCCGGGTAAGGATGATTGCCAGCCGTCAGGCAGGCTGGCTGGTTGGTTGGTCTGCTGGTTTCTGGTCGCTTAGTTGGTGGGCCAATTGTGTGTGTCCACTCCAAGTTGGTCGATTGGTCGCCTCCACCACCGTCGCCGACCGATCTTTGACAATCCATCTATGATACGACAACGACCAATGAATGAGTGACTGACTCACTGTCCCGTCCGTCTCTATGGCAGGCTTTTGTTCGCTTGTGTCTTGGGGTCTGTACTGCAGTGTTTTTATTTTCTTTTTTCTGAGTGTTTATATTTATAAACGAATACACTTAGGTTTTTTATGAACTTTTTTTTAAATCAATTAATATACAATCGGTCGTAATTACGCCAAATTGCATTGCAGACACACTGGAGTATCATAGTATTATACCCGTGGAACCAGCAGCTGTATTTTCTGCGTTTTTGCATATTCACCGCCACAGGGATTCGTTGACTTGAGCTCCGGTTGTTGTGGTTGCGGTGGTGGCGGTAATTGTCTATTGGAGCACCAAAACAATGACCTTCTTTTTTATAGACGTTGTCTTTTGTCGACTTTTGTTTGTCTTTTGGTCTTTACTTTGGTCTGGTTATGACGGAGTATACATTCATGCACCTCGGTGCTCTGGTTCCTCTTTCTCCCCAGTGTTTGTTGACAGAAAAAGGTGTTGCGTCGTTGTTATTGGCACCGGCTGTGGGTTGTCCAATTCATTCATGATACCTGGCCCCCACAAACAAAACCACACACCAGACTGGCAGACTTTAAACTTTTGCGAGGGATTTAGTAATTTTACTGCAATAAAAGCAAATATTTTAAATCGAAAAGATTATATTACCTTATGAAAAATGTAGCTTCTGCGGTATATTTCTTCAGGAAACATATTATTTTTTTTTTTTTTTTGGGAAAATTTACTTTTTTCTATAAATTGCAATGAAGTCTTATTATTTAAAATGTCTTTTCCGCTGTAAGAAAATTTGCACCGAAACTCCGAAAAAATATTATTGATATAAGAGATATTGATATATTTTTAGTCGTATTGCGGACATAAGTCAGTTTATTTCGCTCTACACTCAAAAAAATGTACTTCCTAAATTTTAATAAAATCCATACTCAAATTTAGTTCAATGTATTTATTCATTTTGAATTAATTTTTTCTTAAAACTGGGAAATTTTATTTAGTACTACCAAATTGTTTTTTTTGGGGGATATGCAGAATAGTTCGTTAACTAAAAATGAGGACATATTTTTACTATAATAATATTTCTTGAAAAGAGTTCGAATATTCATATATTTATCAAATTTACACATATGCGGTGGACACCCAACATAGACATAAAGAAATTATGAACTAATAATGGAAAGCATGATTTTTAGGAAATTTTAACTAAAAATAATCATGAATCCTTATTTCGAGTCCATGAATTTGAACTCAAAATTAGGAAAACATACTAAAATCAAGGAAAAATTAACTATTTTCGGATTATGTTGTAGTGCTAAAAACACAAAAAATTCTGTCCTTTTTCGTTCCGCAATTTTTATTTTTTCGCAAAGTGTTACTTGCAGAAACTTAAATTTATGGAGAAACATTAAAAATGTTACGCCCGGGACGAGAGTCGAACCTACAAACTTATGAACGTGAGCCAGACACACTATGTATCGAGCTACGAAACTCTTTTGGGATTGATATGAAAATGTCATTCATAATAAAATTTCTTCGTCGCCTATAAATAGAGTATATGGCAACTCTATTTATCATTCAATGATGGCAATCCTTTTATCAAATTCAAGTGTACATAAAAATACATTGTTTCGAAAATGTTGGTATATATAATTGTATTTAAAAACAAATTTTTCATAAAAATTTAAGTGTCTACGTAGCTCAGTTGGTAAACATGTGGTTAAGAAAACGGAAGGTTCTGGGATCGAATCGCATTCGGAGGTAAAATTTTATATACATACATAATGTTCAAAGACAAATAGAATATAAGAAGACATTCCTTCAGGCCGAAACGTCAAAATCTATCAGTTACGAACGAATAAGAATGAACTGTCACACGCGAAAAAACAGTATTCCGCGAACATTGATTGAACTTGTTTTGCACTTATCGATTAATATTAATTTTTTAATTGTGACAATTACAAAAAATTCGGGGAAAACGGTCCGAAAATCCGCGAAAAACCTCACACGTTGGAATCAAATTCCTATTCGTTCGTAACTGACAATTACTCTCTACAGGAAGGAATGTCTTCTTATATTCTATTTGTCTTTGATAATGTTTAATAAAATAAATTTCAATTCCTAAAATAAAGCAAGAAGAGAGAAATCCAAAGAGGAAGTGGTAAGAGAGAGATTCCAACATATAAATGGAGTAGGAAAGTGATGAAGTAGGATCAAAAGTCGCAAAAAATCATGGACTAAAAAGTCAAAGAATAATTTTAATTTTTCTTTTCTTTTTGCATAAAATTAATTAATTTTTCCTAAATTTGAGTAAAAATGTACTTGCAATAAGGACAAAAGTATGCTGAATTTGCATAATTTCAAGTCAGAATTTGCTAGTATTGAGTTCATTTTCCCTATTTTAATTTCAATAGTTACTTAAAGGAACTACGAGTTAACTAGAATTAAGTTAAAAATATTTCATAATTGTGAGGAAATGTATGAACTTGATATAAGGAAAACTAGCTTTAGCGAAATACGAAGTTCAATATTTCTACAGTTAAGTTCATTTTAACTTGCTCTAGGGTTCACTTTTTTTTGAGTGTACGAACATAGTGTAGAGTGTCATACTTATGTATATTCATTCGTCCGACTTTAGATTTACATTTCTTGACTTCAGTAGTACTGTTGTCGGATGATATCGGTAGCAATGTTGTGTTTATTCATTATTAATTTATAACTTGTCAAGAAGTCCACAAGTTTCCATTATTCTAAGTATTTTATAATCATATTTTTGTGCTGAAATTCGCCTCTAATGTGTGTAAACATTCTTCAGTTTTTTTGTCCAAAAGATATGAAACATTGTATTTATTATCTTCAGTTTTTTCCAACTAAATTTTTTCTCAACATTGTATGCAAGTTTAACTGCTAAACTGTGCAATTTGGGGTAGAAATGACTAAATACACTTTTTGGTCTATTCGCTGGCGCGGGGGGAAATTATTGTTACTACTATTAAAGAAATTATATGACCGCCGCACTGTGGTTCAGAATCTGAAACCAGCGGCCGGAATTGTGTAACTTTAGTTCTACGTATTTGCGCGATATTAAATATAGTCCAGCGAATGGCTGGTATGCGTATCACTGGTGCCTTGATAACGACACCAACTGAGGCAGTCAGTGTTATACTTAATTTAATGCCGTTCTGCGATTAGACTTAGCGAACTGTGACTCTGTTTAGGAAATGGCTAGACACAATGTCCGATCTTCCGGGCATTGTTGATGAAACTATGCCTGAAGAAATTTTTGACATGAAGTGTCTCACTCTTATACCTGATAGATCGGAATGAACGTGTCGCTAAGGAACTAGATCTATCCATTGCCAAAAGGCGTCCTGATCACTGTTTAGCTCGATACAACTTTCGCAGCGATTTTCAATAACTTCGATACCCTGTTTATAGTAAGAACTGTGCAGCTCCTGAAAATAGAAATCATCCGCCACCTCCACCTATTCAATCCTTTTCTGCCGAGCCATTTTTTCATGTTTAGGAAAAATAATTCGAGTGAGGTAAATAGTAGAATTAAAAAATAATCCGAGAGATAAATCTGACAAATAAGGTGCGTGCAATTTGAACATTAATTTATTGAATTTGTCCATCGCAATAGTAGATGTGTGAACTGGTGCATTGTCTTGATTGTGACAAAACGTGGCACCCATCTTGTGTACAGTTTTCTCATCATAAAATTTTCCGCCAATATGCAATGTACAGCAATTTTTGAAATGCCAATGACTTCAGCTAGCTCACGAACCTTCAACCGACAGTCATCCAATAAAAATACTTAACAACGGGACGCCTTGAAACTTAAAACATATGTTTTAGAAGGTTTCCACTTTTCACGAAACTAAATTTTTTCCAACTTTTTTTACTACCACCATCTTTATGTCATGTCGGCTAATTTTAGGACCACCATCGTACCAATGTCCTGCTATCGTTATCGAGACCGAACGTCTTAAATACGGTGTCTGTCTTGACCTTATTAGACGGTACTTAGATAGATTTACGGTCTTGCGAAACTACTTTTGCAGAAGCTGCCGAGAACAAGATAAGGAAGAATCAATAGATCATCATCTTCGTCTATGTCCTGTTCTCGGCTGGCTGCTGTTAAAATCCGCCAACTTTTGAGTTAGGGAAAACCTATGGTTTCCCTTAAGTCCCTGTGGTAGCACAATAGACGTACTATATAGTCTAAGTGAGTATATTATACTGGCTGTCCCTCTTAACCTAACTATAGTCATCTTTTGGATATTTTGAACAATGAAATGTCCCGTCTTTATAACAAAAATGACGTCTTTGGAACTATCTTAGACGCTCCAGAGGAAGTGGAATATGTGGACATGCCTCTAGCGACCTGCAAGCTCTTCTTGTGAGATAGCGGCCTTTAGCAACAAATGACACTTGGTCACTAGTCGGTAACTGCACACATTCCGGGATGATATGACCTTGAATAAACCCCAAATGCACCAAAGCCCTGCTGTTGTTAACAAGACCGGACGTCTGATTTATCTTGTCGGTCACTGTGTTATTAGACGACACGCAGAGAAATTAAAGCAGTTTTGAAATAACTTTTGCAGAAGCAATGGAGACGAAGAGAAAGAGGAATCAATAGAACACCTTCTGTGTGTGTACCCCGATCTCCCTAATAGGTGACGGCTAGCATAAGCACTCATTTCTTTGGGCTGTTAGCAAACTTGGCAGATGTTCGAATTCCCCAACTATTGAGCTTTCTAAAGCAATGATGGTTCAACGGGAGGGGCTAGGAAAAGCGTATTGTTCCTTACACCTGTCTTATGATTAATGGACTATATATAGTTTAAGTGACTATATATATAGTCTATATAGTAAGTGTTAACTATGTACATCTACTGTTAAATAAATCACTTGAACTTCCATAATCTGTTCCGAATTCCAAAATCTTAACTGTAACGTAAGTTATAGAATTCTGTTCAATATATTTGGATTCAGAACCACTGTGCTGCGACGAGTGGTGTTTTTGTGTGTGTGTGTGTGTGGGGGTAGGGTCAGACAACTGTTGCAGAACAACTGCAGACTTGTCTGTTGGTTTTCCATTAAATTGCTACTTTTTACAACAGCGCCAATTTAACAACGAACCAAATGAATGAACTAGTCTATCTGTCCGTCTGTCAGCTAGTGAAACCGTTGCAACCGTCTGACAGACAATTGGACAGTTAGCGGTGGGTTTTATCAATACTCGTATTATTGTAAATACAACAATAACATGAAACTTTTCGACTGTCTATCATACTGTCTGCTACTGAATTGAATTTGTAGTTTTTTTTTAGTTTACTCGTAGTTTATAGTTTATTTATATTATCTATTTGGTTTGGCAAAGAATTCCTCCCCTGCTGCTGGGCTTTAGTGTGGGAAGGAGGTGTTGGTGGGGTTTTGGGGTCTCTTGAAGTAACCTATACAAATAAATAGTTGGTTTCTTGATGTGCTGATATTGTGCAGCACAGTTATTGTGTTTTGCTATTTAATTAAGTTATTCGTTATAAATAGCAAATGATAGACGACGACAGGCAATATCGTATAAACACACACATACACTAATAGCTAGCCAGGCAGCCATCCATCCATCTATCCATTTATCGAAATAAAAACCCAAACACCAGAATGAGAACCGGCAGACAGCCGGAATTGTACGGAGGTACGTCGCTTTAATTCATTCAAATATAAGATATGTAGTATATTTTTTTTTGTATATATACACGTTTTATTCATTTGCATGACGTCTGGTGTGACGTCAAATGAAACGCCACAAAACGGTTTTTGGTGTCAGTCAATCTAACTATCCCCTCCACGAACACCAGTACCAGCACCACCATTCCTCTCCGAGTCCATATGCAGCTATAGATACGAACAACCGGTTAATAGGTACACCGGGTTTAAGTATTTAGTGTTAACCTTAAGTCAAGCCATCGTTCATCGGGCCAAAAACAACACACGCCGAGTTAGTGATGTTGGTTGTTATTTTTCAAAAAGTGATTATCTCACGCCCCATTGGTGGGGGCACAGTGGTGCCTATGACGATTTAATTCAAAAACATTGTATAAAGTAGCAAAACTTTGATATTAGCTGTTTTCACACAAAGTTATTGGAACCATGAAGCATAGTTGTCGAAAATGTCAGCCAGCTTTGCAAGCTCACATAGACCAATGTCGATCCCTATTGATATCACGGACACCGATGTCCCTCATCGAAACTAACTTGTTTGATAAACAAAGTTGTCAATAGTACGAGTATCGGTACCGGGAAGATCTGTCAGACTTCCTAGAAAGGCAGACCCCATTATAACCCGACGTCGTTAACTTAATGAGGGGCAGAAGCAAAGCAGGTGCTCAATGATCTCCACTTCTTTCTTATCACCACAGCTCCTACGATGGTTGATATTTAAATTTCGGTCCTGGCAATTCTGGTGTTGCCAGATGAAAACTGGAACATCCATTGGAAATTATAAAATTTTTAGCATACCTTCACTCAGACCGTTTTGTCATTAGAGCGCGAATTGTTTTGGTTAGAGTGTTTTTAAAAATTCACCTCCAAAACATGGTTTTTGAACGCTTAGACAGCTGCATCAGGCGTCGAAAAACGTTGACCAAGCAGTTCTTTCTTGAAGTGAGTGAATAAGAATAAGTCATTGGGTGTCAAATAAGGGCTGTACGGCGATTGACCCATCAATTCGACGTTTTGGCCGGTCAAAAAGGCGCTGGTTTGAGCCGATGTGTGAGAGCTCGCATTGCCATGGTGCACAATGATTCGTCTTCTCTTGTTGCTCAAGCGGAGCAGCCGCCACATGACCAGTTTTGGCGAAGAAACAGGTGACCATTTACTTCGAAGTGCTTCTACCACGAACAACTTTCGTTGGATTTGGCTCGTCTTCGAAGACCCACATGGTCGATTGTTGTTTTGTTTCGGGCTCATACGCACAGATCAAAGATTCGTCACCTGTGATGATCTTTTGAAGCACCGCGATCGTATTTTTTAAAAATTTCTTTACACCAATCGACACGAGCCTTTTTTGAGCGATTGTCAAATTGTGCGTGATCCAACGAGAACAAACGTTTTTTACGGCCAGGTGTTAATACAATATCAAATGTGTGCTGGTGGAAGAAATGCCCAAGGATGCCTCTATCTCACGGTATGTCACATGACGATCTTGCATTATCAGTTCACGCACGGCATCAATGTTCTCTGGCACAACGGCCGTTTTTTGGACGACCTTCACGACCTTCGTCTTTGAGCGAGCGTCGGCCACGATTGAATTCATTAAACCAGTTTTTCACTGTGCTATAGGATGGTGCTTCATCGTCATACAAAGATTTAAGTTTATCGATGCACTCTTGTCGTGATAATCCACGTCGAAAGTTGTGAAAAATGATCGCACGAAAATGTTCACGAGTTAATTACATTTTTTTGTCAAATTGATTTTTTCAAGTCACTGTAAACAAGCCAGAAATATATATAGCAACCCTCGTACATAAGTCATTGCAATCATACCTAACCTTCTGGCGTTTTCGCCGAACATGAGCTGACACTAACGTAGAGGCATTTTGACCTTCTTAGTTCGTATCTTGGCCAGATTTGTCTAGCTACCCTACATGTGCCTATTTCTGTCCATCTTTTATTGGACTGCTTGATTGCCTCTGCCTTAGACAAAGATTGCATGTGGACAGTACAGTGGCGTCAAAAAAAGTTTGCGTTGATCAAAGCTTATATGAAAATTTGGTTTGTTTTAAGTATATTAGCAAAATATTTCGTTTCTGCGATCGCGAAATTGGGGCTATTTGCGGTTGAAATAACCTCTAAAAATTAGGGTTTCTCTTAATAAAATTGTCAATTTTTATTACTTTTAGGAATTGACCACTGGACATTAAAATCTGGACCATTATTTATAGGGCGACGTGACTTCCATTAAAAAAATTGCAATGCAAAGTAGCTGTTTCTCGATTTTATTGCAATTTTTAGTGCATTTTTTAAAAAATCGGAAACAATTTCCACAATTTTTGTCCGATTTTAACTTTTCATGGCTTGTTATAGAACTGCTGATCTCTAAATTTATTTTTATAAAGTATTAACACTTTCGAGGCCGTAAACTCTTTATTTGACTGTTTGTCCCAGATTGCAATAAAAATAATCGCACATGCATTATTTCAACCTCAGATCTCAGCGAATATGTAAACATGGAAAAAATTGGTCACCGATATGTAATACAATATTTCATTTGAAAGGGCTCAGCCAACCAATATTAAAACCGATCTAGATTCTACTTTGGTGGTCTGCTCCTTCGTTTACAATAATAAAATATTGGGTGGCAGAGTTTAAACGTGGCCGTTCGAGCTGCCAAGATGAACACCGTAGTGGTCGACCAATTGAGGTGTACACGCCAGAAATGGTTAAAAAACCCACAAAATGGTATTGTAAGACCGTCGGTTGAAGGTTCGTGAGCTAGTTGAAGTCATAGATATTTTTAAAAAGTGCTACACGCAAAGAAAAAATTCGTTACTCCCAAACGAAAAATTAGACAAACGAATTTCGTTTGTGGTGTATGTTTGTCGCAAACGATTTATGTTTATCCCAAAACCCAAAGAAACGTTTATAGCAAACGGTTAGTGTACTTATCGTAAATGATTTATATTTATTACAAACCCTGTGAAACGTTTGGTGCAAACGGTTATTGTGTTTGTGACAAGCAATGCCTGTTTATCCCAAACCCTGTAAAACGTGTGTTGCAAACAATCATTGCGTTTGTCACAAGCAATGTCAGTTTAACAATGCATGAGAAAACGATTGTCACAAAAGAATAATTAGAAATGAAATTTAATATGTTTTATAATATTATGTTTATAATCAAAAATGTCAGAATTTTTAGTAAAATGTCCCCGGGAGCTCCCCGACAAACACCTCTGCTATTATTTGGCTGCTATCTTCTAATTGAGTTGTAGACAAACTGTAAAAAAGAAAGCATGTATGTTAGAACATATTAAAAATGTAGCGAGATGTTATCTTACCATATATCAAACTTTTTAGTCAAAAGTGAATTTTATAGGTCAATCAAAAGTTTCCACGTCCATGAATAGAATACTAAACTACATCAGAAAGTAACATGAAAAACTTCGGGTGAAAAAACGTGTTGCATAATGTCATTAAAAAGCAAAGTTTAACTGTTTAGTGTTGAAAATATCAGCAGTTTCCAGAAGTATCCAGTTGCATTGTGCCCGAATACATTTATTTCACAATTACCATTAGCAGCTTCAGTACCTAAACGTGTAATGATTGATTGTTAATGATTTTAATTTGCTTATTCACAATTTAAGGCGTGTTAACCAGTTAGTCGTTAACAAAAGCAATAGACGGTCTCAGTTTTTGTTAAAATATATTGTTTTTGTTATTCCGGCTTTCCACAAAATATTCAATATGTTCATGCAGTGGTCGATCCATTTTTTTGCTATTAACTATCTGGTTATTTTCCCCCATTTCTTCACTTCATTTACCTATAACATTAAAGTGGTGTCCGCAGTATATTTGCGAGATTTCGCGCCTCCGATAATTTAAATTCATTGTTTTAATTAATTCTTTGCATAAAATCATTTTGATTTCACTGATAACAATATTTTTAATTTTGACACACACGCGCACTAATACCGAACACCACAAGCGCCAGTATAAAACTAAAGGCATACAAAACTCTACGCATGCTGAGTACGATTGCAAATGTTGTGAAATTGTATAACAGTAGGGAGGGAGGGATGCAGATAACTAAATATCCACCACCGTCTGTTAATAAAGCAACGCGGACAAACATGTCTGCAACGTTGCAACGTTTCTTGTTGTGTTTTGTACACACATATCTCCATCTTTTTGGAAAAACGTTGCAACGTCGCTTTTTGTGTTCTATACACACACATCTGCATCTTTTGGGTTCTGTACACATACATCTACACATATTATTCCGTCATATAAGTAATAAAAAAGTTATAAAACCGCACTCTCACAAAATGAAAACAAGTTTAGCTCTTTGTTCTCTCAACTCTCTTTAATATATTCAATCATGTTTAAATACAATATTGTTCCGTAAACGTTTTTCGTTTACCATAAAATAAATTACGAAAATTTTGGAATGAAAGAATGTTCGTTTACAGTAAGAGAAACTACGTTTACGATAAACTTTTGCATTCACCGCAAAAATTTCAACTGTTACGGGAAATGTAGAGCGTTTGAGACAAAGACAAATGTTTGCCATAAACGACGCCCAAACGTTTTTTTCTTTGCGTGTATACATCGCATATTGACGGAAAATGTGATGATGAGAAAGCTCTGCGCAAGATGGGTGCCGCATTTGCTCGCAATCAAGACAATGCACCTGTCCACACATCCACTATTGCGATGACCAAAATCAATGAGTTATAAAGCAGAAACTACGCCACACGCAAAAAAAAAATTCGTTTCCGCGAAACGAAATATTAGACAACTACAATTCTCGTTTGCCGGAACTGAAATTTCGTTTGTTGTGACAGAAACTTATTTCGCGTAAGCAATTGTTTGTTCTGACCAAAAGAATTTCAGTCGTCGTAAACGAGAATTGTAGTTGTCTAATATTTCGTTTCGCAGAATCGAATTTTTTCTTTGCGTGCATTACTAAAAATGGAACGATACAGTTCGAATTGTTTCAGCACGCACCTTAATCGACAAAGTAGGTCCCATGGATTATTTTTTGTTTCCAAACAAACAAAAAATGGATCGGCGGAAAATGATTTGCCAGTAATGAAGAGGTGGAGGTTGCTGATGATGGCTACTTTTAGAATTTATACAGTTCTTACTATTGAAAATCCCTGGAAAAAGCGTATCGAGGTAAAAGGAGATTATGTTGAGAAATAAGCAACAATTTTCCTAAATTTGTTGTGTTTTCTTTGTTAGATCGGCTAATCTTTGGATCGTCCTTGTATTTCTTTCTTCTTATTCGTAGTCTATGCGCTATTGAAGATTTTTTACATCTGCAATTTCTTATTAAAAAGGAATACTGTGACCTGGCTGAAAATTTATATAGCCTGTATTCGTGTCTGGTTTGTTCGTGTCCGATTGTATAACCTCGACTGCATTTCGAGGTTCCCTACTTTGTTAAAGAAAAAAACACAGAAAATTCAAATTGAATGAGGAATGTTTATTATCATTTCAAATAACATTCTTTGGCATTTATTTTTTTGAAGATTATGTCTATCAAATTTTGACCGCGGCTATGTCTCAGATGGTCCATCCGTTGAGTCCAATTTTTGATGACTCGTTCGAGCATTTCGACTGGTAACTGGCGAATGACACGCGTGATGTTTTGCTCCAATGCCTGAATCGAAGCGGGTTTGTCCGCATAAACTTTAGACTTTACATATCCCCACAGGATAAAGTCTAACGGTGTGATATCACACGATCTTGGTGGCCAATCGACCGGCCCAAAACGTGATATTATCTGCTCACCGAAGTGTTCTCTCAATAAATCCATTGATTGATGCGATGTGTGGGAAGTGGCGCCGTCTTGTTGAAACCAAATGTCGGCGAGATCTCGAGCTTCAATTTCAGGCATCAAATAGTCGGTTATCATGGCACGATAACGATTACGTTCTCACCGGCATCATTTTTTAAGGAAAAAGGACCGATGATTCCGGTACGTCGGATCGGGAATCTGCCAATGGCAAAAAGACAACTCTTAACGAGAGCTATAATATTGCTCATGGGTGTTAAGGTCGTGGGTCGACTGGAAAGTGTTTTTTTTTATTTAAAAAATAATGGACTTAGCGCAATTGGCGAACGATTATTTTGATAATAAAACTGAATAATTTGTAAACGTTGTTCAGACGTAAGTCTTTCCATGATGAAATGCCAAACAATACTTAACAGAAAAAAACCTGACAGCATGACACGACTTACACGTGATCTGTCAAAAAAAGGCTATTAAACAAGTAAGAAAGTTTCACTCGGGTAAACCGACTAAGGCATACCCTCACTTTGTGAGTAATGTAATATTGAATATTACACGAATTATTCTGTCAATTTGTGTGGGAGCTACCAGAAGGGGTTTAACAAATATACCTATTTTTCGCTGAACAGTAGATACTTTAAATTCATTGCACTGCGCCGAATTATAAGCGTTTATGTGCACTGGTATAAACGTTACGAGATATTAAATTGCGGTATTATTTGGCAATTTAGTGTGGGAGGTACAAAAAGGGGCGTGGCGATAACGCCCATTTTTAACAGGACTATAGACACTATAAAAACATTACACTGTACAAAATTTCAATTATTATTATACACTTGTATTAATGTTATAAGCTGTTAACTTTTGGTGCAAAATGGTACCTTTGTGTGGGAGGTACCAAAAGGGGCGTGGCAACAACGCCCATTTTTCTCTGGACTGTAGGCAATATAAAAGCATAACACTGTGCAAAATTTCAAGTATTTTTATACACCGTTATTAATGTTATAAGCTGTTAATTTTTGGTGCAAAACGGTGCATTTGTGTGGGAGGTACCTAAAGGGACGTGGCAACTTCGCCCATTTTTCTCGAGTTTATAGCGACTAATAAACTAATACTATGTGTGGAATTTCAGAAGATTCGAATAAGTAGTATAGTAGTTATTAAAGAATCAATATTTCACAACATTTTAACCATTTGTGGGGGAGGTACTAGAAGGAGTGGACCAATATGGCCCATCTTCGAACTTAGCCGGAGATAGAAAAAAATATTACCACATACCAAATTTGAAGTCAATCGGTTACTCCTTTCGAGAGTTATCGTGCGCACCAGCCAGCAGACAGACAGACAGACAGACGGACGGACATTGCTCATTCGACTTAAAATGGCCCAAAATGGATTTCCTCCGAACATACTTGGGGTCTTAGGTCACTCCTTCGACGTTTTACACTTTTTTCCGTAGCAAATGATATATACCCTCGTCACACTAAAGTGAGGGTATAAAAAGTATCTCTATTTAGATCACGCTTTAGATTATACGTTTTTTTTTAACCGAAATGCCTAGAATTTTGGCATTTGTACTATATTTAATCTACAACAATTCCAAGAACAATGGTTTGATACAGCCCCACATATTTCTCTATGTGTTGCTTGGCAAATTTATTGTTTGGTTTTCATATGAAACATCTTAAATTTTTGTATGGATTTTAAGAGCCATTTCACGTTGTCCCGCCACCATTATTTTGAAAAATTATCTTTCTTCAGAATTGGTGCGTCGGGAATAGGGTTGATCAAAATCTTCTAGTAGAGTTTCTAATTAATTTTTCCATACATATGGACTTTTACTTTCATTCTTTTAAATAGAAAAATATCAGCAATGGCACATAATCACTGACCACAATTAACCAAACCAAATATGCTTAAAAAATGTTTAAACTTTTTGGTAAAAACCACAGTACACCTACCTCAACATACCTCTGAGCATTCGTGACCATTCCGTACGTACCGCTGACCGCCTTGTAACAAAAGATACTCGTATAACAGTCGACACAATGCATTGCTTGTTAATTTGGCTACTTTACGTTCGAGTAATTTTGTCTTATTTAACATTTGACTTGTGTTTTGACAAAGAATATTTCTAGATATCTCATAATAAATTGCACTCATTCATTCATATTCATATTCATATGTACTTAAAAGCTCTTTGTATGCTCGCTGTCTGTCTGTCTGTTGAGCTTCAGTCATGCATTGCAAATTGCCAATTATCATTTTGTGTAGTTTGTGTTAAAAATTGTTTGTTCAATGCAAATTTAGTTTCCCCCAAATAAACCCTCATTATTTGTCTTTTCTTAATTCAGAGTTTGTGTTGTGGTTTGGTTTAGCATTGTTTAATTTTTGTTTAGTTTTATGTCCAAAAGTGAAATAAGTTATATAAAAGAAAATCTATTTTGATTGACGGATAAAGAACTAGATTTTGGCAAATCTGTTTTGGAAGAAAATTCAATTGAAAAAATATTTTTTCTACTGCTGAGTCTGTCCTTGCAAGGATTTATAAATTTAATGATTGCATTTTTGCACTTAATGAATAGATATTTATATTTTAGAAAATGTATGTATTTAGTGCAGAGTGAAAAGACAAATTTGCTATTCACAACCTTGTGGTTTCATAAAGTCTCTTTTTGATGGATCACTGGAATACTAAACCATAGGAAAATAACATTATTAATTTTGTAGTTCTGTAATTTTTTTACAACTTCAGAATAAAGTAATTTGATCAAGTTTGATCAGCATATTTTGGAGGTCAACGCGTTTATAGTAGCCGCAAAGCTGCGTAAGATTTTATCCACTGCACCCTGTACAGTGGTTTATTTGCAGGATGAGGCAAATAACTGGACAAAAAGCAGCGAGCAGTCTCTAAATATACTGCTCGACACATATTTCCTAGGGAACTAACCAACAGAACCCGAGGATAAGCAGAACCAACAAAAGAGCGAGTGGACTTCTAGCGTCGCTAGGTTGTTGTCTGAGAAATAGCAGGGCTTTGAGCCCTTCAATTCACCTGCACAATACATCTCGAATCGGTGGAGGGCTGCCAAAGCGGTATTCATACCAAAAGCGGGAATAATATCGTACACTAGGCCAAAAGACTTCACACCAATTAATCTATTTTCATTCTTATTGAATGATCTGGAAAGACTTTAAGATTCTGTCATTAGAGAAATCGTGGAAACAACACACCTGTCGGAGACCAACATGCTTACAACAAGGGTAGTCAACAGATACGAGTAATTATATATAATTATAAAAAATCATAATAATTAAAAAAAAGTATAATAATAAAAAAAAATTGATATTTGGACCCACTCGGACCGCGGTTCTCTTTACCCCAGGCAAATTATTCCGGGTACTCAAATTCACCAGACTATAACACTGATTTGGAGCATTGTTGCGGGGCCAAATTTCGACGGGATAGAGCGGTCCAAAGGACTTAAAAATAAATATATTAAGAACGTTCAAGATTGCCACTGGATTTCGACCAAAGTTTGTAGAGCATAACAGGAATGCTTTGAGCAAATATGTGCACAAATTTGGGAGGAATTGTTTCAAGATCCATCGATACTGTCCCCTAGAAGATCTTGAAAAGTTTATTTTTGGTCCATATATTGTGTGACCCATCTACTGGCATATAATAGCATTGGAAACGCATCAAGTTATTATCCTTGTTGCTATTAGGAACTCCTTAAATGCATTATTGTTTTGTCGCAAGAACATTTTTTAAATAAAGCTTTTTCGTAATATTGTGCACGAATAATTTGAACTAATAATAACAACACTGTCTAACAAATTAAGACTTTTTGATTGGAACAGATATATAATTCAGAAGGGCATGTTGAGTACATCATTTTTGTAGAATAAACTTATGGTCCAGCTGGTCTGAATTTTTTTTACAGTGGGTCAAAGTTTTAATTTTTTTGTCGAAAGTAGCGTTATACTAAACGAAAAACATTACGTAAGTTAATGCCTGAGAGATTTCTCATTGCCAGAGTTACATAGTGGAATTTTATGAGGATCATTTTTGTGGAAGATCTTCACCCTCCAGCTCCCCTCTTAATTGGTCAATTTGACCCTTTTTTCGAAAAAATTATAAAAAGTCCTTTCAAAAAGGACATTTAAGGTTTAAACTATTCTACGAAAATGTTTGCCGGAGCAGAAGAGCGACTCTATAATTCTGAAAGGGCATGTTGAGTAGATTATTTTTGTTGAATAAAGTTATGGTCCAGCTGGTCTGAGTTTTTTGTTACACCCAGGAAAATAATTGGTTGGAATTCGATTGTAACAATTAAAAAATAGTATTAGCAACAAAACGTATATTGCCTACACCGTCTGTCGGTTGTATTTATAAATAATTAGTTGAAACAACAAAAATAACATGGATACGATCAAATGAAAATGCTTGCAACTAAATCGATGGTTGTATCAATCGAATTAGGATTTTTTCATTGACACTCGGTTAGTTGGGGTAACCAATTTTAAATTTTCATTATAGTACCATATGATTGATTTTTAGGTGTGACAACCAATGTTTTATTCTTTACAACAGAAATTGTATCAATAGACCAAAGATTATTATCGCAACGAATAATTGGTAACTACAACAGAAAAAATATTAATAAATAATCGTTTATTTGTTATCCCAATCATTTCCCAAATTTAGAATAATTAAATTTTGGAAAATACAACCGACAGATTGGTTACTTTTCTTTTGCTAATACATGACAAACAAAAAATAAAATTACTCGACATAAAAAAATCTTCAACATTTTGTTCAAGAATGGTATAGGTAATCGAAAATAATATCGTGTGGAATGCAGAATATGTTGTGCAAAATGTTTCACATAAATAAAAATTAAAAGCAACAATCATGAAATTGAAAGCACAGGTTTAAGCGATATTTGCATAAAGGTTTTGTCTTTTTTTCTGTACTAAAATGTTTGTAAAATATTTCCATATCTCATATAGTGATGAATTTGTAATATGGGATTTTTAATTTTGTTATGAATTGTTTAGTTTTTTGTTTAATAAATAAAATAAAAATTAATGAAAACTGCTTTTAATTAATTGTCGGTAGTATATGACTGACAAATTGTCAGAACAACCAATTTTTTAAAACAGTTGGTTGTGTCAACTTCAACAGATAATTCAAGCCACCATTTTCGTAGTTGGCGCAACCAAATATGATTGTTGTCAACATGGAAACAGCAGTATACCACAACCAAAATATTGGTTGTCCTGATGGAATCGCATGATAGTAGACAGAGCTACAAAATTCAGTTGGCAGATAATTCGGTTTTATTCTGTGTACAGTGGGTCAAAGTTTTAATTTTTTGGTCGAAGGGAGTAATATACCAGATAAAAAAAAGCTGTAAGTTAATGTCTGAGAGATTTCTTATTGTCAGAGTTACATAGTGGAATTTTATGAGGATCATTTTTGTGGAGGATCTTAACCCTCTAGCTCCCCTCTTAATGGGTAAATTTGGCCCTTTTTTCGAAAAAGTCAAGAAACTTCTTTCAAAAAAGACATGTAAGGATAAAAATATTCTGCGAAAACGTTTGCCGAAAATTTTCTGTGGGGGTCGCCAAAGACACCAAAGTTGTAAATATAGCTCTTTACGTCTAATTAGCAAAATTACATGCTAACTTATACATAAAACAAGTAAGAAAGTTCAGTCGGGTAAACCGACTAATGAATCCCCTCACCTTGAGTCTCAGAAATATTAGTATTTTCGTTTTATTTAAATTATTATCGATTTAAATTTAATTTAATAACTTTAAAGTATGTACTGGTATTAAAGTTAAAAGCTGTTAATTTTTGGTACAAAATGGTTCATTTGTATGAGAGGTACCAAAAGGGGCGGTCCAATAAAGCCCATTTTTCCCTGGACTCTAGGTGCTATAAAAGCATTACACTGTACAAAATTCCAAGTATTTGTATGCACTGGTATTAAAGTTATAAGCTGGTAACTTTTGGTACAAAATTGTTCATTTGTGTGGGAGGTACCAAAAGGAGCGTGGCAATAATTCCCATTTTTCACTGTAGTGTAGGTACTACTAAAACATTACACTGTTCAAAATTTCTGGTAATAAGTTATAAGCTATAAACTTTTGGTGCAAAATGGTCCACTTGTGTGGGAGGTACCTAAAAGGGAGTGGCCACTTCGCCCATTTTTTGTGACGTGTTAGCGACTAATAAACTAATACTATGTGTGAAATTTCAGAAGATTCGAGTAAGTAGTATAGAAGGTATTAAAGAATCAATATTTCACTAAAATGTAACCCGTTGTGGGGGAGGTACTAGAAGAAGTGGACCAATATGACCCATCTTCGAACTTAGCCGAAGATAGAAAAAAATATTACCGCATACCAAATTTGAAGTCAATCGGTTACTCCTTTCGAGGGTTATCGTGCGCACCAGCCAGCAGACAGACACACAGACAGACGTACGGACGGACGGACATTGCTCAAATGACTTAAAATTACCCAAAACGCATTTCCGCCGAACATACTTAGGGTCTTAGGCCACTCCTTCGATGTGTTACACTTTTGGCTCGTAGCAAATGATATGGCCATTAAATTATTAATTGCACCAACTTGACTAAACGAATGACGCAGGATTTTACCCATTGGTGAGGGAGGTACCACAAAGAATTGACCGATATGGTTGTCCACCATTCAGTCGTACTAAAATACGGACGGACATTAATTAACTCGTATTTGTTTAAGCAATGGAGAACCCATTCTGAAGATTTTACATTTTGTGAGAAAATATTTTTTTAATTTTTGAAAATAAAATGAAAAAAAATAAAAAGGTGTTTTTCAGGATAATCAAGGATTAAGGACATTTTCGTCCTGTAATTCCTTAATACGCAAAAAGTGAACTCTTCATTTATACTCCTACTTCACAACCTCCGGTTAGAGCTAACTCACAGTTAAAAAATAAAAATGTCCAACAATTTGACAGCTATAACTGTAGGTTAGCTCTAACTGCAGGATAACCGGAGATTGTGGAATTGGACGTTAGAGAGGATGTTAAACTCTATCAAATAGTACCAATATCATATAAATTTGACATTCCGTTCAAAAGTTATGTCGACTTGAATATAGCAAAATTTGTGCAAAACAAGTAAGAAAGTTTCAGTCGGGTAAACCGACTAAGGTATACCCTCACTTTGTGAGTAATGTAATATTGAATATTACTCGAATTATTCTGTCAATTTGTGTGGGGGGTACCAGAAGGGGTTTATCAAATACACTTTTTTTTCGCTGAACATTAGATACTTTAAATTCATTGCACTGTGCCGACGTATAAGCATTTATGTGCACTGGTATAAACGTTATGAGACATTAAATTGTGGTATGATTTGGGCATTTTGTGTGGGAGGTACAAAGAGGGGCGTGGCAATAACGCCCATTTTTCACAGGGCTATAGACACTATAAAAACATTACACTGTACAAAATTTCAAGTATTTGTATACACTGGTTTTAATGTTATAAGCTGTTAACTTTTGTTGCAAAAAGGTACCTTTGTGTGGGAGGTACCAAAAGGGGCGTGACAACAACACCCATTTTTCCCTGGACTGTAGGCAATATAAAAGCATAATACTGTACAAAAGGGACGTGGCGACTTCGCCCATTTTTCTCGAGTTGATAACGACTAATAAGCTAATACTATGTGTGGAATTTCAAAAGATTCGAATAAGTAGTATAGCAGTTATTAAAGAATCAATATTTCACAACATTTTAACCCTTTGTGGGGGAGGTACTAGAAGGAGTGGACCAATATGGCCCATCTTCGAACTTAGCCGGAGATAGAAAAAAATATTTCCACATACCAAATTTGAGGTCAATCGGTTACTCCTTTCGAGAGTTATCGTGCGCACCAGCCAGCAGACACACAGACAGACAGACAGACAGACAGACAGACAGACAGACAGACGGACGGACATTGCTCATTCGACTTAAAATGACCCAAAACGGATTTCCTCCGAACATACTTGGGGTCTTAGGTCACTCCTTCGACGTGTTACACTTTTTTCCGTAGCAAATGATATATACCCTCGTCACACTAAAGTGAGGGTATAAATATTGTAGGTGATCATCTTTAGCATCCTATAAAATCTAAACCGCTACGAATTTGGACAAACGGTAAATGGAGATAATTCCACATAGTCTTGTAGTACACGCGTGCAAAATTACATCGAAGGCTAAAACCATAAATATTCAGAGTGGGTCGGTTTCCTTTGGAATTACCCTATAGCTACACTAAAACCGCTTACGTATGTTTCATCAGAACTGTGAGAGAGCAGCAACCGTATTTTATCGATGGACATTTTCGTTGAAAATACCACAAGAAATTTATATGGCTTCAGGTGTACTAACCTTTTTAATGAGGTCTTTTCCTGGGAAAGTATCGAGTACTGTAATAAAAATTTCGATTCCGCTACAAACTTTTATATTTTCCAGAAAATTATGTGCAGGAGTTTTCGGGATGTGAATATTGATATCTTTTTAATTTGAATTTCTCAAATTCTTAAAATGCATTTATATATCGTTACCTGAATATAAAAGAGCATAACCGAACATTTTTTTCGAAATCGCTTTTTTACATATTCTGTAAGTTTTCCAGCGTTTTCTATCGGAATATGTATAAAAACATGAATTCGAAAAAAATTTTCAGTAAACCCCTTTCTAAACTAAGGAAACGATATATACACTTTGTTGCAATAAATGCAACAAAGTGTATATTCGTTGTAAAATTCAATCAGTTGTTTTTCGTTATAACTACCATATTATTTGACCTTTTTCTGTATATTTAATAATTGGCAACATTTAGTTTATATGTTGTATGCAAATACTTTCTAAAGTTCTAGGGAATTGTATTTTTCAAAGGATAATGAAGCCAGCACAGTTGGAGTGAACATGTAATATTTCATATGGACGGTCTACAAATGTTATTTTTTTGTGGTATTGTGAACATTCGAGCAATTACAAATGTGTCTGACACAAATTTAATTTATTGCCAACTAGACCACACACACATTTCTGCAAAATTAAGCCTTTTTGTGCAATTTGTACAAATTATTATTAAACTTTTTTTCATGATTAAATTTTTCATTTGTGTATTTCTGAGTGTGGTTATACAAATGTGGATGTATTAAAGCGGTTCACTCTTTAGGCAATTTTTCAGTAACGCAGTTTGTATATGAAGGAGAGCTATATAAATATATGGTATCGGTACATGACTTGACATGAAACACAAAGTGCAAAATTACAGTCTAAACAACTGAAAAATGTGAAACCTATGTCCTAACTCAGCATATTTAAGAGCGACCTCTATTTGGGAACTATAACAAAATATGAACTGATTTGATTAATTTTTATTGCAATAAATTCCCAACATCAACTACAAATCTTCAGCTAAATTGCTTAGTAAATTTAGTTTTTATGACTTAAACAACCATTTTTGAGAGCGACCTCTATAGGGGGAGATACTTACAATCATTTTTTATAGTCTCGCGGTGAGGCTCCTTAACTTAATTCATGTACATATTCGTATGTTTATTGAAAATAAAAAGTAAATCTATTTAATTTGCATATGAATTGATTTTTGCTTTTTTTTTGGGTGGCCTGGGTGTTTGTACATGTCCGTGAGTATGCCAAGTGAGAGTGAGTTTGCGTGCGTGAATGGGGCGTTTTGAGTATTCGTTTTTTTTTCTGAATAGGGCTATAATTATAATTTTAAATATTGACACTGACATTGTGCAAAAGCAAATGGGTACGCATTAAAATGGCATAATGATGCAATAAATCGTAAAAAAGTATTTTGTATTGTGTATATGTATAAATAATTTTTGGTATTGTGTATTCGTATATAAGGGCTGTTCCGATGTGATAATTTCACTTTTACTAGAGAATATCCTAAATCATTCTATTGTTGTAAATGGGACTGTTTTGGATGAAAGATAGAGAGTTTTGTTTAAAACTCTGTCTTTTTTCATAGCGTACGCTTAATAATGGGCGATTCATCGTGAGGTTTAAATTATAATGTAAAATAAAACACATAAATTTAAAAGTGAACTTAAAATTTTTATTATCGGTTAAAAGAACAATTTATGACATTTACTAAATGATATAAAATTTTTTTTTAAATGATATCATGTAAATATTGGACATGACTACGTCTGAGGTGGTCCATTCGGAAGGTCCAATTTTGGCGACTCGTTCGAGCATAGCGACTGGCATCTCGCGAATAACACGAGTAATGTTAGCTTTCAAACCGTTATTCGTATCTGGTTTATTCCTGAAGACCTCAGACTTTACACATCCCCAGATAAAATAGACCAAAGGTGTGATATCGTACGATCTAGGTGGCCAATTTAACGTAGCAAAACGTGAAATTAAGTGCTCACCAAAATGATTTCTCAACAATGTAGCGCCGTTTTGTTGAAACCAGGGGCCTAATTCCCGCATCCGTTTCGTATTGTAATTCCATTACATGTAATATCTAATATCTCTAAGATTTACGTACATATGTTGATGAAATTTCAGCATATCGTTTCAAATGGGATTTATAACTTATTTATACAAAAATAAGCGAAAACTTAGTTTCCCAATTACTCATTGTATGCTGTCGAAAATTGAGATTACGATACGAAACGCATGCGGTAATTAGACCCAAGAGCTCACCGAGACCATGCGCTTGAATTTCAGGAAGCAGAGTCCGTTAACATGTTGCGGTAACGGTTACCATTGACGGTAACATTCTGATTTTTCCTCATTTTTGAGGAAACCAGCCCATAAACCACACCATACCGTTCTTGTTTTTTATTGATATAATTTTAGCTCTCGGTGCTCTTCGGGTTCTTCACCAGCTCAAATACGGCAATTTTATTTGTTAACGTATCCATTGATCCAGAAGTGTGTTTCATCACTGAACAAAATTTCACGATAAAACACCGGATTTTAATTGAGTTTTTCCTGAGCCCACACCAAAGATACTGAACAAAAATGACAAAGCAGTTTGGTGTGAGTAACGCGTGATCTGTAAAAAAGCATATTGAAAATCAAACCTCACGATGTATCACCCGTTATTACGTTGAAATTATATATCATGCATACGCCAATGGTACAGAAAAACTAATAGACAATTAAACAGTACAAAATTGTTCAGCTCATTGATTTGGGCTTCAATTCTGAGAATTGGATGTGAAAGTAACCCCAAAAATAAGAACTTCAGCATCATTCGTTTTGTCAAATTGGCTTAAATAATAATTTAATGGCCATACGATTTTTTTTTGCTCAAGGTGTATTTTTAGAACTTTTTCTAAATTTTTTCCTCGGTTTACCGTACGGAATATCTCTTTTGTGTCTGAAGCAGTAAATATTGAATAGGAAAAAAATGCATTCAGTACCTTAAAAATCGCAAAAATTTTCTGTTCTGTTTTATATGACAGACTTTTTTTTGGTTTTTGTGTTAAGTTACGGGCTTTGGTGTGTTCTGACACATATAGTAAAAATTTATGGCCAACATTTTTGTAGAACATTTCATCCCCGCCCTCCCCATTTTAAGGGGTGTTTTTTACGTTTTGTTAAAATGGGGCCAAAAATTACAGTTATGTGGGGGAGCTAGAGGGTTAATATGTTCCACAAAAATATTGGCCTTAATATTTTCTATAAATTTGCTGAGAATACCCTATACCAAAAATGTATATTTTTGTTACATAATAGAGAAATACTAACATTTTTGGGGTACAATGTGGTTTTTTGAGCTATTTAGGTTGCCCAGACACGTTCAGATTGTATTGATATGTTCACAAAATTTGTTCAGATTTACGTTGGCTACAATTTTTCCAACAATTGTTATTGAAAAATTACAAGTCCCTGAAAGTTATGCTGAAAAAAGTGAAAAAAATATTTTTTTCCGTTACTTTTTCAAAAAAAAAACTACCGGAAAAATAGTTTTTTCGCAAAAAATTTTAAGAAACTTTGTTCAGCATATTCTTAGCTACATTATTGCCAATGTATTATAGTTAAGCGGTATCACCAAGTCTGAATGAGTTGTTGGACAAAAGCTGATGAGACCTTTTTTGAGGGACCCACTGATTTTCAGAAACTTTGGAGGCCCATAAAAAAATTGGTCACCAATTTTGCCAAACTGAGTATAGGGTTATACTACCCTTTGATAGTAGAATCGAACCATACGTCAAAAATTGTTCATTTGTTGCATAGTGTTATAATTTATTCCTCTAAATACCTAACTAATGTCACATTGATATTATTTAATTTCAGGTGAGAACCAGAGTTTTTCAAACCCATTTTCAAAAACTATATGAGCGGTAAGTTATAGCCTAAAATGGTGTTAATGTTAAATCACATACTTGCTATTCTATTTTAATAAACACTTTAATTTAGAAAAGTTCGCTCAATACTCGCAGAAAAATCTTTTTTTTTGATATGTTTGAATTGAAGGAAAATATATTTCGAACCAAAATTTTTAATTGTTATATATTTGTGAACAAATAAATTTTATTTCAAAATCAAGAAATTTTGTTTGGAACTCATATATTAATATATTAGAACAAACTATATTTTCGAACTAACTTTCACAAATATAATATATGTATATTTACACTCAAATAAAGTTATTGTTTAAGAAGTTTTTCAAATATATTTTATTTAAAAAAGATTTTTAAAACTTTGCTGAATTTTTCGAATTACAGTTTTAATTTTTTTAGATTTCGTATTATACTTTATCACTAAAAATTTTATCAGCATTAGCTTGTCTTTTACAGCACTACGAGTAATTTTTAATTTATAAATATTTAAATTTATCAAATTTTACCAATCCATTAATGGATTTTATCATAACGCAAGATTATGCGATTTAAATTTTAATGAAATTTTACGAACGTATACAATTTCTAAAAAGTTGGACTGAAAAACAGAAAACTTGCCTTTAAACTAAGGCATTAATATATTTGACTAAATATACAAATCGTTATCAGAAACGAAAAAGGGCGTAACAACAAGAAAAATGGAAATTCAGTTTTGGATGGATTTCGGTACACTGCATCAAAATACACATTCTTGCAAATTTTTAGCGACCTACTATTAGAGTGATCAAAAAACCGGTTTTTTTGAAAAAATAAAAAACCGGTGGATGGTTTATTTAAGTTATAAAAAACCGGTGGACGGTTTTTTTCTTCGAAGAAAACCGGGGAAACCGGTAGAACCGGTTTTTTTCTGCATAACAAAACAGTATGAAAATTGCCGTTTGAAAAACATTTTCCTTTTTAATAACAAAAAAGGCGATTTTTAATATTAAATTTTTAAAAGCGATGTCTTCTGATCAGGTATCTTGCACCAAATTTAGTCCTGTTGGATAGTAGTTATGAGTTGGATTGTGATGAATATTGTCATTTGAGTCAAACGGTCCTTTTATCTCATACTTATAACTAATTAGCTATTGTATTTAGAAACATTTTCCAAAAGTGTTATCGATAGCCTTTTCTTCAACCTTTTAAAAAAATTAGCAAATATATTTTCATTACTTTTTTGAAATTTTGGTAAAAATTTATGTTTTAATTTTTGATTTTTTTTGCTCAAAAGAAAGCTTAGATAATTTCCTTTAAAAGCTTTGTGACCTATTAATGGGATGGGACCTGTTGATCAATCAAAATAAATATAAACCTCTGAAAAAAAAATTAACGTTCAACCAAATATTTTAGCATTTCAGATGGGAAAAACAACCGTTTGACAAAAATGTCAATATTTGACACCCTCCAATTTGGAAAGTCCTTAACCGATCTCGTTGGAATTGTGTCTCATAACTACTATCTGATAGGGCTACTTGGTGCAATTTTCATCCCGACAGAAGACATCCCTTTTAAAAATTAACTCACTTGACATGAAATTCCCCTTATGTAGTTCAGTCAAGAAAATATTAATATTTCGGGGTATTAAATAGAATATTTAATAGAGGTACTAAATCTTTATACATATATATTTTATATACACACTTCAGTGCAGGTGGGTATATACGAGTATATAAATATGTAAGAGTATACACTAGTCGGTTTACCCAATTGAAATTTTCTTACTTGTTTTTGTTTCGGTTTGGAAGTGGGAGAATGCGTTTACTTTTCACATAACTTCTGCGCGTATGAATCATTTATTTTCTTTAAATGTTTGTAATTTGTATAGAAATTGGTGAATGGCTTCGGATTCTAGCAAAGTTGCCGATTCTTTTTAGGCCATATAAGGAGATCTTTCATATTATTATCTTAATTTGTGATATTTTGTATATAAAGTTGTAAATAATTTGTAATATTTTAGTGATAATAAAAAACCGGAAAACCGGTGGAAACAAACGAAAAAAACCGGTTGCACCGGTTGTTCGAAATTCATGATTTTGAGAAAAACCGGGGACGGTGGAAGCAAAAAACCGGTGGGCCGGTTTATTTTAAACCGGTTTTGATCACTCTACCTACTATCCAAAATGGCGAATTTATTAACGAAATTCAAAACGGCCTAACAACAAATTATTTCTTTTTTCATAGTTAAAAAATCCTATTTCACGCAATTTTCACAAACCAGTTATAAATCATGTTTGTGTGATTTTATATATGCCTCAATATGTTTAGATATTATCCTGAAAACCGTGTTTATCTAACTACAGTACTTTTCATTTTATTTAGTTTTTTGCTTCTCCTGTAAAATTTTCAAATATGATGATAGGCCCTTTTTCGTTTCTGATGACGAAATACAAATTAATTCTTGTTTCGGAAATATTAGTTCCAAATAAAAAAAGATTTGAAAGAAAAGATACTTTTGTTTAGAACACTTTTCTCTACAATATAATATTATATTTTCTTCAAATATTTTGTCAAATATTTTCTTTATTTGGAACTATATATATTGGAACTATATAATCAATATTTTATCTATCAATCTAAGTATCGGCTTCGTCAATAAGAGCGCTACAAAAGTTTTTTTAAATAAAACAAAAACGGTTGTGGATATCAGTGAAATTCTTTATTCCTCTGAAAGTACGTTCGATGCCATTATGTATGGAACTCGATTTCTTTTGCATGGCCACCACGGGCACGCTTGCAGAAGTCCAGACGCTGAACCCAATTTTCGACGGTTTTCAAGCATAAATCGGCCGATACTGCTGCAATTTCACGTTCGATATTCGTACGAAGTTCATCAATCGTCGCTGGCTTGTTGGCATAGACCATAGACTTGACGTAGCCCCACAGGAAATAGTCTAACGGCGTCAAATCGCACCAATCGATTGGACCATTTCGTGAGATAACACGTTCTCCAAACTTGGTTTCCAATAAATTGATTGTGGCATTCGCTGTGTGGCTTGTGGCGCCGTCCTGTTGGAACCACATGTCCTCGAAGTCCATATCATACAAGTGGGGCCAAAAATATTCGGTTATCATTGAACGGTAGCGATTCCGCTACCGGTCTTGATCATCACGGAAGAAGTACGACCCAATGACGCCGCCGGACGCCAGACGCTGAACCCAACTTTCGACGGTTTTCAAGCATAAATCATTGAACGGTAGCGATTCCCATTCACAGTAACGTGCCGGTCTTGATCATAACGGAAGAAGTACGGCCCAATGACGCCGCCGGCCCATAAACCGTACCAAACCGTAATTTTTTCGGGATGCAATGATGACTCATGGAGTACGTGTGGATTGCTGTCTGACCAATAACGCATATTTTGTTTACTGACGAAGCCATTCAGCCAGAAATGAACATCATCGCTGAAGATGATTTTTCGCGCTCTTTACGTTGAGGCCACTGACTCCGAATTTCGGTAGTAAATTTGAATAATTTCGACTCGTTGTTGGCTCGTATATCTTTCCATCATGAAATGGCAAACCTTACTGAAGAGAAATGTCAAAATAGCGGCAAAAATATGGCGTCGTTTGCTGTCCCTGTCGGTCTACTTTTGTAGCGTCCCTGTTGAAAAACCCTTTATCAATGGCTTAATTTAAAGAAAAGTTTTCTGTTTTTCAGAAGATCAAAGTCCATTTTTTTTTAGAAATTTTATAAAGTTGGATTGAAATTTAAGTCATATCTTCTTTCGTACCGATAAATTGCATTGATGAATTGACAAAAAGTGATGAATTGGAATATTTACAAATTAAAAATTATTTCTGTAAAACAAAAGCTAACGCTGCTTATGGCATTTTTAACTATAAAATATCAATTTATGTCATTTGAGCTTTAGCCGTCCGTCCGTCCGACTGGTGTGCCCTATAACTTTGGAAAGGAGTGACCGATTGATTTCAAAATTTTGTGGGTTGTAATATTTTCTCCAATTGCATCTGAAGTTTTGGAGGTAGGCCATATCAGATAATTCATTTTTGTGCCAATTTTTATTAATTTTTAAAATGTTTGTTTTTCGATTCATTTGCTTTGGAATTTCCCGATATTAAAGTTATGTGGTATTTATGTTTACAGGGTGGCTGATATGTATTGCAACCAACTTCAGGTTGCTATCATTTCTAAACCGCTAGTCTGATAGCTGACAGATTTATTTCAGTGACAGTTCATTTTATTGTTTACTAGCTTACAAAAGCATTTTGATCTATTGCATTCAGGAAAAAAGTTATTCGTGATGGAATTCAAGCGTGATAGTGTGATTGCTTTATATTTGGGTGGAAAAACACAAGTGGCTATCGTTAGAGCCCTGCAGCATTTAAATGTGAATAAATCTTTTGTTTCTCGTACCATTGCTCGTTACCGTGATACTGGCAGTGTTGCATCGCGTCCAAGAAGTGGACGAAAAAAAACGGTAACAACACCAGAAATGATCCGAAAAGTGAAGGCCAGATTTGATCGAAATCCACGCCGCAGTGGTAGTAAAATTGCTCGTGAGCTGAACATATCGCGAGAACGGATACAACACATATTAAAAAATGATCTTGGACTAAAGCCATTGAAGTTCCAAAAAGTGCAAGAGCTCACCGATGCAAAAAAAAAGTTAGACTGGAAAGAGCCAAGGAGTTGCTTCGCTTGCACGAAAGTGGCCAGTTACCGAATTTGGTTTCCTCCGATGAGAAGCCATTCCAAATTGAGCAGTTTGTGAACAAACAAAATGATCGGGTTTACTTGCCAAAGAGGTCAGCTGAAAATTTACACCTTCGATTGGCCACCAGAACTCAAGCGCCGCCGATGGTAATGGTGTGGGCCGCCGTAACGGCCGATGGTCGCTCCCCGCTCGTATTCATCGACCATGGGGTCAAAATAAATGCCGAATATTATCTGGAAAATGTCCTAAAGACAGTATTGAAGCCCTGGGCAGACAAACATTTCGGCCGCAGACCATGGACTTTCCAACAGGACTCAGCACCATCGCAACTCAGCACGCGTCAACCAAGAATGGCTTAAAAAGGAGGTTCCTCGCTTCATTTCTACCGCACAATGGCCACCAAGATCTCCGGATCTCAATCCGTTGGACTTTTGCGCCTGGGGCATTTTAGAGAGTAAGGTTCGCACTAAAAAATACCAAAGTATCGATCATCTCAAGACGGCGTTTCGCCGGGAATGGGCCAAAATACCGCAGAGCCACTTTCGTGCAGCGTGTGATGGCTTTGTCGGCCGTTTGAAGGCCATTATTCGTGCCAAAGGTGGCCAATTCGAACAAATCTAAACTGTTTCTAAAATTTTATGTTATTTCCGACATTTTTTGCTTTTGAACAATAAAATTAAACCACAAGTTAAAAAAAATATAGCGCTTTACTTTGTTGCATTACATATTAGCCACCCTGTATACAGACAAACAGACGGACGGACATTGCTCATTCGAAATTGCAATACATTTAGAAATGCAATGTCCATTAAAACATACTAAGTCGACTTTGCATTCTTTAGAATGGATGTATTAATTTATATGTTATACAATTCTGTAACACTCCATTGATTTGTTTTTCGAAAATATTTGTATCTCTATATGTACATAATCTAATAACAAAATAAAAAATCTTATTATTTCCTTTAAAAAATCATTTTTATAATTAACTATCAATATTCTCATTTTTAATACATGTTACACTCCCTCTTGTGGCAATAAGCGAATCAAAACGAAAATCACTTTCCATATTGTCCCCCCAATAAAAGAAGAGTGCATAATTTATTTGTCGTTTCGAGAAAATCTCATTTTAAGTTTTTGTGAAATTGATACTTGATATTGGCACTTAGGCTTTTATTAATGAACAATTTCAAACACCCAATAACACAATTTGTTGAAGTAGAATTCCCCAATCTTTAACCAGAAGCAGAACCATTTGGCGGCTCGGCAGCTTCGCACTCTTATCAATAAAGCAATTTTTTTTAAATATTCCAAATTATATGCAGTCAAAATTTGGTGTTATTTTGCCAACCCAGTCTTAAGTTATTCACAAAACAGTACAGGCCATTCGACTATCACCTCAAGAAAAATGGGCGAAGTTGCCGCACCCCTTTTGGTTCCTCCCACACGAATGGCCATTTTGCACCAGAATTTAACTGCCTATAGTTTTAATATCAGTTCATACAAATACGTGAAATTTTGTACAGTGTAATGCTTTTATAGTAGCTAGAGTCCAGAGAAAAGTGGGCGTTATTGGCACGGCCCTTTTGGTACCTCCCACACAAATGGACCATTTTGTTATAATTTATAACGTTAATACCTACCAGTACATTAAAGTTATTAAATTAAATTTAAATTGATTATAATTTAATTAAAACAAAAAAATAAATACATTTACGAATATTTTTTGGGACTCAAGGTGAGGGGATTCTTAAGTCGGTTTAACCACATGTTTTTTATGTTTTCCTGAATTTCTAATATTTAAATAAGCATATATCCCATAGTTTTAAAGATTGTTCAACAAAATTATTAGGACGCCATACTAAACAATCGGAGATTACATAAGCCAGTTGCCTTGATCACTTAATGTGATTCTGGTCAATAATGTAAGACATATTAAGGTAAGGGTGAGGGTTAAAGTGTCGGTTACACTAACTGAAACTGTTTTACTTGTGTTTCTTTTTTGTTAACACTTCGAGTGTTATAATATCTAACATCAATAATAGTTACACAATAACGACTTCCCCCCAAAGCAATAAAGAAAAAAATCAGTTTATTTAATATATTATGACGTCTCTACCCCATTTTTTTTGTATTATTATTTGCTATGATTACTTTTTCTAGTATTTATTTCTGTTGTTTTTGTTGCTGTAACTATTCATATAAAGGTCACGATCACCTCAATTACCATTACCATATCCAACATCATTATTGTTGTCTAGTATTACATACTTGAGTACATTGTAGCCCCTAGGTATTTTTCAACAACAACAACTACAACAACAGCTAGAAAACGTGATGCTATGTCTCAAAAGAAATATGCCACTCCCCGCCCCTTATACACTCTACAGCTATTCCAGCCATTCATGTCTATCATTAGCAGCACTTCAAGTCACTGGATTGACTTGGTGGTTAGTCCATTCACTTTCATCATTAGTCATTTCCGAGCATATCTATCAATGGTATTTTATATTTGATTCGGTATTCCTCTTCACGGAAACCTCTTATTCATGACAGCGCATGCGCAAAAGTAAACTGTGAAGTGGCGGGTTTTCTTCCCCACTCCATGGCTTTTTTCGTAATTTTTTTCTTTCATTCTCCAGTGTGTAGTGTGCATGAATGCCAGTAAATCATGCATATGATCAGATGAGATCTTTAATCGGCCCCAGTGGCATACATTATTTTGTAGATAACTCGCACCACATTATTGCACGGTCGGTCTGTCGGTCTAATGTTTACTTCGTTGTGGTTGGCCTAATGTTTGCTTTGTTTTCACTGCTCAGCTCAATTGACTTGGTTTTTGTTCAACCGGATTTGCTTTTGTTCAGATTGTCTCTATTTCCCACAATGTGGTGCAATGGCTGAATGATACACCAAATATTTAAAATTCGGCTCCAAACACGAAAATTATTGAATTAATTATTTTTTTTAATTGAAATTGCTGCTGTCACGAAAATTATGGTATAAATATATATTTTTTGTAGAGGTTTATTGAGAGAAAGTAAGAAAATTTGTTGTCGAAAAAATCGACTGAGGTGTACCCTCACTTTGTAAGTAATAAAATATGGGTATACAAATATTTAGTAGTGGATCAGAGGGTCTGGTCACCCCCAAAGTATTACTAACAATCCGTGTGTCTGCATTTCACAGCAATATGTGTTACCCAATATATAGTTAGAAGGGATCGGAAACAGGGGCATGCGAATTTGGCTCGAATGTAGTTGAAAGTATGCGCCTAGACGAAAAAATATTTCTCTTCGTATGTATATCTCGATTTTGGTTAAGACAAGAACCTCCACACTTTGAAAAAATACTTTCTGAAAGCAATAATCGTTTTCATTCCTTGAACATGTAACATAGTATCTTTGTCATATTCTCGATTTATTACACGATCCTCGTATGGTTATCTCTATTTCTCATCAAGCCATTAAGATGTCATCTCCGGATGGAGCTTAGCTACGTACTCATATATTCAAAATTTATATACATAATTTTATTTGTTATATTCATTCCTAAGTGTCCAGTCGTCGTATAAAGGCACTTACTTTGTTGTAATAAGAAAGATTGATATGCCGATAATAATGATTATTGTCTAAACACTTTCAAGTGATGGTGTGTGTGATGTGTGGCTTTTTGGTGTTGGGTAATTGTTAATGGAATTTGTTTAATTAAAGAAACCATCTGTCTCAGTGGATAGGCAAATGGACAGACGGACTGACGGACGTTCAGGGGTGAATTGTTGTACACGTTGCTAAAAATGTTGGTTTTACAAAATACAAAACAAGAGAAAAGGTCACTTCCAAAAATTCAAGAGGTTGACAAGCACATTGGCAAACAATTTCGGTTACAGCATTTGGCAATTTGAATAAATGGAAGCATTATAATATTCTTAGGTCCATTTTGTTGCCAGGGAAACAAACGAACACATGTGCCATGGAAACGGAATACGGAACAATTCGAATAGGAACATTTTTAAATGGTATACAAAATATAGGAAGTGGGATTATTAATAATGAATCTATGTATAGTACAAAAATACATTTTGAATAAGCAAACATTTTTGTCTATCACAGGCTAATGTCCTATTTTTTTTTTAATTTAATTCAATTTTATTCATTAGGTATATTTACAATGAAATATTTGCCCCAGCGCCTTACAGGCATTTTTGGGACGAGTTGACAAGTTAAAATGCATTTAGTCTTATATATTTACATATGTACATATTTCTGTTTGCTCTTGATATCAATAAATTACAAAAAAAGCATTCTCACATCACGAAATAAATGTGCTTTTAGACTTCTTTTAAATGAAGAAATAATGGATATAGTCTTTAAATCTTGGGGAAGATGATTGTATTCAGAGCATCCTTTGTGTTCTATTCTCTGTTTAGTTATTTCAAGACGACATCGTTTGACTCTCAGATTTAATCTATTTCTCGTATTGAAAACTGATTGTTTAGTACGAAATTCAATGTCTCGCGGACCAAGGTTCCTGACTGATTTAAACATGTAAATAAGCAGCTGCATCTTATATAATCCATGAACTGGTAACGTAACTTTAGAAACATTGAGATACAATGCAAGGGTTGAATAAGTGCGAGGAAGGTTGTTGACGATTTCAGAGCCTTATTTTGGATTCTATGTAGAGACCGCAGTTGTACACTTTTCTTGTACGCATATATCATTGGCATATAATTGAGATGACTTTGAATTAACGAATTATTTTTATATTTGTATAACATTCCAATCGTAGGTTCTACCTTAGCTTTCAAATCATGGATATGGCAATTCCATGTTAAGTTGTTCTGTAAATGAAATCCCAAATATTTCAAGGACCAGGATTCATAAACTTGAGACTCTCCAATGTTGTACTATTGAAATATTAAATATCTTATAACATTATATACTACTTATCAAAAAATTTTATAATAGCTTCTTCGTCACTATAATCTGGAGAAAAACGGGCAAATGTGCTACGTACAATGGACAAATTAGAAATTTTACAATGGAAGCATTAGAAATGCGTGGTGTCATTAAATATTTACATAAAAAAGGTTTATCGGGACAAGAAATTCATAATGATATGGTGAATGTGTTAGGTGAAAGTGCTCCTTCATATGCAACAGTAAAAAATTGGGTTGCTGAATTTAAACGTGGTCGTACAAGCATTGAAGATGAACCACGTAGTGGACGTCCAAAAACAGCAACAACAACAGAAATTGTAGCCAAAGTGCATGATATGGTATTAAATGATCGACGAATAAAAGTGCGTGAAATAGCTAATATCATGGGCATCTCAAATGATCAAGTCCATTTAATTTTGCATGAAGAACTACAGATGAAAAAGCTTTCTGCAAGATGGGTGCCGCACTTGTTAACAGTCGACCAAAAACGCATAAGAATGAACATTTCTCAAGCTTGTTTGGATCGTTTTAAGCGAAATAAAATGGATTTTAAGCGTCGTTTCATAACTGTTGATGAGACATGGATCCACCACTATACTCCAGAGACAAAAGAACAATCCAAACAATGGACTGAAGCTGGAGGAAGTGCCCCAAAGAAGGCAAAAACAATTCAATCGGCTGGTAAGGTTATGGCAACGGTTTTTTGGGACTTCAAAGGTATTTTATTGGTAAACAATAAATTCAGAGTACTATTGCAACCTTTTGGATCAATTAAATGTACAAATTCGAGAAAAACGTCCTGGCTTACAACACAAAAAATAATTTTTCATCAAGACAACGCACCAGCGTGTTTTAACAATGGCTAAAATCAACGAATTAAAGTACGAGTTGCTTGACCACCCACCTTATTCTCCTGATTTAGCTCCCAGTGACTTTTACCTGTTCCCAAATCTAAAAAAATTCCTTGCTGGCAAGCGTTTTACCTCAAATGAAGATGCAATTACAGTTATAAACCATTATTTTGAAGACCTTGAGGAAAACTATTTTAATCAAGGGATAGAATTGCTAGATAAGCATTGGACTAAGTGTATTGAAGTTTCAGGAGATTATATTGAAAAATAAAAATATTTCTGAAAAACTAACTATTCTCTTTCATTGATATGCTAAGAAGTTTCCGAACCGCCCTCGTACTATTCCACAAAATTCCAAAAAAAAAATTAATTCCAATGTTCATGGAAGTCAACATTAGGGTAATTCCAAAGCAGTTCGACCATCTCAAAAAATGACCCCTTTTAATTTGCACAAAATTTAGCACAATAATTCACCAAGTGCGCGGGAATTTTTTTTGGCGTTTTTTTTTACCTTTTCAAAATTCATTGTTGTTTTTGTGGTCAACAGAGCCCGAGGATCAACAGGACCAACAAGAGTGCGAGTGGACTGCGAGCGTCGCTAGATTGTTGACTGAGAGATCTAGAATAAGCTGGGCTATAAACAGCTTTGAGCCCTTCAAGTCACCTGGACCAGACGGCATCACTCCAGCAGAAATGCAGAAAATGTTAAAGTACATTATCCCCTGGCTGCAGAAAATTTATGTAGGCTGTATTAGACTTTCATACATCCCGAATCGATGGAGGGATACCAAAGTGGTATTCATACCCAAAGCGGGGAAGATATCGCACACTAGGCCAAAAGACTTCAGACCAATTAGCCTATCCTCTTTCCTACTGAAAAGTCTGGAAAGACTTTTAGATTATTTCATTAGACAAAACCTGGATACAAAACTCCTGTCAGGGAACCAACATGCTTACAATAAAGGAAAGTCTACAGAATCAGCCCTGCACGAACTTGTGAGCACTATCGAATCGACATTTCAAAGAATTCACCATGGTGGCGTTTCTTGACATAGAAGGGGCTTTTGAACAACATACACCCAGATAGGGTAATCGCGGCATTGTCACATCTAAAGGTGAACTCTAGCTTGCTTAGACTAATTCAATGACTGCTCACCAGAAGATGCATTACAGCATGTCTAGGGTCCACAACTCTAACAAGGTTTGTAAACAGAGGGACTCCACAAGAAGGAGTACTGTCTCCACTAATTTGGAACCTAGCGGTGAATGAAATCCTGCTAGATCTAGAACGTTGTGGCTGCAAGGTCGTGGCATATGCGGACGACCTGGCAATCGCAGTGAGTGGCAAATTCGAAAACATCTTCCGAGATATTCTACAGGTGGCTCTGAACAAGTTGGCTAGATGGACCAGAAGCAGCGGTTTGGGTGTTAACCCAAACAAGACAGAATTGGTTCTCTTTACTAGGATGAATAATGTCTCCTCGGATAAATGGAACAGATCTAGTCTTTTCTGAAAGTGCAAAATTTTTAGGAATAATTTTGGATAGGAAACTGTCATTCAGACTAAACGTACTGAAACGTGTGACGAAGGCCATCATCGCCCTATATTTCTACAGGAAGGCTGTAGGGTCGCGGTGGGGCCTCTCTCCTAAAATCGTCCACTGGATATATATAGCAGTAGTTCGTCCTATACTGCTATACGGCAACCAACCTACTAACAAAGGTTCAGAGATCAGCCTGCTTGAGCATAAGCAGAGTCTTAAGGACTACAGCGACCGAGTCTCTACAAGCCCTCTCCATATACTGCCGATTAATATTGTGGCGAGTGAAGTTGCAACCAAAGCGGCACTAATGGTGATTTCGATTCTGAAAAAAATGTTACCCCGTCGACGTGATATACTAAAAAATATTTGTCCTTTTTATGTGGAACTGATGTAGCCCCTTGAATTAAACATAGCTCATTTTTCAAAATTCCAAAACGTGGTATAAAAGTTCAGTGTTAGGGAAAAGGGCAATGAAAATATTGAAATTTTTTGCAGAAAAGAAATCGCCATACCTCCACTGCCTATCAATGTGGAGGTATAAGAACTACGGTCGCAGGAGGATATCAAAGTGTAGTGCTATGGAAACCGATATACCAACGATGTACACCTTTGAGAGGAACTACATCATTATGATACAAGCCAGAGATGAATTGGTTGACAGAAAACGATACCACTTCTATACGAATTGTTCGATCTTGATGATAAGGTTGGCCTCTGAGTATATTGTGAAGAACTTAGTTTGGATATAGCTCACAGACTACCAGATACATGCAGTGTATATCAAGCCGAAATAATGGCAAGTGGCTGAGTCGCAACATAGTAACCAGCACTGGCGTTGTCATTTACTCGGACAGCCAGGCTGCCATCGATTCTCTGGAGGCAACATCCCTAAATTCACAAACAGCCCTCGACTGCCGCAGATCTCTTAACGAGATGACTGAGCAGTTTAATATACACCTCATATGGGTGCCTGGGCATAGGGATATCCCGGGGAACTGCAAAGCCGATGAACTTGCTAGGAAAGGGACGACATTACAAATTCTCGAAGTATTTGCATATATTGGTGCGCCACTATCCACGTGCAAGCTTTTGCTTAGGCAAGAGGCAATCAGGCAGTCCAACGAAAGATGGACAGAAATCGGCACCTGCAGAGTAACTAGACAAATCTGGCCAAGCTATGACCTGAGAAGATCAAAATATCTCCTAGCACTAGAGAGGCAAAGACTGTATACGTTAGTATCAGTTCTGACGGGACACTGCTTGATCGGCGAACACGCCAAAAGATTGGATATTGACTCTAATGACTTCTGCAGAAGCTGGGGAGATGAGGAAGAAGTGGAGAGCATTGAGCACTTGCTATGCGACTGCCCCGCTCTGAGTAAACGACGACTGGACATACTGGGGTCGGACTTTCTAGGCAGCCTAACAGATCTTTCCAGTACCGATATTCGTACTATCGATAAATTGGTATATCAAACAGGTTGGTTTCGATGAGGGGCATTTCAGCCCGTGGTAACACTAGGGACCTAAACTGGTCTATGTGAGCTGGTATAAAAAAATACGGCTGCCACTCAAACCTAAACTAGAAGAGTTCATATTATCGTTGAATGATACAATAGTACCAGGAATTTGTGGCGTAGTTCTATTTATGGATTCATGTACGTCACTGATGTCCCCATCAGGAGGAGAACCAGTGTATACTAACTAAAAGTGTCATCGAAGATGTTCCAATTTCTGGTCAGTTCCTTGGATCTCAATGCCGTTCACTGATAATTCCTTCAATGATGAGTAATTTCTACGACCAATAATTCTAAGAATCTCCTTATAAGCTCATTAATCACTCTCAGTTTGTCATTAAACGATTTAGCTTGGTCTATATCAATCTGTTCCTTAATAATAATCTTCAGTAAATCTATCTGCTTTGAAATAAGCTGGTAGTCCCGATGCCTTCGATTCAAAGTCCGATAATATATTGTCTTCAAGTCCCTTTGCCAGACATACTTAATTTGTAAGATTAATATCGTAATATATCGTTAATATTTTATTCCGAAGGTCAATCTTATTAGAATGAATGGATGTCACAAATTTACCGAAGTTTCGAATTCCTGGATGTAGTAATCAATTTCCTGGTCCGATAAATTCCCATTTCTGGAGGAAAATGTTCCTGAATTGATTCACGCAGATCATTTCTAAAGAAGTTCCAATTTGTATTTCTGAAAGACACAGCCATGTCAGATGTTTTGAAAAGAAAACTAAAATCCGACAGACAAATTTTAATACCTAATGGTAAATGATCTGAAAAAGTGAGATCTAACGTTAAAAGTAACCACAAGAGATCTAACGTTAAAAGTAACTAAGTTAAACATTTTACGGACTATACATAAGTCTCATTAATTTCCTGTACAATATTCAAACATTCTTTCTTAGCTTCCTCCTTACACTGATAGAAAAACCGTTCGTCACCATGACGAATCAGTTTCGTCAATATATCTTCGTACTGGTGACGAAAAGTTTCGTACATACGATGTTTTTGTACGTCAATAGAACAAACACGATCATCAACCCATGTTTTTGGTGATTTCAAAATTCGTCGAGGGATTCGTCTGTTGGCAAATACATTACTTGATGAGATTATTTTTTATTTTAAATATGAGAATTAATGAATACTTCTCGTTCGTTTGCTTTAAACCTTTCCTGATATGAACTTCGTTTCGAACCGCATAATCACAACTGAACCTGGCAAAGCAGTCAAGTAATTTTATTTTCCATACCGTTTTTAATGGTCTTAAACCAAAAGAATATTTATTGACATTTTTAAAATTTAAATAGTCGGGGGCATGAATTCTTCGTGGTGATGAATGGGATTCGTCGTGGTGATGAATCGTATTCGTCGTGGTGATAAATGGGATTCGTCGTGGTAAGGAGCGTGCCAATAACGACCACTTTTCTCTGGGCTCTTGGTACTATAAAATCATTGTACTGTACAAAATTTCAAATATGTGTATGAACTGATATTAAAGCTATAAGTAGTTAACTTTTGGTGCAAAATGGTCCCGTGGCAACTTTCCCATTTTTCCAACTATGTATGGAAGTTCAGAAGATTCGAATAAGTAGTATAGAGGTTATTACAGGTACTAGAAGGAGTGGAGAAAAAATATTACCTCATACCAAATTTGAATTCAATCGGTTACTCCTTTTGCGAGTTATCGAGCACACCAGCCATCAGACAAACGGACGGACGAACGAACGAACATTGCTCAAATGACTTCCCTAAGAAAAAAAGCGCTTGTGTAGTATATTTGCTGGAAACTTATAATTTTGTGGAAAATAATTTTTTTTCTTTCCGTTAGAATACACAATATGTAACTTATTTAAAGATTTCCCCGATTTTTAGGATAAACTACACAGAAACTCCGAAAAAATTATTTTAATAAAAGAGATATTCAAACATATCTTTCGGTATGTGAATATAAAATATTTGCCCAAAAATATATTTTACTTAAATTTTTATTTCTGTTTCTTCTTTCTCCGTGTTAAAATGACACAAATCGTATTTCCATCAAACATACTTTGGGTCTTATGTCACTCCTTCGATGTGTAACACTTGGATCGTAGCAAATAATATATATAGACGGAGGAAAATCGTCATTTTTGATATGTTTGAAATGAAAGAAAATATACTTGGAAACGATTTTTTTAAATACTAGCTGAGCCCGGTGCGCTTCGCTGCCCATGTCAAAATTATTCCGATTAAAAAGATATTATTTTTGTAATAATTATTATTTATTTGTTCTTTATTGAAGTGCTCTTTGGTATACTACATTTTTTGTTTTGCCACTTGGTGCGAATACATAAAGATCGGATGGTTTACCAATGCGCGAGCGCAATAGCTGGACCCGGTCCACTTCGTTACCCCAGACTTCAGATTTCCGATCCCGTTCATTTTTGGACTAAATACGTAGACTGACACCAAATATGTATGCACAAAATTACATTGATCTCTCTAACAAATTGCTCAAGATATATCACACACAAAATTACAGCAGTCTCTCTAACAAATTGTGCAAGATATATAAATTTAAAGTATTGACTTATATGGCCGGGGCCACGCCCAGTGACCAGATCCCGCCCAGATCAATCACGTTTACAACCACCAGGACCATATACACAAAATTACAGCACTATCGCTAACAAATTGTGCAAGATATTCCAATTTCAAAACTTGATTCACTCGGTCGGTGCCACGCCCATTAGTCTGATCCCGCCCATTTTTGGACCAATCACGTAGACTGCCACCAGGTACATATACGCAATATTTCACCACTCTCGCTAACAAATCGTGTAATATATCTCAATATCAAAATTTGGCTTATATGGGCTGGGCCACGCCCGTTGGTCTGGTCCCGCCCATTTTTGGACCAATAACGTAGACTGCCACCGGATACACACATATGAACTAAATTGCAGCACTCTCGATAATAAATTGTCTAAGATATCTCAATTTAAAAATTTTGCTTATATGGGCGGGGCCACGCCCATAGGTCCGATCCCACCCATTTTTTCCGATAACGTAGACTGTCACCGGATAAATATGCACTAAATTGTAGCACTCACGCTAACAAATTGTTGAAGATATCACAATTCTAAAATTTGGCATACAGGGGCGGGGCCACGCCCTTTGGTCCGATCCCGCCCATTTTTGGACCAAACACGTAGACTCCTATCAGATACATGTACACCAAATTATAGCACTCTCGCTAATAAATTGTGCAAGATATCTCAATTTCAAAATTAGGCTTATATGGGAGGTACCACGCCCCTTTGTCCAATCCCGCCCATATTTGGAGTAAAGCTTGGAACGCATACATTAAACGGATGTACCAAATTTTGTTCAAATAACTATAATAGGAGCAGAAATATCGGATTTTTAACCTGCGATTTGTATGGGAGGTACCACGCCCCTTTGTCCAATTATTTTTTTTTTTCCATATAAACCATCTCGTGAAAATTTAGAATCGAATAAAAAAAAAATCATCCAAATCGCTCCAGCCGTTCTGACGTGATGCCATTACACAGATGGACCGTTTCATTTTTATATATATAGATAGATAGATTATAACAAATAAATTTTATTTGAAAATCAAGAAATTTTGTTTGGAACGCATATATTAATATATTAGAACATAATTTATTTGCAAACTGAATTTTACAAATAAAATATGTGTTTACACACAAACAAAGTTATTGTTTAAGAAGATTTCCAAATATGTTTTATTTAAAAAGATTTCTAAAACATTACTGACTTATTCGAATTTTAGTTAGTTTTTCCTAGTTTTCGTGTTAAACTTTATAGCTAAAAATGTCCTTATTTATAAATATTCCTATTCATCACTTTTTGTCAATCCATCAATGTCGTTTATATTTACGAAAGATTGTTCGATTTAAGTTTTGATTAAATTTTACAAACATATAAAATTTATAAAAAAATTGCTCTTTGAAAATCTGAAAAACAGAAAACTTGTCTTTAAGTTAAGGCATTTAATACATTACCAAAATAAATAATTACAAATGAATCCTTCTTTCGGAAATACTAGTTCCAAATAACAAATATTTGAATGGGAGCATATTTTTGTTTAGAACAATATCCTCACAAACATATAATATTTGTGTGTGTAAAATATTATATATTTGGAGTGTACCCTAAACATATGTTTACTTCAAGCCGAATATGTTTGGGACAATATACTACAGAAGCGATTTTTTTTCAGCGTATATGTATATTAGACTGGTCGCATCTTGTATGGGATTTTTTTTTTTTTTTAAATTTAATTGTTTGCGCTGCTTAAAAGATGAGGTTTGGTGTAAGAAAGCATGTCCTAATTTTTCAGATCAATCCGACGGTGCCTAGTCGTGCCTAGTTGGGCCCAAAGTTCCCCATATTATAAAAAAACGTCTATTCAGTCAGCTCTTTATAGTTATACTAGTTGAAAAGCCGGCCCCGTAGACCGAAAATCAAAACTCTGACTTCGTTACGATCTTCCGCAGAGAAAGTACTTTAAGTATGCCAAATTTCAGCTTCCTATGTCATCAGATGGCTTTATAAAGTTGCGGAAAGAATAGGACATACATACAAACATCCGGACAAACATCTTGTTTGTTTACTTACGCACTTCATATTGTCTGTAAACATTTGTGTATACATCACAAATCATTTGCTCTGCTTTGAAGCTGACGGTTTGCATACAGATAACGGTTGTTTTACGTGGAACGATATCTGCTGCGACTGAGCTGCAGTCTTCATATATGTTTGCTATTTTTTCACAATCGTCAAGTCGTTAACGTAGCAAGAAGTGCAAATTAATAATCAGTCGTTAAGTAAATGAAAAATATATAAAATATAGTCAATTGATCCCGTTAGCAATATGAGTTCAAAAGTGATACGAAAAATAAACCTACGCTCCGATGAAGATATTTTTCTAGTGGGAAAATGTGCAAGTAATATTTTAGGAGCCAAACTACCATCAATAAAGCAAGTGCTTCAATTATTTTTTTACAAAATTCGAGTAGAAAATATGACAGTGATAAAGAGTATGAAATATACTATTGGCGTTGCACTCGAATTTTGGAACAAGGCAAAAATTCCTACTTTACATGAAACTAATTGTGTGCATAAATTGAGGAAAATTTATGAAAACTGGAGAAATATTCAAAAAAATTGTAAAGCCCCATACGAAAAATACCGCAAACAAGAACAAGATTTTCGTGACAAGATAGAAAATTTTATATTTGATGTTGCAGCTCCAAATGCTCTAGAGATAATGAAAATACAGGAAGACAAAGATTTTCTAGTGCTTCAGAGGAAGAGAGGTCGCCCAGGAACAATGCATGGTGTTGATAGAATTTTAACGCAAAAACAAAAACGTAAAGATAAACTATTGGAAGAAGAAAAAAAGCGTGTTGAAAAACATAAAGCTCAAGGTATTTAACTCACAAGCTATTATATTTATATAGATTTTATAAAAAAAATTCTCTTATGAATAAAATAGCTGCATTAACAATGAGTGTTGAAGATTACATAGAAGCCGAAATAAGAAATGATTCTCCGGACTCCGAAAACGTCTCAGACAATATAAATGATATCCAAGAAAAAGATATATCACAAACAATATTATACGGTACTGTGAATTTTATTGACGACAGAATGCTAGCAAGCATGGACAAATGCAAGCTTTCGACAAGAGATGCTATGCATATTGTTTCTGCAACAGCTAATGCAATTCTGAATAAAGTACAAGATGTTTTCCCTGCTGTTACACCTATCAAATTAGAAAATCTTGTATTAAATCGTACCACGCTTCATTTAATGCGAAGAGAATATCGTAGAAGACAAGCTAAGCAGATTATCGATGATTTCAATGTAAGTATCATAGATGATTTTATATTAAGCTTTATATATTATTTTAAAACTGTTTATTGCAGATTCCTGAAGTATTTGTCCTTCATTGGGATGGGAAACTCCTTCCAGAAATAAAGGGTACAGAAAAGAAAGATCGACTGGCTCTCGTTGTGACAAGTGAACGTATGGAAAAACTGCTCGGCATACCCAAAATAGAAAATTCTTCTGGGGCAAATATAGCAGACGTCACCTACAATTTTTTGCAACAATGGTCACTTGATGCATTAGTAGAAATAGTGTCTTTTGATACCACAGCCACTAACACTGGGGTTCATAATGGCGCTGCATATTTGCTTGAACAAAAATTAGGACGAAAACTACTTTTTCTTCCATGTCGCCACCATATAAGTGAATTGTTGGTCAAATCTGTATTTGACATGAATTTTGGGAAAACATCCGGGCCAGAAGTTCTTCTCTTCAACAGATTTGCCAAGTATTGGAAACACATTGAATCTAGCACATTCAAGAGTGGAATTTTGGACGAAGAAGTGGTACAAGTTTTAACAACATCGCACGTAGATTATTTGAAGAATTTTTGTATAAATGCGTTAAAGCTCCATTACGTGCGTGCAGATTATAAAGAGTTGCTTGAGTTAACACTCCATTTTATTGGGGAGCGTGTACCAGATTTTTCACAATTCGTTTGCCTGGTGCTACATCGCATGCACGATTCATGGCAAAGTGCATTTATTGTTACAAAATATTTCTATTTCGCGAACAGTTCAATTTGACAGATACGGAATTGAAAAGTCTTCGGAGCATTTGCTTATTTTTGACAATCATATATGTTCCTTATTGGTTCCGATGTGTGAATGCTATAGAAGCGCCAAAACTAGATCTTGATTTCATTCAAAACGTTGTGTCTTATTTTGATAAAGAAGTTTCGACCGCATTATTGCAAAAAATAAGAAACCATTTGTGGTATTTGTCAGAAGAAACTGTTGGCCTTGCATTTTTTGATGAAAGCGTGTCTTTGGAAATAAAAAAGATGATGGTCCAAAAACTCGACATCGGCAATGACATACACGGAAATAATGAAACAATTTCGAAAAGGAATGTTGTCAATATGGATGAAATTTTCTCTTACGCGTCAAGAGATATATCAGATTTCGTTTCTCCACGGACAAAGAAATTTTTTTCTCGACTAGCCATAGATCCAAAATTTTTAGAATCGGAACCTTCTCAATGGCAGCAGAGGGATGACTATTGCGCTGGAAAAGCTGTCTGTCAACATTTGAATGTTGTGAATGATGCAGCAGAAAGAGCAATTAAACTCATCACGGATTACAATAAATCGTTAACATACGATGAGAAAGATAAGCAGTACTTACTCCAAGTTGTTGAACACTATCGCCATTTATATCCTTCTCACAACAAATCTTCTCTTATAAATTAATCAACTCAATAAAATTAATCAAATAAATATATAATTTTTTTTATCATTATATTAACTTACACATTATTCAATATAACTATAAACATCTGACTGAATAGATGTTTTTTTATAATATGGGGAACTTTGGGCCCAACTAGGCACGACTAGGCACCGTCGGATTGATCTGAAAAATTAGGACATGATTTCTTACACCAAACCTCATATTTTAAGCTGCGCAAACAATCAAATTTCAAAAAAAAAAAAATTGCGACCAGTCTAATGTATATCCTCCTCTGTAAGTTGTGGGGATAATAACGCACCAAAAAAAATTTTGTTGGCCCATTTTTATTATTATATTATTGGGGAATTTTTTGCAATTAGCTTTAAAAAATGATATCCTGTAAGTGATGTCCATTTTCTGCTTCGCACATACGTGCTCTTTTTAGCATATTTTCCATAACTTTTCGCAAAATTTCGGAAAAATTCAATTATTTTTGTACGCTGTTCGATCGTGTAATGATTCCCAAATTTCTATCACAAAATGCTGGAAAAAAATGAAAGGATAATAATTAAAAAACTTTTTAAAAAAGTGTGGGATATGAAACGAACGAAAAATTTCGGAAAAATAAAATTATTTTTGTACGTTGTTCGATCGTGTAATAATTCCCCAAGTCTCCTTCACAACATGCTAAAAAAACAAAGAAAGAATAATAATTAAACAAGTAAGAAAGTTTCAGTCGGGTAAACCGACTAAGGTATACCCTCACTTTGTGAGTAATGTAATATATAACATTACACCAATAAATCTGTCAATTTGTGTGGGAGGTACCAGAAGGGGTTTTCCAAATACACATATTTTTCGGTAAACAGTACATTCTTAAATACATTGCATTGTGCTGAACTATAAGCGTTTATGTGCACTGGTATATTAAAGTTACGAGCTATGTAATTTTGGTATGATTTGGTCATTTTGTGTGGGAGGTACAAAAAGGGGCGGTGTGATAACGCCCACTTTTTACAGGACTATAGGCACTATAACAGCATTACACTGTACAAAATTTCAAGTATTTGTATGCACTGGTATTAAAGTTACAAGCCGTTTACTTTTGGTACGAAACGGTCCATTTGTGTGGGAGGTACCAAAAGGGGCTGTACAATAATGCCCATTTTTTACCAGACTGTAGGCGCTACAAAAACATTATACTGTAGAAAATTTCAAGCATTTTTATGCACTTGTATTAAAGTTATAAGCAGTTAAATTTTGATGCAAAATGGTCCATTTGTGTGGGAGGTACCAAAAGGGGCATGTCAACTTCACCCATTTTTCTCGAGTTAATAGCGACTAATATACTAATATTATGTGCAGAATTTCAAAAGATTCGAATAAGTAGTGTAGAAGTTATTAAAGAATCAATATTTCACTAAATGTTAACCCTTTGTGTGGGAGGTACCAGAAGGAGTAGACCAATATGGCCCATCTTCGAACTCATCCGGAGATAGATCAAAATATTACCACATACCAAATTTGAAGTCAATCGGTTAATCCTTTCGAGAGTTATCGTGCGCACCAGCCAGCAGACACACAGACAGACAGACAGACAGACAGACAGACAGACAGACAGACAGACGGACGGACATTGCTCATTCGACTTAAAATGACCCAAAACGGATTTCCTCCGAACATACTTAGGGTCTTAGATCACTCCTTCGATGTGTTACACTTTTTTCCGTAGCAAATGATATATACCCTCGTCACACTAAAGTGAGGGTATAAAAAGTTATAAAGAATTAAAACCATAGCCCATTCTGCGCCACCCTGTTGATACCCTGTAGAGGTCACTCCGAAATTTTTCTCTTTAAGCCATAAAAAAGCATATTTTCTGAGCAATTTAGTTGAATCTTTGCAGTTCTTATTTTATTTTGTCAAGATTTCATCACAACAAATATTAACCAAATCAGTTCATATATAGTTATAGTCCTCATATTTATAGAGGTCACTCTGCAATATTTTTATTGATGCCGTAAATGCCACATTTACCAGACGATTATGCTGAAATTTTGCAGTTTGTATTTATGTAAATATTTAAATGTCATTTCGAAGAACTCTGAAATAATTGTTGTTGCTGAATGTTATATGAAAATATCGCATTCAGAATGGCAATGGGATGTTTTGTTTAGTAAAACAAAATTCGTATGTAACGTCCGCAACCCAGTATTTGCCCGTATGTTAAAAATATGCCTGTTGTGAAGTAAAATCATTATTTTGAGGTAATGTCTAATGATCCCAACTTTAAAATTGCACGAACAGCAGAGTCTATAAAATTGTTAAATTGTTGCGTAAGGTCCGCAACAGACGAATTTAAAATTAATTTGAACCAAGAAATGTTTAATTCTAACGAGAGCTATTTTTATATCCTTAAATATTCATCTTTCTTTTAAGTATTTCGATTTTTTCTGTGTAAAATTAGCTAAAAAGATGGAAATTCACGTTAACCTCCAAACTAACTTCCATTTTTTGTAGCGTCCGCAACGGAACTTTCGCCGCGAATATTGCATTCCTCAAAAATATTTAGATAAATATTTAAATGTCATTTCAAAATACAGTTGAACTTCGGATAACCGTGACTCTATTAACCGTGATTATCTATTAACCGTGATGCTGAGTGGTTGATTTTTTACCTCTATTAACCGTGATTTACCTCTATTATCCGTGATGCACATGTCCATATGACTGCTTGTTTGTTTTTTTTTCGTATAATACTCACACATCTCTCATATTAAAATTCGGTGATTCCCCTTTTTCATGAAAGTGTAATTTTCATATCAAATTTCATATGTATTCATTCATCAGTGTGAAATTTGATTTGTCAAGACGTGTTTTCCTTACATCATGCCACCGTCAAAAACTAAATCCGCGAAAAGAGCAAGAAAGGTTCTTTCAATTAAAGAAAAAATGGAGCTGATTAATGAATACTCAAAACGTAAAGTACCTTTTAAAATGTTGTCTGAAAAATTTGGAGTTGGCATTCAAACGGTATCCGATTTAATAAAAAACAAAGATCGGATTTTAAAATTTTGCTCCGATACTGATTCAATGCTTGGCCTTAAACACAGATATACACTAAAAACATCCGAAAATCCAAAAGTTGATTTCACAACATATGAATGGTTTCGGCAAGAAAGATTTAAGGGAACTCCAATTTCAGGTAAGTTAACTGAAATCGAGATATTGTATGAACATAAACTGAAATTTGCTTCTGAACTTCAGGCGAAATGATTGTCGAAAAGGCAAAAATGTTCCATTTGAAGTTAAACATGAATTCAGAGTGCACTTATTCATTTGGTTGGTTGGATAAATTCAAAAAACGTCATGGAATCCGTCGACTGAAATCTACGGGAGAAAATGAGTTTATGAGAAAAGGAGATTATGAGTCTGCTACGATGTTTGTGGACGACTTGGATGAAATCATTAAAAACGAACAACTTACAACTGAACAGATCTACAATGCAGACAAAACCAGTCTATTTTGGAGGTGTTTGCCTTAGAGTTCTTTGGCTAGTGGTAATGAATATTCTATTGAAGGGTACAAGGAATCCAAGGAGAGAATCACAGTGCTAGTTTGTTCAAATGCTGCAGGAACTCACAAGTGTAAATTGATGATAATAGGAAAAAGTGCCCATCCAAGAGCTTTAAAAAACGTTGAACACCTTCCTGTGATTTATAAATCTAATAAGAAAGCTTGGGTAACACAACAGCTATTTCTGGAGTGGTTTAATCAAAATTACCAGAAATATAACTGTAAAATACTTTTACTATTAGACAACTGTCCAGCACACCCAGATGTAAATGCTATGATATCTGAAAACGTTACAGAAAAATATCTCCCACCGAATTGCACGTCCTTGATTCAGCCTATAGATCAAGGAGTAATTTGAAGCTTCAAATGTCACTACCGTAAACTGATCGTTCAAAAACTTGCTGGTGCTAATGACAGACGTGAGTTCGTTAAATCTTTGAATATTAGGACAGCTTTGTGGGCAGCCTCAGCTTCGTGGGACTCTGTAACTCCACAAGTTTTAAAAAGAGTTTGGAATAACTTACTATCTCATAATGAAGATACTCCAAATAGCCTTGTTGGAATACAAACAGATATAACCATACCGTCTGGATGTACGATTGATGCTGTCGAAAAGTGGAGTTGTTTAAAGTCGCAGATTTACATGTTTTTGTCAAAAATAAATAAAAATAATAAAATTTATACATGTAAAATTTTACCTCTTTTAACCGTGATTTTCGGTTATCCGTGATTAGCCCGGTCCCGAGCATCACGGTTAATCGAAGTTCAACTGTACTTTAAAAAATTATTGTTGCTGAAGATTATATGAAAATATTAAAATTTTTCTACTAATATTAGTAGAAAAAATGCTCACATATGTAACGTCCGCAACACAGGATTTGTGCATATACAAATGTAATCCTGGTATACGATTTTTCTCATTTCATAAAATAAACATATACTACTATTCCAATTTAATTTATTATGCCGCAACTATCTCGTTCCAATGCATCAATTGCAATTTTTCCAAGTTTTTCTAATTATGTTTAATTTTTTAATCTTTTACGGTCAATGAACAAATATTTGCCAATTATCTTTGTTCTTCAGCTAAGAAACTATTAATACAGCCCCGTTTTCCTTTTGCCTACACATGCACTTTCTTCCAATATCCATAAATAATTGAGATAATCTCTACCAATTGTCGTTTTCTTTTCCTATACATTTCGTAGAAATAGATTGTATGAACTTATCGCTTGAATGGAAATTTGTATCCTTCATTTATTTGCTCCATTTCATTGCGAATATTGGCCACAGAAAAAGCTTGCAATATTAGAGTGCCTTTTACATAAAGGTGTGGAGTTTTTTTTAGAAACAGTTATTTATTTTTATTTTAAAGTAATTTTCCCTGAGGTAACTGTCGAAGCCAGTCGAAATATTGGAAGCAATACAAATTAAAACTATTTAGAACAACAAAATCCTTGTATTGTAATGTCTTTATTTATTACTAAATGTTCACAACGTCGTTATCATTTAAAACAAATTTAATAAAAAAAAACAGTATGTTTCGCTTAGCTGCATTTCACTTAAGTGCCTTTTGTCCTTATCCGCACAAAATGGAAAATATTTTGCTCATGGGATCGCTTCAATTAGAATATATCTGTGGTCACAAGCAATAAAAGCCTAAGGCGAAAATAATGCTTTCGAGAAAAATCACTTTTAATTTTTGGGTAAAAATACATTTATATATTATTTGAAAAAAAAAATATTGTTAGAGAAATGGCTATTTCACATAAATATAATACATTGTTAGTAGACTATTAATCTCATTAATGTTGCAATTTTTGAGTAGCTATATTTTTTAATTGGTTTTTATGTCTTTGGTTATTACTAAATGTTCACAAAGTCGTTATCTTTTAAAACAAATTTATTTATCCTGTATGTTTCGCTTAGCGGCATTGCAATTAAGTGTTTTTTCTCCTTACTTGCACCAAAGGGAAACAATTTTGCACGTTGATTCGCTTTTACTAGCATAAATCTGCGGTCACAAGCAATAACAGCCTATGTCGAAAATAATGCTTTTGAGAAAAAATCACTTAATTTTTCTGTAGAAGATATTAATATCTTTTAAAAAAAATTTTTAAAGAAATTGGAGTAGCTATTTTTTGAATTTTTTATATTTAAAAAATGGGTTGTTATGTCTTTGGTTAATACTAAATGTTCACAAAGACGACATCTTTTAAAACACATTTATTTATACAGTATGTTTCGCTTAGCTGCATTGCACTTAAGTGTTTTTCTCCTTACCTACACCAAAGGGAACAAATTTTGCACGTTGATTCGCTTTTATTAGCACAAATCTTCGGTCACAAGCAATAACAGCCTAAGTCGAATATAATGATTTCGATAAAAATCACTTTTAATTTTTCTTTAAAATATATTTTTCTGTAAAATAACATCTTTTTACAAAACATTGTAAGAGAAACTGGAGTAGCTATTTTTTATATTTAAAAAATGGGTTGTTATGTCTTTGGTTAATACTAAATGTTCACCAAGCCGTTATCTTTTAAAACAAATTTATTTATACTGTATGTATCGCTTAGCTGCATTGCACATAAGTGTTTTTTCTCCTTACTTGCACCAAAGTGAAAATATTTTGCACGTTGATTCGCGTATACAGTATGATTCGTATCGTATATTTCATATATTTTTTAAGTCGACTTAGGCGGTTATCGACCACATATATTTTGTTTAAGAGCACAGCTCAGTTAATAATTACATTTAGCTGCTTTTTTGAAAAATTATCCCATTCATTGTTTTTCGTGTTTATAGTTAACAAGAGAACATGGAAGAAAATCAAAAAATGATTTAATCCACATGATCCACATCCTTTGGTAGAGGGTATACAAAATTAAGGTCTTTTTCATGTATAAGATACTGGTTTTTTCCTATTTTTTTTTCTTAAATTCCTTTCAATAAGTTCTTCCCCATTTTCCCTCTATTGTGCAAACAATTTAACCAATAATTTGCCGTTGTCTTCAAAACCTCTCCATTCCCTTCAATTCTGTTGCCTCAAAAGAAACATTTTTTCCCTTACATCGAAGTAATTGAATTTTTCTTTACAAGTGTAAAAATCACTACCATTTTCTGGTCAGTGGTGGACTAACGAGCATTACATTCATCACAACACATCACAAGTCCTTGGAGAGAGGAGCATCTTCAATGACTCTTATTGAAAAAAAAAACCCATAGAGTATGTCTGTTCCAAAAAAAAAGCAAAGAAAAAGCAACTGCGGTGTCAATAAAGCAAAAAATGGCAAAATTTCAAGTTTCAACCGCAATATACCAACGTCGGCATCAGAATATCTACCCCACCACCAAGTGTGAATGTGTTGTGCCAGGATATATTTCCTGGCATTCAAAGTCCTTGGTAAAAAAAACCAACCCTCCACATTTAAACAAAAGGGCTCCAGTCTCAAACGAATGAGTAAAAAAACGGCAGAGTAAAAATTGTAAAAAAAAACCTATCGTCGTCATATGAAGATTGGAAGTGGAATATTTCGTCCATGGCAAAGCAATAAAGGCCAATGACTTTGAATGTGAGCTTTTACAAGCGACTTTTGCCCCTGTGCTCTTCTCTTCCTGCATCAAAAAAGAATTTCGATGCACAGTGTTTCGCCTTAGCCGAGAGGGATTGGTGCTCGAAATGTTACTAATTCAAAATTTTGCAATTATGTAATTGTTCTTTAAATTTCAAAATTTATTTTTCTCGATATTTCGTCTAGCTTGGCTAGTCATCTGGAGTAGGGATGTAACGAATATTCGCATTCGCATATGCAAACTCGAATTATTCGCATCATTTTAACATTCGCTTTCGCATTCCCAAAAACCATCTTTGGATTATTCACTTTGGCATTCGCTTTCGCAAAAACATATTTCAGTATTCGCTTCCATTTGTTAAAAGTGTTAAAACTCCTTATTCCCTTCACACAATTTGAAGATATTAATACCAATGAAAACCTGTACCACTTCTCTTCAAAACAGTTGAAGAAATATGTTTGTCCTTGTGGTAACAGGAGGTAAAACTATGGAAAACATTCTTAATACTTCGTCCGATATCCTGGAAAAGTATCAAATCAGTTCCTTAAATTTGTTGGTACTAAAGGGTCATACTATTATTCGCTTTCGCTTTCGCAAAAATGCATATTTTACTATTCGCTTTCGCATTCACAAGAAATATATTTCAATATTCGCTTTCGCATTCGCATTCGCTTTCGCTAAAGATACTTTCGTTACATCCCTAATCTGGAGATTCATTTTTATACCCTACACCACACTGTGGTACAGGGTATTATAAGTTTGTTTCACGGCAGATGTTTGTAACACCTGAAAATAACACAGCTAGACCCACCTTAAAGTATACCGATCAACTCAGAATCACTAGCTGAGTCGATTTAACGATGTATATCAGTCCGTCCGTCCGTCCGTCTGTCCATGTAAAGTTGTTCGTCGACTACAGGTCGCAATTTCACCCCGATCGTTCTGAAATTTTGCAGTTAAGAGTATTTCGCGGCTGTTAAGATCGCTATTGAATTTGGTTGAAATCGGTTCAGATTTAGATATAGCTCCCATATATATCTTTCGTCCGATTTGGCCCTTTAGTCCTATAGAAGCTGTATTTTACATCCAATCGTTTTGAAATTTAGAATGGTAGAGTTTCTTGATCCATGAACCAACATTGCCGAATTTGAAGAAAATCGGTTAAGATTTAGCTATAGCCCCATATATATGTTTCGTCCGATTTGGCCCTTTAGTCCTATAGAAGCTGTATTTTACATCCGATCGTTTTGAAATTTAAAATGGTAGAGTTTCTTGATCCATGAACCAACATTGCCGAATTTGAAGAAAATCGGTTAAGATTTAGCTATAGCTCCCATATATATGTTTCGTCCGATTTGGCCCTTTAGTCCTATAGAAGCTGTATTTTACATCCGATCGTTTTGAAATTTAAAATGGTAGAGTTTCTTGATCCATGAACCAACATTGCCGAAGTTGAAGAAAATCGGTTAAGATTTAGCTATAGCTCCCATATATATGTTTCGTCCGATTTGGCCATTTAGTCCTGTAAAAGCTGTATTTTACATCCAATCGTTTTGAAATTTAGAATGGTAGAGTTTCTTGATCCATGAACCAACTTTGCCGAATTTAAAGAAAATCGGTTAAGATTTAGCTATAGCTCCCATATATATGTTTCGTCCGATTTGGCCCTTTAGTTCTATAGAAGCTGTATTTTACATCCAATCGTTTTGAAATTTAGAATGGTAGAGTTTCTTGATCCATGAACCAACATTGTTGAATTTGAAGAAAATCGGTAAAGATTTAGCTATAGCTCCCATATATATGTTTCATCCGATTTGGCTCTTTACATCCAATCGTTTTTATACCCTACACCACACTGTGGTACAGGGTATTATTTAAGTATAAAATGTCCCATAAGTAAATTTATGTAAACAATTTATACATGAATTACAAAATTTATATATCAGAGTTATTCAATATTTCGAGAGTGGTGTAGGGTATTATATAGTCGGCCCGCTCGACTTTAGCCTTTCCTTACTGGTTTTTTAATTTGAGATGAATAATAACATAACATAAATTTGTCCCACTGTGCAATGCAAGATGTTTGCTTCCTTTGGTCCTTAACTACAATCGGATTTTTTCAGATTTCAAAATTCTTTAATATTGAAATATTGAATCCCTTAAAATTTCTACGAGGGTTGCTATATATATTTCTGGCCTAGGCAACACTGAGTGTTGCCTGGCGCCATCTGACCTTTCCATTGGAAAATTTGATATTTTTTAGCATAAACGTGCTCAGAACGTTTTGACGTACGACCATCATTTGTGATGTTTACAGTGACTTAAAAAAATCAATTTGGCAAAAAAATGGAATTAACTCGTGAACATTTTCGTGCGATAATTTCTCACAACTTTCGACGTGGATTATCACGACAAGTGTGCATCGATGAACTTAAATCTGTGTATGGCGATGAAGCACCATCCTATAGCACTGTGAAAAACTGGTTTAATGAATTCAATTTTAATCCTTAAATGTCCTTTTTGAAAGGACTTTCTTGACTTTTTTCGAAAAAAGGGCCAAATTTACCCATTACGAGCGGTCAAAAAACGTTTATAAGATCGTCACAGGTGACGAATCTGGGATCTATGCGTATGAGCCCGAAAAAAAAACAGCAATCGACCGTGTGGGTCTTCGAAGACGAGCCAAATCCAACGAAAGTTGTTCGTGGAAGAAGCACTTTGAAGCAAATGGTGGGCTGTTTCTTCGACAAAACTGGTCATTTGGCGTAGGACGGCCAATTCTGAGTTGTACACCACAATTTGTTTGCCTGAAGTCTTCAGAGAAATTCGAAAAACGAACAAGAGAAGACGAATCATTGCACATCATGACAATGCGAGCTCCCACACATCGGCTCAAACCAGCGCCCTTTTGACCGGCCAAAACGTCGAATTGATGGGACATCCGCCGTACAGCCCTGATTTGACACCCAATGACTTTTTCATGTTTTGGAGGTGTCTCAATCGGAGTGGAAAAAGTGCTTCGACAATTGGTTTGAGGGCATGCAAAAGTGTATAAATCATGCTGGAGAATACTTACAATAAAACCATTTTTGATGATAAATATTCGCATTTTCATTATTAGGCCAGAAATATATACAGCAGCCCTCGTATATCAGCCATTTACTGAACCTTGTTTAGTATTGCGTAGAAGGTGGATTTCTCCAGAGCTGTCCACCAGATGACAATGCCGTACAGCATTTTCGGTCAGACTACTGCCGTCTACTACCAATGAACTATACGCGGGTTCAGACCCCAACGTTTTCCTATTGCCCGTTTTACAGGTATATAGCTCTACCACAGCCTTTGCTCTTTCCAGAATAATGGGTTTGAACTGCAACTTCCTGCCTAGTTAAATACCTAAATATTTTGCGCTTTCAGAGAAGGGAATTTCAATAACCCCACAAGGAGTCGGGGGCACCTTAAATCGTGGCACCTTATTTCTCCTGGTGATATAACTAGTTTCATCTTGGTCGGGTTAACACCAAGACCATTACCGGAAGCCCATCTTGCAGTTGTATGAAGGGCCTGCTGTAGGATGTCTTTGAGAGTATCCAGAATCCTCCCTCTAACAGCTATTGCCAAGTCATCTGCATAGGCATCAAAACTGACACCCATCATCTCCATAGAAAGCAAAATATTCTTCATGGAGAGATTCCATAGCACAGGAGACAGAACACCCCCTTTGGGCGTTCCCCTGCTGACAAATTTGTGAAGGTCAGTGACCTAAGCTAGCTGAAATGCGTCTCTTAATCAGAAGGTTATGAATGAACCTACGAAAGCTGCTGTCAACACCCAGGGTTTCTAAAGCTGTAATTATAGTGATTGAATTTATTTTATTGAAAGCCTCCTGTATATCTATGAAAGCTACCAAAGAATATTCCTTCACAGAGAGGGATACTTCAATAAAGCTGACTAGATCATGCATGGCGGTTTCGGTGGACTTGCCCTTCCTGTAAGCATGCTGTTGAGTGGAAAGTAGCCTGTGAACAATTTTAGTCCTAATGTAACTATCTATTAATCTCTCCAGGGTTTTAAGGATAAATGACGGTAGACTAATTGGCCGGAAGTAGTTAGCTCCTTTACGGTATGGTTTTCCCGCTTTTGCGATGAAAACATTTTAGTTTCTCTTAATTTGCCTGGTATGTAGGTCGGATTGATACAACATGTGTAGATATCTCTGAGACAGGGAGCAATTGTATCTGCCACTGCTTGTAGCTCCGCCGGAGAGACTTTGTCTGGTCCTGGCAACTTAAAAGGGTTAAAGCTTTTGATAGCCCAAAGAATTCTAGATTTGGTTACAATCTAGCTGACAAACTCTGATGGGCTCTGGTGGTCTTTGCCTTATTAAACAGCTTCCTATAGCACTTCGTCAGCAAAACTAATTGAGATGACCACCATTGCGATCGTTGTTTGCCTCTTGGCTTTTGTTTGGGACATGCGGCTTGTAACGAGTCGTTTAGAGTGGCAGTGACTCGCTCTACCGTTTTTTCTATATCCCCGATAGTTTGCAACTTCATTTCAGATTTTTTTGGAAGTGGCCTGTAAAATATGTGCCTAAATTATTAACAATTAGACTTCTTTATATTCGGTGGGAAGATGGTATCAGGAGTCTTCGAATTCATGCAGAAACGAATATATCTATGGTCGGAGAAGCTATGAGTGTCCAAAATTTTCCAATCAGAAATCCTTCCACTTAAATTCTCGCAGACAAGGAGACATCCAGCACTTCCTGTCTGTTTCTAGTATTGGAAGTAGGTTCACGCACACTATTACAAATCACAAGGTTACTGCTTATAATAACTTACTACACGCTGAAAAAAAAAATCGCTTCTGTAGTATATTGTGCCAAACATATTCGGCTTGAAGCATATATATGTTTATGGTACACTATAAATATATAATATTTGGGAAGATGTTGTTCTAAAAAAATCCTTGTTTTCACCCTTATACCTTTTATTTGGGATTTTAATTCCGAAACAAAAATGTATTTAAATTTAAGTATTCCGAAAATATCGAACCTTAATTGTGTTAAGTTTTTCGGTAATTTAATGATAGTTTTTTAGAAATTTTTAATTGAAATCGTATAATTTTTGATAACATTAATTTACTCGAAGGATTGAAAAAAATGCTGACCTGAAATACCCAGAAATTTAAAATGAGTCCCTTAAAACAGAATGCAATGCTGCTAATGGTAATTTTGACTGGGAGAAATAATTCGAAACGAAGGAAAAATTAAAAATGAAATTAGAAAAATTCACCAAAGTTTTGAAAATCTTTCTTAAATTATATTTGAAGATATTCCTAAACAATAATTTTATTGGTATATAAAAACATATTTTATTTGGGAAAATTAGTTTGCAAATATATTTTGTTGTAATATATTAATATATGCGTTCCAAGTAAATTTTATTGATTTTCAAATAAAATTTATTTACTCAGAAATATAAAACATTTAAAAATTTGTGTTCCAAATATATTTTCTTTCGATTCAAACATATCAAAAAAGGCGATTTTGCCCCGTGTACATATAATAAAATATCTTTGATCCGTACCTCACTTATGATGGTGTGCATTGACATCACTACTCACAATTGGGTCCTCGTTCTTTTCGTTTGCCGCTCCTACCAGTGATTTCAATGCACAGGGTGGCGTCGCAGTGTCATGTGCCATATAAACGGAGGCCTACCAAACATGGGAGTTTTCTAACTCAAGGCAGGCTGATTTTATGTCTAAACTACTGAAAGAAGGCAGAAGGTATTTATAAAAGTTGTTGTTGACAAGTATACGGGCTCTACGTATTCCATTTCCGTACCTTGAAGTAGCTAAAAAAACACTGGCGTCCTAAGCCCACAAACCATGTCTCCATTCAACCATGGTACCTGGATTAGGACCAGGTCAGCCCTTCTTTGCATCAGGAGGGCTTTTGAGCCTAGGACTTGATTCAGACTTAGAATGGTGTAGGTTTATCTATAGGAACTGGACCATTGCTAGGTTTCGCCACCACCGTTGTATCTGCCTCGTCGTCTGCGTACACTTAAAGGTATTTCTCAACGAAGTCATCCCCACAGGATTGTTCCGATTCCGTGATGAAGAGCTTTTCGACACATCCAGACACATTGGTAAAGGGTGAAACGCAAGATCCCGCCTGAATCAACTTTGAAACATGCGATGAGGGAGGTTCTTCTTTAGATTAGAGATTTCCCCCTACATCGCTCTGGTACACCTGAATTGCAAACCTTCAGCATCTTAGTCACGGATTCCATATTGGCTGGTATAGCCGGAATCCATGCATGCTCCTTGGGCCGAGAGGGAATGTCCTCCTTGTTGACAACAGCCAGCACAGCAACCGGCCAGATTTCACCAATTTTCTTCAAAGCGATAGCACTCAACAGGGCGCATATTATTAAATAGTATTAGCTGTCCTTAGTAAAGTCAGTGAAGGACGGAGGAGCAGCGTCACCACAAAAGGTTAACATTTAAATCAATTTCTCACGATTTGGTTGTAACGACAAACATTTTCATCAATTGAATTGTTCTAGTTGTCAGAATCATTGATAGAACCATAACATGGTTGTAGTAATAATTTGACAGTTATACAAATCAATTATTGGTCTTTTTTCTGAGTGTGCTAATATACATAGTATTGGTAGTTGATTAATTATTCTTGTTGTTTATTATTATTATTGTGCAGAACTGCAAAATTATCATCGTCGATTAACAACAAAAAATCGGTTGTCATAACCAAATTGTTCTCTCTATATAAGTAGATAAGTATAACAATTAAAATTTTTCCCTGTTCTGATTTTTTCCCTTATTTTTAATGTATTTCTTCATCCAGAATTTTTTTTGTCATTTTTTCGTTTAAAAAACGTCCTTCCCTACCTTCCTCGGAACACTGTGCTCTGTGAAAATTTAAAAAAAAAGAATTGAAACATTTATGCTTTAAAACGAAAATTACTGCTTTTTTGCAATATATGTGCTGCACCACCAAACCTAAAAACAAACTCCATTAGCACAACGTTATGTCAGCCATTCATCCTCCATTTCGCCTTTTCAGACAGCCAAAGAGGAGCTAACCAACGAACCGTCAGCCATCCAATCCATTCCGTTCCATTCAAACAATCTTCCAACCAGCCAACCAGTCAGCCAACCAACCAACCATCCATTCATTCATTTGCTCATTCTTTCTTTCATTTATTGCAGTTTTTTCTCCTCATCGTCATCATCTATTTCGTTTGTTTTTTTTTATTCTGTTAGCCCAAGTCTTGTGTTTGCAGTGATTTCTACTATGTTTTCCTCATTCCTGGGTTCTGGTCTGGTCTGTCCGGGACAGGTCGGGTTGGATCCTCCAACCGCTTTTATTTAAAGTACATGCAATTTTTTGCCAGAGCTCTTTTGAAATGCCAGGGATTTTGTGTAAAATTTTAGAGATAGATTTTCACTGCTATATAGTATTTCTCATTGTCACCATCATCCATCCAACCAAGCATCCATCCAACGAAGACGACCCCTTCATGCCAGGAGCAGCATCGTAGTTCTCAGTTTTCTGCTTCTGCTGCAGGGGTTTGTGTCGGCAACATTTCTATTGTTGTGTTTTTTTTTCATTGCTTTTTTCGAGCTCATTTGCACAAGATTTTAGCCAGAGTTCGCTGGGTTTGTTGATTTCAATTTCTTTTCAACTCCATTCGCCCTTTGTTTTCCATTTCTGTGGATGGTTTTCTTAGATTCTCTCCGCCATTTCATTTGTTTGCATTATTAATCAAAATCCGGAAACGCCATTAAAAACCACGATTTTTTATTTGCAACTCAAATATTTTAAATTATTAATAACGACTTCTTTAAAGACTACGAGTATAATTTTTTGATGTGATTTTTATAAAAGCATTTAGAATTTTACATAAAATGTATGTATTGTGATCATTATTTGTATATCCTCACTTTAGTGAAGGAGGGTATACGAAGTCTATTCAATAGTAAAGGTGAATTTTGAGATTTCTCGGTCTACGTGCCTTCGATTAGCGTTTTTCTTTTATTTTTACGTTGGCATACTTGTCTCGACGTAAACAACAGGTTCAACAAAGCGATAGCAACATTCGGACGACTGCAGTCAGTGGATAAGCTCACCTAAATCCAGGAAAACCGAGCTCAGAATATTCAACGCATGTGTTAAGACAGTTCTGTTGTACGGCAGTGAAACATGGCTTGTGTCTAACACCATCACGCAAAGGTTAAAGGTATTCATTAACAAGTGCCTCAGAATCATATGCAAAATATTCTGGCCCAACACCATAATTAACATAGAACTGTGGAACTTGACAAATGAGGAACCCATACTGAAGCAGATGAGGCATACAAAATGGAGGAGGATCGACCATGCCTTTAGGAAAACCCCCCCAGTTTTACAAGAATGGCACTTGAGTGGAATCCCCAAGGATCAAGGAACCGTGGTCGACCAAGAAACACTTGGATAAGCACAATTACCCAAGAACTAAGACAAAACTATATTTCATAGGAAGAAGCAAAAACAACAGCAGCAAATCGTGTAAGGTGGAGATGCTTTGTGGAAGCCCTATGCTCCCAAGAGGAGTAAAGAAAAAAATATTGTCTCGAATATATTCTTAGTTCAGTTTGTTTGTGTTTAGTTAAGTTTGTTTGTAAGAGACATCACAGTTTGCTTGTTCGGCGATTCGGTTTTTGAGCCCTTAATTCAATTTTTTACACAAAATTTGATGCAAATTCTTTGATTATTTTTCCCCCCAGCAGAAAAACGCCGAACAAGCAAAACCCGTCTAACTGTTATGTCTCTCACAAACAAATTAAACTGAACGCCAACAAACTCTACTAAGAACATTTGTTCGAGATAAGTGTGCCAACATAAAGATGAAATAAAAACGCTAATCGAATGCTCATAGCCTCAGAAATTTCAAAATTCACCTTTTTCTGTTCAGGACAGGCAGATCCGGTGTCTGGCTCACTTAGACTATTTAGATACATATACGAGCAGGATTTGTCCTCCTTTTTGTGCAAATTAAAATTTAGTACTACAATAATTGAGCTAGATGATTAAAATTTGGTACAGATACTTCTTATAGCTGCAGTTAACTTGTGCTTCAAAATAAGCAATATCGGTCAATTTTTTGGTATAGCCCCAATATATAACATCTGTCAGATTTGAATTATTAACGCCATAGAGACTGCAAATTTCAACAGATTGGGCTGGAAATTGGTATTTTTGGTGTATTAATATACAGAACCCTTCATACGAACAACGGTTATCATAGGTCCATGTTTTGACTTTACTTCTTAACACAACAAACACTGCAACTTTCAACGATTTGGGATGAAATTTGGTTATATGAGTTTATTTGCACCCAAAACAGTTGACATGAGATCCATAGTAGAGGGTATATACGATTTGGCATGGCCGAACTTAACGCCGCTTTACTGGAGTTAAACCAACTTTAAAGTACACCGATCGACTCAGTATTGCTATGTTAGTCGATTTAACTATGTCCGTCTGTCTCTCTTTCCATTTAAAGATGTTCGTTAAGTACTGGTCGCATTTTCAATCTGATCTTGCAAAAAATTTGGCAATAAGGATTCTTTCACACCTGGAAAGAAATTGGTCAACATCAGTTCCGATTTAGATATAGGCCCCATACATATTTTCTTTTTGAATTGGCCTTTTAGCGCTATAGAAGTGGTTTTTTATACCCACTCACTTTTGTTGAACAAATTATTATGATTAGAAAAATAACATTTATAAAACTTGATTATATTTCTTCTTATTCTGCTCCGATAGCGTGGTGTCACAACGTCGACTCTGCCCGACTTTAGACATTCTTTACGTGTTTAGATTTTAATTGTTAATCATAGTAAAATGCTAATTGTTTCCAATTACTGCATTTCTTAATTGTCCTCCGAAAGTTCTAAACTCTCTTTGTAAATGTTACAAATGTCCTCCTATTTTGGCACAAAAGTCCTCCTTTCCGAAAAACAGGTTATGGTAACCCTGTATATGAGGTTTCCTAGACCCTCGCGTTCGATCAATTCGATTCCTTTTAAAAAACTCACCTAATGTTCGGATTCGAATACGTTATGGTTCAAGACCTTACAAAACGTAAGAGTACAACACAGCGCTGATATTGACTCAGATCGCTGCCTTCTGATCGCAGAACTAAAACTCACACTTAGAAGGCAGAAAATGCAATCGGATGCAAATGAATTTAAGTGCAGTTTCTATAACGCTATTAAGTTGAATAATGTGGAAGCCAATAGGCGATTCATATCCAGCATGTCCAAGAAATACCAAACCTCTCCATCAGCACTGCTAGCATATTTAAACGTGGACGAAGAAGGAAATAAGTAAAAACAAGTAAGGAAAGGCTAAAGTCGGGCGGTGCCGACTATATAATACCCTACACCACTCTCGTAATATTGAATAACTCTGATATATAAATTTTGTAATTCATGTATAAATTGTTTACATAAATTTACTTTTGGGACATTTTATACTTAAATAATACCCTGTACCACAGTGTGGTGTAGGTTATAAAAACGATTGGATCTAAAGAGCCTAATCGGATGAAACATATATATGGGAGCTATAGCTAAATCTTTACCGATTTTCTTCAAATTCGGCAATGTTGGTTCATGAATCAAGAAACTCTACCATTCTAAATTTCAAAACGATTGGATGTAAAATATAGCTTCTATAGAACTAAAGGGCCAAATCGGACGAAACATATATATGGGAGCTATAGCTAAATCTTAACCGATTTTCTTCAAATTCGGTAGTGTTGGTTCATGGATCAAGAAACTCGACCATTCTAAATTTCAAAACGATCGGATGTAAAATACAGCTTCTATAGGACTAAAGAGTAAAATCGGACGAAACATATATATGGGAGCTATAGCTAAATCTTAACCGATTTTCTTCAAATTCGGCAATGTTGGTTCATGGATCAAGAAACTCTACCATTCTAAATTTCAAAACGATTGGATGTAAAATACAGCTTTTATAGGACTAAATGGCCAAATCGGACGAAACATATATATGGGAGCTATAGCTAAATCTTAACCGATTTTCTTCAAATTCGGCAATGTTGGTTCATGGATCAAGAAACTCTACCATTCTAAATTTCAAAACGATTGGATGTAAAATACAGCTTTTATAGGACTAAATGGCCAAATCGGACGAAACATATATATGGGAGCTATAGCTAAATCTTAACCGATTTTCTTCAAATTCGGTAGTGTTGGTTCATGGATCAAGAAACTCTACCATTCTAAATTTCAAAATTATTGGATGTAAAATACAGCTTCTACAGGACTAAAGAGCAAAATCGGACGAAACATATATATGGGAGCTATAGCTAAATCTTAACCGATTTTCTTCAAATTCGGCAATGTTGGTTCATGGATCAAGAAACTCTACCATTCTAAATTTCAAAACGATCGGATGTAAAATACAGCTTCTATAGGACTAAAGGGCCAAATCGGACGAAACATATATATGGGAGCTATAGCTAAATCTTAACCGATTTTCTTCAAATTCGGCAATGTTGGTTCATGGATCAAGAAACTCTACCATTCTAAATTTCAAAACGATTGGATGTAAAATACAGCTTCTATAGGACAAAAGGGCCAAATCGGACGAAAGATATATATGGGAGCTATATCTAAATCTGAACCGATTTCAACCAAATTCAATAGCGATCTTAACAGCCCCGAAATACTCTAAACTGCAAAATTTCAGAACGATCGGAGTGAAATTGCGACCTCTAGTCGACGAACAACTTTACATGAACAGACGGACGGACAGACAGACATCGTTAAATCGACTCAGCTAGTGATTCTGAGTTGATCGGTCTAGCTGTGTTATTTTCAGGTGTTACAAACATCTGCCGTGAAACAAACTTATAATACCCTGTACCACAGTGTGGTGTAAGGTATAAACATCCTTAAAGATTAGGCAAACAAAATTATCATTTTATTCCGAAAAGAAAATAAGGAATGGCTATGCGGTGAATTTTGGAATTTGGTAGAACAACCGAAGAACAATAAGAAAATTAAAACCCCCTGCAAATCTGACACTGCTTGTGCAGCATGTTAAGAGACAAGCTAGGAACGACAAACGCAACTATCTCAACCCACCAGCCGCCGGTGCTGAATCAGTATCCCAACGCGGCGACCTCAAAACAGTTTTCGACTTTATAAGAAAACTCACGGAGAAGAAGACAAACACATACATGCCCATAAAAAATAAAAACGGTAACATTCTCAACAACGCCGTTGACCAGCTAAAAACATGGAAGGAATATTTTGAAGAAATTCTAAATCACCCGTGAACGAAACGGATTCTGCATCACATCTTAACGAGGCTTCTGCTGCCGTAGCCTCTAGTACTCTTGAAACATTATCAACTATGAAAATATGAGCTGCCTCAAAACGGCAAAACCGCAGCCATAGATAACCTACCTACCAGCTCAGTGGCCTTCGAAAGCTTAGTGGTTAGTGTGTTAGACTTTTGTTCGGAAGGTGCTGCGTTCGATTCCTAGCCAGGGTACTGGATAAATTTAACATCAACATTTCATGTTTTCATAATAATTCGAGTTTCTGCAGGTGAAAATAACTCACCGGACGCGCTACCACAATAACATTTGATCGCACAAGTCAACAGGGAAGCTAAAAATAAACTTAACACCATGACGACGACTATAAACATAAACGCAGCGGAGAATACAAACGGAACAACTCAAGCAAGTAAGAAAGTTTCAGTCGGGTAAACCGACTAAGGTATACCATCACTTTGTGAGTAATGTAATATGAAATATTACACGAATTATTGTGTCAATTTTTGTGGGAGGTACCAGAAGGGGTATATCAAATACACTTATTTTTCGCTGAACAGTAGATAATTTAAATACAAAAATGGGCGTGGAGTTAACGCCTATTTTTCAAAGGACTATAGGTACTTCAAAAGCGTTACACTGTGCTACATTTTGTAGAATTTTTACCAAAGGTACCAAAATGGGCGTGGAAATAACACCCATTTTTTTACTTAACTTTAGGCGCTATAAATCCATTACCCTGTGCAAATTTTCAAGTATTTTTATGCACTGGTATTAATGATATAAGCTGTTAACTTTTTGTACAAAATGGTCCCTTTGTGTGGGATGTACCAAAAGGGGCGGCACAAATTAACCATTTTTCTCAAGTTGATAGCGAAAGTTAAACTATTACTATGTGTAGAATTTCAGAGGATTCTGATAAGTAGTAAAGAAGTTATTATAGAATCAATAATACTAGAAGTAGTGGACCAATATAGCCTATCTTCGAACTTAGCTTGAGATAGAAAAAATATTATCCCATACCAAATTTGAAGTCAATACGTTACTCCTTTCGAGAGTTATCGTGCGCTCCAGCCAGACAGACGGACGGACATTACTCAAATGACTTAAAAAGGCTCTAAACGGATTTCCGCCGAACATACTTTGGGTCTTAGGGCACTCCTTCGATGTGTTACACTTTTTGTTCGTAGCAAATGATATATACCCTCGTCACACTAAAGTGAGGCTATAATAATATCCATTCTCTGAAATTATCAGACAAATGTTAATTAACATCCGGACAACACTGAGTAAAAATGAAAACAACATAAAGTTCCCGCGATAATCGAGTATATACTGGAACGAAGTCTGTAATAGAAATAGTCGTAAGGATTATGAACTCAGCGTTTCCAAATTGTTACAACAACATTTTATAAATCCAACCCGATAACTGTAGTTAAGACACTCCTCCCTCTATATTTGGATCGCTGACCCAAATATGTATGATGGCTTTCCTTTTTTTTGTCCAACAAATTAATTGGAACAGTAGATAATTTTTGTAGAATAAACTTATGGTCCAGCTGGCCTGAGTTTTTTTTTACAGTGGGTCAAAGCTTTAAATTTTTGGTAGAAGGGAGCATTATACTAAATGAAAAAAATGCTGTAAGTTAATATCTGAGAAATTCCTTATTGTCAGAGTTATATAGTAAAATGTTATGAGAATCATTTTTGTGGAAGATCTTATCTTATTTTTGTAGAATAAACTTATAGTCCAGCTGGTCTGAGTTTTTTTTACAGTGGCTCAAAGTTTTAATTGTTGGTCGAAGGGAGCATTATACTAAATGAAAAATATGCTGTAAATTAATGTCTGAGAGATTTCTCATTGTCAGTGGAATTTAATTAGGATCATTTTTGTGGAAGATCATAACCCTCTAGCTCCCTTCTTAATGGGTCAAATTTGCCCTTTTTTCGAAAAAAATCAAAATCGCCAAAGACACCATAGTTGTAAATATAGCTCTTTGCTCTTAATTAGCAAAATTACACGCCAACTTATAAAGGGTTTTCCAAAAAGAGGTGTTATTTTGGTATTCAAAGAAAAATGCAATTTTTTGAGATAAATTATCGGATGTTTATTTCATAATAAAGAGGAAGGTATGCCGTTAATAATGAAAAACAACGTCAGCCAAATGGCCACCACGACCACGCTTACAGGACCATATCCTTTACATGAATTTTTCCATAACCAAATCGCAAAGTGGCTGCCCTATGTCCTCGACAGCCTCACGAATTCTATCTTTGAGGTCTTGAATCGACGCTGGGCTGTTGGCGTAGACCTTATCTTTCACGTGGCCCCAAAGGAAGAAGTCGCAAGGTGTTAAATCACAAGATCTCGGTGGCCAATTGTGATCACCTCTTCGAGAGATAACACGGTCCGGAAACTTCCCGTAACAGAGCAATGGTTTCTTTGCTTGTGTGGCACGTAGCGCCGTCTTGTTGAAAGTAAACGTTGTCCAGATCAATACCATCCAACTCCGACCATAAAAAATCATTAATCATCTCTCGATAGCGCAATCCATTCACCGTAACTGTTGATCCAACCTCATTTTCGAAAAAGTAAGGTCCAATGACAGCGCCGGACCATAAACCGCACCAAACAGTCACACGTTTTGGATGGAGAGGCTTCTCAACAATAACTCTTGGGTTTTCCGAGCCCCAGATGCGACAATTTTGCTTGTTGACGTAGCCACCGAAGTGGAAATGGGCCTCATCAGTCAAGATAATTTTTCGATGATTTTCGAATTTTAATAATTTCGATGCGTTGTTGAATCGTGTATCGTTCCATTTTTAATAATGGCGTAGTTTCTACTTGTCAAAGCATAAAAGCTTAAAAAGTGACAGCTACCGAAATACAGGGTGATTCAAAATAACACTTCTTGTTGGACAACCCGTTACAAATAAATAATAAAGGGTGTTTGTTTAGACGTGTGGTTTTCAAGAAGAAATAAAACGCATATAATTTAATGTTATGGCCAAGAATTTAACTTCATAGGCACACGATGTGAGATAATGCTCTCACCAAAAGTTTCCTTCAATAACTTGATTGTTTCGTTGGCTGTATGGCATGTAACGACGTATTGTTGGAACCAAAGGTCGTCCACATCAACATCCTCCAATTCAGGTACGAAAAACGTCATCAATCATGGCTCTATAGCGTTCCCCATTGACTGTAACAATATGACCGGCTTAATTTTTGAAGAAATATGGACCAATGATTCCTTCCCTCTGCCCATAGAGCACACCAAACAGTGATTTTTTGTGGATGTAACGGCGTTTCAACAATAGCTTGTTTCCTTTCGCAATTTCTTCCATAAAGTGGATGGGCCCAGCTCCAATTTGTGCGCGCGATGCCGGATGGACTCATATGGGTCTTCTTCGATACTCTGCTCCACAGCACCAATAGCGCCTTCGGTGCGCACTGTACGGCGTCTCTGAGGATGCGTATTATCCACTAGTAAACGTGGTGCGAAACCGATCCATGGTTGCTCGAATTGCCATCTCTACTGTGCATTTTGTCGACCGAATATTGGACACAGCGGCAATGCGTCGTGCGAATCTAACCATTATTTTGGTGTTAAATTTGGACGATTTGCAAACATTGTTCCGGAGTAAGTATATTCATTACGAAATGACAAACCAAACTGAGCATAAATCAAGTGACAGCTGTCAGATAGAAAACCTCACGTCTACAAAAAACATTCTGTAATATATATTTTTTAAAAAACGTTGTATTCTATATTACGTAAAAGAGTCTAAAGCCAGGAGAATAGCCTAGAGATAAAACAGTAAATTTTTGTTTAATTTTTTTTTTCAACTTTCGATTTTTTTGGAATGTGCATTTAATATTTGAAGTAAAACTTTTTGAAGTAAAAACTCGATACATCCGGGATACTGTTTAAATTAGTGGAAATTATGAGGTCTACAAATGTTGAAAATATAGCTTTCCCTTAGAAATAGAAGTTTAGTAACTGCCATTAAAACAATCAGAAAAAGTGGCTTTTAAAAACCGTTGTTTTCTGGTGCGAAAAAACCCTAAAAAAGAAAACAAGTAAAAGCGTTAAGTTCTGCCATGCCGAATCTTATATACCCTCCACCATGGATTGCATAAATTTTTATTACTGGAAACATCTTTGGATATGGAGCAAATCATGAATCGATCCTTTTTATCACCTCACCTTAGAGAGGAGGGTATATATCATTTGCTACGAACCAAAAGTGTAACACATCAAGGAGTGACCTAAGACGATAAGTATGTTCGGCGAATATCCGTTTTGGGTCATTTTAAGTCGAATGAGCAATGTCCGTCCGTCCGTCTGTCTGTCTGTCTGCTGGCTGGTGCGCACGATAACTCTCGAAATGAGTAGCCGATTGACTTCAAATTTGGTATGTGGTAATACTTTCTTTTATCTCCGGCTAAGTTCGCAGATGGGCCATATTGGTCCACTCCTTCTAGTACCTCTCACACAAACGGTTAAATTACAGTGAAATATTGATTCTTTAATAACTTCTATAGTAATTACTCGAATCTTCTAAAATTCCTCACATATTATTAGTTTATTATCCGCTAACACCTCAAGAAAAATGGGCGAAGTAGTCACGCCCCATTTGGTACCTCTCACACAAATGAACAATTTTAAACCAAAAGTTAAAGGCTTGTAACATTATTACCAGTGCATACAAAGAGTTGAAATTTTGTACAGTGTAATAGTTTAATAGTACATAAAATACAGTGAAAATACGGGCATTATTGCCACGCTCCTTTTGGTACCTTCCACACAAATGAAACATTTTGTACCAAAAGTTACTGGCTTATAACTTTAATACCATTGCATACAAATACTTGAAATTTTGTACAGTATAATGCTTTTATAGGACCTAGAGTCCAGAGAAAAGTGGCCGTTATTGGAAGCCCCTTTTTGATCCTCCCACACGAGTGGACCATTTTGTACCAAAAGTAAACAGAAAAAAATTTCGTACAGTGCAATGCTTATATAGTACCTACAGTCTAGATCAAAGTGGCCGTAATTGGCACGCCCCTTTTGGTACCTCCCACTAAAATGGACCATTTTACACCAAAAGTTAACAGCTTATAACTTTAATACTAGTGCATATAAATACTTGAAATTTTTTACAGTGTATTGTTTTATAGTAGTCCAGAGAAAAGTGGCTGTTATTGGAAGCCCCTGTTTTATCCTCCCACACAAGTGGACCATTTTATACCAAAAGTAAATAGCTTTTAACTTTAATACCAGTGCATACTTTAATAATATTAAAGACTATTTAAATTGATAATAATTTAATTAAAACAAAAAAAAAATAAATAAATTTACTAATATTTTTTGGGACTCAAGGTGAGGGGATTTATATGTCGGTTTACCCGACTTGTTGTTTAAGTAAATTATAAAAAAAATAAATATTTATTTGTATACATTTTATTGATATGAATTCTTGCAAAAATAGAATACAAATCGCAAAGTTTTTGCTAATTTTCTTAGAAAATGTTGTGTTTAGCTGGTATAGCTTAAATAAGCATTTTTGGGAGCGACATCTATAGGTGGAATATAACAAAATATGAATTGATTTAAAAAATTTTGACTGCGAAGAATTCTTGTCTTAATTAAATACACACTGCAAAGATTCAGTTAAAATGCTTAGAAAATATGGTATTTATGGCTTAAATATATATATATTGTGGAGCGACCTCTATAGGGTGAAGTCAAATATGAAGCGATTGGTAAAATTTTTGCTGTGATGAATTCTTGTCAAAATAAAATACAAACTACTAAAATGCTTTAAAAATCTGGTATCTATGGATCAAAACCCGTATTTTGGAGCGACCTCTATAGGGAAGCTATATCAAAACATTGACCGATATTGCCCATTTGCAGTCCCAAACAACCTGCAACTATAAGAAATATTTCTACCAAATTTGATCAACCTAGCTCTATTATTACAGACTGTAGCGAGATTACACCAGACGAACGGACGGAAAGACGGACATGGCTAAATCGTCTTAGAATTTTACGACGATTAAGAAAGTACTATACTTTATGGGGTCCCACATCAATATTTAGAGGTGTTACAAACGGAGTGACAACATGAATATGAAAACGCAAAAAATTGTATGTTGGAACATACAATTTTTTCTGAAAAAAAAAATGTTTTTCCCTAATTCTAAGGACAATTACTAAACCACTCAAGTTAAGAGTGCAATTACCAACATTTGTAGCCCTCATAATTTTCTTTTTCCATGAAAATTGGAATAAAAAATACTCTACCGAAATTCAAGCAAATTAAATCTAGTCTATCCTTAAAAATCCTTCAAACAACGAAGAACGAAATAAAAGGTACTCTTGAAATAAAACTTAATGTAGAAGCAATCAAGAGCCTAACCCAACCCTCTGATTTCTGGTTATAGTTTTTGTGAAATTACTAAAAAAAAATCGACAGCATTCCACACAAAACCCAGCCCACTTTAAAGATTCCAAGGAGATGTTTTCGAGAAGCGGCAGAGAAACAAGAAATCCTGCAAAATCTTCACAGAAAATCAACAGATTTGTAGACATTCTGGTGGTGTAATATTTTTGCAGATTATCTTTGATTTAAGCAATGCAAAGCGAACGAATCAAGTTAGTCAAGTGGGAAATGGACAACATTTTAGCATGTCCGAAACAAACAAAAACAAAAAAACAAGTCGAAAAAAAGAACTCTCAAAGCTATCATCGGTAGTGAGGCACAGTGGGGAGAGTTTCGAAAAAATACATAAGGAAACAAGAAAAAAAATTCAATTGAGTAAAGTGAACCCTCCCTCCGTTTGTGAAAAAAGGAAAGATTTGTCTAGAAAATTAATATGAATTGGCCATTTTTTGTTGGTGTACCAGAAGGCTGTTGATTACCTCTGATCTAAATATGACACCTTTCTACCACTGTCCGACGGAGAACATCGCCGTAGCATTGCAACTTCAAACAGCGATAACGCTGTCAACTCGTTGGAAAAGTAAATGCCATTAAAATATTTCCACGTTCCTTTGTAACCAAAAACGTCAACGAAGTTCACAAATGCATAACCCACTCAACACCAACGTGGTCGTGGTCGTGGCCATGGTCGTCATCAGCTGCATCTGCTGTAGCTATATCCAGGGATTTCGTTTGTCCACAATACCTCTTATCCATTCATATGGTGTGGAGGATGATGATGACTAGATGACTGGCTGCCCGGCACTGACATACGATTCTATCTCGGTTGAAGACATTCGTTGCATTTGTTTGACCACACTCTCGCTGCTCTGTCTTCTCTCTCTTTGACTCTATCGCTCGCAGAGCAATCTTCTCCACAACAGCAACCAACAATCAACATTTGCATGATGGTTGTTTGGTACATACACTGAAGAAAGGTATCCTAATATTAAAGTCAATTACAATAAATTCAGCCTAAAGTCAATGCATTATTAAGATAAGGAGAATTCATACTTAAACTGAAGACAATTTACTTAATATTAAATAAACTTTTTTTAAAACTGAACTTATTTTAGTTTTTTATTGCCTTGGGCTCCAAATCAATGTCAATGTCTTTAATTTTTTTTGTCTGTGTACATTGCCTGGCAACAACGATTGGTTGTACTGGATTGGCTTGGCTCAATGGATGCTTCTAAACAATTTCCATGTGGAGTGTACGAGTATACATACATACGAGTATGTGTGGGCATTGTGCATCTGGTCACAAATGTCACGTACATCTGCTGGTGTTGAATGTGTTGCATTCAACTTGTACTCTCCACTAGTGCCACTGCCATTCACACGACGGTTATGGCAATGATGATGATGTCTACAATAATTGGATCTGTAAGTCAAGTTTGTTAACGGATTAAATGTCCCAAAAACGAGACACACACACATCGGAATCAAGAGAGGACGGCAAGCAGCTTTAAGTAATCGGAAACGGATTTGTGTATGAACGACATACACACATACGTCGGCCTACGAATTATTTTGTGAAAATATTTTAATATTAATAATATTTTTTTTTTAAATATCCATAGGGATATGCCGCATAGTTTTTGAATAAATATTATTCCGACTTTTCATAAAAAGACAACGAAAAAACTAAAAGTTACCCAAGAAAAATTGGCATTTTTTCTAATAATAATTTTGGCGAATATGAATTTCTATGTAGCAGTTTGCAGGAAACTCCATAGAAAAGCTAACAGTAATGCAGAAAGAATATTATACAAATAATAATTATTTTATAAAAATCTATGAGAATACAAAGCTATGAAAATGTTCTATAGAATTTTTAATTTTCTATAGAGTATTGAATATTCTTAAGACTTTATGATTTTCAATAAAATTTAGATTTTTTAGAGAATTTTCTATAGAATTTTCAATGGAATTTTCTATAGAATTTTCAATGGAATTTTCTATAGAATTTTCAATGGATTTTTTTATAGAATTTTCTATAGAATTTCCTACAGAATTTTCTATAGAATTTTTCTATAGAATTTTTCTATAGAATTTTTCTATAGAATTTTTCTATAGAATTTTCTATAGAATTTTCTATAGAATTTTCTATAGAATTTTCTATAGAATTTTTTATAGAATTTTTTATAGAATTTTCTATAGAATTTTCTATAGAATTTTCTATAGAATTTTCTATAGAATTTTCTATAGAATTTTCTATAGAATTTTCTATAGAATTTTCTATAGAATTTCCTATAGAGTTTTCTATAGAATTTTCTATAGAATTTTCTATAGAATTTTCTATAGAATTTTCTATAGAATTTTCTTTAGAATTTTCTATAGAATTTTCTTTAGAATTTTCTATAGAATTTTCTTTAGAATTTTCTTTAGAATTTTCTTTAGAATTTTCTATGGAATTTTCTATAAAATTTTCTATAGAATTTTCTATCGAATTTTCTATAGAATTTTCTATAGAATTTTCTTTAGAATTTTCTATAGAATTTTCTTTAGAATTTTCTATAGAATTTTCTTTAGAATTTTCTATAGAATTTTCTTTAGAATTTTCTATAGAATTTTCTTTAGAATTTTCTTTAGAATTTTCTTTAGAATTTTCTATGGAATTTTCTATAAAATTTTCTATAGAATTTTCTATCGAATTTTCTATAGAATTTTCTATAGAATTTTCTATGGAATCTTTTATAGAATTTTCTATAGAATTTCCTATAGAGTTTTCTATAGAATTTTCTATAGAATTTTCTATAGAATTTTCTATAGAATTTTCTTTAGAATTTTCTATAGAATTTTCTTTAGAATTTTCTATAGAATTTTCTTTAGAATTTTCTATAGAATTTTCTTTAGAATTTTCTTTAGAATTTTCTTTAGAATTTTCTATGGAATTTTCTAAAAAATTTTCTATAGAATTTTCTATCGAATTTTCTATAGAATTTTCTATAGAATTTTCTTTAGAATTTTCTATAGAATTTTCTTTAGAATTTTCTATAGAATTTTCTTTAGAATTTTCTATAGAATTTTCTTTAGAATTTTCTTTAGAATTTTCTTTAGAATTTTCTATGGAATTTTCTATAAAATTTTCTATAGAATTTTCTATCGAATTTTCTATAGAATTTTCTATAGAATTTTCTATAGAATTTTCTATACAATTTTCTATAGAATTTTCTATAGAATTTTCTATAGAATCTTCTATAGAATTTTCTATAGAATTTTCTATAGAATTTTCTATAGAATTTTCTATGGAATCTTCTATAGAATTTTCTATAGAATTTTCTATAGAATTTTCTATGGAATTTTCTATAGAATTTTCTATAGAATTTTCTATAGAATTTTCTGTAGAATTTTCTATAGAATTTTCTATAGAATTTTCTATAGAATTTTTTATAGAATTTTCTATAGAATTTTCTATAGAATTTTCTGTAGAATTTTCTATAGAATTTTCTATAGAAAATTCTACAGAAAATTTTATTATTAGATTTTTTTGTGGAAATTCGTATATTTTCTTCTTTTTTATGGAATTTTAAAATTTCCATAGAATTTCGAATTTTCAATCGAATCTATTGATGAACTTTCAATAAATTTCTCTGTAGTATTTGTATTATTGAATTTATATATTAATTTATAATTTTTATATTTTCAGGTATGTCATGCGTTTTGTTACTTTTATTCTCAAATAGTTAAGGTAAGTGTACAAATTGACAATTTTTTATTTCTTAAATTGCGAACATCTGTAATTATTGTAATTTATCCCCACTACAAAACGAAGGGTTTCGTTTTTTTTGTCTTTTCGATATACCGTTGCATTTTTAGATTATAAAGTGTGGTCCAAGTTGAGCTTCCACATGCGGTTATTAGGAAAAACTTAATTTTTACAAAGAAAATCCTGCATCTTGTATTACTTTCATTTATTATAATTATGTGTGAAAGACTTTTTCGGTCTGCGGCCTCCGCGTCTCATTTGACATGTCGTGATGCGAGTGGCATAATTTTCAATGACATTTGAGCAATTTACGCCTTTAGACCACAGGGCAATCCAAACAGTCAATCTTTGTGATTGATTTTCCTTTAAAAAATATTTTGGGTTTTGGTAGATTACAATTCTCTTGAGGTCAAAGGTGCCCTATCACCAGAGTTACCAAACAAATTGCTACCAAAATCATCAATATGAAGATACAATACTTGTCAATATCTCTTATCGAAATCTTTAGTCGGTTATGTTTTAATGAGTAATTTCAGGAACTTTTCGATATAACAAAACAATATTCGTTTATCATATCTCCTATACAAAGGTCCCACCAGATGCGACTTACTTCCGATTTGGAATAGCTCAAAACGAAAAAAAAAATGCTTTTTATTTAATTAAAAATCTTCGTTTCAGGACGAAAATTGTCATGTTCTACTTGTTTTTAATTTAAAAATTGCCAAAATGTCGGTATATCGTCACTTCTGGCAACACTGCTTATCACCAACAATTTCTTTTTCGAAACAATTCCACTTCTTATTATCGCATTTATTCGGCATACTTCCGACAATATGTCTTCTGTATTTGTATGCGGTATTATACCGATCGATAACCTTGTTAAAAATCGCAAATTTATATAGCTTTTTTTAATTTCGAATTTGTGTGTCATTTGGGCCTGGAAAGCACAAGTTCCTGGGATCGACAAGAAATTGGTATACCCTATTTCACTGGCGAATAAATACAGAGTTAAATAATGTCGACAGGAAAGATGTGGAAAATATATGGAAAACCTTAAACAACACAATAAATTCAATCGCCCGAAACACCCTGGGAAACTAGACAAGGCAACAAAGTAAACCGTAATACAGACCCATCAGTCCTCTTCAATAGCAATAACGAAGCAGTATTCTATTCGACAATCAGACATCGCAACTAATGACAGCAAATTGTATCACAGACAATGAAGTAGAATGTGCAATAAAATCCCTCGGAGAACGAAAAGCTACTGGTCCAGATGAAGTCCCATCTGAAATATTAAAAATGATAAATGGAAGCATCATTGGCCTTATAACAAAATTATTTAACCATATATATCCGCAGGCTTGGCTCAAATCCACGTTTATAACCATCCCAAAAAAGTCACGCTAATAAGTGCAACGATTACCGCCTTATTAGTTTAATGAGCCATGCCCTTAAAATATTTCTTAAAATTATACAAAACCGGATATATGAAAAATGTGAAAAAGAAATGGGTGAAACCCAATTTGGTTTTAAAGAAGGGATGGAAACACGCGAGGCACTATTCTGTGTACAAATTTTAGCTCAACCAGTAAGAAAAGGCAGAAAGTCGGGCGGGGCCGACTATATAATACCCTACACCTCCCTAACAATGCGATAAATGTCATTGCGATAATAATTTGGAATAATTGGTAAGTAGGCAGGAACATATTATCTAATTCTGAGCCGATAATCGCTAAATTAAGCAATATTCGTTCCTAAATTGAGAAACATCTTTCCGGAAAATATTAATGATCGAAAGTAAAGTACAACTTCTATAGCGCGTTCAGGAGGAACATATCTGAACGGATTTTCCTTGAATACTCATTCATGTAAAAAGAAACTTCTTTCTGTCAAATTTCGTACTGACCGGATATAAAATACAGTCTCTACAGCACTTACATGTCAATTCGGGGGTAACATATATATGGGGGCTATATCTAAATCTGAACCGATTTCCCTCAAACCTCTTCTGACAATTTTTTTACTGATCGGATATAAAATACAGTCTCTACAGCACTTACATGTCAATTCGGGGGTAACATATATATGGGGGCTATATCTAAATCTGAACCGATTTCTTCCAAATTTAACAGTGTTCATTCATATAATAAGAGACCTCTTTCTGATGAATTTCATACTGATCGGATATAAAATAACGTTTTTACAGCGCTTACATGTCAAATCGGGGCTAACATATACATATATGGGGGCTATATCCAAATCTGAACCGATTTTAACCAAATGAAATAGGGATCGTCGTTGATTACAAAAATAAATCTACAGACAGACGGACAGACAGACGGACATAGCTAAATCGACTCAGAAAGTGATTACAACCCGATCGGCATAATAAACAATGAATCTATCTCTTCTCCTTTTGGGTGTTACAAGCAAATGCACAAAGTCATAATACCCTGTACCACAGTGTAGTGTAGGGTATAAAAATGTAGAAATGTTCATAAAGATTTATTTATGTGCCTCATATACTACGAGATTGCTTTTCACAATGTACAGCATGACAAACTTATGGAAATTCTGGTATAGTTTGGAATATACGATAGAAACATTAGATGTATCAGAAGCCTATACTGGCATCAAACTGCACAAATTAATATCGACGGAGAAGTTACAGAGGAAGTAGCTATATCCAGAGGAGTCAGACAAGTCTGCATTTTATCTCCTCTATTATTTAACATTTACTCGAAATGAATTTTCCACGAAGCAATTAGCAACATCCAAAAAGGTAAAAAGTAAACAATCGTTATAAATATAAACAACATACGATACGCTGATGACTACTTTATTATTTATACAGCACTAGCTGGACCCGGTCCACTTCGTTGCCCCCATATATCGGTTTTTCGATTCCGTCCATTTTTATGGAAGATTTAGAAAATAACTCCACTAACGTGTGTTCCAAATTTTGTTCTTCTAGGATCAACACTTTTTGAGATAATCGGATTTTAAGTAATGCCCCGCCCACTTTTTTCCAAAAATGTTTTTCCCTAAACCATCTCTGACAAAAAACCTTTCAAACAAAAGAAAAACAAATAAGATCGGTCCAGTGGTTTTAGAGTCTATAGCATACACACATACATACATACATACATACATACATACATACATACATACATACATACATACATACATACATACATACATACATACATACATACATACATACATACATACATACATACATACATACATACATACATACATACATACATACATACATACATACATACATACATACATACATACATACATACATACATACATACATACATACATACATACATACATACATACATACATACATACATACATACATACATACATACATACATACATACATACATACAAACATACAAACATTTTTCCATTTTTATATATATAGATTAGGCCGGGTCGATTTGTGGGGAGGCAAAAAAAGTCGCCATTGCTCAGTGAAAATCGTATTCTAGGGATCAAAATAAGAAACTTTGCCGAAGGAACCATACCTCTAAAACGAATTTTGATGTCCCGGAATTTGGGTCGAACTTTTGGGATTTGAAAAATCCCATTTTGACCCATTTAGAGTGCTCCAATCGAGTCCAAATGTATGACCGACCCCCACTAACTTTGGAGGCACGACCCACCCATGCCAGTGGCTCACCCCCTGGAACCCCCTGGGGGTTCCATACATTTGGACTCGATTGGAGCACTCTAAATGGGTCAAAGAGGGATTTTTTCCGGGACATCAGAATTCGTTTTAGAGGTATAGTTCCTTCGGCAAAGTTTCTTATTTTGATCCCTAGAATACGATTTTCACTGAGCAATGGGCGATTTTTAAATCGACCCGCCCTAATATAGATAGATAGATATCTGGTCTTCAAAATCTAGTCACTTCATGTAGTGAATCATATTGACTAAATATTAACATTCACAAAACAAAATAAAGGGGTTTCCAACAAGAGGTGTTATTTTGGTATTCAAAAAAAAATGAAATTTTTTGAGATAAATGATCGGATGTTTATTTCATAAAAAAGAGGAAGGTATGCCGCTAATAATGAAAAACAACATCAGCCAAATGGCCACCACGACCACGCTTACAGGACCATATCCTTTTCATGAAATTTTCCATAACCAAATCGCAAAGTGGCTGCCCTATGTCCTCGATAGCCTCACGAATTCTATCTTTGAGGTCTTGAATCGACGCTGGGCTGTTGGCGTAGACCTTATCTTCCACGTGGCCCCAAAGGAAGAAGTCGCAAGGTGTTAAATCACATGATCTCGGTGGCCAATTGTGATCACCTCTTCGAGAGATAACACGGTCCGGAAACTTTTCCCGTAACAGAGCAATGGTTTCGTTGCTTGTGTTTCACGTGGCGCCGTCATGTTGAAAGTAAACGTTGTCCAGATCAATACCATCCAACTCCGAACAAAAAAAAATCATTAATCATCTCTCTATAGCGCAATCCATTCACCGTAACTGTTGATCCAACCTCATTTTCGAAAAAGTAGGTCCAATGGCCCCGCCGGACCATAAACCGCACAAACAGTCACACGTCAAAGACGGAGAGGCTTCTCAACAATAACTCTTGGGTTTTCCGAGCCACAGAAGCGACAATTTAGCTTGTTGTGGTAGCCACCGAGGTGGAAATGGGCCTCATCATTCAAGATGATTTTTCGATGGAATTCCGGATTATTTTCATGCATTTCAAGGACCCAATCAGCAAAGACACGACGTTGATCGGCCGGCTTGTGTTCTTGTGTTAACTGAACTTTATAAGACTTAAGACCCAAGTCTTTATGCAAGATACGGTGTAATGACGTTTGTGGAATGCACAATTCCAAAGACGACGAGGAATGGAGGCAATGGACAAACCTGGGTTTTCTTCAACACTTTGGGCTACAGCAGCAATATTCTCAGTGGTTCTTGAGCGACGTGCACGTGTTTTATTCTTCACATCACTAACTTGTCCCAACAGCTCGAATTTTTCCACCAATTTCTGCATTGCCGTCCGACAAAGTGCTTCACGACGACCCAAAAATGCTTTAGTTTTGCGAACTGTGACTGCAAGATTTTCACAATTTTTGTAGTGAATTTTAATAATTTCAATGCGTTGTTGAATCGTGCATCGTTCCATATTTAGTTAGGGCGTAGTTTCTACTTGTCAAATGTCAAAGAATAAAAGCTTCAAAAGTGACAGCTACCGAAATACCGGGTGAATCAAAATAACACCTCTTGTTGGAAAACCCTGCATATACATTTATTTTAAAAATTAATCAATTTTGTTCTTCTACCACAATTGTGGTGACATGTAAAAATTGTTCTCTACATATAAAGGATATTCTTTACAATTTTAAATTCATTTTTTGGTGAAATTTAAATTAATAGCATTTGCTTGAGGTTTTGGTTGCTCGTGTTATTGTTGTTGATTGCAATTTGTAAACCATAAATTGCTGATAAATTGTCCTTGCTCTAAATTCATATTTCGTCAGTTCATGTGTCTATCTCTGTAGATGTGTGTGTGTGTACATGTGCAGAAAACGAAACGAAGAAAAACCTCTTAAAAATGGGAATAACACCCCTCCTTCACACATGTTTGGGTGAACACGGACAAAATCATGCTCTTTAAAATGATATTAAACTTTTGCTCCTTTGCTCTAGTCTCCAACCTCCTCTTCCACATCAACATGGTGCACTGAAAAATAATTTGTTCATTTTAAACAAATAAATAACTTCTTTGATTCTAAGAATGTTTCAGAGTTTTTCAGATAAAACAAACTTATTATTTGGAAGATTTTTTTATTCAAAAAAAAAAAAAAAAAATGTTCCTTTGAAATTAAGCGGATCTTACTTTACTTTACAGAATTCTTTAGCTGAAAAATATTTTTTTCTGTGTAGTAGAAGCTATGTAGGATGGCGGTGTGCGTAAAGTGGGTGTAATCATACGGTATAAATCTATGTTTTCAACTCAAATACGAGCTCTTTTTTTCCTCTGTAACAGCGCATGAGTTTCTGAATTGTGGATCTCACACACGCTTTCACTCACTCATCCACCAAACAACCTTCTGACTATGTATGAACATTTATAGCATTTGCAACATTTCAAAGCTTTCGAGACGCACTTAGTTGAATCCCTTTCTACGAAAACACTCAGCAAATCCTGAGTTCTGAGTAGGAGCACAGGATTTTTATGTAGACGAGTTACAATCCTCATAGTGTGGAAGTGAGTGGTAAATTGGTATGAGTTTTGTGTGTGTGCATGTGTGTATGTATATTGTGCAACAGGGGCTACATTAAGAGTTTCCTGGAATATGTTATCATTAGTAGAAACTCATGTTCAGATGTGAGAACATTACAGCGTTAGGGTCTGCGAAAAGTTCGTCATGACGACATACACTCTTGGGTGACCTTTCCACTTTTAATGACGGTATATTATACTATCACTTTATTGGAAAAGGTCATAAATCTGATGCTAATGACCAAGAAAATAACAACTCGCAAAGGAGACATCAGCCATATAGGTATTTGACCAAAATTAGTTTTAGTGTCCGTCTGTCTGTCTGGGGATCCCGGTAGCTCTCGAAATAGGAAATCGAATGACTTCAAATTTTATATGTTGTAATAGTTTATTCAAGCCTAGTCTATGTTCAAAGTCTGTCCTGTCTATGTTTTGGCTCTCTCCTTCTGGTATCTTCCCAACGCAAGTCTATATAATCTGTGTCATTTACTTTCTAAAGATAATTTCATACAAATCTTTTTCGCCGATTACGATGAAGGTCTCATTTCTCAAACATTCTTTCCAGCACTATCGGTCGTGATGATTCCATGACCTATGATGATTCCATGAGTTTTTTATATTTTATATTATAATTTTCTGAAAAATTTTCATATCGAAAATCTGTAATGTGTTCTCTGAATTTGTGTTTAATACAAATCCTTACTTTGTAGTGGTTTATTAAATTTCACTGTAATTGTTCTAGAAAATTTTAGGTTTTTTATTTAATGGGGATTACCAAACATGCTTATGTATCCGTAAATGTGTACACCTGTGATAACATATTCCGAAGAAGGGTTAAGTGATGCTGCCATTCCGGGCAGTTAATGTACTCCTTGAACGGTTGGTTGGTTTATACTGTCGCACAGTGGGATTTGTAGAAAAAATGTAATTTCAAAGAAACTTTTTAGAAAAATGTAATTTCAAAGAAATTTTGTAGAAATATGCCATTTCAACGTAATTTTTAACTTTACTTTTTATTCTACTCTTCTAAATCGACTCGACTCTACTCTTTCAACTTTACTCTTTCTACTCTACTCTACTCTACTCTACTCTACTCTACTCTACTCTACTCTACTCTACTCTACTCTACTCTACTCTACTCTACTCTACTCTACTCTACTCTACTCTACTCTACTCTACTCTACTCTACTCTACTCTACTCTACTCTACTCTACTCTACTCTACTCTACTCTACTCTACTCTACTCTACTCTACTCTACTCTACTCTACTCTACTCTACTCTACTCTACTCTACTCTACTCTACTCTACTCTACTCTACTCTACTCTACTCTACTCTACTCTACTCTACTCTACTCTACTCTACTCTACTCTACTCTACTCTACTCTACTCTACTCTACTCTACTCTACTCTACTCTACTCTACTCTACTCTACTCTACTCTACTCTACTCTACTCTACTCTACTCTACTCTACTCTACTCTACTCTACTCTACTCTACTCTACTCTACTCTACTCTACTCTACTCTACTCTACTCTACTCTACTCTACTCTACTCTACTCTACTCTACTCTACTCTACTCTACTCTACTCTACTCTACTCTACTCTACTCTACTCTACTCTACTCTACTCTACTCTACTCTACTCTACTCTACTCTACTCTACTCTACTCTACTCTACTCTACTCTACTCTACTCTACTCTACTCTACTCTACTCTACTCTACTCTACTCTACTCTACTCTACTCTACTCTACTCTACTCTACTCTACTCTACTCTACTCTACTCTACTCTACTCTACTCTACTCTACTCTACTCTACTCTACTCTACTCTACTCTACTCTACTCTACTCTACTCTACTCTACTCTACTCTACTCTACTCTACTCTACTCTACTCTACTCTACTCTACTCTACTCTACTCTACTCTACTCTACTCTACTCTACTCTACTCTACTCTACTCTACTCTACTCTACTCTACTCTACTCTACTCTACTCTACTCTACTCTACTCTACTCTACTCTACTCTACTCTACTCTACTCTACTCTACTCTACTCTACTCTACTCTACTCTACTCTACTCTACTCTACTCTACTCTACTCTACTCTACTCTACTCTACTCTACTCTACTCTACTCTACTCTACTCTACTCTACTCTACTCTACTCTACTCTACTCTACTCTACTCTACTCTACTCTACTCTACTCTACTCTACTCTACTCTACTCTACTCTACTCTACTCTACTCTACTCTACTCTACTCTACTCTACTCTACTCTACTCTACTCTACTCTACTCTACTCTACTCTACTCTACTCTACTCTACTCTACTCTACTCTACTCTACTCTACTCTACTCTACTCTACTCTACTCTACTCTACTCTACTCTACTCTACTCTACTCTAATCTACAATTCGGTTCTGTTCAGTGTCTTTGATGTTTCCTTTATTCAACCCAAAATCAGCGTATTTGTCAAGATCCTTCTAGTACCCCCGCATCAATTGGCAGATTAATTATAACTCAACTACTACAAACTTCTGTAGGTTATGGTATCCGTAGCAAATGTTATAAACCCTCCTCCTGTAAATTGAAGGTATTATTATTGTAACTACTAAGAAGAATTGTCGGTTGATGATGCTACTGAAACACTGCATTAACTTAAGTGCCTTCTTGGAAATACCTGCACAATATTGTCGATACAATCGAGCAGACGCCTTTTGGATGTTTGCTATACATATTATTTATACATTTCTGCAAAATGTTCACTTCATTTTCATATTTTTTTTCCGTTCCCTGAAATTGTTTTTAAGCCGAATTTTTATTTTATTATATTCGTTTATAAATTTCGCTACAATTGTTCTGGAAAATGTTCGTTTTTATAATCCTCCCACAGGCAATACCATCAATTTTTATGTATCCGTAAATGTATTCACTTGTAGTAACATATTTTGAAGATGGGTTGTGTGATGCTGCCGTTCCGGTTTACTGTACAGAGTTTACGTAATCCTTGAACGGATTTTTGGTTGGTTGCTTGGTTTGATTGCGGCACAGTGGTGGATTTTCGAGAACAAAAATTTCAAATAGTCCAGTAATTTCTTAACTTGTTCACATATTACAAATAATCTTCGTCTAGCAATGGAAGTGGAGTTTTGTGGGATTTATGCTTTTGTTTAAAGCAGTAGAGCTGCAGGTGCTAAGACTACTTCAACTCGGTTAAATAAATTTTATATATACTTAACCTGTATTCCTACTAAATGCATTTGAAAGCAAGTATGAACTGTGCCTACTTTTTGTTGTGACGAGTCCTTGTCAAATTACAATACAAATTGCAGTTTCAGCTAAATTTGTGTAAGAAAATGGGTTTAATAGCTTAAAATGCTATATAACAGAACATAAACCGATGCTGCTCATTTTCAATTCCAAATGACCTGCAATTGTAAGAAATATTTCTGAAAAATGTGATCGACCGTGATTTATTATTAGCGTGATTTTAATAGCAAGAGACGGACAGACAGACAGACGGACAGGCAGACAGACAGGTAGACAGATAGACAGATATACGGACAGACAGACGGATGGGCAGACAGATAGGCAGACGGACGGAATTCCAAATAACCTGTAACTGTAAGAAATTCATAATACTATGTACCACAGTGTGGTGTCGGATATAAAACCATCCTGTATAACACTTTTAGTGCAATCAACTGGTTAAGAAAGAACCTGGCAGATTTTTTCCCATTTCCCCCCCACTGTGCACCGGTTTATGTAGTCCAATATGGGCCATAAAAGGGAGGTTGAATGGGCAAAAAAGCACACAAATCTCTGTGACGCCAACATAAAATTCTGTTATTTGTTGTTGATGATGTGAATGTGAATGTGAGTACATGGATGTTGTTCATGTTAAATATTTGCATATGAAACCAGCATCATCAACCCGCCCATATAATACCAAGTACATACAAATGTACATACATACCTACATACATATGTATGTGTACATTACTGGGCAGAGCTATACAAATGGATAAAAATAGGGCAATTGGTAGTTTTTGCCAAAATGTGCCGTACATAAGTATGACTGCCTCTTGATAGTATGTTCAGACATAAATACATGTAAATATGTATGTACTTTTGGATGTAAATATGGCCGGGTACAAAAGGATATGCTGGTAGTTGTCAGTGTAGCTGGTCAACATTCTAAGCAATTCACACAAAACAAAAAAAGTGTTAATGACACTTTGTTCGAAGGATGTTGTAGCACAATAGGCCGTATCATAGTTTAGAAACAAAATTAGATGCTTAGAAACAGAAAATTCAAAATTAGGAGCTTAGAAACAGAAAATTTTTGATTTGTTGTAATTAAAGGCAAAATTTGTTTACAACTACATTAACATGGGAAACAGGAATATAATTAGGTCAAAAAAAAGTTTATACCTATGACAAAAATTTGATTTTTATACCTTCTCTTTAGTGGAGAAGGGTATATATCATTTGCTAGGGGCCAACAGTGTAATATATCGAAAGAGTGTCGTAAGACCCTAAGTACATATGTTCGGCGGAAATCAGTTATATGCAATTTTTAGTCATTTGAACAATGTCCGTCCGCCTGGCTGGTGAGCACGATATCTCTCGAAAGGAGTAACTTTAAATTTGCTTAGTCATAATATTTTCTTCTATCTCTCTCACAGAGTGGAAAAATTTAATGATAATTTGCTTAAACTATCCAGCGATTATTTTTTTTATTTCTGATGCCTAAAAACTTTTTTTGTGTGTTCTGTTCCATAAAATCTAAACCAAACATTTCTTATGGTAGTTTTTTTTATTTTTTTTTAAATACCAATGGATCCATGGAATATTCCGTGGACTATAGTCTAATTTGACTAATTTTTTGCAGAATAAGCCCGATAGAACCGGAATACGCGTTAAGTTTAAGGCAATTATGATGGTTACAAATGGTGGAAATATCTCTTTAACATAGAAAGGACCTATTAATATTCGTTTGGCCCGATGGGCCAGAAGCAGTGGTTGAGCTGTTACCCAAACAAGTCAGAAATGGTTCTCTTTACTGGGAAGTAAAAGGTTCCACAAGTGGACCCTTCTCGGCTAAACGGAACTGAGCTACTCCTTTCTGACAATGCAAATTTTCCAGGAACAATCGTAGACAGGAAATTGTTATTCAGACTTAATGTATTGGAATGGGTAAGGAAGGCCAACGTCGCCGTATATTCCTGTAGGAAAGCTGCAGAGTCGCGGAGGCCCCTCTAAAATCAATAAAACCAATAATTTTGTACGGCATTGTGGTGTGGGGGACAGCAACTTCTTAACTATCCATTACAAACCAATTATCCAAGGTTCAGACAACCACCAGCCTATGCATAAGCGGAGCGTTGAGGACTACAGCGACAGAGTCTCTACAAGTCGTACTCCATCTACTGCCAATTGGCATTGTGAGAGAAGTTTCCTCCGGAGAAACATTACGATCGAACTGCGACTCATGTATATCACAATGTAATGCTATGGTATCCGGCCGAGTGGTCTATATTTCAACGGTGCCCACCTTCGAGAGGAAGTTTGCCACTAAGATACCTGCCAGAGAGGAATGGGATGGCAGAATATCAGAAAACAGAACCCATCTGTACTTATGCACAAAATGTCCGAAGCTAGATGATACGGCTGGTTTCGGAGTACACTGTAAGGAACTCGGTCTTGATATAGATCACAGACTACCAAATAGCTACAGTGTCTATCAAACCGAAATAATGACAATAAGGGAAGTCACTGAGTCACAATATCATTTACTCAGACAGTCAGCCTGTTATCAATTATCTGTAGGCCACATCCCCAAGTTCAAACTACCCTCGACTGCCGCAGATCTCATAACGAGATAGCTGAGGAGTTCAACATACAACTCATATGGGTACCTGGGCCTGGGCATTGAGCCAGGGTGCTGCAAAGCCGACGAACTTGCTAGGAAAGAAACAACATTACAAATTCTCGAAGAATTTGCATATATCGGTGCGCCACTGTCCATTTGCAAGCTTTGGTTTAGGCAAGAGGCAATCAGATAGTGAATGAAAGAAAGATGGATGGAAATTGGCAACTGTCAAAATGTCCCTCGCACTAGAGAGGAAAAGACTGTGTATATAAGTGTCAGTTCTGCCGGCACACTGCCTGATGGGAGAACACGCCAGATGATTAGGTATCGAGTCCATTTACTTCTGTAGGAACCTTAACCTAAAGGCGCCAAAGTTAAAAAACGTAAAAGCTAAAGATCTCAAAAATACTTACTAAAATGGAAATGTGGCTTTCTTTCTTAAGAGACATTACACATTGGTCTATGTTAGCTAGAACAGCTGGGTTGCCACCATAACCTACTCTTACTATTGTGAACGAGGGTATATGGGGAATTCCACGACAAATCGACGGTTTCCATAAATTCCTTTTTGATATTTCCCATTTTTATCCCATCACCTTAGAGAGGAGGGTATATATCATTTGCTACAAGTAAGAAAGTTCAGTCGGCAAACCGAACCGAGGTACCAAAAGCGGTGTACCGATGACGCCTATTTTCACTGGACTGTAGGTACTATAAAAGCATTACACTGTACGAAATTTAAAGTATGTATTTCTATGCACTGGGATTAAGGTTATAAGCTGTTAACTTTTGGAGCAATATGGTCAATTTGTATGGGAGGTACCAATGGGGGCGCGGAAACTTCGCTCATTTTTCTCGAGGTGATAGCGACTAATAAACTAATACTGTATGTGAAATTTCAGCAGATTCGAAAAAGCAGTATAGAAGTTATTAATGAATTAATAGTTAACTAAATATTAACCCTTTGTGGGGGAGGTACTAGAAGGAGTGGACCAATATGGCCCATCTTCGAACTTAGCCGGAGATAGAGAAAAATATTACCGCATACAAAATTTTACGTCAATCCGTTAATCCTTTCGAGAGTTATCGTGCGCACCAGCCAACACAGACGGACGGACGGACATTTCTCAAATTACTTAAAATGACCCAACACGAATTTCCTCCGAACATACTTGTGGTCTTAGTTCACTCCTTCGATGTGTTATACTTTTGGTCCGTAGCAAATGATAAATACCCTCCTCTCTAAGGTGAGGGGATAACGAGCCAAATACGTAACACATCGAAGGAGTGACCTAAGACCCTAAGTATGTCCGGCGGACGCCATTTTAAGTAATTTGAGCAATGTCCGTCCGTCTGTCTGTCTGCTGGCTGGTGCGCACAATAACTCTCGAAAGGAGTAACAGATTGACTTCAAATTTAGTATGCGGTAATATTTTTCTCTATCTCCGGCTAAGTTCGAAGATGGGCCATATTGGTTCCCTCCTTCTAGTACCTCCCCCACAAAGGGTTAACTTTTAGTGAAAAATTGATTCTGTAATACATTATATACTACTTCCTTGAATCTTCTTAAATTTCACACATAGTATTAGTCTGTTAGTCGCTAACACGTCAAGAAAAATGGGCGAAGTGGCCACTCCCTTTTTGGTACCTCCCACACAAAAGGACCATTTTTTACCAAAAGTTACCAGTTACTCAATTTTTCATTGCGATTAAGATGTGACGGAGATATTGAAAATTTTATACCCACAGTTTGGAGGCTCGCGACATCGAAAACTTGATCCGCCTAAAGAAACTAATGAGGTTTTGGACTCATAAGTAATGGATTTGGAATAGATGTTCCACGTCAAAGAACAAAATAAAGAAGGCACTTTAGAAAGTATTTTTATACCCTCACTTTAGTGTGACGAGGGTATATATCATTTGCTACGGAAAAAAGTGTAACACGTCGAAGGAGTGACCTAAGACCACAAGTATGTTCGGAGGAAATCCGTTTTGGGTCATTTTAAGTCGAATGAGCAATGTCCGTCCGTCTGTCTGTCTGTCTGTCTGTCTGTCTGTCTGTCTGTCTGTGTGTCTGCTGGCTGGTGCGCACGATAACTCTCGAAAGGAGTAACCGATTGACCTCAAATTTGGTATGTGGTAATATTTTTTTCTATCTCCGGCTAAGTTCGAAGATGGGCCATATTGGTCCACTCCTTCTAGTACCTTCCCCACAAAGGGTTAAAATGTTGTGAAATATTGATTCTTTAATAACTGCTATACTACTTATTCGAATCTTTTGAAATTCCACACATAGTATTAGCTTATTAGTCGTTATCAACTCGAGAAAAATGGGCGAAGTCGCCACGTCCCTTTTGGTACCTCCCACACAAATGCACCATTTTGCACAAAAAGTTAACAGCTTATAACATAAATAACAGTGTATAAAAATACTTGAAATTTTGTACAGTATTATGCTTTTATATTGCCTACAGTCCAGGGAAAAATGGGTGTTGTTGTCACGCCCCTTTTGATACCTCCCACACAAAAGTACCTTTTTGCACCAAAATTTAACAGTTTATAACATTAAAACCAGTGTATAAAAATACTTGAAATTTTGTACAGTGTAATGTTTTTATAGTGTCTATAGCCCTGTGAAAAATGGGCGTTATTGCCACGCCCCTCTTTGTACCTCCCACACAAAATGCCGAAATCATACCACAATTTAATGTCTCATAACGTTTATACCAGTGCACATAAATGCTTATAAGTCGGCACAGTGCAATGAATTTAAAGTATCTAATGTTCAGCAAAAAAAAGGTGTATTTGATAAACCCCTTCTGGTACCTCCCACACAAATTGACAGAATAATTCGAGTAATATTCAATATTACATTACTCACAAAGTGAGGGTATACCTTAGTCGGTTTACCCGACTGAAACTTTCTTACTTGTTGATACTAATTTATATATGAAAAAAGAAAATTTACTAATATTTTTGGGTTTGAAGTTGAGCGACTTCGTATGGCGGGTTTTATGACTTTTCTGAACTTTGTTAAACTTTTTTTTGGATGTATGTATTGTAATTTTTTATTTTTTAAAATTATTACTTTTTAAATTATTTTTCAAGAATTTTTTTATATTTTAATTTTTTATATATATATTTTATATTTTAATTTTTTTTCAATATTTTTTTTAATTTTTTTTTTATGTTTTTCTTTCGACTTTCCCCCTTTTCTATTTAAATATGTACATCCCTTTTATGTTTCCTTTTCTAAGTCGTTTTTTTTTTCTATTTATGATATACCCTATTATATATTATCCTCATTCATTACAGACATATGTATATGATACTCCAAATGTCCGAAACGAATACATATCAGCACATTACCAAACCATTTCGAATTCTGGCAAAAGGAATCGCCAAATTGCATGCAAAATACAGTTGAACTGAATAGCGATGAGCTCCATATCAACGAGTCCCAAGGTTTTCCATAATTTGATTTACTAAGCTCTACTAAGAATTTATGCGAAGCATAACATAATAGTATATTCCTAGAGATAGGCAATGGAAGTCAATATGTTCGGCAAAGTTTTTATGTGGAAATTTGTTATGCAGAACCCTTGTGTTATGCAATATTGGTAGTTGTGTTTTACCATCACTTTAGGGGGGGAAGGTAGACACATACATATATAACACATCGAAGGGGTGACATAAGATTCTAAGTACTCGTATATTCGTTGGAAATCCTTTTAAAGGCATTTTTGGTAGTTTGGGTTATGTCCGTCCTTCTCTCTTGTAAACATAGCATTTGTTAAGCAAAAAATATTTTTTTGTTCCATATTAAAAATTCTGACTCCATTTCATTTTGGCTGGTCTCCCATTTCCCATTCACAGAAGCTGCAAATTAGTCGTTGTTTTTCTTCTTTGTTTTTCTCTACTCGTATGAAACTGAGAAATATCCCTTTTTTTGTAGCTATTAGCCACACTCCTTGGTGGTCCACAGTGAGAGCTGTGGCTTTTCGGGGTGTGTTTCAGTTCTGCTTTGCTCCGGCCAGACAAAGACACCATAAATATGTAATATTTTTTTCGACAAAACTAATGAGCTTTCATTTGTTCTGTGGCTAATTTATTCGTCTTTTCTCCCTCTGGGGAGTGGTGGGGAATAGAAGGTATGACTGAAAGTATTAATGTTTTGTTTTCCACTTTGTGGATTTCCGCTAAGAGCGGGAATTGTTCTCCATGTCTGCAAAACGGTTGTGTGCTAAAATAGCCAATAGCTTAAGTTGTGTGCTAAAATATTTATGCATATTTTGAGTCTAATATTCACAGAATTAATTTGTGAAATAGCGGATTTTGGGTTTTCAACGACCATGCGATTTTTAAGGCAGTGTATGCAGTTTTTTCGGTTAGGTTTGTTCCGCATTTTTTCTCCTATTCAATATCTACAACTTTGCACAAAAGAGATATTCCGTACGGTATACCGAGAAAAAAATATAGAAAAAGTGCCAAAAATCTACCTTTAGCGAAAAAATCGTATGGCCATTAAATTATTAATTGACTCGACTTGACTAAACGAATGATACAGAAGTTCTTTTTTTGGCGCTTCTTTCACGTCCAATTCTTAGAATTGAGTACCAAAAGCCTGTGTTTGCTGCGATATTATGCGTATACTTAATATATATAATAATTTGGGTAAATCATACGACACCCTGCCTAACATTAGGTAATTTTAATATTGTTGGTTCTAATCGTAATATATGGCCATTCAGTTAACTCCCATTAGTTTTGACTAACAAATTCATACTCTTAATTACCTTTAATTCACCATTTCAGATTCTTTAGCCAAAAGTGATATCTATACAAAAAAAATTATAAAAAGTATCCATTTCTGTCTTCTGCAATACATCAGTTCCACATCAACTGTTATAATTATTTAAAACTTTCAACTGAAACTCTCCCATTTATTGCAATTACAATTTAGTAAATGTTTTATTTAATGCTAAAGTTCGAATCCTCCCTCTCTCGCAAAAAAGGAAACTCTGAAAGCAATTTAAAATGTCAAATACATTAATCATGAAAATTCCACATTTTTGATATTATATCCAACCTGTTATCTTTTTTTGCAATTGGTCAACAAAAAGTAAAATTGAGAAATATTTTCTGAACTTAATGTATTTTTTATGTAACCACGAATGATCAGAATTAACCATAAAATACGATATGGTTGAGAATGAGGACGCTGTGGAGAATGATGGCCAAGGGTAACCACTTACAGCAAAGTGTTCCGCTCGTATGACTAGACAACCACCCACATTGGTTAACTAGTTAGTTTGTGTACATATCCAAGGTATCCAAGGTATACGAGTACATGTGGTTTTAAATAGATCACCCATAAAGTGCAGGACTAACCAGTCAGGAGAAAAGAACAAAACGGAAAGAAGAGGAAAGACAATATGTGCAATTTGAAAATAACCAAATTCCCAGGAATACGAAAGGAACCATGTGAAGGCCACATCATTATTCTGCATATTTCCAACACCGCTCTCACCCCGAGAAAATCCCAGGCATTCATGCAAACTTAAAATATCCACCTGCTGCTACTCCTACCTGTATATGCATTCTTTCACATTCAAACTAACCACCTGCCACATTTCATTGCAAATCCGTACTCCCATTTCCCATTAGATATTCCAAAAACGTTGTACATATTTGCAATGCAGTGCCGCGCTCTGTGTACCTACCCCGAACTATGAATAGATGGGATATTTTACTTACTTTTGGTGGTGATGGGGATTTTGTTTAATTTTCCATGTTAACGTAGTTAGTTCTGTTTGAAAGTGGAGAAAGGAGAGTGGATGGTGCATAGGTGCATAGGTGTCTGTGGCAGTTGTAGTATCTTTTCACATTTTGTGGTGTTCCATATCCTTTTTGGTGGTTTTTTTCCCCAAACCTTCGTCAGCTTCAAGTCACGAGTACAGAATACCAAAATCTCGTTAGCGAAAATGGAAAATGTAACTAAATGCTTTGCACAAAATTATGGCATCGTCCTTTCAATATCCTTTAAAATATATGAGATCTGAAGCGAAACGCTGGCAGTCACTAATGAAATATAATGTTTCATTATCGTAAATATTAAATGGATTTTTGTAAATGGTTTTTTAATAAAAATGTTTAAATAAATGAAACAAATGTGTCATTCCATGCCAAACGGTACGATTTTTGACATCACTAGATTTGTTTGCTTCGAAAGTTTGTGTAGATATACTTCTCTTACAAATATTTTATATGTGTTTCAAGAAAAAAAAACAAAAAAATTTGTTTAAAATTTATGAGCAATTTAAAGATGGCGAGATTACGATTTTTTCTAAAAGGTTTGTTCATTCAATCGCTTGTAACTCCTGAAATTTGGTCGAAATTGAATGTTTGCAGAAAATTTCCATCATTGGCCTTAATCCGGCTCTGGCCACTAATCAGGAGTCATCGACCGTTAAATGACTCATCGAACTTTAACCCGATCTTTAAAATGCAATTTTTAATAAATTTTGTAGAGAAATGCATATATAACAAAATTTCGAAGAAAAAATACATTTCTGCGAAATTTTGCAGAAAAAATGACATTTCAACGAAAAGATTTGTAAAAAAATTAAATTTAAATTTTCTAGAAAAATTTAATTCCAATGAATATTTTTTTAGAAAAGATGTAAATTCAACGGTTTTTATATAGAGAAATACAACTTAATGAAAGTTTTTAAAACGAAAGTATTTCCAAAGACAATTTCAGAAAAATGCAATTTCAAAAAAAAAAAAAAAAAATCCAAAATAAAAATAACATTAAAACAGAAATATTACACTATGCAACAAAATTTTTGTCGAAGGGCTGTGCATAATATTTTATATGTGTTTCAAGAAAAAAACAAAAAAAAATTGTTTAAAAGTTATGAGCAAATAAAAGATGGCGAGATTACGATTTTTTCTAAAAGGTTTGTTCATTCAATCGCTTGTAACTCCTGAAATTTCTTCGAAATTTAATGTTTGCAGAAAATTTCCATCATTGGCCTTAATCCGGCTGTGGCCACTAATGAGGAGTCATCGACCGTTAAATGACTCATCGAACTTTAACCCGATCTTTAAAAGGCAATTTTTAAGAAATTTTGTAGAGAAATGCATATATAACAAAATTTTGAAGAAAAAAATACATTTCTGCGAAATTTTAGAGATAAAATGACATTTCAACGAAAAGATTTGTAAGAAAAATTAAATTTAAATTTTCTAGAAAAATTTAATTTCAATGAATATTTTTTTTAGAAAAGATGTAAATTCAACGGTTTTTATATAGAGAAATACAACTTAATGAAAGTTTTTAAAAAGAAATTATTTCCAAGGACAATTTCAGGACAATGCAATTTCAAAAAAATACAAAATAAAAATAACATTAATATTACACTATGCAACAACATTTTTGTCGAAGGGCTGTGCATAATAATTTTTTGTGTATATTACACAGTCCTAAACACGAAAAAAATATGAAACAAAATTCGTTCAAAATTTATTTTTTCTAAAATTTTTTTCGATTTAATTTTTTTTTAAATTTCATCGATTTTTTTTGTGTTTTACAAGATTTCTTGAAATAAATTTTTTCTAGACAATTTCTTCAAAATTGAATTCTGCAAGAAAATTTCTTCAAAATAAAATTTCTTTGAAATTCAATTTTGCTAAATTTTTTTCGAAATTAATTTTTTCTAGAAAATTTCGTTGAAATTTTCTTTTTTCTTTAACATTTCATCGAAATCGATTTTTTCCAGAAAATGTCTATCAGTGGCCTTAATTCGGTGTTGGCCACTAATCAGGAGTCATCGGCCGTTAAATGACTCATCGAACTGTAACCCTTTAGTGGACTTTTCTAAAAAATGCAATTTAAAACAAAAAAAATGTTGTAGAGAAATGCAATTTTAACAAAATTTTGCAGAAAATATTACATTTCAGCGAAATTTTGCAGAAAAATTAAATTTAAATTTTACAGAAATATTAAATTTAAATTTTTATTACATTTTCTAAAAAAATTTAATTTCAACGAAACGTCTAAATTTTATTTTTCTAAAAAAATCGTTCAAAATTAAATTTTTGTAGGGAATTGTTCGACATTTTATTATCCCCTCACCTTAGAGAGGAGGGTATATATCATTTGGTACGAACCAAAAAATGTAACACATCGAAGGTGTGACCTAAGACCCTAAGTATGTTCGGCGAATATCCGTTTTGGGTCATTTTAAGTCGAATGAACAATGTCCGTCTGTCTGTCTGCTGGCTGGTGTGCACGATAACTCTCGAAAGGAGTAACCGATAGACTTCAAATTTGGTATGCGGTAGTATTTTTATCTATCTCCGGATGAGTTCGAAGATGGGCCATATTGGTCTACTCCTTCTGGTACCTCCCACACAAAGGATTAACATTTAGTGAAATATTGATTCTTTAATAACTTCTATACTACTTATTCGAATCTTCTGAAATTCTACACATAATATTAGAATATTAGCCGCTATTACCTCGAGAAAAATGGGTGAAGTTGGCATGCCCCTTTTGGTACCTCACACACAAATGGACCATTTTGCATCAAAATTTAACTGCTTATAACTTTAATACAAGTGAATAAAAATGCTTGCAATTTTGTACAGTATAATGTTTTTGTAGCGCCTATAGTCCGGTAAAAAATGGGCATTATTGTACAGCCCCTTTTGGCACCTCCCACACAAATGGACCGTTCCGTACCAAAAGTAAACGGCTTGTAACTTTAATACCAGTTCATACAAATACTTGGAATTTTGTACAGTGTAATGCTGATATAGTGCCTATAGTCCTGAAAAAGTGGGCGTTATCGCCACACAAAACCACCAACTCATACCAAAATTACATAGCTCGTAACTTTAATATACCAAAGCACATAATCGCTTATTGTTCGGCACAATGCAATGTATTTAAGAATCTACTGTTCACCGAAAAATAGGTGTATTTGGAAAAACCCCTTCCGGTACCTCCCACACAAATTGACAGATTTTTAGTGTAATGTTATATATTACATTACTCACAAAGTGAGGGTATACCTTAGTCGGTTTACCCGACTGAAACTTTCTTACTTGTTTTTGTTGCAATTTTATAATAATTTTAAAACACAACCTTTTCATGGGACAACCTTTACATTTCACACTAATGACGAATTCGTTTCTGCAAATAAGTCCAACACTTGCATTGCCCTTATCCCGAGAAATGTTCTTTCGTATCACTTTTTTGAAAATTTGGAAATTTTAGTTGTGCAAAATTCGAGTAACTTAATTACCAAATTTCAAAGAAGTAATACAAAAGTGCAGATTCGCCATAAGTAATAGTTATTTTCGTCAAAATTACCATATAAAGATTGTAGATCTCTACGACATTGTGGCGTATACTTAATTGACGCTAAATTGGGTATCTCAAGATAACTCATACGACACCAGGTCCCTAGTTTATTTGTTATTCATAAATTCTCAAAACGACTAAAACAAAACAGTTTTTTGTAATTAGAGATGTCAAGCGGGATTGGTTTTCACAAATCCCGGGATTTTGGGATTTTTAAATTGCAAATCCCCGATCCAGGGATCTTTCGGAATCCCGAGATTTTTCCATAGCCCGGAATTTTCGGAGTTTCGGGATAAATCGGGATATTATTTCATTCTTTATAATTTGATATTTAGAAATGGAATACAAACATTTTAATTCAGTTTTAATTTAATCTTCTTATTAATTTAAATATGTATAAAAACAGCTAAAGCATAAATTATCTTTTGTTAAAAAAATACTAACTTTTACTAAAACATTTCACAACATCTTAGCTATGGAATAATTTTGGTCCAACTTCAGTTCGTCGTCTGAATTATTATTGTCGTTATAATTTCCTATCATAAAACCAAGAAAAATATTTGTTTCAACTTGCGAAATCAATTTGACTAATTCCGTTTATATGAGATTATGATTTATTCATAAATTTGAAAGAAACTAATACAATGTTCTTCGTTTTGTGGGACACAAACTCCATTTGTGTTCTTGTTTCACTTTTACTTGTTTATAATTAAATTTATGATATATAACTTTGTAATTATTTTCAAAATTTTATTCACCAGATTATGTCAATGTCTTTTGATGTTAACAATTTGTTTCAGTTGTTTATATTTTCGACAGGGTGCATCTATCTATCACTTAATATTTCATACGAAACAGATTGATATATTATTATTAAAATATCCCGGGATTAATTTAAAAAAAATCCCGGGATTTTCGTGATAGGGATTTCCCGTTTGACATCACTGTATTGTTTGTATTTATTCATTACAACTTATAATTCTAAGCCTTCAGGCCAATTATACTTAAATTACAATATTTGTAAATTTTACAACAACTAAAAATATTTGTTTGTAAATGATACAAGCTACAACAAGTTAGGAAAGTTTTAATAACTTGTTGTGTACAAAAGGTATAAAACTCCAACTCTCCTCCTCACACATTTTTTTTATATTATTTAAATATTCAAATCAAATCAGTTTTTACACTGTTTTTACAAAAAATTGTGTTGATGTCCACTCGTCCAAAATGGCCGCGAGGGAAATCGCATTTCGCCATTTTATTTCGCCTATTAAATATGTAGTTTCGTCAAGTGGCGTAGGGCTTTCTACCTTCAATGTAAATGCATTACTGCAGAAGCGGGCGGACTAACGGACTCGTTGTCTGTGAGTGCTGTTATTTAATCCTCAGATAGAATTTTGTAGTTTTCTGTAAAAACATTGTGACATTCGGCGAACAGCAGATTCTAACAATTAGTAATTCGTCGTTTTTTTGTCGCAATTTTCTTGTTTCTTTTTCTCTGGCGCTGCAATCTAACAACCGGAGGCTTTTAGTGTACGTTAAAGGATGACGTTTATGATAATTAACTAAAGGTACATCACCATCTAGCAACACTGATTCTGTGCAAAGCCATCCTCATGGCAACGAGAAAAGGATACAACGGAGAGTGGCTAGGTGTTGATTGTCTCCGTGAAATTTCAGTTTTTCGCATATTCGAAACAACAGAAAATATCATACATTTACCATATTAGCAGTGTTGCTTGTTATCCATTGTTTTCTTTTAATTTTAATAAGACTTGAAGCTGATGTTGATGGTGACAATGTTCGTGTTCATTACACTTACCGGCGATTAAGTGAATTTTTCTGAGAACACTACACAACAGCATAAATCTGATTTAATAACAACTGTTTAATTTATAACTTTAATGGGGTAGTGTATATATTTTGTGCTACGAAATGAAGTGCAACACGGTGAAGAAGTGATCTTGGATCCTAGGCAAGTTCGGCGGAAATCCTACTTTTTACGTCGTTTGACCTATGTTCGTCCGTCTGTGACGTTGACTGGAGCACACGATAACTATCGAAGCATGTTTCCGATTGACTTGCATTTTATATATACCCTCCTTAACAATAGTGGGGTATGAAAACCGGATTAAGTTGAAATTGTCTTATTTCTAACAGAAGTGCTATAATTTCAGCATTTATCCATAGATATTCTACCAATGGGCATTGTTTTCTTCGATAGGATGATAGCTTTCAAAATAAATTTATTTTGCGATTTATTCTTATATTTTTTATGGTTTTCTTTGCGTACTGCAAAAAACGATTTTTTTTAAAGAAATTCAAATTTTGTCTTATTCTTTTAACGACAGTTACTTAACATCTGCTTCCACGTGAAAATGTCATTTTTAACATTTCTATTTCCTATAATTTAAATTATATTCCGAGTTTATACTAAAGGCGAAATACTAAAGGCAAATTCCAAAAATTTTAAAGGACATTTAATATAACAATTTCTTTTAATATTTATACCCTACACCACACTGTGGTACAGGGTATTATAACTTTGTGCATTTGTTTCTAACACCCAAAAGGAGAAGAAATAGACCGTTCGTTCGTTTATTATACCGATCGACTTAGAATCACTTTCTGAGTTGATTTAGCTATGTCCGTCTGTCTGTGCATGTATTCTTGTAATCAAAGTACAGGTCGCAATTGTGGTCCGATCTCGACGAAACTGTACACATATCTTTTTTTTGGCCCAAGGACGATCCTTTTTGAATTTGGTCAAAATCGGTTCAGATTTAGATATAGCCCCCATATATATGTTAGCCCCGATTTGACATGTAAGCGCTGTAAAAACTTTATTTATATCCGATCAGTATGAAATTCGGCAGAAAGAGGTTTCTTATTATATGAATGAACACTGTTAAATTTGGAAGAAATCGGTTCAGATCTAGATATAGTCCCCATATATACGTTACCCCCGATTTGACATGTAAGCGCTGTAAAAATGTTATTTTATATCCGATCAGTGCGAAATTCGGCAAAGAGAGGTTTCTTATTACATGAAGGAATACTGCCAAATTCGGAGAAAATCGGTTCAGATTTAGATATAACACCCATATATATGTTACCCCCGATTTGACATGTAAGCGCTGTAAAAACTGAATTTTATATCCGATCAGTGCAAAATTCGGCGGAAAGAGGTTTCTTATTACATGAAGGAATATTGCCAAATTCGGAGAAAATCAGTTCGGATTTAGATATAGCCCCCATATATACGTTACCCCCGATTTGACATGTGAGCGCTGTAAAAATGTTATTTTATATCCGATCAGTGCGAAAGTCGGCAAAAAGAGGTTTCCTTCTACTTGAAAGAATACTGCCAAATTCGGAAAAACTCGGTTTAGATTTAGATATAACACCCCCGATTACATCTGTAAGCGCTGTAGAAACTGTATTTTATATCCCATCAGTGCGAAATTCGGCAGAAAGGGGTTTCTTATTACATGAAGGAATACTGCCAAATTCGGAGAAAATCGGTTCAGATTAAGATATAGCCCCCATATATATGTTACCCCCGATTTGACATGTAAGCGCTGTAGAGACTGTATTTTATATCCGATCAGTACGAAATTCGACAGAAAGAGGTCGTTTTACATAAATGAGTATTCAGGGAAAATCAGTTCAGATTTATATATAACCTCCATATATATGTTCCTCCTGATTTGGTATCAAAGCGCTCCTAAAGTTGTACTTTACTTCCTATCATTGAGATTTTCCAGAAAGATGTTTCTCAATTTAGGAACGAATATTGCTTAATTTATTCCAAATTATTATCGCAATGACGCTTATCGCATTGTTAGGGAGGCAGATAGTCGGCCCCGCCCGACTTTCTTCTTTCCTTACTGGTTTTTAATAAGAAAATCAAATTTTATCTTATTCTTTTAACGACAGTTACCAAACATCTGCTTCCACATGAAAGTGTCATTGTTACCATTTCTATTTCCTATAATTTAAATTATATTCCAAAAATTTTAAAGAAAATTTAATATAACAATTTATTTAAATTTTTTTTTTTGTGTTTGCAGCCTAGCCATTTGACAAAATATTTGTTGCATAGTCTTAAAATCGTTTTTTGTGCACATTATGAGCTATTCAATTTTGGTATGATTTCGACATTTGGTGCGGGAGTTACAAAAAGGGGCGTGGTGATAACAACCACTTTTCACAGAGCTAAAGCTATAGGTGTTTCGTATTTTCGTGCATTGGATCTCCAGTTGTAAGCTGTTAACTTTTTCTACAAAATGGTACCTTTTTATGTGAGGTACCAAAAGGGTCGTCTCAATAATAATGATATTTACCCTTGTAACGCTAAAGTGAGGGAATACATGTTTCCATTGTTCTGACTCCCACACAAAGTACCACATTCAATATTACATTACTCACCAAGTGAGGGGTATACTTAAGTCGGCTTACGCAAATGTAATTTTATTTTTATTTTTTTTTGTTTTATTTATTTTCCATTTTATTTCTTTGCGAAATCTCAAATATCTGTCTGTCTGTCCGCCCGCCTTCTTGCTCCACTACTCACTTATCACACAGATCTATTGACAATTCCATTTGATTGATTGCAATTTTTGGTCTCATTACATGTCTTGTGTACTGCAAAACCATAAAGTATGTCAATCCATTTGATGATAATTAGCATATTGACTCACTGATATGTATGTGTATTCTCACTCGTGTCACTGTCAGAGGCTCTTAGAAGAAATCTGATATGACGCTGCTGAAATATTGCTTGATTGACAGATGGACGGACAGACAGACAGTGTGTGCAAAAAGAACTTAAAGATATTCGAAGTGTTCCTTTGTCGTTTCGAAATCAAATAAATCACATTTCAGTGATTTGACAATTTTTTAATATTTAATTGCCATATTATGAGTACGGACGGGTATTAACATTTCATAATTTTTGCTTCTTGTTTTTTCATTCCAGATACACAATTTGTTGTCTTGCAAATAAGGTAAGTAAGTGTTGTCTGTCAATACATTTCGATGATGAAATTAGTAGCAACATTTAGAATATTTTCTCAGTAGATACCAGTATAAACTAAATGATTTGGTCTATATAACGATAACATTCATTCCTGGGAAAATAAACTTTAGGTTTACTTTGCACAGTGTACTTCAAACAAATAAAAATTGGGTTGCGGAAAGTGAAAGTTGCGGCTTTCAAAGGAAAAAAATTTCATTGGCAGAAAAATAAAAAAGAAGCATAGTTTTATAAAATGTTCTTATTTTTTAAATAAATTATAATTTGTTTGTGCATATTTCTATGGAAACTCGTAATATGTTTTTCACTGAACAATTTGTGATCAAAAAATTTTTTATTTTCATATATTTATACCCTACACCACACTATGGTACAGGGTATTATGACTTTGTGCATTTGTTTAATGTTTATTATCATTTCAAAGAACATTCTTTGCCATTTATTTTTTTTTGGAGATTATGTCCACCAAATGTTGGCCGCGGCTACGTCTCAGATGGTCCATCCGTTGAGTCCAATTTTTAATGACTCGTTCGAGCATTTCGACTGGTAACTGGCGAATGACACGCGTGATGTTTTGCTCCAAGGCCTAAATCGAAGCTGGTTTGTCCGCCTAAACTTTAGACTTTACACATCCCCACAGGAAAAAGTCTAACGGTGTGATATCACACGATCTAGGTGGCCAATCGACCGGCCCAAAACGTAAAATTATCTGGTCACCGAAGTGTTCTCTCAATAAATCCATTGATTGATGGGATGTGTGGGAAGTGGCGCCCTCTTGTTGAAACCAAATGTCGCCGAGATCACGAGCTTCAATTTCAGGCATCAAATAGTCGGTTATCATGGCACGATAACGGTCGCCTTTGACGGTTACGTTCTCACCGGCATCATTTTTGAAGAAATATGGACCGATGATTCCGGTACGTCGGATCGGGAATCGGTCAATGGCAAAAAGATAGCGCTTAACGAGAGCTAAAATATTGCTCATGGGTTTCAAAGTCGTGGGTCGACTGGAATGTGTTTTTTTTTTGGTTTATGTGGACATAGCGCAATTGGCGAACGATTATTTTGAAAATAAAACTGAATAATTTGTAAACGTTGTTCAGGCGTAAGCCTTTCCATGATGAAATGCCAAACAATACTTAACAAAAATAACAAGACATCATGACAAGACTCACACATGATCTGTCAAAAAAGGCTATTGAAAAAAGTATGTCTACTTGGATCACCCTATACATGTACCTCCGATTTGTCATATATGCACTGTATAAACAAAATTGTTTAACCGATCTATATAAAAATTAACGGAGAAAAGTCTCTTGATACACTTAGAGGCAATACTAAATTTGGGGAAAATCGGTTAGGATATAGATATAGCCCCCATATATATTTGTTAACCCGATTTGACATGTAAGCGGTGTAGAATATGTATTTTATATCCGATCAGTATGAAATTAGGAAGAAAGAGGTTTCTTAAAGGGTGTCCCAAGAAGAGCGCAATTTTTAAATCTCGCAACATTCGAAGTGTCATTGTTTGACATTTGAATAATTGTTATTGTTTGTTAGTAGAGTTATTGTTAGTTAGTAAAAATGGAGCGCTACACGAATGAACAACGCATTCTCATTGTGAAATTGTTTTACCAAAATGGTGAAGGTTTTGCGGCTACAGTTCGCAAATTGCGATGAATTCGGGGTCACAATAATGCTCCAAAAGAGTCAACTGTAAAGAGATTAATGGATAAATTTGCCGAAACTGGGTCTGTTAGTGATGTAAAGACAATAACGCGCCATCGACCAGGTCGATCGATCGACTGTGTGGTGTGGTTTTTGGGCTGGAGGAATCATTGGACCTTTTTTTTATGAAAATGAGGCAGGTCAAGCGCAAACAGTCAATGGTGTTCGGTATCGTGAAATGATAACCAGTTTTTTCTTGCCTAGAATTGAAGAAATGAATGTGGAGGGCATGTGGTTCCAACAAGACGGCGCCACATGTCATACAGCCAGAGAAACAATTCAATTGCTGCATCAGTCATTTCCCGGTCGTGTTATTTCGCGTTTTGGAGATCAGAATTGTCCGCCTAGATCGTGCGATTTAACATCATTAGATTTTTTTCTTTGGGGTTTTTTGAAGTCGATGGTTTACGCGAATAAGCCGACGACGACTCAAGCCTTAAAAGACGAAATTGGACGCTGCATTAATGAAATACCGCAGCATTCATGCAAAACGGTCATTGAAAATTTCATTAAAAGATCGCGTGCATGCCAGCAAAGCCGCGGCGGCCATCTGCACGATATATTGTTCCATACATAACCTCATTCTGTCTACTTTACGATATAATAAAGTTTCACGATTTTTTCTTAAATATCTGTGTTTTATTTAAAATTAAAAAATTGCGCTCTTCTTGGGACACCCTTTATAACATTAAGGAACTCTTGCAAATTTTGGGGAAAATCAGTTCAGATTTAGATATAGACCACATATATATTTTTTAGACCCGATTAGACATGTAAGCGCTGTAGAAACTCTGTTTAATATTCGATTAGTACGAGATTCGGCAGAAAGAGGTTTCTTATTTCACTAAGGAACTCTTGAAAATTTTGGTGGAAATCGGTTCAGATTTAGATATAGCCTCCATATATATGTTCCTCCCGGTATCAAAGCGCTATGCAGAAAGTAGTTTCTTATTTAAGAACGAATACTGCTTAATTTGGGGATAATCGGTTAGATTTAGATATAGCCACATATATATGTTCCTGCCAATTTAGTATTTAAGCGCTACTAAAACTGTATTTTACGTCCACTCTATATAAATTGACAGAAATTAAGCTTCTGATTCAAGTCGATGAAAATCTGTGTAGTTCCTTCCGATTCTTTATCTATGAAAGAAAATTGTGGATTTTAAAGTTATCCTTTCAGATCTAGTTTATTATGTTCCACATCTTCAACTCCTCTTTGGAATAAGTCTTGATGAGCACATGCTAATTACTTTGTTAACTGAAACGAAACCAATTATTCCAAATTAGTATCGCAATACCCCTTTTAGTATTGTTAGCAACACTTATAAAATTAAATGTCAATTTGTCCCTTGCATTTTCATTTCGAGAAACTTTTTCTACCCCTGAAGCTTCTCTACACTTTTCGTCTACAAACTCGTGTCGCAAGCCTCATGTCGCAGAGACAAATTGCACCGTGTAAATTAGGTCATACACTTGAAATTTTGTACAGTGCAATGCTGTTATAGTACCCATTGAAAAAATGGGCATTATTGTCTCGCCTCTTTTGTTACCTCCCAAACAAAATGGTCAAAATAAAACATATGAAGAATGATTTCTTTATTGTTATCTTCGTTAACATGCTAGCTTTTAAAATATGGGGTAAAATATTTTTTTAATTTTTTTTTTCTATTTTTTATGAATTTCTTAATACCAGCAAAAATCACTTTTAAAAAAATATATATTAGAAGCACCGCACCCTACATGAAATTGGAGTGTTTTATTATAAACATTTTTTTGTTTTATTCAAACTCCGTTTACAAAACTGTTTATTTGAATTTGTCCCACCCTCACTCTTCGTTATCTGAACTCCTAATATTTTGAAACTCTCGGTAATTTAAACTCTTTCTGTGTTCGTAGATGGGCCATATTGTTCCACTCCTGATTATAACTCTCCCAAAGAAGGTTCTAAATTAGTGAAATATTGAATCTTAAAAATTATGTTTCATAAAATTATATTTAAATAGCCAAATTTATGATAGAAATAAAAAACTATGTCCTTTTACGTGTTCATTTTTACCTAACTGACTTTAGGAGTAGTATATATAGTATATCATAGTTAAATCAAGCAATTTCGAAAATTCGAAATTATGTTCGAAAATTTCGAACATTGTATAAACAGCAATAATTATCACTAAATAATGTAAAATTTTGTTCTTACCCATTTTGTATCAAATTTATTAACGTTCAGATGAATATAGAGTGCCATATATAAAGGGTTTTCCAACAAGAGGTGTTATTTTGGTATTCAAAGAAAAATGCCATTTTTTGAGATAAATGATCGGATGTTTATTTTATAATAATGAGGAAGGTATGCCGTTAATAATGAAAAACAATATCAGCCAAATGGCCACCACGACCACGCTTACGTGACCATATCCTTTTCATGAAATTTTCCATAACCAAATCGCAAAGTGGCTGCCCTATGTCCTCGATAGCCTCACGAATTCTATCTTTGAGGTCTTGAATCGAAGCTGGGCTGTTGGCATAGACCTTATCTTTCACGTGGCCCCAAAGAAAGAAGGCGCAAGGTGTGAAATCACAAGATCTCTGTGGCCAATTGTGATCACCTCTTCCAGAGATAACACGGTCCGGAAACTTATCCCATAACAGAGCAATGGTTTCGTTGCTTGTGTGGCACGTAGCGCCGTTATGTGGAAAGTACACGTTGTCCAGATCAGTACCATCCAACTCCGACCATAAAAAATCATTAATCATCTCTGAATAGCGCAATCCATTCACCGTAACTGTTGATGCAACCTCATTTTCGAAAATGTAATGTCAAATGACCCCGCCGGACCATAAACCGCACCAAACAGTCACACGTTGAGGATGGAGAGGCTTCTCCACAATAACTCTTTTGGGTTTTCCGAGCCCCAGATGCGACAATTTTGCTTGTTAACGTAGCCACCGAGGTGGAAATGGGCCTCATCAGTCAAGATGATTTTTCGATGGAATTCCGGATCATTTTCGTGCATTTCAAGGACCCAATCAGCAAAGACACGACGTTGTTGATGATCGGCCGGCTTGAGTTCTTGTTTTAACTGAAATTTATAAGCCTTAAGACCCAAGTCTTTATGCAAGATACGGTGTAATGACGTTTGTCGAATGCCCAATTCCAAAGAACGACGAGGAATGGACAAACCTGGGTTTTCTTCCACACTTTGGGCTACAGCAGCAATATTCCCAGCTGTTCTTGAGCGACGTGCACCGGTTTTATTCTTCACGTCACTAACTTGTCCCAACAGCTTGAATTTTTCCAGCAATTTCTGTATTGCGGTCCGACAAAGTGCTTCACGACGACCCAAAACTGCTTTAGTTTAGAACTGTGACTGTAAGATTTTCACCATTTTTTTTTAGTGAATTTTAATAATTTCAATGCGTTGTTGAATAACGTGTCGTTCCATTTTTAGTAATGGCGTGGTTTCTATTTGTCATATGTCAAAGAAAAAAACCTTCAAAACTGACAGCTACCGAAATACCGGGTGATTTAAAATAACACCTCTTGTTGGAATACCCTGTATATAGCAAATGATGTTGGATTATAATTTTAGTGATAACTGTATGGCTGAATTCATATTACTTCTATACAAAAACTTCTATAATCCGTATTTCTTCCAATTCTACACACTGTAATAGATTTTTTGTCGCTATCACTTTGGGAAAAGTGGGCGTAATGGCCCGCCCCTTTCGATACCTCTCACACAAATCGACCATTTTGTACAAAAACTTAACTGCTTATAACTTTAATACCAGTGCATATAAATACTAGCAATGTAGTGCTTTTATGGTATCTACAGTCCGTTAAAAAATTGGCACTATTGCCACTCTCCTTTTGGTATCTCCCACAAAAAAGGCGATATCATGTCAAAATTGAATGGCTTATAACGTTAATACCAGTTCATCTAAACACTTACAATTTTACAGTACAATATCTGTGAAATATCAATCGTTCAGCAAAAAATATGGGTATTCGTCAAACCACTTCTGGTACCTCCCACACATATTGACAGATTCAGTCGAACACAACATACCCATTACGCCTACCTTTCATAGGTCTCTTAACTTTTGGGAACAGGAAAAAGTCACAGGGGGCCAAATCTATTGAATACGGTGGTTGAGGCATGATTACGGTATTCTTTTCGGCCAAAAACTCACGCCCAAAATTTCCGATTAAATTGTATGGCATGAGTCAACCGATATGCAGACATCCTCTGCAACTTCTCTAATAAGGATTTCACGATTCTCCATAAAATTTGTTTTCACTTTCTCAACATTTCCATCGGTTTTTGGTGCGATAGATCTTCTAGGACGTGCGTCGTCTTCTCGACCTTCTTTGAAAAGATTGTACCACTTGTTAACATTTTTCTGACTCAGGGTACAACAACCATATGCCGCTCTCAATTGCCCTAAATTCCATTATTTGCACAAAATTTGATGCACATTCTTTGATCCATTTTTTGCGATAGCAGAAATAAAAGCAAAACGCGTCTAACTGTTATATCTCTCACAGACAAACTCAACAAACTCATATATTCGAGACAAGTTTGCCCACATAAAAAAAAAACGCTAGCCAGAGAAATTTCAAAATTCACCTTTTTCTATTGAACATACCTCGTGCATAATTTAGTCGGCTTACTCGACTGAAACGTTATTACTATTTTTTTATTTCATAGTGGTCGTGCATGAAGCATACTTTCTGTATAAATTTACTAACATTCCTTTAAGTGTTGTCAACAGAACACCCTAATGTATTGTATATATGCAATTTTCACAGCCACGTGTAACGACAATTTGCTTTCACAAAAACTGTCCACTCTGATGCTTTACAAACACCAAAAATGATGAATTTCGTGGAAGAGAACACATGAGCTGGTTTCGTTGTAGTCATCGTCATCTTCATCATCATCAGCAGTAGCATTATTATTGTTATTATTTGTATTATATGATCCCATGTTGGATTAATGTGTCCTTGCGTCATGAACTTTCAGCACATGTCGAAATGAATATTTAATTTGATGATTTATTATACGTTTTTTTTAACTTTACCACCGCCGCCACAGCGCTGCTGTCATCCATTGCTCCCTTCCACCAGTAACCATATCTGGTTATTCCTCAAAACAATTGCGAGTGGGTTTATTTTGAAAATTCATGCAATTTACAAAAGTCTCTTTGTTGCCATATATTTCCGATAAATGATTTAGTTTTCATAGAAACCAAACCCGTAGAGAATAGTTTCTTCTGCTCGTACAGCGAATTGTAGCAAACAAATGTAATTGAATATTTAATAACATTAGAAAAATTGTTACTAAACAAAAGAGGATTTAAGTTTTGAAATGGGTGTGTGTAGGTTTTTAATTTTAGGAGACTTTCTTATTCATTTAAATAACAAATTGCGTATAATTACAAATGTAATTAATATCTTATTAGGTTTATTTACAATATGATATTAAATTCTATATTCTTCCTAGTTTTGCTAAGCCAAAGGAACAAAATTTTAGACATCTAAACATCGATTAAAAATTCGAACCTTCTTTGTGTTTAGCAGAAAACTCTATTTAAAAAGAATGTAAATAGATTATATCTTCGTCCTTCTTTTAATGCGAATTTATTCAGAAGTATTCCTATCTTAAGTGCAAATCATTTATGCATAATAACAAAGTCCATTAGTATTTTCCTACTTATGCGCAGGAATTCATTTTACTTTATTTTCTATTTCTCGTTTTGCATTAATTTTCATTTAACGTTAATGGATGAATGAATCAAGAAAAAAACCACAACAACAATAAAAACTCCTCTTCATGGCATTTTCAATTCATCATCAGCATTATTAGGGTGGTTGTTATGTTATTCGCTGACCATTTCTCTATGGCTACAGTAAAGTATCCCAGTTAATATACATATTCTGACATCTGTTGTTTTGTTTTTGTCAGAACTTAATTTTTTCTGGATTTATTTTTACTACATAAAGTTTTTTTTTATTATCATTCATTAGCATAATACTACACGTAGGCTTTTTACTAGAGTCTCGACCACTGTGGTCTTCCTCTATACTAGTGTCTCGACCACTGTGGTCTTCCTCTATACTATCGTCTCGACCACTGTGGTCTTCCTCTATACTAGAGTCTCGACCACTGTGGTCTTCCTCTATACTAGAGTCTCGACCACTGTGGTCTTCCTCTATACTAGAGTCTCGACCACTGTGGTCTTCCTCTATACTAGAGTCTCGACCACTGTGGTCTTCCTCTATACTAGAGTCTCGACCACTGTGGTCTTCCTCTATACTAGAGTATCGACCACTGTGGTCTTCCTCTATACTAGAGTCTCGACCACTGTGGTCTTCCTCTATACTAGAGTCTCGACCACTGTGGTCTTCCTCTATACTAGAGTCTCGACCACTGTGGTCTTCCTCTATACTAGAGTCTCGACCACTGTGGTCTTCCTCTATACTAGAGTCTCGACCACTGTGGTCTTCCTCTATACTAGAGTCTCGACCACTGTGGTCTTCCTCTATACTAGAGTCTCGACCACTGTGGTCTTCCTCTATACTAGAGTCTCGACCAATGTGGTCTTCCTCTATACTAGAGTCTCGACCACTGTGGTCTTCCTCTATACTAGAGTCTCGACCAATGTGGTCTTCCTCTATACTAGAGTCTCGACCACTGTGGTCTTCCTCTATACTAGAGTCTCGACCACTGTGGTCTTCCTCTATACTAGAGTCTCGACCACTGTGGTCTTCCTCTATACTAGAGTCTCGACCACTGTGGTCTTCCTCTATACTAGAGTCTCGACCACTGTGGTCTTCCTCTATACTAGAGTCTCGACCACTGTGGTCTTCCTCTATACTAGAGTCTCGACCACTGTGGTCTTCCTCTATACTAGAGTCTCGACCACTGTGGTCTTCCTCTATACTAGAGTCTCGACCACTGTGGTCTTCCTCTATACTAGAGTCTCGACCACTGTGGTCTTCCTCTATACTAGAGTCTCGACCACTGTGGTCTTCCTCTATACTAGAGTCTCGACCACTGTGGTCTTCCTCTATACTAGAGTCTCGACCACTGTGTTCGTTCTCTATACTAGAGTCTCGACCACTGTGGTCGTCCTCTATACTAGAGTCGACCTCTGTGGTCTCTCTATACTAGAGTCGACCTCTATGGTATCTCTATACTAGAGTCGACCTCTGCGGTCTCTCTATACTAGAGTCGACCTCTGTGGTCTCTCTATACTAGAGTCGATCTCTGCTGTCTCTCTATACTAGAGTCGACCTCTGTGTCTCCTATACTAGAGTCAATCTCTGCTGTCTCTCTATACTAGAGTCGATCTCTGTGTCTCCTATACTAGAGTCGACCTCTGTGTCTCTTATACTAGAGTCCATCTCTGTGGTCTCTCTATGATAAAGTCGACCTCTGTGGTCTTCCTCTGTATACTAGAGTCGACCTATGTGGTCTCTCTATACTAGAGTCGACCTCTGTGGTCTCTCTATACTAGAGTCGACCTCTGTGGTCTCTCTATACTAGCGTCGACCTCTGTGGTCTATCTATACTAGAGTCGACCTCTGTGGTCTCTCTATACTAGAGTCGACATCTGTGGTCTTCGTCTATATACTAGAGTCGACCACTGTGGTCTGCTTAAAAATGTTCCCACTTTTTTGACTGATAATGATACCATCAAGAAATCCCAGTTTATTTAATTAAAACCGATATCAGAATGTGGTACAGAATAGTACAAAACAAAAATGCCACATGCGCGAATACAATGTAAACTCCATGGAATGTTGGATGCACTGCACCCACATCAACTTTTGTGACAGAAAAATAAAACCAAAACCAACAGAATCTGTGCAACTTTGAATGGTCCTAATGAAGTCTATTCACATCCCTTTAGCCGCACTGAGCTGTTGCCACCAACCTTTTTCCAACGTCCGTCGCAGCCATCCCATCCACAGTCTTTGTGCTGTGGAGTGTGATCGGAAATTAAAAAATCGCTCACAACCATCAGATTATCCCCGAGTATTAACCGAAAGCTGGTAGACATGTTTGTGACAGTTTTAACTGGAGCCTGAAGCACAGTGTTTGGAAAAGTAAATACATTTTATAGTTACAGTAGTAGTAACCACTTGTTTTTGGTGGTTTCAACAACTTTCAAAAATAGATTTTTTTATTGATGGAAATAAATTGCTTCCATATAATTCCCATGACCCGTAACACTGTGCTTCAGCCGACCGGACTTCAGCAGCACTGATTCGCAATGCATAACAACTCGCATTCGCTTTAATTAAATTTTAATTAACAACTTTGTTAAACAAATTCGCCAAAAGTTAACCGCATCAAATCGGCTGAGTAACTTCGACACAGTTGTCATAGACCCCACAGAAGCCACAGTGGATTTTTGAGAGGAAGTGGCGCAAAGGGAAGTTGTTGTGGCCACAACTACATACAGACAGACAGACAGTCACAGACGCAATTGTGTGATTTGTTTACGCTATTCCAGTGATTTGTATTCATTTGTTAATTTTCTCGTTTGCCACAATGGCTTGTGAAAAAATCGATGTTGTTTTTTCTTCTCATTATTTATAATTTGTATTAGCGCCTAACGCACGTACCTGATTACTGACTAAGTGGAAATAAATTGAAGTGATGTTTTTTACGTTTTGTGGAATATGATTAATGTGAGCAAATATTTAATTAATAGCACAAGTGTTGTTTAATTGTGATTGCGAGTAAATATGACAGCGCAAACAAACATGTGTGGCATAGCTGATAATGGTGATTTGCTTTCTAAGAAATGTATTTCGTTGGAAAGTAATATTTAGGTAATACATAAAATAAATAATAACATAAGAATAATAATTGATTAAAGACCTAAATTTACCTTCATAGTATGTATGTACATGAAATTGTTGAACTATAGAACATTCGCATAGACAGTATAGATGTTTTTAGACAATCAATATTTCACAAAACTGTAACCCTTTGTGGGGGAGGTACTAGATAGAGTGGATCAATATGGGCCATCTTAGAACTTAGCCAGTGATAGAAAAAAATATGTTATCTCATAACAAATTTGAAATCAATCGGTTCGTCTCCAGACAGACATACTGACGGACATACCTCAAATAACTTAAAATGTCTTAGAACAGATTTTCGGGGGCTGTCGCAAAAAACTGTGACCTAACGAAGAAAAAACAAAAATTTTGAGGAAAATTTTCTTTATTCCTCAAAATAATCTACATTTAGCTCTATACACTTTTCCCAACGATATTCAGTAGCTTTGATACTCTGTTTATAGGAAAAACTGTTTTGCTCCTTAAAACATCCATCTACGGAAGACTCCAGCTCTGCATTGTTGGCAAATCTGTTGCCAACGAGCTATTTTTCAAGTTTGGAAATAGAGAACAATCCGAGGGAGCCAAATCTGGTGAAAAAGGTGCGTAATAAAGCAATTCCAACTTTTATTCATTGATTTTGGCCATCGCAGTAGTGGATGAAACAACACTTTATGTTTTGCCAAATATGGCCTTATCTCCTCAATTTCATCACTTAAATTGTGCACGCTCATCCCAAAAATAAAAGCCACTACCTTGCCTGCATAATAAAACTGTCTTCGCCTTCTTTGGACACGATTCTCCCATTTCCATCCATTGCTTTGTCTCAGTCGTGAAGTGATGGACCCATGTCGCATCGATGGTTATGACTCGACATTAAAACTCGGCTTTATTTCGAAGAAACATCGCCAAACGCTATAGAAACATCTTCACGACGCTGATTTCGTTCCATTGTGAGCAAACGCGGCACCCATCTTGTGCACAGTTTTCTCATCTTCAAATTTTCGTTCACTCTTAGGTATGAAATCTTCAAATCTCAGGTGTGAAGTGATGGTCCCATGTCGCTTCGATGGTTATGACTCGACGTTAAAACTCGGCTTTATTGCGAAGAAACTTCGCCAAAGACTATTGAAACATCTTCTCGACTCTGTCTTTGTTCCATTGTGAGCAAACGCGGCACCCATCTTGTGCGCAGTTTTCTCATCTTCAAATTTTCATTCAACATACAATTTATAGCACTTTTTGAAATAGTTATCATTTCGGCTAGCTCATACACCATCGGCCGACGATCATCCAATACCATTTTGGGGTTTTTCCTAACCGTTTCTGGCGTGGACACCTCAACTGGTTGTTGTTATAGTAGTAGCAGTATGGGTGTTTTTTTGTCCACAAAGTGTTGTTTGATTCGCCTTGTGTTGTGAGTTCTGCCTTGTGTTTTGAGTTCTGCTGTATTGGTTTCCAGGCCAAGGAAGGCGGCTGATTCCACTGGATGAACAAGTTGAATAGGTTTGGCGGGGCAGTTGAACAGGTGTATTGTGTTCGTGGGTGGTGCCTGGTTACTTTCGAGACAAGTGTTCGACGTGCCCAGTACAAATTGAGGCGGCTACACCGGCCTGATCTCAATTGGCCAAAGCTACTTTTTCCGTGGTAACTCCGCTTCTTCCGAAGCCACTGATGGAGGATGATATCCTAGTACGACATTAACTTTGTAATTGTTCACGGCTGCAGCGACTGCGTCAGGTTACATACGGGACAAGTGTTCGACGTGCCTAGTACTGATTGAGACGGCTACACCAACCTCATCTCAATTGGGCCAAGGGTATTCTTGTCTGTAGTGGTAATTCCGCTTTCTCCGAAACAACTGATGGAGGGTGATCTCCTAGTATTATGTCGGCAAGGTCTGATTTGTATGCTCTTCATCTAGAGGTTCTCTCTTATAGCGTTCGACCTCGCGCTCTAGATCATTAAAGTCTTTTTTGATCTACCGGGTAGGTGGCAGCCTATCTACAAACTGTAGGTTGGGATGGCTGGGACGGCAGCAAGCAAGCAGATAGTGCTTCAAAGGCAAAAAATTGTGTCGACTTACGGTTATGACCTTCGTCTCCTCATGTTGGTGGTCCACAGATGACATTGGGAGCACTCTGTCGCAGTTCTTAGGTCCACATTTTGGCAGGTCTAAAGGTTCTTCTAATGCGTCTCGCTCACATTAGGTGAGCACATTGCTGCTGCATAGTTAACAATAGACAGACATGTAGCTTTATAAGAAGTCAACAAGATTTCTTTGTCGGTTCCCCATGTGCTGCCGGCCAGAGTCTTGAAAACCTTGTTCCTACTGCTCATCTCATTTGGAGGGTACACACAGAATACAGTTTGGTTGCCTCAACCGATTTATTTGCCAACCGAATTTTGGTAGTTCTGTCTACTATTATGCGATTCCATCAGGACAACCGATATTTTAGTTGTGGTATACATCTGCTTCCATGTTGACAACAACCATATTTGGTTGCTCCAACTACTAAAATGGTGGCTTAAATTATGTGTTGTAGTTGCCACAACCAACTGTTTTAAAAAATTGGTTGTTCTGACAATTTGTCAGTCATATACTACCGACAATTAATTAAAAACAGTTTTCATTAATTTTTATTTTATTTATGGAACAAAAAACAAAACAATTCATAACAAAATTAAAAATCTCATATTACAAATTCATCACTATTATTAGATGTGGAAATATTTGACACACATTTTAGTACACAAAAAAAGCACAAAACTTGTATGCAAATATCGCTTAACTCTGTGCTTTCAATTTCATGATTGTTGCTTTTATTTTTTATTTATGTAAAACATTTTGCACAACATATTCAGCATTTCACACATTATTATCCACACGAGATTATTTTTGATTACCTTTACCGTTCTTGAACAAAATGTTGAAGATTTTTTTATGTCGAGTAATTTTATTTTTTGTTTGTCATGTATCAGCAAAAGAACAGCAACCAATCTTTCGGTTGTATTTCCTAAACTACATTTAATTATTCTAAATTTGGGAAATGATTGGGATAACCAATAAACGATTATTTATTAATATTGCTTCTGTTATAGTAACCAATTATTCGTTGCAATAATAACCTTTGGTCTGTTGATACAATTTCTGTTCACAACCAAAAATCGATCATATGGTACTATAATGAAAATTTAAAATTGGTTACCACAACTAACCGAGTGTCAATGAAAAAAACAATCTTAATTCGATTGATACAACCATCGATTTAGTTGCAAGCATTTTCATTTGATCGTATCCATGTTATTATAGTTGTTTCAACTAATTATGTATAAATACAACCGACAGACGGCGTAGGCAATATACTTTTTGTTGCTAGTACTATTTTTTTATTGTTACAATCGAATTCCAACCGATTATTTTCCTGGGTGTATCAAATGTAATGTACATTTTAGGGTAATTGGAGGATGGAATTCCTGTGCAGATAGTTTTGTGGCGGATATTTTCAGGTTCCTCGAAGCATAGAAGTTGGCAATCTCAGCCAGGTAGGCATTCTGCCGACAGGTGGCGGTATAGTTGCAGATTGGTATAGGTTAAACAGTGCCGTATATATCACCCCACCTTGGGGAACTCACTGTTTCACTCTATGGGGTTTGGACTTATTGTTTCTGAATTCCACGTACGACTGGCGCCCATACGTGTAATTAGCGATCCAACGTTTCAAACTGTTCGGAAGGCACGTGTTGGCGATGTTCTCAAAAAGCTTGGCATAGTTGACGGTACCGACATTGTTCTGCTTAAGACCGCGTCTTATATGAGTGGTTATGGCGTGTAAAGCAGTAGTCGTACTATGCCGGTTTTCGAAATCTGTGCTGATGATCAGCAATTGGAAAATGTCCTATCAGGCTTGTGAGATTTAAAGCCTCAATTGTCTTTGCTACTGGCGAGAAAAGAGAAATAGCCCTGTATGCTTTTCCTCTACTCTCAGCTTTGCATGGTTTCAGTAGCGGGACCACTCTGCCCATTTTCCAGGCTTCGGGTATTTTTGGAGTGGTCAGGGACAGGTTGAGAACATTAGTCGGATATTCGATTCCCGGTAAGTGCAACTGCTTCAGCATCAGCATATATATTCCGTCGAGGCCTAGTGCTTTGGATGACTTATCGGTATGGATGACATTTGCAACCTTTCCAATTGTAAATTGTGGTGGTAATTCTTCGGCTCGGAGAGCATGAATACGACGAATTACTCACCTTTTCGCTCTGTCACTCACGGGGTGCTCGGTTAAAATAACGCGCGCACCACTTCGGGTCAGTCACAGTGGTGGCAGCAAATGTGACTGCCGTCCGGTCGTTTTTCCTGCCTGGATTCGTGAGTGATTTAACCGTTGCCCACAATTTAGAACGACAAATTTCATCACGCCCGTCTGCTAGTCCCGCTGCATCTGCTGGGAAATTAGGTCGTATCTCGGGTATTCGACCAGCAGGGACAAAGCAAGCGGCTGCTGCGTTGATGATGCCTCGGAATTTCTTCACAGCTACCCGAACATCTGAAGGGATGGGTAGTTCAATGATGCTGCGGTTGGTGAATTCTCCGAACCTGTTACAGTCAGCTTTTCTTTGATTAAGGAAAGTACGGCATTCATAAGTGATAAAATCGACTGGTATAACAAAGGAGAGGATTATGGGGAGGTGTTCTGATCCCAGCGAAATGACGTGTTGTCAGGTAACGTCATTTATCAATATTTAGCTTTCTCTGGAGATCATGGATGTCAGTGTTGTTGCCTATGCAGATGATGTGGCAATAGCTCGAGGGAAATTTAAGAGTACTAGTAGAGAAATCCTTCAGCAAGCCCTTCATACAACTGCATGGTGGTCTTATGATAATGTTGGAGTTACTCGGCCAAGACGGAACTAATTCTTTTTACCAGGAGAACTAATGTACCACCAGTTACACCTGTCTTCTTGGGGGTATTGAAATTCCCTTCTCTGAAAGCGCAAAAACTTAGGTAGAGCCAAGAAAGCTGCTATATTATTGTAAAAGGGCAATAGAAAAACGCTGTAACTGAACCTGCGAATAGTTTATTGGTTGTGTACGGCAGTATTCAGACCGATAATGCTGTGTGACATTGGTGGACAGCTCTGCGGAAACCCACCTTCTGCCTGATCACTGTAGTGCTGACCAAAGTCGGTGTTAATATTTTCTCTGATAGTCAGCCCAGTCTCTGGAAACTATATTCCTGAATTCGATACGGCAGAACAGTCCAATATTCACCTGATATGGGTGCCGGACCACAGGAACATACTACGGAACTGCAAGGCAGATAAACTTGCAAGAATTGGAACAAACTTACACGCTCCCGGGGCTGATGTGGCCCGGTTCAATGGGAGGGGCTAGGTATAAATTATGTTTTCCCTTACGTTCATGTGGTAACACAGTGGTCTAAGTGACACACATATTTGCTCAGCCAACGCTATGCCTCTGTGGTCATTGGATAGGAGAGAATGTAAAAGTCTCCTAGGATCACGCAGTCAATGCCTTAGAGTAACTGACTATCATCTGGCAAATAACACGGAGAACAGCTACCAAAAGGCGGTATATATGCGCTGTACATATCTATCTCGGCTGTCATGCAGTCAACTGCTACCTCCATACATTCAATGTTTGTATCTGCACATTCTTGTGTGATCTATACATTGTAAACCTGACATCTGCGCAAGCAGCATGTGTCGCTCAGCTTTGTTTACTGGATCGCAGCTACCTTGATGTTTTTCCGAATCATTAAGTCTACAATCTACAAGACGTAGATGAAAGGAACTCCTGCGACACACTGTGGGATACGGAGGCACAACAAGATGTAACGTATTCCGGTATGCAATACTACCTTGTGTGGTTGAGGTCAGATCAACTTCTGAAGTGTACCCAGGTATGGACCAAAATAGTTCGGAGTAGACACTCCGGGAAGTGCCTCTCCCAAGGCGAAAAAATTAACGATCATAAAACAAGTTGAGCGCCCCAGTAGGTGAGTATGCAGCAAGCTCGCCTATGAGTTTGGGGGTCGTGGGTTCGATTCCCACCAGAGGCTCTAGTCTGTCGCTGCAAAAATCTAGCCAGATGGTCTTTGTACACCGGCTTTCCCTGGACCGTATAATAAGAATATAAAACTACTTTGTATTGTAATTAATATAAATAGATAAATAAAAAACGTAGTACTGAGGTGGCAGCCTCTAGCCAAAGAATTGCTGCTTCGGGTCAATCCGGTACGTAGATCTGGCTGCCGTGGCATCAACTGGTCAACCACTACGGCGAACGTCTTCGAAGCTCGTATGACCTCGATTAGACTTTGGCACCCAATATTTTGTAGTCGTAAGTGAAGGAGCAGAATCTAGCTCAGCTTTAATATTGGTTGGATTGAGGAATTTACATTTTTTTCATGTTTACAGATTCACTGTTTATCTTTTATAAGGCTGCCAGATTTCACCAAAGTAATTTTTGAAACAATTGCCGCCATCTATACGTCATTTCGGTTAAATTTGGGACCGCTCTCATAGGTCAAACCTTCGATAAGTTTCACTTTTGGCACGTAGCAATGACATATACCCTCCTTCACTAAAGAGAAGGTATACAAATGAGCGTATTTTTAAATCCATTCTGGTGCCACCGCCCTCTGAAAGTGGGAATATGCTACAGTCGGTTTACTCTACTCGAAATTTTCTTATTTCTTTTCTAATTGTATTCTGCTGTTGCTCTGTCCAATCCTTACTACAGACTTTTTATGCCATACTTCGTTATTCAAATAAACCTGTTTCCTTTACTTCCCTTCATTCAGCTCCGGCAACTACTTCAAAATGAAGCACACCCAACACAACTGTGTTTTTGTTGGCTTATATGCAGCATAATGTTGCAGCAGTACTCTTTCTAATCTTTTGATGCACCTGCGGCAGTGGCAGGACCGGAGCAGATGTAGTTGCGTGCATAAGCGACAGAATATTTAATGCATTTTAGATTTAAGGTTGTGATAGAAAGGATGGAATTCTATGACAGTGTGGTGATTTTTAAAGTTTCTTTTAAATATACAAAAAAATAAAAAAATTGTTTTTTTTGGAATATTATTGGTTTAGTCGAAAGGGCAAACAAACATTCCCATTATTTTTGGAACGTGATTTCATGCATGTGTCTGCCTCGGCTGGTTTTGCAGTACCACATCGGTACATCAAAATTTCCAAGACCTTGGTGAAGGTTACTGGCTATATCTTATGAATGGCTTTCTCGATATTCGCCTTAAGGGCCGGAATAGTTAATGAATTGTTCGCAGAACATTGGTCCTTCACGCTACCACAAAAAGTCTAACGGTGTCAATCGAAGCCTGTTCCATAAAATATCACAAATAATCCACTAGATGTACCACCCCATCACACTGTGGGATGATTTCCATAAAATTCGACAATTTTTACCTGTTAGTTTTCTCTATTTATGAAATCATTAAATATATTCATAAATTCTTTTAAATAAATATAAGTAAGTATTGCATTTTACACTGAAAATTTTATATAAATAGATATTGTAAATGGTTATAAATAATTAAGATTATATTCATGCCAAACATTACAATTATTCTGTTCAATTAATTCAATTCCTCATTACTCTTTCATTTGTTTATAGCAAACTTTATAATTAAGAAACAACCTTTATATCTATTATGTATAGAACAATATAATGAATTTTTTGTTATTGTTAAAAATCCACTTCTGCCGAAGAGAAACTCAATTTAAAATGTCCTTTGCCTCAACAAGCCATGGGAGGCTAGGGATAACATAAAAGTAGAAAATGCATTTTTACAAAACATTGTAATTGGAATAAAAAGAATAAAGGGTCGGTCGTACTGCAAGGGACACCATTATAATCGGCAGCAGCATCAGCAGCAGCATCAGCAGCAGGAACAGCCGCAGCATGAGAAAAGGGATTAAAATAAAGTGAAGGACATTGTTGACACAAAAGGAAGAGAAAGGACAACATCCAAATAGCATTGACATTTTTCGTTGCTATGGTTAACAAGAAAAGATGTCTTACAGCGATACCAGAAACAATCTCAGTTCCCTGGTAACATTCGCATGTAAGAACGACAGTAAATTGGGAAAATGAGAAGGTGATGGAGCCAGAATGGGTGTGCGGGGTTAACATACCCCCTCACTTCCAATTTGCCCGTGGCAAATCAACTCTTTTAGGACAACAAAAGGAGAAACAAACATATGTGCACTCGTCCTGTATGCCCTAATGGCATGTTTTGTCCCTTGTTGAGCTGGGGCAGCTGCAACACATCAGCATCATCGTACTCATTGCCGTTGTCGTCGTCAACATTGTCATCATCAGCGTCAACAATCAATTCATGCCGTGTGCCATTGCCAAGGGAGAAAAGAAGATTCCGTAATTATTCCAAACCCCGAAGGACGACGAGGTACTGCATTAATTTTGTAATTTCCTTCGAAAGACATTTAATTTACTGCGTTTGAGAAGAAAGCAATATGTTCAACGTGAATTTGCTTATGAAATATATGGACATTAAATCATAAACCAAGTACACTGAAAGAAAAATACTCAAATCCAATGTTTTTGCACTGTATATTATGATTAAGATTGTTTTTTTTACACTCACAATATTATGTCGTATTTGTAATTTTAATAAAGCTACTGGAACTAAGTATTCGTATGTACAGGGTGGTCCAACCATAATGCACGATGTTAATTGTGAGTCACACCTTAACGTCATGATTTTTTGCCCTACTTAATTAGACATTTCTTAGTTTCAGTGTTTGACAAATTCAACCATGGAGAGGTACACAATTGAGCAGCGCGTTAAGATTGTTGAAGGCTTTTACGAAAATGGGCGTTCAATTTGAAATGCATTTCGTGCACTTCGTGATTTTTTTGGTCAGCATAATCGACCAAATGTGTCCACAATCGGGAGAATTATTCGCAAATTTCAGCAAACCGGGTCAGTAGGAGATGTGAAAACACGTGTGCATGCTCGCCCAGTTCGTTCTGGGATGGCGGCGTCATCGGACCGTACTTCTTCGAAAATGAGGTCGGCCTTCTAGACTTCTTGTGGCCAGTAATTGAAGGATATGGACCATGACGCTATGTAGTTCTAACAGGGTGGAGCCACTTGCCACACAGCCAACAATACAATGACTCTTTTGCGAGAGGCCGTGTTATCTCACGTCGCACAGTGGGCTAAAATGGAAAAAAATTGACATAATTCTGCCATTTCAAAACCACTTATCGTATGGCGATGATATTGGCTAAACTCCAAGGCAGAGTCGGCGAAAAAATTAAAAATTCTAATTTAAAATCTACATATCTCGGAAACTATTCATGTTTATTGTAGGTCTGGTCTAGGAGTATCCACAGGAAAAACGCCACTCAAATCGGACACTCCATTCAAAAGTTAGAAGCCGATGAAAACTGTGTATACCCGAGGTGGTCAACTTTAGGGCCCTGTAGCTCCGCTAATGTATGAGACAGAGGGCCCAAGTTCCGAACTTAAACTCTAACATCTCCTGTAGACACACCTACAATTTTATCGCCATACGATAAGTGGTTTTGAAATGGCAGAATTATGTCAATTTTTTTTCCATTTTAGCACACTGTGCGCCGTGGCGCCACGATTATGTGATTTGACACCGTTGGACATCTTTCTTTGGGGATATTTAAAAGAAAAAGTGTACTCAATAAACCAAGAAAAATTCAAGAGCTAAAGGATGAGATAATTCGGTACATTAACGTCATTGACCCTCAATTATGTCTCAGAGTCACTGAACATATGGATCATCGGATACACCCAGGAAAATAATTGGTTGGAATTCGATTGTAACAATAAAAAAATAGTACTAGCAACAACAAGTATATTGCCTACACCGTCTGTCGGTTGTATTTATAAATAATTAGTTGAAACAACAATAATAACATGGATATGATCAAATGAAAATGATTGCAACTAAAATTTAGTTGCAATCATTTTCATTTGATCATATCCATGTTATTATTGTTATTTCAACTAATTATTTATAAATACAATAAATACAAGGATGGGGGTATATCCTATGGTGGAGGGTATACAAATCATTTGCAGAATGGCTTATGATAAGTATATAATACATTAAATAAAGTATACTTAGTAGGGAGATAAATACTGCAGTAGAATTGAACATACCCTATTAATACCACGTGGATTATGAAACCCAATCTCTATAGCGTTAGTTTGTAACGGGAATTAAAAATTGTTTCAGGTTTCACCATGGAGTGGTCAGACGCTCTTGTACTGGTCGAACGCCGCAGACCATAAAATCAAGAATTCTGCTAAACCCGCTCCGAAACCGAAAATCATGGTCCATGAGATGAACATTACGCATGAGTAAAATTATCAAAAAAAAAACTTGGGACTTTCATACGCCGAACTGGACATCTGTTGACTGCAGCTTTATAAAGAATATGAAAGAAAAATGCAAACGTATTTTGGTGAAGCACGCTGATAACTTGCATAGACCCAGACATGGCTTCAAAACAATCTACAAGCTTTCATTTCATCCGAAGAATGGCCCTCTGGCAGCCATGATTTAAACCCACTGAATTACGAATTGTGGACATTTTACAGGACAAGGTCTGCCACAACACACAGGAAAATAATTGGTTGGAATTCGATTGTAACAATAAAAAAATAGTACTAGCAACAAAAAGTATATTGCCTACACCGTCTGTCGGTTGTATTTATAAATAATTAGTTGAAACAACAATAATAACATGGATACGATCAAATGAAAATGCTTGCAATTAAATCGATGGTTGTATCAATCGAATTAAGATTGTTTTTTTCATTGACACTCGGTTAGTTGTGGTAACCGATTTTAAATTTTCATTATAGTACCATATGATCGATTTTTGGTTGTGACAACCAATGTTTTATTCTTGACAACAGAAATTGTATCAATAGACCAAAGATTATTATTGCAACGAATAATTGGTTACTACAACAGAAAAAATGTTAATAAATAATCGTTTATTGGTTATCCCAATCATTTCCCAAATGTATTTTGGGAAATACAACCGAAAGATTGGTTGCTGTTCTTTTGCTGATACATGACAAACAAAAAATAAAATTACTCGACATAAAAAAATCTTCACATTTTGTTCAAGAACAGTGTAGGTAATCAAAAATAATCTCGTGTGGATAATAATGTGTGGAATGCAGAATATGTTGTGCAAAATGTTTTACATAAATAAAAAATAAAAGCAACAAGCGTGAAATTGAAAGCACAGGTTTAAGCGAAATTTGCATACAAGTTTTGTGTTTTTTTTCGTGTATTAATATTTCCACATCTCATATAGTGATGAATAGTGATGAATTTGTAATATGAGATTTTTAATTTTGTTATGAATTGTTTTGTTTTTTGTTCAATAAATGAAATAAAAATTAATGAAAACTGTTTTTAATTAATTGTCGGTAGTATATGTGACAAATTGTCAGAACAACCAATTTTTTAAAACAGTTGGTTGTGGCAACTACAACAGATAATTTAAGCCACCATTTTCGTAGTTGGCGCAACCAAATATGATTGTTGTCAACATGGAAACAGAGGTATACCACAACCAAAATATTGGTTGTCCTGATGGAATCGCATGATAGTAGACAGAACTACAAAATTCGGTTGGCAAATAATTCGGTTGAGGCAACCAAACTGTATTCTGTGTGTAGAGGTATGCCACCGAAGCCGTGGCGAGCATTTGGCCGATATTTTGTTTCACACATAATTTGCATAGATCCTTGTATCATAATAAAAAAAACATTAAGATAATTCTCTGAAAACTTTGTTTTTATTGGCGTGCGTTTGGTTGGACTACCCTTTGCTTGAATCGTTTTATTTGTTTGAATCGTTCTACATTTGATTTTATTGTATTCAAAAAAAACTGCTTTAGAATTATTTATTTTCCGTTACAATCAATTTTAAGCTTTAAAGGTTAGTTTATTTTAGGCTAGGTTAGGTTGTGTTAGGTTAGGTAAGGTTGTGTTAGGTTAGGTTAGGTTGTGTTAGGTTAGGTGGTGTTAGGTCAGGTTGTGTTAGGCTAGGTTGTGTTAGGTTAGGTTATGTTAGGTTACGTTCCGTTACGTTAGATTAGATTAGATTAGATTAGATTAGATTAGATTAGATTAGATTAGATTAGATTAGATTAGATTAGATTAGATTAGATTAGATTAGATTAGATTAGATTAGATTAGATTAGATTAGATTAGATTAGATTAGATTAGATTAGATTAGATTAGATTAGATTAGATTAGATTAGATTAGATTAGATTAGATTAGATTAGATTAGATTAGATTAGATTAGATTAGATTAGATTAGATTAGATTAGATTAGATTAGATTAGATTAGATTAGATTAGATTAGATTAGATTAGATTAGATTAGATTAGATTAGATTAGATTAGATTAGATTAGATTAGATTAGATTAGATTAGATTAGATTAGATTAGATTAGATTAGATTAGATTAGATTAGATTAGATTAGATTAGATTAGATTAGATTAGATTAGATTAGATTAGATTAGATTAGATTAGATTAGATTAGATTAGATTAGATTAGATTAGATTAGATTAGATTAGATTAGATTAGATTAGATTAGATTAGATTAGATTAGATTAGATTAGATTAGATTAGATTAGATTAGATTAGATTAGATTAGATTAGATTAGATTAGATTAGATTAGATTAGATTAGATTAGATTAGATTAGATTAGATTAGATTAGATTAGATTAGATTAGATTAGATTAGATTAGATTAGATTAGATTAGATTAGATTAGATTAGATTAGATTAGATTAGATTAGATTAGATAAGATTAGATTAGATTAGATTAGATTAGATTAGATTAGATTAGATTAGATTAGATTAGATTAGATTAGATTAGATTAGATTAGATTAGATTAGATTAGATTAGATTAGATTAGATTAGATTAGATTAGATTAGATTAGATTAGATTAGATTAGATTAGATTAGATTAGATTAGATTAGATTAGATTAGATTAGTATGAGAAGAGTAGGCAGATTTGCTCCGCCTCATTCCCTTGGACATATACATAAGCCAGTATTCGGCTTGTTGAGAGCTCTATTTGTTTATGGATTAGTCTTTACAGGTTTTTTTAAGAATACTGTACTATTGACATAGTCCTTCAGTGTTTTTATTCGACGGCCCTATATTGGGTCAAGTCTGGTAAAGAGTCATTTCCCAAGAAACGAGATCTATGGTTGACACTGGCAGAGGACATACTCCAAAGTTTCGTCATCCTCCCCGCCTTCCCTTCAGACGCCGTTTTCTTCTACTCCCATTTTATGCGCTTGTAAGCCTGTGTGCCCTATAAGGATACGTATGATCTTACTAGTTTCTACTCACATGTAAATATATTTTTCTGAATGATAACTATAAATATAATGACATTGATATAATAAACATTGAATCCCACGGCATCCGGTTCTCTGTAGCGGATTTTCCCGAAGCAGCAATTCTTCGGCTAAGGGCTACCACCTCAGTTCTATGTGTTTTATGTTCGTCCTGTTTTCGCCTATCCCAGAATGTCTGCTTCGAATTATTCTGGTCCCTGCCGGGACCGAGCAAAATCCGGGACCAGTACAATATTTCTGCTCTGTCTGCGGAACAGCATCCATTACCGTCCAACAACAGTAGGATGTAACCTATGTAAGGAGTGGATTCATTTCTGAGGTTGTTCTGACCAAATCCACAATAGGGAGTATCGCATATCGGAATATGTTCAAGCTAGCTGTGCCTCCGTATCCCACAGTGTGCCGCAGTCGTCATCTTCGTCGTCTGCATCATCAAAGTCTTCGATTTGTGGAACACCACCGCAATCTCCCTTACAGCAACCAGCACTACAATTAACACCACATATTGCTGTAGCAACTCCTGAACATGCATAATTTTTGCATTTTAATTTCAATGATCTCGGTGGCAAAATCAACGAGATTGTAGACTTCATGAATAGGAGAAACATCAAGTTGTAAGGGTTACAATGCGCTACTTAAATATCGCACAAGAAGTGCAGGTGTGGGGACTTGCTTTCCTGTTACACTAGTCTGTGCATTACAGACCTATTTCGTCTGAGCTTGACTCTAGTGACCCATACATGGAATGTATGCGGGTAGCATTTGAGTCCGGGACTGCCGAGACAGAGCTGTACAACGTATATATGTATACCGTCGAACGGTAGCTATTCTCCTCGTTTTTTGCAGGGCAATAACCGCGTGGTCCTAGGAGACTTTAATGCCGACCACGAGCTTTGACAGTCTCTCCTAGCTAATGGCCCGAGATTTGGCTGAGCAAATAGATAGCTCTACGTTGAGCACAGTGAATGAGGACGCCCCACACGGATTATGGGTTATTGCAGTAGCTCGTCAGATATCACCATCGTACGTCTGGTCTGATAAATGAAGTTACCTGGCAGCCCTTCATTTCACTGGGATCAGACCAATCCTCTCCATTGATAGACCAGCCGTTTTCATGATCTCTAAGCGTCGTACTTTCCAGAAACAAGGGACTGAATTGGGTTCAGAGAATTCACCAACAGCAGCTTCAATGAAATACCCATCCGCTCAGATGTTCGGGTAGCCGAGAAGAAATTCCGAGACATCATCAACGCAGCAGCCGCTCGCTTAATACCTCCTGGTCTAATACCCGAAATATGACCTAATTTCCAAGCAGAAGCAGCGGAACTCGCAGACGAGTGTGATAAAATTCGTCGTTTTAACCCAGCTGGTCCTAGAATCTGGGAACTGAATCTAAAAATCCGTAGGAAAGTCGACGAATATAAGCGGAACAAATGGCTGAATCATTTGAAACAGTGCTACTTAAATTCTGGTATCAGTAAATTGTGGGCAACGTTTAAGACACTCTCGAATTCTGGCAGAAGTGACGACCGGACGGCAGTCACCTTTGGTGCTACCACTGTGACTGACCCAAAGAGGTGAACGTGTTAGCCGGCAATTCATAGGGCAACCCGAGAATGATAGGGGTCCTATTCATGCTCACCACAACTTACAGTTTGAGAAGTTGCACTGTAGCGCAAAGTCATCCAAAGCGCTTGGCCCCGACGGAATATCTATGTTGACATATTGGGAGTCGACTACCTGACTAATATCCTCAGTCTGTCCCTGACCACTCTAATAGATTGCGAAGCCTGGAAAATGGGCAGAGTGGTCCCGCTACTGAAACCGGGCAAAGAAGAGAATTGGCGAGAATCATACAAGCCTATTTCCGCAGTCAAGCGAAGGCCTTCGATACTGTCAACCACCCTTTTTGAGGACATCGCCACCACGTCCCTCCCGAACAGTTTGAAATGTTGGGTCGTTAATTACACAAACAATAAGTCCAAACTCCGTATAGTGAAACAGGGAGTTTACCAAAGTGGAATGATATCCCCGGCACTGTTTAACCTCTACATCTCTATGATTCCATCACCACTTGACGGCGTTGAAATCGTATCCTAGGCTGATGACTGGCATCGGAATGCCTACCGGGCTGATATTGCTAGTTTCTTCAATGCGAGGAACCTGAAGTTTTGCCGCACCTATTCATCTGCAACACTGTTTACTGCATGGACAGCGCAAGTGAAGGAACAACTGAATGTGTGAGTCGATGGCACAAGAATTCTAGCCAACAATAATTACCTTAAGGTCCTTGGCGTCACATTTGATAGCCTCTTCAGGTCTAACGCGCATGCCACAGCTATCTGCAATATGATGAGAAGTAGGAACAAGGTCCTCGAGCCGCTAGCTGGCAGCAATTGGGGAACCGACAAAGAAACCTTGTTGACCTCCTTCAAAGGAATAGGTCGGTCTGATAGTGTGGTCACCAAATGTGAACGAGACACAGTGGAAGAACCTGCTGACCTGCCATAATGCCACCCTATGAACTGCAACAAGGCGGCTACGCATGTCTTCTGTTGACCACCTTCATGAGGAGACGAAGGTCATACCCGTGCGACGACACAATTTTTTGGCTGTCGAAGCAGTGTCTGCTAGGTTGCTACCGTCCCAGCCATATCAACCACTACCTTGTGGGTAGGCTTACACCTCCCAGGGAGATCAGGGAAGACCTTCAAAATCTAGAGCGCGAGGTCCAACGCTACAAGAGAGAAACTCTAGGTCAAAGAGCTTACCAGGCAGGTCTTGCTGGCAGTCGCTGAAGCCGTGAATAATTACGGAGAGAATGTCGTGCTAAGAGATCACCCTCCATCAGTGGCTTCGAAGCGAAGTTACCACGACAGACGAGAGAAGTTTTGGCCCAACTGATATCTGGTGTAGCAGCCCAATTCGTAGTGGGACACGGTCTCGTGTGATAGTATTTCCAAAATGTGTAGCCCTCATAGTTTTCTTAAATTTAAACAGTATCACGGATCTGTCGGGTTTAAACTTCAAATATGGTCCAAATACAAAAGACATTTTCCATGAAAATTGGAATTTAAAAAAACTTTACCATAGAACATATTACACCAGAAAATGTTATGCACAGACCTTCGACAAATTTGATTTTAAACCAGTGTAATTGTACTTGAAAAAGAAAACAAATCCCAAATCCCATTCCAATTGTTCCAATACTAGGGCATTAACTCAAAGTATCGTTGTATTTGCGTTGCAAACAAATCTTTTTTAACATTGTTAATGCATGAACACGTAATGCTCCTCAGCAATAAATTTCAAAGAATAACAGAAAATTGCAAAAATGGAATCTCAAAAACATTATTCCAAAGAGAACTACTTCAACATTCATAACAAATAGCAAATAAGATGTAACGTCTTACTTTGTTCCCTAATCCCTCACATTATCCCTCGGTAATTTATCCCAATCAAAGAGCAGTGCAAAAACAGAAAACTTAGTTATATATTTAAAATTCACAAAGTGTTCTTGGTAACATTTGGTAAAAAATTCTTTGCATCGCACAAAAAAGAAGCACACAGAAAAACATGTCGCGTCGTATTAGTTCACTAAGTCTCTTGTTAAAAACAAAAAGAACTTACCAAATAGTATTAGGAATAACTTAAAGAAAGTCAGCAATAGACATACGCAAACGACTTTGGGGAGTGAAGGAAGAGAAGAACAAAATCACAGTGTTTTCTCAAGCAAATAAATTGGTGGTACCCTGAAGTCTGCTGATTCCTAGTATATGTTTCGACAAAGAGTTTGTGGAACACCTATTATTGTATACAGAATTTTTTTGTCCTAAAAATACGAATGGACTTAAACTTAAATAAGACTACTGCTCATTAAATTTATACGGAGAAAATAAAAAATATTTGTGTCTGGAAGTAACCATACTATGTAGATGCAAATTCCATGAAAATTGGAATATTCAAAAAAATATTACCATCAATTTTATTTTCTAATATTTATTCGTGTTAAGGATACCAAATTACACCAGAAACATGTTGTGTAGAACTCTTCAACAAAAATGTTCTCAAGAGTGTATTTTATCAATATTATGTTTTTGATGTTTCGGTACAGATTATCTGATAGAACGGTAACAAAACTTAAATAAGTTACAGCATTTTTATTCCGACTTATTGTACTTTTATATTCTTATTTGTACTGAGGAATCATTCGTTGAATTTCATTGAGACTAAGAGTAGTTATAAAGAAATTATGAGAAAGTTATTCTTAAATTTTAGGAACAAAAAAATGAGAGTTTATGGTTTTGGTCGTGTCTGCTTTTGTTGCTCTGTTTGCGGTCGCGCGGCGGGTCCTACTCGACTCGTCTCGTTGTTTTTGCTTAGAACAACATCACATTCCAAAACGTGTTTAGCGAAGACTCACGAACACTGAAAAGTAAATGTTTTTTTGCAGTGTTTTGTGAAGCGGTGTATGTATTGAAATAAAAAGCTCATAGAATAAAATTTTCGAATTTGTTCAGATTTTAAGGCATTCGTATATAACACCGTCCGACCGTCCATATTACACTTGAACCGGATGATATACGTCTGAAAATATAGGCAAAATTTAGTTAATTGGCATTTTCAGTTTTTCATTTCCTGGTCCTGTTGCTCTTTTAAAAGGACTTCAAAGTGTGAAAGGATAACATTTTTCAAAAAAATATTTTAAATACTTATTCGCGCCATACAATATCGGCATAGGTGTCAAATTAAAGAGGAAAATTTTGGATATTTCTAATATTTTTATTAATACTATTCCCGGGGAAAAAATGCAGCATTTTCTTTGCCCTTTTACCGAAAACTGCACGTTTCTAACACATTTTGGAAATTTTTATTTTGGAGTTAAGTTAAATTCTTGGGACAACATAATTTCCGACTTAAAAGGTGCAAATATTTTCTAGTATTTCCCCTCAACGTCAAACAAAAGCTTATGTCAATTGCTTTAATAACTTTAAAGCAATTTATGGGATGGGACCTGCAAAACCAAAAAACAAAGATAAACGCCCAAAAAAATAGAGGTTGCATCACATATTTTAGCATAACTCGAGAACCATTTATCCTATTTGGTACAAGCTTTAAATGATTTAATTACGAGGGTTGCTATTTATATTTCGGTCCTGGCAATGGTGATGTTGCCAGATGAAAACTGGAACTTCCATTGGAAAGTATGACATTTTTTAGCATAACTTCACTCAGAACGCTTTGTCATTTGAGCGCGAATTGTTTTGTTTACAGTGTGTCGAAAAATTCACCTCCAAAACATGTTTTTTTCAACAGCTGCTTCAGGCGTCGAAAAACGTTGAGCAAGCAGTTTTTCTTGATGTGAGTGAGTAAGAAGAAGTCATTGGGTGTCAAATCAGGGCTGTACGGCGGATGACCCATCAGTTCGACGTTTTGGCCGGTCAAAAAGCGCTGGTTTGAGCCGATGTGTGAGAGCTCGCATTGTCATGGTGCACAATGATTCGTCTTCTCTTGTTCGTTTTTCGAATTTCTCCGAAGACTTCAGGCAAACAAATTGTGGTGTACCACTCAGAAATGACCATCCTACGTTGCTCAAGCGGAGCTGTCGCCACATGACCAGTTTTTCCGAAGAAGCAGGCGACCATTTGCTTCGAAGTGCTTCTTCCACGAACAACTTTCGTTGGATGTGGCTCGTCTTCGAAGACAGACTCACACGGTCGATTGGTGTTTTGTTTCGGGCTCATACGCATAGATCCAAGATTCGTCACATGTGACGATCTTATAAACGTATTTTGAAGCACCGCGATCGTATTTTTAAAAAATTTTTCAAATTGTGCGGGATCCAACGAGAACAAACCTTTTTTACGGCCAGGTGTACATGCAATATCGAATGTATGCTGGTGGGAGAAATGCCCAAGGATGCCTCTATCTCACGGTATGTCACATGACGATCTTACATTATCAGTTCACTCACGCACGGCATCAATGTTCTCTGGCACAACGGCCGTTTTTGGACGACCTTCGTCTTTGAGCGAGCATCGGTCACGATTGAATTCATTAAACCAGTTTTTCACAGTGCTATAGGATGGTGCTTCATCACCATACAAAGATTTAAGTTCATCAATGCACTCTTGTCGTGATAATCCACGTCTAAAGATGTGAAAAATGATCGCACGAAATTGTTCACGAGTTAATAAATTTTTTTTTTGCGAAATTGATTTTTTCAAGTCACTGTAAACAACTAAAATGATCGTACGTCAAAACGTTCTGAGTACGTATATGCTAATAAATGCCGCGACCTCCTCCATCCGATGGTCCAAATTTTCGATGACGCTGAGGCATAATTGAGGTTCTATGCCGTTAATGTCCCGAACTATCTCATCCTTTAGCTCTTGAATTGTTGCTGGCTTATCGACGTACACCTTTTCTTTCAAATAACCCCAAAGAAAGAAGTCCAACGGTGTCAAATCACATGATCTTGGCGGCCAATTGACATCGCCACAACGTGAGATAACACGGCCATTGAATTTGTTGCGCAAAAGAGCCATTGTTTCGTTAGCTGTGTGGCAAGTGGCATCGTCCTGTTGAAACCACATATTGTCCACATCCATATCTTCCAATTCGGGACATAAAAAGTTCGTTATCATCTCACTATAGCGAACACCATTCACAGTAACTGCCTGACCGGTCTCATTTCGAAGAAATATGTCCCGATGACGTCGCCAGCCCATAAGCCGCACCAAACGAGCTGGGCGAGGATGCACAGGTGTTTTCACATCTCCTACAGACCCGGTTTGCTGAAATTTGCGCACAATTCTCCCGTGGACACGTTTGGTCGGTTATGCTGATCAAAAAAACATCACGAAGTGCACGAAATGCATTTTGATTAAACGCACATTTTTGTAAAAGCCTTAAAAATCTGTAACGCGTTGCTCGATTGTGTATCTTTCCATGGTTCAAATTGAGTTAGCCTGAAATTGAGAAATGTCAAATGAAATGCAGAAAAAAACTTGACGTTTAGGTGTGGTTCACATTCAACGTCGGCCCTTATAATGTAACCACCCTTTATATATATTCGTTAGTTTTGCTCTGATTCATTTAAGAGAATCAAATAAAAAAAAGTTTACAAACGTTCCCTCCCCCCTATTAGGGTGGTTTTAATTTCGCTACTGTTTGTAATATGACTAAAATATATTTAATACTTATACATTTTTAATTTTTTTGATTAAATTATTTATGGCAGAATTAACATAAAGTACTATTGAATATTCTAAGTAAATATTTTTTTACTATCTTTATTTGCAGGTGAGTGTTTACATTATGAAATCAAAAACATATGGTGAGTTATCTAAAAACAGATTTGTAGTTTGTTTTCATTTTGTCAATTTCATTAAAATTTGTCCCAAAGCTGCAGCAATTTCCATTAATTCGGTTACATCGGTTTAAGTTTTGATATACGAGTATGAAAGTCTCTTATTGAGATTATTCCTTTTCATAATTGCTATGAAAAACATTTGCCAGTATTGTTTATGTTTTGCGCTATCTTAAAAATTAATTTGAGATTTTTGTCTATCCGAAAAAATAAAATCTGGGTATTAATGCAGTGTTATTTTGTCAACTGAAACCGAGCATAGTTTAATCGTAAATTTGTGAACTTTTTCCACGTTATCTTTTATAAACCCAAATTCTATATGCAGACCACGTTAAATAAGTTTGCAAAAATCTACCCAGACAATCCTCACTCTATAAGCCTCCCATCCATTCATCCCATCTATTTATCCAACCATCGATAAAGACAAAATCCTGCTGTTTTATACCCCCTCCCCCCGCTTCAACTGCGTTTTCTTATTCATGATTTCTTTCGAGAGTGTTCTTTGGTTTTTGTCTTCAGCTTTCGTTGTCTTTTGGAAAAGCCTGAAAGAGATTATAGATTTTAATGCAGATTTCAGATAGAAAAAAATCCTCACGCACAGACATTTAGATGTACACAGAGAGAAAAAAGTATTATTTGTTTAAAGATTTGAGCTGGAGATCCTTACTTATCCCTATATTTACAATAGGTACACTTCGTGCTTAAAATATAGACAATAACCTACCTAATATTAAAGACTTACTTACAAATATTAAGAAAATTTTCTAATATTTTTAAAGATAAAATATACCTATTTTAAAGATTAGGATGTCTTTAGCTCCTATCTTTATATGAGGCACATATTTCTCTCTCTGTGTTTAGAATATTATAAAAAATAAAGCGAAACGGCCACCAGCAGTACTTAAAGGGATTTATGCAACAGGATTTTCTGCTTCATGTGCTTCGAAAATTGAAGCCGTTTCCATTTTGAATGGAATAAAGTCTTTAATGGATATTCTATAGGAATGTGGTAGATTTCCATTTAAATATGTAAGATGGAAAATTTTAGGGAATAATTCAATATGTGGTTTTGACTTCTGACGCCTCTCTTTTTATTGATATCAGCAATTTGCATTAATAAATCATTCTGACATTCGTTCTAAGACTTTTTCAATTTGTGTGCAATACGTATTCTTTTTTTTGTATTCAATGTTGATGAAGCATACGAGGTCGGTGCCGTAAGTCTGTGTTAGTCTCCTTCCCTGTAAGGGTTAGGACAAGACTAACAAATGACTGTGATTCCTTTGGAGGGCGCTAAAGGTCGCCCGAATTTTTGTTTTTATTGACATTTTTGAATGAACATTGGCAGAAATGAAAAAATAATTCTCAATAATATGGTATTTCAATGTAATTTTATTGATTTATGGTCAGTCTGTAGTTATTGCAAAAACTGTCTAAAATACAGAATACCAAATCATTTAGATGCTAAATAAGTTATGGCGAAAGTGTATTCAAATGCATCTGACGATTTCTGTGGGGGTATCACAAATACGCCTATTTTATGCTGAATATTAGATACAATTGCAATGTACTGAATTGCAGGTGTTTGATTGTATTGGTATTGCAGTTATGTTTACATATAGCACAGAGTTAGTTCTTGGATATACATATATTTGTCTTAGCCGTATATGGTACATTTGTCAAACGTTTTGGCTGAAATTATTCATTTTAATTTGTAACTAGGATATTCTTATGGCTTTATACCATTTCGTCTCTAAAATATTATACACACAACGAAAAAAAACGCTTGGAGGTCGTTTATAGCAAACCTAGATCTTTGTCTCAAACGCTCAACTTTTCCCGTAACGGTTGAAATATTTCTAGTGAATGAAAACGTTTATCGTAAACGTAGTTTCTCTTTTTGTCCACGAACATTCCAATATTTTCATAATTTATGTTTATGGTAAACGAAAAACGTTTACGGAAACATATTGCAGTGTGAAGACATGTGGGAAAATAACCAGATAGTTAATAACGAAAACAATAGATCGAGCATTGCATGATAATATTTAACATTTTGTGGAAAGCCGGAATACCAAAAAACAATAGATAGAATAGATAATGACTAAATGGTTATTATTCCAAACGTTAATTATGAATTGTGAATAAGCAAATTGAAACCATTAACTATCAATCATCACATGTTTTAGGTTCTGAAGCTCCTAATAGTAATTGTGAAATAAATTTATTCTGAAACCCATCGCCATCTCAATCAGGCACAATACAACTGGATACTGCTGAAATTGTCAGCACTAGAGAGGTAAACTGACACTATTTATCATGATTTTTCAACCGAAGTTTATTTTCTGATGTTGTTTGGGAATCTATTCACAGATGTGGAGACGTTTGAATGGTCAGCATTTAAGTCAGAATCTTTAATATTGACCTATGAAATCCACTTTTGACCAAAAAAGTTTGATATATGGTAATATAACAGCTCGTTTTGACCCATACGATGGCCTCCTAAATTTTAAATATGTTTTAACATACATGCTTTCTTATTTAAAGTTTGTCTACAACTCGACTAGAAGATATAAGCCAATTAATAGCAGAGATGTTTGTCGGGGAGCTCCCGCATACATTTTACTTAAAATTGTGACATTTTTAATTGTAAACATACTTTTATAGAACATAATAAATATCATAATGCAAACAAATTATTCTTTTGCGACAAACATTTTCTCATTTATGGATAAACTGACATTGCTTGTGACAAACGCAATAACCGTTTGCACCAAACGTTTTGCAGGGTTTGTAATAAATATAAATCGTTAACGATAAGTACACTAACCGTTTGCTATAAACGTTTTTTTGGGTTTTGGGATAAACATAAATCGTTTGAGACATACGAGGTATGTTCAAAAAATATCGCGAATTTTGTATTTTTTCAAAAAGTATTTATTTATTTATGAATATTTATTTTGTCCTCTTCAAAGTAATTCCCCTCGGATATAATACACTTCTGCCAAAAGTTTTTTCCAATCCTCGAAGCACTTCAAATAATAATTTTTTGTGATCTTGTTCAGCTCCTCCTTCGATGCCGTCTTTATCTCCTCAATCGTGGCGTAGCGTCGTCCTTTCATGGACCTTTTCAGTTTTGGGAACAAAAAATGGTCACAGGGGGCTTGGTCAGGGGAATACGGTGGCTGCGGCACCATTACTGTGTTGTTTTTGGCCAAATATTCGCACACAAGCAACGATGTGTGTGCAGGGGCGTTATCATGGTGCAAAATCCAGTTTTTGTTCTTCCACAAATCCGGGCGTTTTTGGCGGCTTGCTTCGGTCAATTTGCGCATAAATTGCAGGTAATATTCTTTATTGACCGTACTACCCTGTGGCAATAACTCATAATGCACCACGCCCCGGCAATCAAAGAAAACTGTGAGCAAAAAAAACGGGCGTCAGGCACGCTGTTCGTCCTTCGCATCTTCTCGGCCCTCTAAGAACATTTTGTACCACCGATAAACTTTGCTTTGGTCCAAGGTGGCTTCACCATATGCCACAGTCAACATTCGGAATGCGTCAGCGCACTTTATTTTGTTTTTCACACAAAATTTGATGAAGATTCTTTGATCCATTTTCTGAAAGAGATACAAATCGAAGACAAGTTAAAACACATCCAAGCACAACAGCTGTCAAAAATTAACTAAACATTCAAAATGGCCGACCTTGTCAGCATAAGAAAGGGACATGAGTACCACCATAACACTACAAAAATATCAAAAATCTAATTCACGTAGCCCGCGGAAATTAAAAATTCGCGATATTTTTTGAACATACCTCGGACATAGACCACAAACGAAATTCGTTTGTCCAATTTTTCGTTTGGGAGAACGAATTTTTTTCTTTGCGTGTAGTTAATTTGAAGTCAACCCATTACTCCATTCGAGTGTTCTCGTGCACACAATCCGCACAGATGAACGGACATTGCCCAAACGTCTCAAAATATACTAAAAATGATTTCTGCCAAACTTACTCGGGGTCTTAGGTCATTCGTGGCTCTTAGCAAATGATATACCTTCCTCCACTAAAGTGAGGGTTTAGAAATGTCCACCACCTTACTTTCAATAAGACTCTATATTAAAGTTTCCATTTTTCGGACGACTAAGAAACTTTATATTGCAAACCTCGTATTGTTAGAAATTCTTTATTATCATTACTTTCTAAATAAAATTTCAAATTGTAGTTTTTATTATTTGCAATATGTCTTCAATCGATTGGCATTTATTGTATATTTGATTTTTTTCATATTTGACAGGAGTGTTTCTCTTCAAATAAAAACGCATGCCATTAAATGCAAATGGCTATTTGAAGGCCATGAACCAAGACTCCTCCATCCAGCCTAAGAAGACATTTTCCATTTCCAACAGTTGTGCACAGTGGTCCCAAACACGCTTATCTTTTTGGCCAAAATTTCCAAATATGTGGCGACTGTTCCGCTTGAGCAACGTAGGACGGTCAATTCTGAGTTGTACACGACAATTTGTTTGCCTGAAGTCTTCGGAGAAATTCGAAAAACGGACAAGAGAAGACGAATCATTGTGCACCATGACAATGCGAGCACTCACACATCGGCTCCAACCAGCGCCTTTTTGACCGGCCAAAACGTCGAATTGATGGGTCATCCGCCGTACAGCCCTGGCTTGGCATCCAATGACTTCTTTTATTCCCACACATCAAGAAAAAAATGCGTGGTCAACGATTTTAGTCGCCAGAAGATGCTGTTGAAGCGTTTAAAAAACCATGTTTTGGATGGGTCTGAATGGTAGTGAATATTTCCGAGTTGTTATTGTTGTGAAAGTATAGATTGTTGTCGTCATATGCCGAAAAATTACATTTGCCGGGAGGTGGGCTTAAACTCGCTTCCTCATTGTCTCTTATGGCGAATTCTTTTCTGCAAAAAAGTGCAACACTTGCATTGCCCTTTTTCCGAAAATTGCACTATAATATCGCTTTTTGAAATTTTGAAATTTTAGTTGTGCTAAATTTTTTTACCCGACGTTGTTCTAGTATTTTATGAATATCGGAGCAGAATATGCACCGATTTCTTTTCATCATCTTTTCTGAATATGCTCCCAAATTTTCTATATGATGAGAGTCTTTCCAATATACCCAAAAATACAAAATGTATAGCCTTGTAAAGTTATATTTTCCAAAAAAAAAAAAAAAACGATTTTTTGCAATTTGTTTAGGAAAAAAGTATGTGTCGTATATTGGTGTTATAAAAGAAGTCAGTGTAAAAAAAGGAAAACTTACTACAGAATATTCTCGCAGAGAGAAAGGGTCAAAAATATAAACAGGTATTGTTGCCAAGCTTCTCCAATTGACACCATTTTTTATACACATTTCAAAAGTAAGCCTAATTTTCTCCAATCGCAAATCTTAAATATTAAAACCTTTACTATTTTTATATGTGGTAAGGCATTGTTGAACTGCAAAAGAAATTTGCAGTGCGGTTTTTAGTATAGTAGATTTAGGAGAAATCTAAAAAATCAAATTTTTGGGGATTTTCGCAAAATAGTTGTATTTTGGGATTGAATTCAATTGCAAATATGAATCGTGAATCGTTATTCACGAGTTAATTTCGATTTGTGATATCAAACCTACAAACTACAAATTATTTCATTGGTAAATACTGTTACACACATTTTATGCTATAACATTAAAACAGGAAAAATAATATGTTTGGGATCAAAATTTAAATAAAATATACTTTGGTGCAAATATTTTATATTTTCATACCGGAGAAAAAGTTTAAATATCTCTCTTATCAATGTTATTTTTTTCGGAGTTTTGGTGCAAATTATCTTTAAAAACGGGGAAATATTTAAATCGGCTACAGAATTTGTTTTCCTACCTATAGGAAAAAGGTAATTTTTCCCAAACATAATATGTTTCCAGAAAATATACTACAGAAGCGATTTTTTTTCTGAGGGAAGTAATGTATCCTTTTGGATCAAATTTATTGTATATATTTATTATATATACATATATTCTACACAAAAAGCAAGCACTCATTCCAAATGTCCGCCTTTGGCCTTCACACATGCCTTAAGTCACACTGACCAATCATCAATAGCCGCAAGCACTTCGTCCCTTTGTGTAAGTGTCCACAGCATGAATCAAAGCAGTCTTAAGAAAATCGATGTTGGGGTATCTTTTGTGGCAGACCTTGTCCTCTAAAACTGTCCACAATTCCTAATCCGGTGGGTTTAAAGCCATTCTTCAGATGAAATGAAAGCTGGTTGATTGTTTTGAAGCCATGTCTGGGTCTATGCAAGTTATCAGCGTGCTTCACCAAAAGACGTTTGCATTCTTCTTTCATATTCTTTATAAAGCTGCAGTCGACAGATGTCCAGTACGGCGCACAATGGGAAAAAAAGGGGTAAATACGCGCGAATAGCAGTATATTCTATCTCATGAATATACCGTTAGAGATAGAGTCCTACGGTTTGGGCCAACTTCAAGGGAATTCTTTGGAGAAGAAATTGGGGTACCCAGATTTTATTTTACTGTTACCATGTACCGCGCAGTGGGTCTACAAAAGCGACTTTGTGGAAATTAGTGTGAAAATTAGAATATCGTAACAACTTCAGTGATCTAAAGTTTTGCGCTAATGCAATTACACAATGGGTCGTCGACTGTTAATAAGAGAACAGTTAAATTAAAAACAAAAAAATAATCGCTCCACCCTTATACACATAAACTGCAGAAGCGTTTAACTGTATTTTTAAAGTTTTTGTAGAAGAAGTAATCTATAAAAATTACACATATAATCATAATAACCGGACATGTACCGGTCTTGTTTATTATCCGATTTTGCAGAAATTTCGTAAAAGTTGTTCTTTTGAACCAAGAAAATAGGTCCGTATGTTTCGGGTTCATAGATAGATGTAGCTCCTACACATATTTTCTTTTTTTATACAGAAGAAAAGCACATATTTAAAGTACAACAAGTAAAAGCGTTAAGTTCGGCCATGCCGAATCTTATATACCCTCCACCATGGATAGCATGTGACATCACAAAATAACTCAAACCTAAAGAAAAAAACACCGAAAAACACAAAAAAACACAAAGTACTCGTAGATGAGGACAGTAGGAATCACAACAAGTTAGATGCTATATATGGAAGCTATATCTAAATATGGACCGATATGGCCCATTTGCAATCCCAAACAACCTGCAACTATAAGAAGTATTTTTACCAAATTTGATCAGCCTAGCTCTATTATTGCGGACTGTAGCGTGATTACCACAGACGGACGGACGGACGGACAGACGGACATGGCTAAATCGTCTTAGAATTTTACGACGATTAAGAATATATATATGTACTTTATGGGGTCTCAGATCAATATTTAGAGGTGTTACAAACGGAGTGACAAAATGAATATACCCCCCATCCTATGGTGGATGGTATAAAAATCGGCCATAATCGCAAAAAGTCGCAGATAAACTAGGTACCGTTGGATTCACCACTACCTCACCTCTCTTCCCTATGTCATATCATAGTGATCGATCCCACGTGATCCAAAAAAGTTGTATTCCATTTACTGCGGATAATTTTTTTGAAAAACAAAAAAACTGTTTTTTTACTTTGAAATATCTCTTCATTTAAAGACGTTAAAAATACGTTTTATACACAACAATTTAAATGAATATAACCTTATTATATGTTACAAGTCCGGTCGCATTTCACCAACAACCGAGAATTCTACAAGCATTTTAGTATATACAAGGTGGCGCAAAAGTAATCCTCCTATCAGAAAATGCTATAAATTTTGCGATTGGCCCCTAATGCCTAATGTTGACATTTGTGTAGTAAACACATGCGAAATACACGTTAATAAACAATGTTACGCTACACTGCTCCAGAACGCGGAATATTGCTGACTATTTATTTGACCAATAATCGGTCGGTGACTTTGGCACAAAAAACATCGAAAGGTTACTTTTGCGCAACCTGTTACATTTTATCATCGCAATTTGATTTGCATTTATTAGTAAAAAAGACAAAATTTGAAAGGCCATAACTCGGGATTGCCCAGAGATATTTTCATAAAATTTGACGGTATTTTCATTAAATGTTATTCACAATAAAACAACATTCCCAAAAAAATGATTCTTGAAAGTTGTTTTCAAAGTCCTATGCGCGCATAATTCATCATATTTTCCCATCGTGCGGCGTATGAAAGTCCCAAGTTTTTTTTTTTTTTTGATAATTTGACTCATGGATTTGTGCGTAATGTTCATCTCATGGACCATGATTTTCTGTTTCGGTGCGGATTTAGCAGAATTCTTGATTTTATGGTCTGCGGCGTTCGACCAGTACAATAGCGTCCCGACCGGTGGCGGTCTTTGACATCTCCAGTCTCCTCAAACAGTTTTATGCACCGGTAGATGAACATACGACAAATCCCCAGTGGTCGGAACGTTTTGAAAATGTCGCTTTTTTATTCCCCACATAAAATGCGCTATAACTGCGATGCGGTTCTCATTGTCTGACCACTCCATGGTGAAACCTGAAGCAATTTTTAATTCCCGTTACAAACTAACGCTATAGAGGTTGGGTTTCATAATCCACATGGTATTAATAGGGTATGTTAAATTCTACTGCAGTATTTATGTCCCTACCAAGTATACTTTATTTAAAGTATTATATGGCGGAATGAAATTGGGCCCCAGGAAAATACACCCCAATATTTTTATGAATATGGGCCCCAAAAAATAGCATATCAAACAACAACAATTTTATTTGGGGCTTTATTTAATTTTTTCTCTGCTTTTTGGGGTTTACTTTCATTTCTTGTCTTCTTTTTGGGACTTATTTTCATCTATTAATTTAGAAACAGGAGCGGCTACGCATAAAAGATTTGCTCCACGTTGCCTACATTGGATCCTGTCCATAGGAGACAGTCTTAAACAGAGGCCGCAGGCCGTAGGCCGACCGCACAGGAAAAGATTTATAATTATAAAATAGGTTTGTATACGTGTATTATTGCATACTCCCCAGATTTCCGAAGAGAACTTTTATTAGTTTTATTGGGGTTTATTTTCATTTCATGCTGTTTTCTTGATTGGGGTGAAATTTCCTAAATCAGTTTTTGTAACGAAAATAGGCCCCTAATATGGGGTGCACTTTCATTTTCAATCTGGGGTGTATTTTCTTGGGGTCCGCCGTATTATATACTTTTTATAAGCAATTCTGCAAATGATTTTTTAGTGTAATACGTTTTCTACATGGTTTGACAAACAAGTCGTCTAAAAATAAGAATTTTTTACTTGAATTTAGTATGACATTTTTCTTTTTTGTGTATGGTCGACAGTTTATGAACAATTTATCTTTCAATTTGTTTTACTGATATTTAAATTTTCACATAATGCCACGGCCTTGTCTCGGCCAAGCTGTTGTATCTCTATGGTCAATAGTTTTGGAGAAATTAATATTCTAATTATTGTCACTCCCACTAATCCAGTACCGCCTATTTTTCTTCAAATTTTTCGTTGACTTCCCGAAATTTATAATCCAAAATAAATTTTTCTACAATCATTAAATAGTATGTAATATATTAATTTCCAAAATAATGCTAAGCTAATTTTTGCCACGCCCAGTTCATCGATTCCGCCCATCGACATTGTTGTTGTTGACGTCACTAACATACATTCCAATGTTCATTCTCCTACAACCTATGGTTGCCGAGATATTACATTTTAAAAAATGTCAATACCTCTTTAGTCCTGTCATTATTTTTTTTTCGAAATAATTGTTACAAAGCAGTTCCGAAAAAAAATTAGAAACGGCTCATACAACGAAATTATGAATGTTTATTACAGGGTGGCGCAGAATGAGCTATATGGTTTAAATGGTTTTTAACTTTTTTATTTATGCGATTATTATATATTTTTTTTAAATACAGTATATTATTGGGGAATTTTTTGCAATTAGCTTTGACAAGTGATATCCTGTAAGTGATGTCCACTTTCTGCTTCGCACATACGTGCTCTGTTTAGCATATTTTCCATAACTTTTCGCAAAATTTCGGAAAAATTCAATTGTTTTTGTACGCTGTTCGATTCATAATTAATTCCCCAAGTCTCCTTCACAAAATGCTGAAAAAAAAACAAAGGAAGAATAATAATTAAAAAAGTTATAAAGAATTCAAACCATATAACTCATGTTGCGCCACCCTGTAGATATTGGTTAAAAATACTGTTTGAGATTTTCATATTCATGGCTTTAATATCGTGACGATAGTAGTAGGGAAATGGGGATTCTCACTCAGCGCGGCAGAGGAGCAGCAGAGCGCACAAGAGCGGAGCGGTCCCTTGGATGTAGCGTGGGAATTTTCGCTCAAGAGGAGCTGCGCACAAATGAGTTGTTATTTTAGCGCGCTAAAATAATAAGGTATTTGTGCGCACTGTTCTTGGTGGGGAATCTCCGTATGAGTTGGCGCATTGTTTATTGGGGGTGTCAAATTACAAAGATGTGTTTATTCAAAGTTTGAGCTGTACTTGGTGGATGCATGGAGTTTTGAATGGAAGGTATATTTGTTTGTGTGTGTAGATTTGTGGTGTGTAATGTATTATGAGATTAGAGTGGGGTAAGTACTGTAGATATGTGATTGGCCAGCCTGTCCGTCCGCGTCTGTCTGTTATGAAAGGGAATGTACATTGTTTTTAGTAATATGATGTGTGCGTTATATAAGTTTGGCATGCAGAATTTTGATGCTAGGCATGAAACGACATGCACTTTGGTTTTAGTAATATGATGTGTGCGTTATATAATTTTGGCATGCAGAATTTTGATGCTAGGCATGAAACGACATGCACTTTGTTTTTTGTAATATGATGTGTGCGTTATATAAGTTTGGTATGCAGAATTTTGACGACGATGCACTTTGTTTTTGGTGCGGTGAGTGTTTATATAAAAGTAGTCATGCAGAGTTTTGTTCGTCCATGTAAAGCAGGGGTCGACACACGCATACAACCTTAAATGTATTTGTGTGGGTGAGCGAAGTTGTCCCTCTCTCAATGCACGTAAATAATACGATATTGAATTATTTTTATTGTGATTGCTCTCACACCCATATACTTGAGAGGAAGTAAGTGTGAGAGAGCCGCCCATGGCGCCGTTTTGCCGATATCTGATATAAAGTGTCATTTGGTGTACTGAAAGTGTATTGAAAACATGTATAAATACTCGTCCGATTCAGGTCTACATAATGAAGTCGTGCGACTAAGAACGTTTGATAATTGGCCGCTCGACTTTATCAATGTCAAAGAATTGGCCATGACGGGGATGTATTACACAGGAGATCAGGATAAAACAGCATGCCATTTCTGTGGAGTAGAAATATTTAACTGGCAAGATGGGGATTTTCCGGTAATCGAACATTTGCGTTGGTCTCCGAGCTGTTTGCTGATGAGACGTCACATCACTTGCAATAATCCTATAAACCCCGACCGCTTGGATAAATTACTACCACCACTATCGTATGATGTGTGCGGTAAAGGATATTAGTATAATACATAATAAACTTTGTATACTCAATTTGCAAATAAATATAGTTAATAAGAAATGAAAAGGTTTTGTTTTTTATTTTCAATCATTTATTTTATTATATATTAAATTCTCAATTGTACAGAAATTTTGTTCTATAAAAATAAAAATTTTAAATACATTATTAAGAGAACATTTATATCTCAAATCGTAATGATTAGGACAGCCAGTAAAATAATTTGTTCGATTTTTTAGACTCATTTGATTCTCCAAATTTATAATATTTGGCTTATTATATTTTGTTAAGAAATCCTTTTTAGCTCTACCAACAACAAAGATATACTTAAAATTATCAAGTGGCGAAAGAATGTCTCCAACAGTAGAATAATCCAAATGTCCATCCGTCCAATCCAGCCCATTTATAAATTTTTTACAATACATGTTTGTTTTGTATGCTGCTCTTGTGAGTTTTCTGCCATCGAAGGGGGGTCGAAATAAAAAGTTATTAGGTACAATGGATTTGCCACACATATAGGATAGCTCCTTGATATAAATATTTTTATCATTTCCATTACAGAATTGGAAATCGACCACCACAAAATCCGCTCTATCCAGTTCAAACATTTTATTTGTGTTATCGCAAGCAACTGATGAAAAAAATTGGAGTTTCACCCTTTTATCTAAATTCTGTTGTTCAATTTTCTATTCATTTTTATCAAAAAATTTAAACATAGATGGCCACAGTTGAAGGTATTGAATTTTTGTTCTCTTTTATAATTGTACGTTACATTATATCCTAAATAACGTAATACCTCTAGTGGAGGTTGTAAATTTCCAAAACTATCATAATATTCAGCATCCTTATTATTTTTATAGTAAGCTACCCAATGTGTACCAGGACCACTGAACGAATCCAAGTTAATGATACCACATTCTTTACGATTACGTTTTTTCGGCAATTTATCTCTCATGTAAACACCTCTAAAATGTGGAATATATTTTTGACCGAAATGTAATAAATCTGCGTCGGTTAGCGGTCGTCTGGGTAGATGCTTTATTAGTTTTTTGGAGTGTTATTGACAAATATTCCATACCCCTTCTTGTAAGGTTTGAGGAAAAGTCCTTTTCCCATTGCTATAGATTCCATAGTTTTATTGTGTCTAACTTTTTCTTCCATTTCTTTTTTGGCGTTACTGGTAGAGATAACAGCCCTCGCAATCGCTGAGCCGCCGGAAGCTAAGGCCCCTAAAGCTCCAAGTCCAGTCAAAATGGGTATAAGGGGTAGGAACCCACCATTCTTTGGTACATTAATTACTCTTGGAATAACAGCTTTAGACTTTTTTCCTCGAAAAGATTTTTGAATTGCTTTTCTTGCTATTTTTATAGCACTATTTATGTCCTGTGGTTTCTCCTTCTTTAAAACAATTGTAGCATTTTTAATGGCATCATTAAAAATCTTTTTACCACACATTTTCCTTGTTTTCTTCTTGGCATTCTCCATACCCAAACCGAATTTAGTTTTAGCTTTCATAGCGTTTGTAACAATGTAGGCGTTAACTTTTTCTCCAACGGAACTATCTTTGGCTTTTACTCGTTCCCAAGCTCTTTCAGTAAGTTCTCTATCAGCTCGATGGCGATGATTAATGTCTTCGTTTTGTGAATAAGCAATATCATGTGCTCTGCAAGCTGCATCCAATGGATTTATCCCCTTATCACCTCTATCCAATCGCTTTTTCAACCTTGTACCAGGGCCGCAAAATTGATAACCAGGTAAATGAAGTTCAATCGGTAACGAATTTATCAAGTTATTTATTAATCCTCTTCCTTCGACGTTTCTTTTGCAATTAATTTTCTTTTTATTATACACAATCATTTTATAGTTTTTTTCCGCTAAAAATATTCATTTTAAATATTTTTGTTATAAAAGATGTTAATTTTCATACATTTGTTTAGTAATCAAAATGCGATTAGTAAAGCAACAATCAAATATTTTAGTGCGAAATTTAGATTTCGTACAAAATAATAAAAGAAGACACAGTTCACTGCTACCCAATTCTATTAGAGCATTAATAGTGGGTCCATCTAATTGTGGAAAGACTAATGTAATGTTAAGTCTCATTGAAAGTCCCAATGGACTGAAATTTGGAAATATTTACATTTACTCAAAATCGTTATATCAACCGAAATATGAATACTTGAAGAGACTTGTGACATCTGTTAAGGGCATGGGGTTTTACACCTTCTCTGAAAACGCAGATGTTATACTACCAGAAAATATAAAACCAAATTCAATTATGATATTCGATGATGTAGCATGCGAGAAACAAAACAACATTCGGTCTTATTTTTGTATGGGTCGTCATAAAAATGTAGATTCATTTTATTTGTGTCAAACCTACACACGCATACCAAAACACCTGATTCGCGATAATGCAAATATGATTATCATGTTTAAACAAGATGAATTGAATTTACGAAACATTTTCAATGATCATGTGGGGAGTGATATGAATATGGAAAATTTTCGAGACATCTGTCGAGAATGTTGGAAGGATAGATATGGATTTCTAATTATTAGTAAAGATGACGAAATTCATTGCGGAAGATATAGAAAAGGCTTTGATATCTATATACAAGTTTAGTTGTATTTATACATTTAAATATAAAGGACGTTATCTTCAATAACCTGCTCTACACCCCGTATTCAAGCGTCACATCATGGAGGAGCAAATGCTTAAACAATTAGTGAAATCAAAAAATATTTTAAAGAAAAAGTTTCAAAGTATAAAAATGGGTGAAGAAGTTACATCACAAGAATTACAAAATACCTTTAAACCTTTAACAGAGCCACTACAGAAACTTGTTAAATTATCAAACGATAATACTTTTAATTCCATCATACCAAAGAATGAAAACACGTTTTTCCCCAAAAAATCCTTTCACGAGTCATTAATTACGAGTACTCCTAACAAAAGAATTGTTAAACAAGAATTTTTGTCTAAAAGTGCTCTTAAAAACAATCTTGATAGTCTGGAAGAGGATGGTGAAGAAACTTTTAATGATGGGGAAAATTATGCCAAGGATGATACATTTTATTCTCAAATGGATGATGACGTACCTAATCTATCTTATTTGAAAACTAATAAAAAACTAGATTATGTATTTGGACCTCATAAAGATGTGAATGGTGAATGGAAATTTGGAAGCGAAAACTTGAAAGTTAATGATGAGAAAATAATTATTGGGAACCAACACTGGGCTTATACTCCTGGATTATTTGAACTGCTTTTTTATAAAAACCCTAAAAACTATGATAAATATGAACTGGAAATATACAAAAAGATTCTACTAAACACAAATGCTCACAAAGTAAACTATGAGCCAAATGAACGCATTAAAGCAAATAGAGGAAACAAGTACAAGAACATTATAAAAAAGTTAATTGATAATACTCACACGGGTAAAGGTCTAATGAGAGTGAATCTTCAAAAACCAAACTATATATACTGGGACAATCCTAATGAATTGGTAGAACGATTAAAGCTTTTGATAGCATCACAACAGGCTGGCAATAATAATCAAACTAATGAAATTGTGTCAATTATTGAAGAATTGCGAGAAGCTAATATTATAGAATAAAATTACAAAAATATCTATGAATTCATGACGGTTGACAAATTTGGGCATTATTATAATCAAAAATACAACTCTGAAGTATTAAAGAAAAATGTTTCGAAAATGTTGGGCATCACTGTGGATGAAGATTATAACATTAACATCCAAAATAAAAAAATCAGAAACATCGCGCCCCCAACGGAAGATTCAGACGCAGTCAACAAAGCATATCTATATTCGCAAATCAAACACATACAAGAAATATTAAAACATGATTTGAATATAGAATTTAATAGTATTAGAAGTGAAATATCTGAGCTAAAGAAAAAACTTAAAGACATTTATGCAGTTTTATCGTCAATGCCACAAACGCCAACTATAATTTACAACAATAACAACGAAAAAACCACACGCTAAATAATGGAAAAGAGGGCGATAGTCAAAGAACTTCATACGCAAGCCCGTAAAAACTTTAAACGACGAAGAGTTATTGTGAAAGGGATCGATGATCTATGGCAAGCAGATTTAGTTGAAATGGGGAACTATTCTACACTCAATAATGGATACAGATTTTTACTCACTGTTATCGATACATTTTCCAAATACGCCTGGGCTGAAGCTACTAAAACCAAAAATGCTAATGATGTGTCGGAGGCATTTAAAAAAATTTTAAAATCAGATCGAACACCAAAGAACTTGCAAACTGATGATGGAAAAGAATTTTTTAATAAAGAATTTGGAAAGCTTATGAAAAAATATTCAATTAATCACTATTCTACCTATAGTGTAATGAAAGCGTCTATTGTCGAGCGCTTTAATAGAACGCTAAAAGGAATGATGTGGAAAGAATTTAGTCATAATGGTACATATCATTGGCTTGATATTTATAAAAATTTAATTAAAATATATAATAATAAGACTCATCGAACAATAAAAATTGCCCCCATTAAAGTCAATACTTCAAATGAGGCAACCCTGCTGAAAACTGTATACAGCCATCTAAAAATGTTCAAGCCCTCTAACTTTCATGTTGGTGACCACGTCCGCATCAGTAAATATAAAAATATATTTGAAAAGGGGTACACTCCAAACTGGACTACAGAAATATTTAAAATACGCGATATACAAGTAACTCACCCTATAACATACTTGTTGGAAGACTATGAAGGACATCCGATACAAGGTGGATTTTATAAGGAGGAGATTTTACGCACCAGATATCCTAATGTCTATCTGGTGGAAAAGGTTTTGAGAACGAAAGGTGACAAGGTTTTGGTGAAATGGTTGGGGTTCTCAAATCTACACAATTCTTGGATAAGAAAAAAGGATGTATTGTAAATTTCTTATATAAAATTAATAAACTTAAATAAATTATAAAACCCAATTACATTACGTGTTTTCCTTTATTCGTATATAGACTTTCAAAATGTTGAGAACTTTAACATTAAGTGGTAAAAAGTCAATTTTGACTTCAAATTACACTCCACCCATCGAATTGGGTGATGATGACTACGAGTGTTGTCTAATTGACTTTCAGTCATATAATTCAATTCCAAATGTCGACTCTGACAATAATCTATTTCACATTGGAGATGATGTAATAGAAATACCTATTGGGTCATATGAACTTCAAGACATTGTTGATTTTATAACGATCAAATATAAATTACTAAGATCTAATAAAGTAGTTGAAATTGAAGCAAACAATAATACACTACAAATTGAGATTACGTCTTCTCATGATTCTATATTTTTCAATAAAAATCGATCAATTGCCAAACTCTTTGGCTTTGGTGAACGAATTTTAGATCCTGGAAAAAAACACATTTCAAATCTCCCAGTAAACATTCTAAAGGTCAATGTGCTTCAACTTCACTGCAACATCATAACGGGTTCTTTTATGAATGACTCTCCGGCACACATACTTCACGAGTTTGCACTAGATGTTCCTCCAGGCTATAAATTAGCGGAAAGACCTAGAAATCTTATCTATTTACCTGTAAACGTCAGAGAAATCAGTCGCCTTGAGATTAGGATTTTGGATCAAGAAGGACGTTTAATAAATTTTCGAGGAGAAGAAATCACCCTTCGAATTCATTTGAGACCGAGAAAAAATGATTATTTATAATAAATATAAATATAAAAGAAATGTTGCAAACATTCCTGCGCGGCATGTCACAGCGACAAGACCACCTCTAAATAAAGAAAATAAAGACTTTTTAAAGCTACTCAAATTGAAAGTAAAGCATCATGTCTGAAATTTTAAATATCTCTGAAAAACCACTCTCAGATGATGATATTGTAAAGCGAGACTACCATAGCTATGTACCATACATTCAATCTTTTAAAAATAATGATGAAATAAGAATAAGCATTCAAAACCAAGATCTATATATTTTACCATCAGAAAGCTACTTGTATATTGAGGGGAATTTAAAGAAAGCAAATGGTGAAGTTAGCAATAATGCCAGACTAAGAAATAATTGTGTGGGATATATTTTTGATGAAATTCGTTATGAATTAAATGGTATCGAAATTGATCGTACTCGATATCTGGGTATCACAAGCAAAATCAAAAATTACATTTCCCTGAATACATCTGAGAGCAATATGATGAGCAATGCTGGATGGGGAACAGATGGTGATATATCGAGCTCTACGTTTAATTTCTGTGTACCGCTTAACCGTTTACTTGGATTTGCTGAGGACTTTCGTAAAATATTATGCAATAGCAAACATGACTTAATTCTACTGCGGAGTGCTAATGATATCAATGCTTGCTACTCTACCGAAAAAGAAGAAGATATTCGTTTAACAATCACAAATATTGTCTGGAAAGTACAACATATTAATTTATCAGACTATAGAAAAATTAATTTCTTAAAGACTATCAAGGAGGGGAAATCGCTTCCAATAGCATTCCGTAGTTGGGACAGCTATTTTAATCCTACATTTGCAGGTGGAATGAAACATAGCTGGAATGTTAAGCTTTCTGCAAACCGAGAGAGACCACGATATGTTGCGTTTGTTTTCGTAAACGATAATAAAATTGTACACTGCGATCTGACAAACATTAAGGTACACTTGAATTCTGATACCTACCCCTACGACGACTTAAATCTGAAATTTGGAGAAAACCGTTATGCTATTTTATACGACATGTATGCAAAGTTTCAACAAAACTTTTATATGAAGGAGCCTCAACCACTACTCTCCTTTAAACATTTTAAAGAGAATCCTATTGCTATAATCGATATCAGTAACCAAAATGAAGCTGTCAAGAGTGGTCCGATTGATTTAAAGATTCAGTTTGAGACTGACACAACCATACCTCAAAACACAGCAGCTTACTGTCTAATTATTCACGATCGAATGGTGGAATATACTCCCTTGACTGGAATTGTGCGCAAAATTATTTAAAATAAGAGAAATAATTATACTTACCCTTATGCTTTCCATAATGAAATTATAAAGTCAATAAAATTATTTTAAAATTTAAAAATAATGTTCTTATTTATTTTTTTAAATGAAACGTATAGCTAAACATACACTTTGGATAATAGATCTTTGATAAATATTATTTATTAATATCCAATAAATTAAATTAAATTATAAAATTATCCATTTTCTTCCTGAAGTTTTTGAATATCTAATAATAACATATCCAATTCATATTCTGGATTTTCTTCATTTCTAATTCTATAATGACCCCATGCATATGTACTTATACCGTCACTTCTAATTTTTCTTTTGTCATCATTGTAGCTTAAAGTTACCTTATTTAACTTATTAGTGTATATTTGATGCATCTTAGACTTAAATGTTAACATATCATCATGATATACTTTTTTATTCAGTACGCTATCTCTATAATTACTAATACTATACTTTTCTAAAATGCATTTTTTTACTCCTTTAGATTTTTTAATTTCATCTCCAGTATCTAAAGTGAAAGAGTACATTTTTGAACGAAGACCAACAAATTCAGTCATTATTTTTCCACAATTTTCGTCTTTCATCATTCCTAACTTTTTTTTATTCAGTCGAGGGAAATTAAATACATTATTTTCCGGATACTCTGATGTATCAAAATATTTTTCAATATCTTCTAGAGTTATCCTGATAAAAAAGTTTACGTTACGTATGGAATAAATGAAAGAGTCAGTGTCCATGTAAAGTAGATCTAAATTTTCACCAAACAGTGGCTTCATGACATTATAATGAAAATCGTACATTTTCCATTTAGATAAGTCCAAAACACAAAAACCTAAATATATTGGTTTATCATAGACAACTTTAACCTTTTTCATTTGTATTGCAACCATATCTTCAGAAAAATAAGATACACTATGAAAATTACTTTTTGCAATCCAATCCTCAGCACCTAAACGATTTTTATTAGTTCGTTCCCAACTAGTCACTATATGTACTTCCTTTCTCTTATCGACATTTTCCATTGTCTTCCCATACACAGCATTATTAAGAAGTTTAAAGAAATTTTTGTCAAAATTGCTCGTTGCTGCCATCCTGTGTTTTGTATTTTCATCTATATACTTCTTTAACCAGGGCTCTTGATCAAAAGAGAGAATTCTGTGTACTTTACTCAAAACGAGATTGTTGTCTAAACATTGATTCAGCACTCTATAGTGTATAGTGTAATCACGTTTTGGAGTAAGGTCTGCTATTAATTTCTTATATTTCGCTGACTCTACAGTTTTGTTTTCGGGACAAAACGGTAAGTCATTTTGCAAATCGTGACATTCGTCAGGACAGTCAAGATCAACACTCAAAACATATCCTGTGGGTGAATCTTTCGGTGTATTCCTTATTTTTTTAATTATATCATCAGTGACCTCTTCCCATTTAAAATTGCCAGTGGGGAGATATTCACACATTGCCCAACCGTATAAGTTATTAGCATCAAAATATAATATCGTCTCTTCAGACTTAGTGTCGTCATAGTCTTTCATGTAAATGTTATTCGCTATAGCATGCCTCTTACAACATTGAACCAATCCCCCCCGAATACCATTTTTAAAAAAATTGTACATATCCACGTCTACTAAGAGTTCTAAATGTGCGTTAGTACATTTTAACATAGCATCAAACGAAAGTCCAGGAGCTGTAAAAAAATGACACGGATCTAAACCATAAATATCCATACATACTTTTCTAAATTTTTCAAAAACGTCTGTTAGAATTAACACGTCGGCTGTCAGATACAGTTCCAAGTAAGATTTAACTGTGGAACAATTGAAAGTTTCCCACACTTTTCTAGCATGATTATAGTCTTCGTCAGAACACTTTTTATTATTTAAAGTACTGAAAAATGCATCGATAGGAGGAAGTTTATTGTCATCTAGACGGTCAAATGAGTCTAGGAACTCATAAGGGAGGACACCTTTTCTTATCATTAGCGTACATTTATAAGGGTCTGAGAAGAGTGATTTTACCGAGTGAAAGTCTTCTTCTGCCAGATTGGAAGCTAATTTATCTAAACTCTCTGGCATAAAACGTAAAGAGTCTAGAAACCTCATTTCTAAATAACTTCTTTCCCCCTTATACGTAATATGGGATAGTGAAATATATAATTCCTTGTTTAACGGAATTACTTTAATGTCCCCCTCAATTTTCGACAATTCCTTAATAAATAGGTGACAGTCGTATGATGAAAAGTTGTGGAAGAAAATTGGTATGAAATTTGGTATACGAAATTTTAAATTACATTCGTTATGTGCGGCACCACGAAACTTGCCAGTCAGATGACAATGATCGCGTACTCTTTCATTTCCTAATTCCTTTTTACAAATATGACAAACAAGAGAATTTGAAAAAAGTGACTCTTCTGTTGGAGTTAATGTAATTATACCTTTTTTTACGCTTAAGTAGTTATCATATATAAAATTACAATCTTGAGAAAGAAAGTCAACAAATTTCTCCGCTGCATCCTCCCCTGTATAAATTCTAAATTTACTTAATTTACTATCAAAGTTACATTTAATGCAATATGCAAAAGCACATGGAACATGCTTTCTTTCAAATTTATTTCTAGCGCTTACTACTTCATCGACTTTTACAAGTATACACTCGAAATCTGCATACACAACGCACGGAACCTCCATCATTTTGTTGTAGTGTGTAAATTCCAAAATAGCTTTTTCAGGTACCGGCATCTCTGTAACAGTTTTGTTACATTCCAGTTTATGTTTAGTATGGATTGTTGACGAGTATGTATACTGTAAACATCCGTTGCAGAGTATTATGCTTTCACGGTGAGCTGTCAGCTGATTTCTTAGAAGTCTGTTAAACAATATTTTTTGTTTTAATTATAATATTGAATAACAATGATTATTTCATTAGCTTACCTTGAAATATCTTTTACCAAAATATAGTGACTTTGATCTTTGACCTCCAACAGTAAGAGATTTATGTGAGTATCTCTTTCCTCCTTCGTCAGTTTATACGGTCCAACAACTTCACTTTTCATCTCATTCCAGCCAAATACATTTATACTTATACCGACATTATTTTTCTCAAATATTTCAATTTCTTTCAGTGATAATGGAAATCTTAAACCTTTAAAATTTAAGATCTCGCCATTGCTGAGAGTTATAATGTCGGAGGTAATGGAGTCTATATTATACGAAGAGCAACGTTCACCATTAACATCTACATTAATTAATGCTGCAATTATACACCATTTGAAACAAAACTCGTCTTCGTTATGTATATTGAGACATGCTTTTTTCAGAGCCAGCTTAAAGGGAGTTTTTATATAACTCGATCCTTTTATTAAAGCAGTTTTATTGATATTTATATCTATCCAACATATTTTTAGCATAGCCCATCCTGAATCACGTTCTTGGAATTCAGACATTCTGCTATGTATACGCTGAAGTTGATCGTTCAAGACATCTTCTAAATCGTCTTCTTTTGTGATAGGGACCATTTTTCCTATATGAGTAAACCTAGATAGTTCAACGTTATTGTCTTTATCATTAACATTTTTCACATATTCAGCGCAAAGTTCCATATTGAACTTTAAGACAGTATGTTTACTTATCTCGTCGTCTAAAAGTTTTAAAATACTTGACTTTTTGCCATCGATAAATTCTTCTAAGAGAAGCATGTCCGTTTCACTTGTGCAACGATACGTGATTATTCGATTCTTAAAAGCTGTATTTATAACGTAGATGTCCTCACATACTTTGTCTCCAACTTTTCGTATAACTCTAGGTTTTTCTATCATTCTCAATACCGACGAAGATGTGGATGGAAGATTTGTTTCTTGTTCTTCTATAGCGTATTCTGCGACAGGTAAGTCTTTTGACGATGAATTGCTCGGTTGTTCTTTATTACGTTGATCTCTCGGAAGAATGACAGTGGATTTTATACGACATTCTTCATCCCCCTGTATATCACCTATATCTTTTGATGCTATAGGATATTGTTCTTGATCCGTAATGTCTTCTCTTTCTATCACATTAATATTTCCTGCTTTTGTAGGATGTTGTTCTCGCTCTATCTCTTGTTCCTCTTGTACCTCGGTTGGAATTGGGGTTTGTTGTTGTTCCGCCCACTGTGGGTATTGAAGTACAGCACCTTGGCAATATTGTTTCATGGGGTATCCTTCAGTCCCTTCTCCATATTGTTGTATGGGGTACACATATTGTGGGTTAAATGTAGACCACTGTGGGTAATACTGTTGTAAACATGGTGTGTGATAGGAATATTGTTGTGGGTCAATATAGTGTACGAAGGGTGGTTGAGGGAATTGATATCCCCAATTCACGTTTTGCATATTGTACGGATATTGTATCAGAGGGTTAATTAATGGATTAAAATATTGTTGTGGGGGTTGATATCCTCCATACGGATATTGCTGACCAAATGCAGTCTGAGGATTCGTCCATTGAACGGATTGCTGCTGAGGTGCATTACCCTCTAATTGTTGTTGTCCTTGTGGTTGTAGTTGATAGGAATGCAGCTGATTTTGTAGAGATAAATTATCCTCTAATTCTTGTTGACATTGTAGTTGGTTTTCGGCATCATTGTAGTTACCCACACTTGTTATAGGTTCAGGATTCCCTGCGGTTAACGTTTCCACCGAAAGGTTCAAATGTTCCGTTTGGTGCTTCTTAAAATTGCGGATGCTACAAAAATGTTTTGAACAAACATTACATATTTTGACATTTTTTAAATGCCTTTTGAAACTCCACTTTAAGGGGAAGCTAACATTGCAGAAATTGCAAATACTGGGATGAGCTTCAGAATGAGATTCCATTTTTAAATATATATTTTTGTAAACAAATTTTATATAAAATTTCTTCGTCGATGTCTGATATTCGCACAATATTTTTTTAATTTTTTGTATCTTGTAAAGATAAAGTCAATATATGACTTTAATGTGTTCACTTAATCACAAATTGTAACAAAATAATTTAAAGAAACAATTTTTAATGAAAAGATTTGGGTTTTAATAAATCGAGATTAACAGACCGAGCTACAAACAGGGACTGAATCTTTGTTCTTCATATATTGTAATTTGTAAAACATTTCAATCAAAATTATGTGTAAACAAAAATTTTGTCTCCATAAAATCCCTATTGGTTTCAATCCTAAAAGCAAAGTATATGACGAATGACAGACTGGTCAATCACAGCTCACTTATATTTCCATTGAATAACGTAAACACAAATCTGCTGTATTTACCCCCACACTATAGCCTTGTTCTCATACCACATAACCAACCCAACTGATTTGTCTTCGTCACTTACTCCAACGGGAAATCAGCTAATATTTACAATAAACATACATGTCGCGGCTCACTGCAAAAATCAGAATCATAAACATATTTTCAAATTCAACTTCAGATTTATGCTTATAAAATTCGCATCGCCCAAAATGAAATTCATTTTTGTTTACATGATCTTTTCTCAATCACAAGGAATGATTTGGCTTCTTTTTTGCTGACGATTATTAAGTTCGAGCATCTTTAAACCCGCATTTACTTTAATCATTGTTTTCAAGTTCAGTTGAAAAATACACTGAAACCAATTCGATAATAATCAGATTTATGTTTATGACATACATATTTACCCATACGAAACTTTTGTTGCACTTTAAGAAATAAAAACATTTTTTTATATTTAACATATTATATTCCTCTTTATTTATAAAGTAAATTTTTTACTTTAAATATATAATTTTTTTAAATTAAAAAGTAGAGTAATACTTAGTACATACAAAATTTCTCAATAAAATACATTAAAACATTTCACATATAATCGTTAAAGAATAATTCGGCATTTAAAGCGTTGCTCAACTCCAATTTAGTTAACGAATTATCCTTTTGTTCATTTAGGGCTCTCTTTGAAATTGTGTATTTTCCATCCTTCAATAGTTCTATCATTTCATCGGTTAATGCATTGAACCTCTTCGGTAGGTATAGTATTTGATTTTCTAATTGCAGAACTATACATTCACCATATTTCGTTGGTGACCTATGAGCACCTTCGATGGGGAATGCCTTATTTAGCTCCATCTCCTTGATACCAAGTATCTTCTTAGCATTTAGCGAGTTGAACGTGGATATTATTTCTATACTCATTGCGGTTTTTATAAAGAGTTCATCGATATTGACACACTTCACTGAATCGGACGAGTATTTATACATGTTTTCAATACACTTTCAGTACACCAAATGACACTTTATATCAGATATCGGCAAAACGGCGCCATGGGCGGCTCTCTCACACTTACTTCCTCTCAAGTATATGGGTGTGAGAGCAATCACAATAAAAATAATTCAATATCGTATTATTTACGTGCATTGAGAGAGGGACAACTTCGCTCACCCACACAAATACATTTAAGGTTGTATGCGTGTGTCGACCCCTGCTTTACATGGACGAACAAAACTCTGCATGACTACTTTTATATAAACACTCACCGCACCAAAAACAAAGTGCATCGTCGTCAAAATTCTGCATGCCAAACTTATATAACGCACACATCATATTACAAAAAACAAAGTGCATGTCGTTTCATGCCTAGCATCAAAATTCTGCATGCCAAAATTATATAACGCACACATCATATTACTAAAACCAAAGTGCATGTCGTTTCATGCCTAGCATCAAAATTCTGCATGCCAAACTTATATAACGCACACATCATATTACTAAAAACAATGTACATTTCCTTTCATAACAGACAGGCGCGGACGGACAGGCTGGCCAATCACATACATATCTACAGTACTTACCCCACTCTAATCTCATAATACATTACACACCACAAATCTACACACACAAACAAATATACCTTCCATTCAAAACTCCATGCATCCACCAAGTACAGCTCAAACTTTGAATAAACACATCTTTGTAATTTGACACCCCCAATAAACAATGCGCCAACTCATACGGAGATTCCCCACCAAGAACAGTGCGCACAAATACCTTATTATTTTAGCGCGCTAAAATAACAACTCATTTGTGCGCAGCTCCTCTTGAGCGAAAATTCCCACGCTACATCAAAGGGACCGCTCCGCTCTTGTGCGCTCTGCTGCTCCTCTGCCGCGCTGAGTGAGAATCCCCATTTCCCTACTACTGACGATTTTTTTATACCCTACACCACACTGTGGTACAGGGTATTATAACTTTGATTGCAACACCCAAAAGGAGAAGAAATAGACCCATCGTTTATTATACCGATCGACTTAGAATCACTTTCTGAGTTGATTTAGCTATGTCCGTCTGTCCGTCTGTGCATGTATTCTTGTAATCAAAGTACAGGTCGCAAGTATGGTCCGATCTCGACGAAACTTTACACATATCTTTTTTTTGGCCCAAGGACGATCCCTATTGAATTTGGTTAAAATCGGTTCAGATTTAGATATGGCCCCCATATATATGTTAGCCCCGATTTGACATGTAAGCGCTGCAAAAACTGTATTTTATATCCGATCAGTATGAAATTCGGCAGAAAGAGGTTTCTTATTATATGGATGAACACTATTAAATTTGGAAGAAATCGGTTCAGATTTAGATATAGCCCCCATATATATGTTAGCCCCGATTTGACATGTAAGCGCTGTAAAAACTTTATTTTATATCCGATCAGTATGAAATTCGGCAGAAAGAGGTTTTTTATTATATGGATGAACACTTTTAAATTTGGAAGAAATCGGTTCAGATTTAGATATAGCCCCCATATATATGTTAACCCCGATTTGACCTGTAAGCGCTGTAAAAACTGTATTTTATATCCGATCAGTGCGAAATTCGGCAGAAAGAGGTTTCTTATTACATGAAGGAATACTGCCAAATTTGGAGAAAATCGGTTCAGATTTAGATATAGCTCCCATATATATGTTACCCCCGATTTGACATCTAAGCGCTGTAGAGACTGTATTTTATATCCGACCAGTACGAAATTCGACAGAAGGAGGTCTTTTTACATGAATAAGTATTCAGGGAAGATCGGTTCAGATTTATATTAAAGCTCCATATAACAGGTGGCGCAAAAGTAATCCTCCTATCAGAAAATGCTATAAATTTTGCGATTGGCCCCTAATGTCAGTTCTGTTTTGACATTCGTGTAGTAAACACATGCGAAATACACGTTAATAAACAATGTTACGCTACACTGCTCCAGAATGCGGAATATTGCTGACTATTTATTTGACCAATAATCGGTCGGTGACTTTGGCACAGATTTCCTGGCCGTCCAACGCCTACTGGTGAAACACTGCGACGTTTAGCCGCTCGCCTCGAAGAGACTGGCACAACACGAGATGCTGCCAGGCGTGGCAGACCCCGGAGTAGCCTTTCTGCAGAGAATATTGCTGCTGTAGCCGAGGATGTCATGGAAGCGCCGTCGACATCGACCATACGACGTGCCACGCAAATGGGTATCAGTCGACGGTCTCTACAGCGAATTTTGGTACCAGATTTGAAGATGTTTCCGTACAAAGTCCAGACGGTGCATCAGCAGTTAGCTGCTGACCGCAAATCGCGTCTAACATAACATCGAAAGGTTACTTTTGCGCTACCTGTTATATGTTCCTCCTGATTTGGTATCAAACCGCTATAGAAGTTGTATTTTCCTTCCGATCATTAAAATTTTCGAGAAAGATGTTTCTCACTTTAGGAACGAATATTGCTTAATTTAGCGATTATCGTTTCAGAATTAGATAATACGTTTCTACCCATTTACCAATTATTCCAAATTATTATGGCAATGACCCTTATCGCATTGTTAGGGAGGTGTAGGGTATTATATAGTCGGCCCCGCCCGACTTTCTGCCTTTCCTTACTGGTTTTCATTTAGTTTCGTGGCAATATTTTTATAAACTTTTTTATCAACTACTTGAAAAAACACACCGAATATATAGACAATTGTGTTAGCATTTCAAAGAATCACTTATCTATAAAGTATAAGACTTTTGGCTATAATGATAGTGTTGTTTGGAACCACTGTGCAATGTTCAGTTTGTATTTATACTAAACAAACTAAGTTTTACTGATGTTTTGGTTCTATTGGCTCAATGACCGCTTCACAATAAAAAAAAACCTAACAAATGTTTTTCATTTTAATTTTCTACGATTCTTTTTTTGCCGGGTGTTTTGATCAAATGCCTGTTACCCCTCCTTTCACTCCTCATTGTCTTCTCCTTCTAAACATTTGACATGGGGTGTTGGCTTTTGTTTTTCTTTCAATCTTTTGCCAATCTGTTTAGATGGCGCTTGACTTGCCACTGCTACTGTATTGTGGCAGCGACAGCTGCTTCTATTGCTGTTGGTGCCACTGGCCCGGATTGCTGACCGGTGCTGTTCTCGTTGTTGTTGTTCTTGCTGCTGCTGCTCTTGATTGTGGCGTTGACAGCAATGACCCACATTCATAAATCATAATCATCGATATTTTTTCTCTTTTTAATAACATTTTTGCTGTTTTGGGTTTTTAATTATTATTATTTAATAAAAATATTGTGGATTTTGTTTTGATAGAAATATGCAAAACTTTTTTTCTGTTTTGAAATACAAAAATCTCATTTATTTTCTGTTCATACTTTGTTTGAAATATTTTTAATTGATTATATTTTGAATTTGTTATAATTGCCTTTGGCTATGAATGCGTTTTAATGGAAATTCACAACAGAAATTGTTTCTATATTTGCATGTTGTTCTTGTTAAGTCGTAATGAATAAATATTTTGTAAAATGGATTATATGTAAGAATCTACATTTTTGTATAGAATGTTAGGGTATTTAATTGTGATGGATTGTTATACATACATATATCTCATATTAGATCAATTAGTACATGTGTATTGCATTCATTAGTTTGTTTTCAAATCGAATGGATTATTATGGATATTGGGATAGAATTGTAATAGATTATGAAATAAAATTAAGAAATTTGTTTGCTCAAAAAAAAAAAATAATTAGGAAAAACTTAATAAAATGTCAGTTGTATAGAAAAAAGTATTGCCTAACTGTGTGAGAAATGTCCAAACGAAGGAAAATTAATATTGATAAATGCGAAAAAATGTTTGACATGTTCTTTACTCTTTCCAGTAGATAACTCATAGACATTGCACAGTACAGAACTGTAACTGTGCGTATGTACTGGTGTTAAAGTTATGAGTTACTCGATTTTGTACGATTTGATTCTGGTTTTGCTGGAAGGAGCCTTTAGTAGTTAGACCATATTACATTGAAGTATAAGTTCGATAAAGCCGGTATCTCCCACACAGATGGACCATTTTGCACCAAAAGCTAAAAGCTTATAACTTTAATAACAATACATACTTAAGGTTAATAAATTCTGTTTAAATTGATAATAATTTAATTAAAACAAAAAAATAAATAAATTTACTAATATTTTTTTTTTGGAACTGAAGGTGAGGGGTTTCTTAACTCGGTTTACCCGACTGGACTTCCTTACTTGTTTAAATTAAAGAAAATTATGAAGGCTACAAATGTTGTTCACGTAGAAACAGAAGTTTGCTAACTGTCGGTAAATCACTCAGAAAATGTTTGGAATAAATAATTTTTCGCTGGTACGAAAAAAAAAATCGCTAAAAATGGGTTGTTACATTTTTTGAAAGCCAGCATCCCAACGAAGAAAAGAATGGCAATTTGCAAAAAATCTATCGGTAAATGTAAATATTATAGCTCTTTTGGTAGAAGTAAGAGAATTTCCGCCTTCCTGACCATAACACGGTATTTCAAGCAGAAGTTCGAGCAATCACGAATTGTGTGAACTTGCTCAGTAACACCACAAAGCCAACATCTTCACAGATAGCCAAATGGCGATTAAAGCAATAACATCGGAAAGGGTCAAATCCAGAACTGTGCTGGACTGTAAAAGAACGATAAATGATTACTCAGCCCATGCATGGTCAACTGTGTATTTGCTAGGTACCAGGACACAACGGAGTGATTGGAAATTAACGGGCAAACAGCTTGTCTTCAAAGGGCAGAGAACTTGGAAACCTTTCGAAGCCACGAACAATTAGTTGAAGCACTGGGCAGTGATGGCTCATAAAACTGTGTGGAATAGCGCAACAGTAGGAGCAACTGCAAAAATACCGTGGGTGACCCAAATATAAAGACAACATGAAGACTTCTGAAACTAAACAGAATCAATATTAGTAAGATGATGCGTGTTCTAACGGGACAATCAAGCTTGCAAGCACATCTTCATCGCATAGGATTAACAGGAAACGACGAATGCAGGGCATGCAGGGAAAACATCGAAACGATGGAACATTTTCTGTGTCACTGCCCTGCTTTCACACATGCAAGATCCCAACATTTCGGCTCCGACATATTACCAGGCTTGACTCATCTCAGAGGATATGACTGGAAGATACTGAGAAAATTCGAGTCTAGTACCGATTTTCTGTAACTCGTGAGGTATAAAAAGACCATAAATAAGGGACGCACAACAGGCCGAACCACTGGCTTAAGTGTATAAGAGAATTTCAACAAAATCATGTTGTATACCCCCACAATTATGAGCGGGGGTATATATCAGTTGCAGCGGGCAAAAATTGTAACACATCGAAGTATTGACCCAAGAGACCCCAAGAATATTTGGCGGAAATCCATTTGAACAATGTCCGTCTATCCGTCCTTCTGTCTGTCTGTCTGGACGGTGCGCACGATAACTTTCGATAGAAGTAACCGATTGACGTCAAATTAGGTATGTGTTAATATTTCTTTAACAACACAATATTTTGTAAAATATTGATTCTTTTATAACTTCTATAATACTTATCGGAATCTTTCACAAAATGGACAAATATGCCACACCCATTTCGGTACCTTCCATATAAATGGACCATTTTGCAGGAAAATTAGCGGCTTATAACTTTTATTCCAGTCCTTTATAGTTTGTGCTTAATTGTACTGTTCTATATGCGTTCTGATTACCTCAGTAAAATAATTTGTTGTAAACGTTTAATTTAAAAAATCTAATATTGGTGTTAAACGGAGTTCGTCGTGGTGAATGGGATTCATTGTGATGATGAATGGGATTCGATGAAAGGAGTTCGTTGTGTTGATGAATGGTATTTGTCGTGGTGATGAATGGCATTCGTCTGTTGACAAATACATTACTTGATGAGATTATTTTTGATTTTAAATATCAAAACTACTCGACTCCGACTCCTACTCCCGGAGTCGGATTTTAAAATGGTTCGACTCCGGCAGTTCAATAACATAAATTTCTGAAATTATATTTTTACTAAGACGTGAGTTAATTTATTGAAAATAAGATATAGCTTTGTTAAAAAACCACAAAGCAGTAGGTATTAAATACCAGAAATTAAATAAAATTTTATTATTTATTTATCGACGCTTGACTTGCAGTTAATATGACAATTCTTTCAAAATAAAATCATGATAAAATTTTCTACAACCTGCCTCTGTTTTAATACCCGTATACCACAATTTTGAGAATTCAGTTTTTCGTTAGTTATTGTACTGTACACCACACTATGGTACATGGGGTTATAACTTCGTTTTTTGGCAGATTTGTAAAAAAATACTGCAGATGGACACACCTTAAAATATACCGTTCGACTCAGAATCACTAGCAGTCCGTCTGTCTGTCCATCTTAAGTTGTTCGTTGAGTACAGCTAAAAATTCCACTCCGATCCTGCTGAAATTTGGCAATAAGAACTCTTTTACAACAGGGAGGAAACCTATTGCAATTTGTCAAAATCGGTTCAGATCGATTTTGCCCTCAGATATGTTTCTTTAGTTTTGGCCTTTTAGCGCTATTTTTCGAATTTGAACAAATTCATTTTACATTTACTTTTATAATTATTATTTATATTTCTATTTACTATAACTTCCTTACAGGGTTTTTACTCGCTTAGGAATAGCGTATAGTCTTTCAAAATTCTTATTTTCTACCATATTTATACCCTCACTTTAGTGATACGAGGGTGTATATCATTTGCTACGGAAAAAAGTGTAACACATCCAAGGAGTGACCTAAGATCCCAAGTATGTTCGGCGGATATTCATTTTGGGTAATTTTAAGTCGAATGAGCAATGTCCGTCCGTCTGTCTGTCTGTCTGTCTGCTGGCTGGTGCGCACGATAACTCTCGAAAGGAGTAACCAATTGACTTCAAATTTGGTATGCGGTAGTATTTTTATCTATCTCCGGATGATTTCGAAGATGGGCCATATTGGTCTACTCATTCTGGTACCTCCCACAGAAAGGGTTAAAATTAAGGGAAATATTGATTCTTTAATAATTTCTATACTACTTATTTGAATCTTCTGAAATTCTACACATAATATAAGTATATTAGTCGCTATTACCTCGAGAAAAATGGATGAATGGCATGCCGCTTTAGGTACCCCCACACAAATGGACAATTTTGCACCAAAATTTAACTGCTTATAACTTTAATACAAGTGCACAAAAATGGTTGAAATTTTCTACTGTATATTGTTTTTGTAGCGCCTATAGTCCGGTAAAAAAATGGGCATTATTGTACAGCCCCTTTTGGTACCTCCCGCACAAATGGACCGTTTCGTACCAAAAGTAAACGGCCTGTAACCTTAATACCAGTGCATACAAATTCTTGAAATTTTGTACAGTGTAATGCTGTTATAGTGCCTATAGTCCTGTAAAAAGTGGGCGTTATCACCTTTTTGTACCTCCCACACAAAATGACCAAATCATACCAAACTTTAATATACCAGTGCACATAAACGCTTATAGTTCGGCACAATGCAATGTATTTAAGAATCTACTGTTTACCGAAAAATAGGTGTATGGGTTTTTCCAAATACCTTCCGGTACCTCCCACACAAATTGACAGATTTATTAGTGTAATGTTATATATTACATTATTCACAAAGTGAGGGTACACCTTCGTCGGTTTACCCGACTGAAACTTTCTTACTTGTTATTTTATGGTCTTTCATATAAATAGATGTTATTATATTTAATTTTGAATACAAATAATGCAGTTTTAATGAATGTTTCTCCGCGAAAAATATGACGAAGCGAAAAAAACTCGTAAAAATAAAATAAGTTAAAATCACGCGGCACGAAAAATCCATAAAAAAATAAAAAAAATGGCACAAAATTTGTTTCGATTTTTTTGAAAAAAACAATCAAATTTTTTCTAATTATTTTAACGCGTGTAGTAAATCGCCTTTGTAGTATATTGTTTCAAACATATTTGGCTTAAACATATATATGTTTAGAGTAAACTCTAGACATATAATATTTGGTACATAACCCTTTGTGTATGAGGTACCAGAAGGAGTAGACCAATATGGCCCATCTTCGAACTCATCCGGAGATAGATAATAATATTACCGCATACCAAATTTGAAGTCAATCGGTTACTCCTGTCGAGAGTTATCGTGCGCACCAGCCAGCAGACAGACAGACAGACGGACGGACGTTGCTCATTCTACTTAAAATGACCCAAAACGAATATCCGCCGAACATACTTGGGGTCTTAGGTCATTCCTTCGATGTGTTACACTTTTTTCCGTAGCAAATGATATATGTATACCCTCGTATCACTAAAGTGAGGGTATAACAATATGAAAGATTAGCTCAATGTAAACAAAATTACAAATTATTCAAGTGTATCAATTAATATGAACAAAAACTGTCGGTTGCTCATATAAAAATTCGAAAAAATATCAGAATACATATTTGCCACATTTGGTTTAGAAATCATATCAGTACATCGAACAATAAGCCGAAAAAAATTGTGCATACTTTTCAGAAGAGTCATCCAAGTTTTTCTATCAGTTAAATACTAATCAATTAGGTGTATCACTTAATTTTATAACAGGTGAGTACATACTCCCCACTCAAATATACATGTTTTAAGACTATAATAGACCAAAACCTACTTGATCTCTTCTGAACTGCTTTCACTTTGGCCATTATTTTCAAATCTCTGTTAGAAGTTTACACCGAAACTAACATAACTCATTTTGCCGCCGCCGCAATTAATGTGAAAAGTTTTTGACAGCAAAAATTACAAATTTATAAACATTTTATTAAATTTGACTTCCTGTCTACACATGAGCAGCAATAGAGATGACAATATAGATAGGATTTGGCAATGTAACGCTGTAGGAGGGATTAGTATTTTTAAAAATGATTTGTAACTAGTACTTAGACCGTAAAAAACGCATTCTCAAAAATTTGATTTCAAAATCCATTACATATTAATTGGTGCCCAAATGACATCAAAGAGATAAATATCAATATCAAATCGAAGTCAATACAAAATCCAATTTAATCGAGCAAAAGTCAAAACTTACCACACACTAAAAAATGTGTTTTTCTTTTAAAGATTGTAGTTAAAATTAATAAAATTTACTTACGGCCAATTCCACGATATCCGGTTATCCTACAGTTAGAGTTAACCTACAGTTTTAGCTGTAGGTTGTGAAATTGGGGCTTAATGTTATAAAAATTTTCCTCATTTTGTTCTAGGTCTTCAGAATTAGGTCAATATTTTTTTTTGATAGACTGAAATGTACTTCATGATTAAGGACATCAAAGCTCAATGAATAATTTGAAATTTCATCCAACATGACATCCCTAAACGACGCTATCAACAACAAATCCCAGAAATCTTTAACGATATCTTAGTAGTATATACGAGAGGTACTTATAGCCATTTACTTGGAATCATTGAAAGAGAGGAATACATTATCATAAGCAATGAGCCTTCAAATGTCATCTGAGCACACACACACACACACACCCACACACCTTCCTCAAAACCACAGAGAATTCATACATACAATTTGCACACACATTGCACATACATACGTATACACATACAAAGGAAATACCGCATTACACACACATCATAAGACATTTATTACCAGAATGTTGAAAGGCTTTTATCGAACCTAACGACCATGTATGGACACTAGGATGTACCTAAAAACGCATTTTTGTGAATTTAAATGTATCCTAAGAGGACTCAAGAGATGATTATAAACGAGATTATTACGGGAGTACCATATTTTCCAAAAATATATAAATTTTTATATCCTCACTTTGGTGGGGGGAAGGTAGATATCATTTATAACGGACCAAAGTTCTAACTTAGGTTACTGGAAGGAGTGACCTAAGACTCTAAACGTTTTTGGGGAAAATTAGTTTTAGGACATTTAAAGTCATTTGGGAAATGTGCACCCGTCTCACATTCGAAAGGGGTATCCGATTGACTTCAAATGTGGTATGTGGTTATTAGGGCGGGTTGATTTTAAAATCGCTCATTGCACAGTGAAAATCGTATTATAGGGATCAAAATAAGAAACTTTGCCGAAGAAACTTGTCCCGGAAAAAATCCCACTTTGACCCATTTAGAGTGCTCCAATCGAGTCCAAATGTATGACCGACCCCCACTCAGTGAAGTGCTCAGTGAAAATCGTATTCTAGGGATCAAAATAAGAAACTTTGCCGAAGGAACCATACCTCTAAAACGAATTCTGATGTCCCGGAAAAAATCCCACTTTGACCCATTTAGAGTGCTCCGATCGAATCCAAATGTATGGAACCCCCAGGGGGTTCCAGGGGGTGTGCCACTGGCATGGGTGGGTCGGGCCTCCAAAATTAGTGGGGGTCGGTCATACATTTGGACTCGATTGGAGTACTCTAAATGGGTCAAAGTGGAATTTTTAAAAATTTGCCCCGACCCAAAAGTTCGACCCAAATTCCGGGACATCAGAATTCGTTTTAGAGTTTCTTATTTTGATCCCTAGAATAAGATTTTCACTGAGCAATTGCGACTTCTTTTGCCTCCCCACAAATCGACCCGACCTAGTGGTTATACATATGTGTATACCTTAACACTAAGTGTTGCCTGGCGCCATCTGACATTTCCATTGGAAAGTTTGACATTTTTTAGCATAAACGTACTCAGAACGTTTTGACGTACGACCTTCATTTGTGTTGTTTACAGTGACTTGAAAAAATCAATTTGGCAAAAAATAGAATTAATTCGTGAATATTTTCGTGCGATTATTGTTCACAACTTTCGACGTGGATTATCACGACAAGTGTGCATCGATGAACTTAAATCTTTGTAAGGCGACGAAGCACTATCCTATAGCACTGTGAAAAACTGGTTTAATGAATTCAATCGTGGCCGACGCTCGCTCAAAGACGAAGGTCGTCCAAAAACGGTCGTTGTGCCAGAGAACATTAATGCCGTGCGTGAACTGATAATGCAAGATCGTCATGTGTCATACCGTGAGATAGAGGCATCCTTGGGAATTTCTTCCACCAGCATACATTCGATAGTGCATGAACACCTGGCCGTAAAAAAGGTTTGTTCTCGTTGGATCCCGCACAATTTGACAATCGCTCAAAAAAAGGTTCGTGTCGATTGGTGCAAAGAAATTTTGAAAAAATACAGTCGCCGTGCTTCAAAAGACGTTTATAAGATCGTCACAGGTGACGAATCTTGGATCTATGCGTATGGGCCCGAAACAAAACAGCAATTGACCGTGTGGGTCTTCGAAGACGAGCCAAATCCAACGAATGTTGTTCGTGGAAGAAGCACTTCGAAGCAAATTGTCGCCTGTTTCTTCGGCTAAATTGGTCATGTGGCGACTGCTCCACTTGAGCATCGTAGGACAGTCAATTCTGAGTGGTACACCACAATTTGTTTGCCTGAAGTCTTCGGAGAAATTCGAAAAACGAACAAGAGAAGACGAATCATTGTGCACCATGACAATGCGAGCTCTCACACATTGGCTCAAACCAGCGCCTTTTTGACCGGCCAAAACGTCGAATTGATGGATCATCCGCCGTACAGCCGTGATCTGACACCCAATGACTTATTCTTATTCACTCACATCAAGAAAAAAACGGCTTGGTCAACATTTTTCGACGCCTGAAGCAGCTGTCGATGCGTTCAAAAACCATGTTTTGGAGCTGAATTTTCAACACACTGTAACCAAAACAATTCGCGCTCAAATGACAAAACGGTCTGAGTGAAGTTATGCTAAAAAATGTCATACTTTCCAAGTTGCAGTTTTCATCTGGCAACACCAGCATTGCCAGGACCGAAATATAAATATCAACCCTCGTAGCACACCGAAAGAATTATCTAAGAACCAAAGTGTATTCGACGAAAATTCTTTTTAGGTCTTTTAGTCCACCAATATTAAAACCGACCTAGATTCTACTTTGAGGGAGTCCGCTCCTTTGTTTACAACTACTGAGGTGGTTTAAAAAATCTACAAAATGATATTAGATGACCGTCAGTTGAAGGTTCGTGAGCTAGCTGAAGTCATAGGCATTTCAAAAACTGTCATACATTGCATACTGCCGGAAAATTTGATGATGAGAAAGCGGTACGCAAGATGAGTATCGCGTTCCCTTATACGAGTCATCAAGACAATGCACCAGTTCACACATCCACTATTGCGATGGCCAAAATCAATGAATTAAAGTTCGAATTGCTTCAGCACGCACCTTATTCGGCAGAATTAGCTTCCTTCGACTATTTTTTGTTTCCAAAAATGGCTCGGCGAAAAAAGATTTGCCAGCAATGAGGTGGAGGTTGCGGTTGTGGGATATTTTCAGGAGCTAGACAGTTCTTTCTATAAAGAGGGTATCTAAGCTATTGAAAATCGCTGAAAAAAGTCTATGGAACTAACAAGTGATTATGTCGAGAAATAAAGAAATTGTTTTCCCCAAATTTGGTGTTTTTTCTTTGTCATGTTTGCTAATTTTGGGACCGCCTCGTGCCTATCCGAATTTTCTGTAATTCCACACATACAAACAGCTTATCTGTAGAATTGGTGAAGTTGCCACGCCCCGCTTGGTATCTCCGATCAAACGGGGCCATTTTTTTACAGAAAGTTAACAGAATCCTTGGCTTTCTTTTCTAAACTGAGTGGACTATATGCCAACGTTGTACACCTTCGATCTTTGGAGGATCTTTGCCACAAAGAAACCTGCCAGAGGGCTAGGTTAGCGGAATACCAGGAAATATAAATAGTCTCCTTTTCTATGCAGATGGTTGGAATATCGATGAGAAGATTCACTTCACATAATAACAGATACTTGCAGTGTCTATCAAGCCGATATAACAGTAGGGGAAGTTGCCAAGTGGCTTTGCCATTTACTCCGTCAGACAGGCTGCAATTAAATCTCTGGAGACTACATCCCTAAATTAAAAAAACAGCCCTCGGCGAACACGCCAGGTTGGGTATTATGTCCAGTGGCTTCTGCAGAAGCTTTGGAGAAAAGGAGGAAGTTGAGAACATTCAGCACTTGCTATGCGACTTTCCCGAATTGAGTAAACGACGTCTGCATATGCTGGGGCCGGTCTTTCCAGGAAGTTTGATTAAATTTGCCAATACCGCTATTCGTATTAATGATAACTTTATGTATTTAACAGGTGGATTCCAATGAGGGGCAACTGGGCCCATTATAGTACTATGGACCTCAATTGGTGTATGTGAACTGGTAACTCTGGCTGCCAACCTAACATATGTATATACCGAAGGACTGCGCACGAAAAAATGATGCATGATTTTAGACTTGTAACTTTTTTTCTATTCCATTATTAAAGGCGCCATTTTCCGTTTTTGGTGTCATCAAAGACCACGTGGGTAAAATTAGCTCAATCGAGTAGTTATATATTTATATATGGATACACGCTGAAAAAAAATCGCTTCTGTAGTATATTGTCCCAAACATATTCGGCTTGAAACATATATATGTTTAGGTTACACTCTAAACATATAATATTTGGTACACACAAAAGTTGTGTATTTGGGAAGATATTGTTCTAAACAAATATTTGTTAACATCCCAATGTGACTGTTATTTTGAAACAAATATTTATTTGCATTTAAGTATTCATAAAATACATAAATTGTGTCTAATTTTTCAGTAATTCAAAGTAAAATTTTTAGAAATTTTTAATGTTCGTAAAAATAATAAATAATAATTGAAATCGTATAATAAAGTACTTAGATGATTGACAACTAATGATGGCTTGGAATACTCAGAAATTTGAAATGATTGATTTAAAACAGAAGTTAATGCTACATATGGTATCATAACTGGGAGGTACATTTCGAAACCAAGGACAAATTAAAACTGAAATTCGAAAAAGTCAGCAAAAGTTTTGGAAATCTTTTTTAAATAAAATATATTTGGAAAATATCCTAAATAATAATTTTTATTGTATTTAAACACATATTTTATTTGAGAAATTTAGTTTGCAAACACAATTTGTTGTAATATATTAATATATGCGTTCCAAATATATTTTATTGATTTTCAAATAAAATTTATTTGCTAAGAAATATATAATATTTGAAAATTTGTGTTCCAAATATATTTTCTTTCGGTTCAAACATATCAAAAAAGGCGATTTTGCCCCGTGTAGCCAATAAAAAGTACGTAAACGGATTATCATTAATTTTCAAGAAAATTAATGTTTTTCATAGAAAACAGCAGTAGTGATGTCCGGAATAAAGTTTATGGAGTCACAAGAATACTTAAGCAAACGTTAACCATTAATAGGAACGCTGGCAGTGGCAGAAAAGGTTTCAACCGCCAGAAAAGTTGAGAAAATAATAGACATTTTGAAAAAGAATCCTAACGTTTCGGGTAGAAATGAAAAAAAAAAAAATAAAAAGAGACTGATCAGAAGACGTACAAGTGCAAATGGTTTAAGGTAGAAATTTAAATATGAATTATGAACCAATACTTATAGCTCAAAAATTGAAAATTTTATGAATTATTGATTCTCTAATAACTTTAATACTACTTATCCGAATCATCTGTAATTTCTCACATAGTAATAGTTTATCCGTCGCCATCACCTTGAGAATAATGGGCAAAGTGTCACCACCCCTTTTGGTATCTCCCACACAAAGGGACCATTTTGTACAAAAAATTAAGTGCTTATTTTTCAATACCAGTACATATAAATACTTGGAATATTGTCCAGTGTAATGCTTTTATAGTACCTAGAGTGCGGTAAAATATGGGCATTATTCCCATGCCCACTTGGTACCTCCCACACAAAGTGGCCAAATCATACCAAAATTTAATGTCTGCTGACGTTAATACCACAAAAGTACCGCCCACACAAATTTACAGATTAATTCGCTCCCAACATTCCCTTAACTTCTGCAGCTATCATCCAAATGTCTTCATATTTTGTATTTGAGACAACATTTCCAATGACTATAGACTGACAAAGAATGAAAAATTTTTTTCAAGGTTCTGGCATCTCTCACCCTAAGTACTATATTACATTACTCACAAAGTGAGATTACACCTTAGTAGGTTTACCCGACTGACATTTTCGCACTTTAGTTCATTTGCTAATTAAAGTATAATTAAATGTTCAAATCGCCATTTGTGGAAACAAGTAAGAAAGCATCAGTCGGGTAAACCGACCTCTCTTTGTGAGTAATGTAATATGGAATATTACAGGTGACAGACAGGGTTTAACAAATATACACACAGAATACAATTTGGTTGCCTCAACCGAATTATTTGCCAACCGAATTTTGATAGTACTGTCTACTATCATGCGATTCCATCGGGACAACCAATATTTTGGTTGTGGTATACTTCTTGCTTCCATGTTGACAACAATCATTTTTGGGTGCGCCAACTACGAAAATGGTGGCTTAAATTATCTGTTGTAGTTGCCACAACCAACTCTTTTAAAAAATCGGTTGTTCTGACAATTTGTCAGTCATATACTACCGACAGTTAATTAAAAACAGTTTTCATTAATTTTTATTTTATTTATTGAACAAAAAACAAAATTCATAACAAAATTAAAAATCCCATTTTACAAATTCATCACTATTATGAGATGTGGAAATATTGGACAAACATTTTGGTACACCAAAAAAAACAGAACACTTTTATGCAAATATCGCTTAACCCTGTGCTTTCAGTTTCATGATTGTTGCTTTTATTTTTTATTTATGTAAAACATTTTGCGCAACATATTCTGCATTCCACAAATTGTTATCCACACGAGATTATTTTTGATTACCTATACCGTTCTTGAACAAAATGTTGAAGATTTTTTATGTCGAGTAATTTTATTTTTTGTTTGTCATGTATCAGCAAAAGAACAGCAACCAATCTTTCGGTTGTATTTCCCAAACTACATTTAATTATTCTAAATTTGGGAAATGATTGGGATAACCAATAAACGATTATTTATTATTTTTTTTCTGTTGTAGTAACCAATTATTCGTTGCAATAATAATCTTTGGTCTGTTGATACAATTTCTGTTGGCAAGAATAAAACATTGGTTGTCACAACCAAAAATCGATCATATGGTACTATAATGAAAATTTAAAATTGGTTACCACAACTAACCGAGTGTCAATGAAAAAAACAATCTTAATTTGATTGTTTAAACCATCGATGTAGTTGCAAGCATTTTCTTTTGATCGTATCCATGTTATTATTGTTGTTTCAACTAATAATATATAAATACAACCGACAGACGGTGTAGGCAATATACTTTTGGTTGCTAGTACTATTTTTTTATTGTTACAATCGAATTCCAACCAATTATTTTCCTGGGTGTACATATTTTCCTATGACCAGTTGATACTTCAAAAACATTGTACTGGACGTTTGTAAGCGAATTATAATCGTTTATGTGCACTGGCATAGTAACGTTATGATCTATTATACAAATTTTGTAGTATTTTCGCGCATTGGTACTCACGCTGGAAGCTGTTAATATTTTGTACAAAGTGATACATTTGTGTGGTAGTTACCAAAAGGGACGTGGCAATAACCATCAGTTTTCACGTGATTGTAGGCACTATAAAAGCATTACTCTGTACAAAATGTCAAGTATCTATGTGCACTGGTATTAAAGTTATTTTCAGTTAACTTTTTGTACAAAATGGACCCTTTGTATGGGAGGTACCAAAAAGGGCATGGCAATAATGCCCATTGCTTACTGGTCTGTAGTTACTATAAAAGAATTACACTGATCAAAATTTCAAGTATTTTGTGCACTGGTAATCAAGTTATTAGCAGTTAACTTTTTGTCCTAAAATTGTCCCTTTGTGTGGGAGATACCAAAAGGTGATAGCGACAAATGAACTATTACTATGTGTGGAATTACAGAAGATTCGGATAAATGGTATAGAAGTTATTACAGAATCAACATTTTGTTTAATTTTAACCCTTTGTGAGGGAGGGACTAGAAGAAGTGGACCAATGTGGCCCATCTTCAAACTTAACCTGAGATTGAAAAAAAATATTTTCACATGCCAAATTTTAAGTTAATCCGTTACTCCTTTCGAGAGTTATGTAGCGCTCCAGCCAGCCAGACGGACGGACATTGCTCAAATGACTTAAAATGTCCTAAAATGAATTTCCGTTGAACATACTTGAGGTCTTAGGCAGGGTTACCATAAGGTTTTTTCGGAAAGGAGGACTTTTGTGCCAGAAAAGGAGGACATTTGTAACATTTACGAAGATAGTTTGGAACTTTCGGAGGACATTTAAAAAATACAGTAATTGGAGAGAATGAGCATTTTACTATGATCAACAATTAAACTCCAAAACCGTAAGGAATATCTGAAGTCGGGCAGAGTCGACGATGTGATACCGTACCACCCTATCGGATCAGAATAAGAAGAAATATAATCATGTTTTATAAATATTATTTTTCTAATTTTTATAAGGCTTAAATTAAAAAAATTTCCACAAAATGTTGCAAGGTTTGTACTTGGGTGATACATTTATATCTGAAACGATTTATACCAAATTCGACAATGTGGATTTTTGGATCAAGAAAGTCCAGTCTGCTTAATTTCAAAGTTATTGGATATAGAAGAACAGCTTCTGTAGAGCTTAAAGGCTAATTCAGAACTAAAATATATATAAATCTGAACCGATTTAGACAAATTTCTTCCCAGCAAGATCGGAGTGAAAATGCGATCTGTACTAAACGAACAACTTTAAATGGATGGACGTACTGAGATGGTTAAATCGACTAATCTAGCGATACTGGGTAAATCGGTGTGCTTTAAAGTGGGTCTAGCTCCAGTATTTGTAGGTGTTAATTATAATAAACAAGTTAAAGCGGCATTTTGTTCGGCCATGCCGCATCTTATATACCCTGAAACATGGATTGCATGTCAACTGTTTTGGGTGCAAATAAACTCATATTACAGAATTTCAACCCGATACGTTGGGATTTGTTGTGTTTGATGCGTTAAGAAGTAAAATCGTGAAGTACCTTTGTATGGAGCTACATCAATACATGGAGCGATAATGGCCATATTTTGGCAAAGCCGCTCATGTGAAGGGTTTTGCCAAAATACCAATTTTCACCCCGATCAGTTGAAATTTGGCAGCCTCTTTTGCGTTAATAAGTCACCATCTGTCCGCTACATATGGGGCTGTACCAAAAAATTTACCGATATTACTCATTTATAATAACAAGTTACGCAGTTATAAGAAGTATCTGTATTAAATTTCAGTCATCTGGCTCAATTATTGTAGTACTAACTTTGTACTAAAAGTTGAATTTGTAAAAAAGGAGGACAAATCCAACATTTTTGAAAAAGGAGGGAGGACACTGTTTAAAAAGGAGGACATGTCCTCCGAAAGGAGGACGTATGGTAACCCTGGTCTTAGGTCACTCCTTCGATGGGTTACACTTTTGGTCTTGGGAGAGACAAAAAAAGACATTCTTCGAAAAAGCATATACAATACCCATGTTAGTTGTCCCTGTGTATGTGTGTGTGTGTGTGAGTTTGCGGTATCCTTGCAGCGATTGCATACCAATACACTTCTGCACCACACAGTGCAGACGACACTGACTAAGGACAACACATTGACAGAAATGCAATTATGTACATTGAAAATCACAACATGCCTCTTCCGCCACTTGGTCGGTCGACTGGCAGTGAAAGCGATTTGCCCTCCAGAAGTGCAGTGCATCTGCGTAAAATATTCCGGAATGGCTGTGGTTTTGTATAAAACATTTATTTCATGTTTCTTCTTCCACCGGAAAATTGTGTAAATATGTTGTCACTTTTTTTTGTTAAATGTTATTAATGAAACGGAAGAAATTGCAGCAAAGTGTTGGATCTTAATAGTTTTTTTTCAATCGTACCTTGTCATCACATTTCATGCAAGAAGAGCAAAAAATTTTTTTTCTTAAAGAGGACGGATCTATTTTGATTCTCTATATATTTTAATTTAATAGATAAACTTTCTTTTCTGCAGCAAAAATAAATACCACTTTTGACTGTTGTCCTTTGGTTATGCGTAGTATCTATTAATTAGATGTATTTCTGTGCGTGGTTATATATAGAAATGTCACTTTTTTAATATTTACATAGTTGTTGGGGTCGGTCCGGTCGGGCTATGTGTATATTTTTAGCTTTTGTATTTCCAATTAAAACTGTTCATATTTACATTTCGGTAACTGCTCAATTAAAACGTGTCCTTTAAAAACAAAGGCAAAAAGCCGCACATTTCACCAAAACAAACATGACATATTCGCTCCACTCGCCATTGCTAACAATGCGCAAATATTTATTTAAAACCTTCCGAGGTTAAGTTTTTTTTCTGTATTGCTGACTGTGTCTGCATTTGGATACGGAAACAAAGGATGGCGACGGTCCATGCTGGACCAAATGAATAGAGTGTGGGGTTAATGTGGTTATGTGGCTACAGTCACTCAGTCAGGTATGTCGCGCCAAACAAACCTTTGGGAATGAAACAGAACCCCTGCACAATTAACACAGCCAATTTTTAATAAGCCAACCGTTCGTTGGAGAGATATAGAGAAATAATGAAGAAAAACGCCAAACAAATATTTAATGTTTATTATGTGGCCACGAGATGATGAAGAAACCAGAAATATGTTGTAAATTTAAATGTGGAAAGAGAGGTTGTGGTATAACTAACATCCGTAAAAAAAAACTGTATACACCAGGTCCTGCCAAAACCACTGTGCCACATTTTGCTCTTACACCTACTCACACGCTCACACATAGTTTGAGAGCAGATAAGCTCGTTTAATCTCCTTTGACCATTCGATCAACGAGATTATGTCGTCTGATGGATGGGAGTACGTTAAACATATACTATTTGTATACCCTTTCTTTACACGGGGCAAAATCGCCTTTTTTGATATGTTTGAATCGAAAGGAAATATATTTGGAACAAAAATTATTAAATATTGTATATTTCTGACCAAATAAATTTTATTTGAAAATCAATAAAATATATTTGGAACTCGTATATTAATATGTTACAACATATAATATTTGCAAACTAAGTTTCTCAAATAAAATATGTGTTTAAATACAAATAAAATTATTGTTTAGGAAATTCTCCAAATATATTTTATTTAAAAAAGATTTTCAAAACATTTGTTGAATTTTCGAATTTCAGTTTTAATTTTTCTTGGTTTCGAATTGAACCTCCCAGTTATGATATCATTTAAAATTTCTGAGTATTCCAAGCCATGATTAGTTGTCAATCCTCCAAGTAATTTATATCGATTCAAGATTGTACGACTATTATTTTTGTGAAAATGAAAAATTTCTAAAAAATTATCTTTGAATTATTGAAAAATTTAACACAATTTAGGTATTTTCTGAATAATTAAATGCAAATAAATACTTGTTTCGGAAATAATGGTCACAATTAAAAATATATTTGGATGTAAACAAAGATTAGTTTAAAACAACATCTTCCCAAATATATAATTTTTGAGAGGAGACTGTATTTTTTCCCTTTTTTCGCAGTATTTATATTGGCATTTTGATTAATTTACAAAGGCATAAATGGGCTGGCCTTGCCACGATATTTAGATTTAATTATAATTATAAGAATGAATTATATCTAGAGTACCACGAGGGTGGGTTAGATGAAAGGCGATAGCTTTAAGATAATAGATTTAAGAAAATCTGTAATACGAATGAATTGGAAAAATTAAACTGAAACTGAATATATAATTTTTGTGTGTACCAAATATTATATGTTTAGAGTGTACCCTAAACATATGTGTGTTTCAAGCTGAATATGTTTGGGACAATATACTACCGAAGCGATTTTTTTCAGCGTGTAGTGGAGGATGGTATATATAATTAGTTACAGGGCCCAAAATGTTACATATCAAAGGAGTAACCTAAGACCATAAGTATATTTCGCGGAAATCCGTTTTAGGACATTTTAAGTAATTTTATCAATGTCCATCCGTCCGTCTGTCTGGTGGGTGCTCAGGATAATTCTCGAAAGGATTAACCGATTGACTTGAAATTTTGTATGTGGTAATTATTTTTAGTATATTTTCGCTTCTTAGTATATTTTCCCAAACATATTCGGCTTGAAACATATATATGTTTGGGTAGACTCTAAGCATGTAATATTTGGTACACACAAAAATTGTGTATTTGGGAAGATGTTGTTCTAAACAAATATTTGTTTACATTCCAATATGTACCATTGGATCATTATTTCCGAAACAAATATTTATTTGCATTTAAGTATTCATAAAATACATAAATTGTGTCAAATTTTTCACTAATTCAAAGTTAAATTTTTATAAATTTTTAATGTTGTAAAAAATAATAATTGAAATCATATAATCTTGGATCAATATAAAGTACTTAGAGGATTGACAACTAATGATGGCTTGGAATACTCAGAAAATTGAAATGATTGATTTAAAACAGAAGGTAATGCTGTATATGGTATCATAACTGGGAGGTACAATTCGAAACCCAAGAAAAATTTAAACTGAAACTCAGCAAAAGTTTTGGAAATATTTTTTAAATAAAATATATTTGGAAAAATTCCTAAATAATAATTTTATTTGTATTTAAACACATATTTTATTTGAGAAATTTAGTTTGCAAATATAATTTGTTGTAATATATTAATATATGCGTTCCAAATATATTTTATTGATTTTCAAATAAAATGTATTTGCTACGAAATATACAATATTTAAAAATTTGTGTTCCAAATATATTTTCTTTCGATTCAAACATATCAAAAAAGGCGATTTTGCCCCGTGTTAAAATTTATATATAGATGTTCTAGTAACATCTATGTATAGTACTTACCTACATCTTCTGTAATTTCACACATAGTAATGGTTTATCTCTTGCCGTTTACTTGACAACAAGTAAAAAAGCTTAGTTGGGTAAACCGGGTGAATATGGTGGCTGAGGCTAGATAACGGTATACTTTTGGCCAAACAAATTACGAACATGCGACGGTTTTTTTTGTTCAAAATTCAGCAATTTTGGAACGAACTTCGCTTTAAAACGCTTCATGTCTAAAATTTCCGAAAACATTGTACAGCATGAAGCAACCTAAATTCCGACATCCTCTGCAAATTCTCTTACAGTGATTCGACAATGAACATTTTCATCGGTTTTTCAAGTGATGAATCTTCTAGGACCTGCGTCGTCATTCTCGACCTTCTTTGTAAGGCTTGCACTACTTGTAAACATGTTTCTGACTTAGAGTACAATCCATATACTCTCAACATTTCAAGTACTTTTGAGCACTTAATTCCACTTTTTTCACAATATTTGATGCAAATTCTCTGAACCATTCTTTTTTCCACAGCAGCAAATCGCCGAGCCAGCAAAACACGTCTAACTGGTATGTCTCGCACGAACAAGCTAAACTAAACACTAACTACCTCAACTATGCACGTATGTTCGACACAAGTGTTCCAGCATAAAAAAAAATCGCTAAACGATCGCACGTAGCCCGAGAAATTTCAGAATTCACATATTCTATTGAACATACCCTGAATATCATTTGAATATCACGGGCCAAAAAGAAAGAGTGGTCTAAGGCCCTAAGTATGTTCAGCGGAAATCAATTTCAGGTCATACAAATCAATTTAAATGCTGGTGCGCACGATAACGCTAAAGGAGTCAACGATTGACTTCAAATTTGGTTTGTGCTAATAATTTGCTACGAACCAAAAGTGTAACACATCGAATGAGTGACCTAAAACCCTAAGTATGTTCGGCGGATATACGTTTTGGGTCATTTTAAGGTGAATGAGCAATGTCCCTCCGTCTGTCTGTCTGCTGGCTTCAAAATGAGTTGTGGAGTTGGTTCAGCTGTCTTCTCCGAGGAAGCGCACATATCAATCTCAATAAAACTTCCTAGACTATGACAGTGTTTTTCAGGCGGAGATACTGGCCATAAAGGAAGCATGAAATGTACTACAGCAGAATCATACAACAGATCGCATAGGAATATTTGTCTATAGTCATGCGGCTCTCTTTGCCTTAAAAAACAACATCGGTACATGCCAACTTATGACAGACTGTAAGTAAGAACTTGCTAAGCTAGGTCGTGTATCAAAAGAAGTTCTCACCTGGATTCCAGGTCATGGTGGACTTGAGGGGAGTGCAAAAAGCCGGACGAACTAGCTTGAACAGTGACCTCTTCTAACAACCACCAGATGACATCAATCACAACGCCTCTGGGAGTCGTTAAAAAGGATATCTTCAATTACTACTTGCAATAAGCAGATGCCAGATGGAATAAGACTGAAGCGCGTCGAACATCCAAAAGCACCTGGCCACGATACAACACTCAACGAACAAAATTTCTGATCAGTCAAAATCGACGGAACTTGTCACGACTAGGCGCTGATCTCGAACTGGCCACTGGCCAATTCGATATCATGCAAAGCGATTAAAACTTCAATACAACTAACATTGTCGCAGTTGCGACAACGGGGAGGAAGATAAGACAGTCGAACACCTTCTTTGTTCCTGCCCAGCACTAAAACAGCGCAAACTTAAAGGTTTAGGTCAAACGTTCCTTCATAACCTCGTCGAGGCGTCAGATAAAGGTCTGGGAGACCTTGCTAAGTACCTCAACCTATCAGGTTGGATATAAAGACACAAGAGTATAGCAGACACTACGCGAGTGAGGAGGTTATCAAAACGGTATTTTAATATACTAATTGAGGCTAGGGAACGGTTCTTCAATCAACCAACCTCTCTCATAACTTATATTCTACACGCTGAAAAAAATCGCTTCTATAGTATATTGTCCCAAAACATACTATGTTTGAAACATACAAATGGTTAGGGTACACTCCAAATAAATATGTAATATTTGGCATACACGAGTATTATATGTTTGGGAGAATGTTGTTCAAAACAAAAGTATGTTTTCATCCAAATATTTTTTTTATTTTACGTTTATTATATTTCCGAAACAAAGATTATTTTTTATTTTATTTTAGAAGTATTTTAGAAATGCACAAGGTTTTCCAATAAGAGTGATATGATTTCATTGAAAAAAAAAACACACACTTTTTGTTAAGGAAATGCAAAAGTTTTTTATTTAATGGGCAGTACAATCGATAAAATTAAGTTCTAAATAAAAAGTCTTTCAAATGGCCTCCACGACTTCTTCTGCAGGAACGAATTCGATGTACCCAATTTTCGAGCACTTTTTACACTAAATCAAGTCGAATGTCATCAATGGCACGTTCAATAAAGCTTGAAGAGAGTCTGGTTTATTTCGAAAGACCAATGACTTAAATAACCCCACAAGAATTAGTCTAATGGTGTTAAATCACAACTTCTTGGAGGCCATTCAATATCAAAATTTCTTAAAATAATCGAATCTCCAAAAATTTGTCGCAAAAATTCAATTGTTTCTTTTGCTGTGTAGCACGTAGCCACAATCGGTCAATGGCAAAAAGATAGCTCTTAACGAGAGCTAAAATATTGCTCATGGGTGTCAAGGTCGTAGGTCGACTGGAAAGTGGAATGGATTTGGATTTAAAAAAATGGACTTAGTGCATGAAAATTTGCAATTGGAGAACGATTATTTTGATAATAAAACTGAATAATTTGTAAACCTTGTTCATGCGTATATCTCTTCATGATGAAATTGTAAACACTACTGAATACAATGAAAAACAAATGACAGATCATGACATATTACAAATGGCCGAAACGTCACTTCAAAATCATATCAACCCTATCGGAAACACCGTTATATACGATAATCGGCCCTGCCCGACTTTCTGTCTTTCCTTACTGGTTTCTAATTGTTTTAACGACAGTTACTAAACTTATTTCCTTTCTTTAAATGGTATCCTGGCTTTATCGAGCTTATACTTAAAAAAAATAAAATCGAAATACCAAAGGTTACCTCCGCGATAATTAGAATTTTAGAAAAAAATTTAAGAAAAAACTTTATTATAAAAAAAACGTTTGTGTTGGTTTCATAAAGTACAGGGTTTTCCAACAAGAGGTGTTATTTTGAATCACCCGGTATTTCGGTAGCTGTCACTTTTGAAGCTTTTATTCTTTGACATTTGACAACTAGAAACCACGCCATTACTAAAAATGGAACGACACACGATCATCGAACGATACAAAACGATCAAAAAACGATCGAACAAAAAACGATACTAACGATACAAAATCATCTTTACTGATGAGGCCCATTTCCACATCGGTGGCTACGTCAACAAGCAAAATTGTCGCATCTGGAGCTCGGAAAAACCAAGAGTTATTATTGTTGAGAAGCCTCTCCATCCTCAACGTGTGACTGTTTGGTGCGGTTTATGGTCCGGCGGGGTCATTGGACCTTACTTTTTCGATAATGAGGTTGGAACAGCAGTTACGGTGAATTGATTGCGCTATTGAGAGATGATTAATGATATTTTATGGTCGGAGTTGGATGGTATTGATCTGGACAACGTTTACTTTCAACAAGACGGCGCTACGTACCACACAAGCAACGAAACCATTGCTCTGTTACGGGAAAAGTTTCCGGACCGTGTTATCTCTCGAAGAGTTGATCACAATTGGCCACCGAGATCTTGTGATTTAACACCTTGCGACTTCTTTCTTTGGGGCCACGTGAAAGATAAGGTCTACGCCAACAGCCCATCGTCGATTCAAGACCTCAAAGATAGAATTCGTGAGGCTATCGAGGACATAGGGCAGTCACTTTGCGATTTGGTTATGGAAAATTTCATGAAAAGGATATGGTCCTGTAAGCGTGGTCGTCGTGGCCATTTGGCTGATGTTGTATTACATTATTAACGGCATACCTTCCTCTTTATTATGAAATAAACATCCGATCATTTATCTAAAAAAAAATGGCATTTTTCTTTGAATACCAAAATAACACCTCTTGTTGGAAAACCCTTTAGTATGCCTCAATTTATACAAAAAAAAGGTTTTTTGGTATAAAAAAATGTTTGTTGCATAGTGCAATAAGTGAACTATCGTGTTGGAAAGTATTTTCATTTTACAAATATTTGTTTTTCTCTTACAAAATAGTTTCATTTAAATCGCATAAAAAGCTTTCAATTAATCTACCACTCTCCGCCGGTGTGAGCGATGGCAACGAAAGTCTCTCAATTTGAATGAAAGTAGTGGAAAAAAACTTGTCGACATTTTAATTTCACAGTTAAAACAATTTCAACAACATACTCGTATCCTACTTCTCTCCACCGCATCCTTGTTTTTTTTTGGTTGTCATGGCAATGCAATCGTTTTTCATATGTACATATGTATTTTTCTCCCACGGAATCGAATACGAAAATAAAACAACAATTACAGCAACACCAGCATACGCCTGACACGATTACACGCCAAAGTAGAGGAGAGTACATTTTACAAAATATCGCGAATTCGCACTCAGGTTACAGATGATTTACAGCCTGTTTCTGTAACTTAAAATTTTGCTTTCTTTCGCCTGCCAGACGACAAACAGCTGATTTGGGTTTCACTAACTACCATCACAACGACAAGTCGCACGATAATGAACTCGTACGAAAACGTAATCATTTCAGTGTAAATTTTGGTTTCTCTATCTCTCTTTGCTGTCATCTGGGCGAACACAAATGTCAGATCGAGTCACGTTATTTTATTTGTCGACTGATAGGAACAATGACAAAAAAACGTTATTAAAAGCAAAAACAAGTATATATTAGCATAATTATGGTAAAAACAATTAAATAATAATAAAATTGTATACATATGTTTACATATTTAAGCATAAACAAGTCAAAATTGGCAGCTCGCTAAGATGGAAAAAATTCATCAGTGCACCATGAGAGAGACGTGAGAGAGAGAGAGAAAGAAATGAGAGTGTTGGGTCAGCTCAGCTAACTCACCCAGGGTTGATTTTTGGCCACCGCTCATGTAAAGGATACAGAGGTGTATTTTCTAAGGTCGACCATACAAATATGTGTGCTTTTTTAGACCGGAAGTTGTGAAATTATTGATATGGCAATTACATTATTATCCAATTGGTAAATGGCTAACCTCATTGACGTAAGGCCCGGCGAACGAAAGAACGAACCTTAGAGAAACCAAATTCCAGACGATAGTGAGTGACTGGTTTTCGTTCGCAGAGACTTTCCTTAGAAATACAGAAACAGGCCGTTAAAGACAGATTCGGTGGCGGTATTATTAATTTTTTGCGAGAAATTGAGGGCAATGGGGTTGTGTGTGGGTTTGGTTGAGAGTGCGAATGCGGGTGCGCGAGCGAGTGTGGGTTTATGGATTGCCAAGGATATTTGTAATTCAACATTTGAGGGATTAAAATTCTGCTTGGTTGAACATACCGAAATGTAATTAATTTGGTTCTTTGTACTCGACGCGTTCTTGATTGCAATACAATTATGGCAAAGTACTCGTCATGCAGACGAGAGGAGCGAGCCAGCCATGGCACATGAAAGCCAAGATATTCACAGTCGATGGCTTTTAATCAAATGCGAATGTTAATCGGAGGACTGAGAATCAGATCATCATTTTGGCAATTCATATGCATACGTATATTAAAAAAAATATTAAAGAAATTAAATGTGGCAATATATTATCTACCTTTAGTATTTCATGAACATTAAATAAAAAACCTTCTGATTTTGAATTTTGTATTTCAAAAAATCTCACATATAATTACTTCGATATTATTTTCAAGCAGAAAATGTATTTATTTATTTTTGAGAGGAATACAAGTTCACCTAATTTTTTTAGCAAACTTTTTTTGAATATTTTATATGATATCCAATTTTCGCTATTATACAAAGATTCTGCCGGACCAAAATTTAACTTCATTTTCATTTGTTTTTCTTTTATAAGATCTGTAATTGATTGTTTTCCTTTTGCATTTTTGCTATCTCTTTACAGGATCAACATATTTTAATAAAATAAAGCAAATATTTTATCAACGTACCCATGGAATCGAGGTGTCTTCGTAGAACAATTTTGCCCGAAATCTATAGAAAAACGGACAAACAATATAATAACAGAGAAAAGAATCCTAAAAAGCGGCTGTAAAATAACCAAAAGACGTGGAAGAAAAAAAAACGTTTTTTTCTTTCAAATTGACAGTTTCCAAATTAAGGCAATGAAGACGAAGGCGGCAGCATTACAACCAAAATTTGAAAAACAAACAAAACGAATAAAATAAAGCGCTAAATTGAAGATTTAAAGACGGGTGGAAGAGCAGACGACGCCCTCCCTCGGAAAAAGTGGCAAAATCACGTACAAAAGCAATGATTTAAGCACAAAGTAAACGTATGAAAGGACGGCCACAGCAGCAGCAGCAGCAGTTGTAGTAGTATTAGTGGAAATATATCGCACACAAGCGCACAATTTTAACCACTCTTCTCCTCCTCCTCCTCGTCAAACCAAACATAAAAACAAAGCAGAACTTTAAGACGTGTTGCCTTAAAGGGCGAAACGGAAATAAAAGAGCATCAGCAGCAAAGTAGCAAAATCCTTTAAGACGGATATATATCATTATTCTAAGGAGCTTTTTGGAATAGCTTTTTAGAATACCGCCAAGCCATAGAAAAAAGGCCAATGCGAAGCGGATAAAAAGTGGAGTATAGTGACATAATCACGTACACGTGGAGCCCATATAGCTATAACCCTTTTGCCAAGAAGGCCAAGAAATTAATGATTTAATTGTCGACATTGTATTCCGTCTGACTCAAGGAAGGCCACCATCAGCAGCAGCAACACCTACAAATAAACTAGCTTTGCTCCTTGCCAAACTCATCCTGAGGGCACTTTTTCCTGACAAAGAAGGCGGCGAAACAAAAAGAACCGGAAGTCCCATTCCCGACTGACCTAGAAACCAGCGACAAAACGCGCAAACTTGGCACGTTTCCTGGAAAACAAAAGCAAAATAACAAAGAAAACGGGAATAAGAAGAGCCAAGAAAGCCTCAGCCTCTTCCTCCGCCTCGTTGTTTTAGAAACCAGCCAAAGTGGGAAAACTTAAAGGGAGCAAAAGCGAAGAAAAATAAACGGAAACGTGGAAAACCATTTACGACGAGTGAAAGGTCTTAAAGTACCGAAACAATAAAAAGGCATTGCATTTACTTTATTACATGTTTCCATAGACGAAAATTAAGGACATCAACAACAGCAGTAGCAACACATTTTTATCGCCCCCCTCACTGTCCACATCTTAGACTTGGCCAAAAAGCATCGCATCCTTAGAAATAGCAGCATTACAATAACAATAAGCCCCTTTTAGCTAACATTTTCCAAACGTCCTTCAAGACGTGTTGCCATTATCAGCATCCACATTCACATTAACATCAAAATCAGCAACAGCATCAGCATTATCATCAACGTCAGTCATTGCTGCCATCTATCTACTCATCGTCATCGCCATCGCCATCACCACCAGCAGCAGCAGTAGCAGTTCCAGTCGCTCTCCGTGCTCCTGCTTCCTTCAATATTTTGTGTTTTGTTTTTCTCTTCGCCTGACCCCAAAACACTTAAATCGTTTGATTGGAATTTTTCGAGTGCGGCCTGAGTTTCAATAAAAAACCGCCAACCTGGAACTAATGGAATTAGAGAATATTGTGGCCAATACGGTCTACTTGAAAGCCAGAGAAGGTGAGTCCCATTTGCTTTATAATAGCTATAAATTAATTTTTGTCGAAAATTGAAAATCAATTTTCTGTAAATTAAATTTAATTAAAGAAATGATTGAAACTTTTATTAAGTTCAATAAAAAATCAATTGATTCAATTACTTTTTAGTTAAAGTAAAAATATTTTTTTTCGAATATATTTATTTGCTATCACTTTTACAATAATACGAGGGTTGCTATTTATATTTCGGTCCTGGCAATGCTGCTGTTGCCAGATGAAAACTCGAACGTCCATTGGAAAGTACTCGTATGACATATTTTAGCATAACTTCACTCAGACCGTTTTGTCATTTGAGCGTGATTTTTTTTGGTTACAGTGTGTTGAAAATTCACCTCCAAAACATGGTTTTTGAACGCTTCGACAGCTGCTTCAGGTGTCGAAAAACGTTGACCAAGCAGTTTTTTCTTGATCTGAGTGAATAAGAATAAGTCATTGGGTGTCAAATCAGGGCTGTACGGCGGATGACCCATCAATTCGACGTTTTGGCTCGCATTGCCATATTGCAGAATGATACGTCTTCTCTTGTTCGTTTATCGAATTTCTCCGAAGACTTCAGGCAAACAAATTATGGTGTACCACTCAGAATTGACCGTCCTACGTTGCTCAAGCGAAGCAGTCGCCACATGACCAGTTTTGAGGAGAAACAGGCGACCATTTGCTTCGAAGTGCTTTTTCCACGAACAACTTTCGTTGGATTTGGCTCGTCTTCGAAGACCCACACGGTCGTTTGCTGTTTCGTTTCGGGCTCATACGCATAGATCCAATATTCGTCACCTGTGATGATCTTATAAACGTCTTTTGAAACACCGCGATCGTATTTTTACAAAATTTCTCTGCACCAATCGACACCAGCCTTTTTTGAGCGATTGTCAAATTTTGCGGGATCCAACGAGAGAAAGCTTTTTACGGCCAGGTGTTCATGCAATATCGAATGTATGCTTCTTTAAGAAACGCCTAAGGATGCCTCTATCTCACGGTATGTCACATGACTATCTTGGATTATCAGTTCACGCACGGCATCAATGCTCTCTGGCACAATGGCCGTTTTTGGACGACATTCGTCTTTGAGCGGGCGTCGGCCACGACTGAATTCATTAAACCAGTTTTTCGCAGTGCTATAGGAAGGTCGATGCACTCCTGTCATGATAATCCACGTCGAAAGTTGTTAAAAATGATCGCACGAAAATGTTCACGAGTTAATTCCATTTTTTTTGCCAAATTGATTTTTTCAAGTCACTGTAAACAACACAAATGATGGTCGTACGTCAAAACGTTCTGAGTACGCTTGTGCTAAAAAATCTCAAACTTTCCAATGGAAATGTCAGATGGCGCAAGGCAACACTTAGTGTTGCCTAGGCAGCAGTGTTGCCAGAAATGACAATTTATCGTCATTTTTACGATTACACTGTGCAACAGTGAAAGAAATACACGGACTTGACAGTATAGGTTCGATTCTACTATCAAAGGGTAGTATAACCCTATACTCGGTTTGGCGAAATTGGTGACCAATTTTTTTTATGGGCCTACAAAGTTTCTGAAAATCAGTGCGCCCCTCGAAAAAGGTGTCATCAGCTTTTGTCCAACAACTAATTCAGACTTGGTGATACCGCTTAACTATATTTGGCAATAATGTAGCTAAGAATATGCTGAACAAAATTTCTTAATTTTTTTTTTTGCAAAAAAAAAATGTTTTTCGTTACTTTTTTTGAAAAAGAAAAGAAAAAAATATTTTTTTTTCACTTTTTTCAGCATAGCTGCCAGAGACTCGTAATTTTTCAATAACATTGGTTGGAAAAATTGTAGCCAACGTAAATCTGAACAACTTTTGTGAACATATCAATACAATCTGAACCTGTCTAGACACCCTAAATAGCTGAAAAAATTACATTGTACCCCAAAAATGTTAGTATTTCACTAACTTTTAAGTAACAAAAATATATTTTTTGGTATAGGGTATGTTCAGCAAGTATATAAAAAATATTAAGGCCAATATTTTTGTGGAACATATTAACCCTGTAGCTCCCCCACATAACCGTAATTTTTGGCCCCATTTTAACAAAACGCAAAAAACACCCCTTAAAAGGGGATGAAATGTTCTACAAAAATGTTGGCCATAAAATTTTACTATATGTGTCAGAACACACCAAAGCCCAAAACTTAACACAAACACCAAAAAAAGGTAAAATTCCAATGGGGTTACTTGCTCCTTAAAATGGTTCTGGGTATAATAAAATACAAATTTGCCGAATTTTAGCCCAATCGATTGGTATTTGTGGCTTCTAACGCGCTAAGAAGTCAAATCGCGTGGGAGCTATACAAAAATGTTGACCAATGAGATCAGCTTGTATGGATGATTATGGGTAAAAGTAAACACAAATAACCGAATTTCAGTCTCCTCTTGATTTGTTCTAGATAATATTAAATTGTCAAAATTCAGTCTAATCGGTTGTTACTAGCGATTTCTAATGTGTCAAGAATTTGAATCTAATGGAACCTTTGTATGGGAGCGGTATAACACAATGGATCTACACTGGACCCTGTTGACGTGAATGGTTATATGCATTTCGTCAAACTTCGTCCTAATAAGTTAACGCTGGTGGCTTTCATGACGTAAAGAAATAAATACTATATGAGCAAGACTATTTTCAAACATTAGAAATTAATATGTATGAGATACGAGTATGTTTCCGTCAAATTTAATTACACTGTGATACAAAATCGAACTTTCCGAATAGGAATGGGATGAGACCATTTGAAAATGAAAGTTGACATTATCCATAACAAAACCTTCAAAGGTTTTTTCAAGGTCAGTGCGAGATTTTATTTTACACGCGTTTGAAGTTGGTAATTTTGGAACGCTGTCCAACAAGAAAAGACCATTGAAAATTTGATAAAATAATGCTTATTTCTTCTTATTATCATGGAAAGTTGTGGTATCTTACTGTTTTTGGCCCGAGGAATTCATTTATTACCTACAACTCACGCTAGATGGCGCTGACATACAAATGGTGCTATTTCTTGTCGATTTTCATAGAAAAAACGGTTCAAAATCAACAACTTCAAACCCTTGAAGGTTTTGTTATGGATAATGTCAACTTTCATTTGCAATTGGTTTCATCCCATTCCCATTTTGGTTGTTGCACTGTGTTAATAATGTCGTTCAAGAATGTGAGATCCGCCAACAAAATGCATTTTAAGTTCACTTTGAGCAACCCCAAAAATCATTTGAGAGTACCAATTAATACATGTCTATCCCCGATGCACATCCTTCGTCATAAAAAAACTCAAAAGCTGTCTGTTGCTGGTAGATTTCTGTGCTGACGATTTTTGTACGATTTCGAAAATTTATTTTCACGATTTGACGTTTTTTGTACCACCATTTTGACGATGTTTGGTCAAATTCGTCTGGCAACACTGCTAGGCAGACATATATCAACCCTCGTATTTAGTGAAATATAAAGACTTATGGGAATCTTCCGTAGATCCATGTATAGTATAAGTTCATTAGTCACTATCACCCTGAGAAGTTGCCACGTCCCTTTTGCTACCTCCCACACAAATGTACCATTTGACACACAAATTTAATTCCATTAATCCATTGCATTGATTGGTAATATTTTTCCCTATCAAAGACTAATTACGAAGATGGACTATATTGGTCAACTCCTTGGGGTAATTATACCCTGCATCTTACTGTGGTACAGGGGAGTACGACTTTGTGCATTTATTTGTAACACCCAAAAAGAATAGATCATGATAGACATTGTTTATCATACCGATCGAATTAGAATCAATTTCTGAGTCAATTTAGCTATTTCCGTCTGTCCGTCAGCTCGCAATTTTGCTGTAACAACTATGGAATTTGGCAAGCAATTATATTTCGACTCAAAGACGATCCCTTTTTAAATTGGTAAAAATCTGTCCTGATTTAAATATATGCCCCATATATATGAATCTCCGATTTGTCATCTATGCTGTAGAAGCCAAAATTTTCAACCAATCTGTACGAAATTCATCATATATAAGTTTCTTTAACCCAGCTCAAATACCTCATAATTTCGAAAAAAAAATCGATTCATATTTATATATAGCTCAAATAGTTCCGATATAGATATATGTTCATTCCGATATGGCATTTTAGCCCTGTAAAAACAGTATATAACATCCAATCATTACGATATTTGTCACAGATAAGTTACTTGATCCATGGCAAACATCGGCAAATTTTAAGTAAATTAAAGTTGTGTAGTTCGTGAACGAACTAGTTCAATTAAACGGGTCACTTTACTGAACGGTACGAACTAGTTGACACTCATTTCAGCTCAGTAGCTCAACCGTTTGTGAAGGGTTTTCCAACAAGAGGTGTTATTTTGGTAATCAAAGAAAAATTCCATATTTTGATATAAATGATCGGATGTTTATTTCATAATAAAGAGGAAGGTATGCCGTTAATAATGAAAAACAACATCAGCCAAATGGCCACCACGACCACGCTTACAGGACCATATCCTTTTCATGAAATTTTCCATAACCAAATCGCAAAGTGCCTGCCCGATGTTCTCGATAGCCTCACGAATTCTATCTTCGAGGTCTTGAATCGACGCTGGGCTGTTGGCGTAGACCTTATCTTTCACCTGGCCCCAAAGGAAGAAGTCGCAAGGTGTTAAATCACAAGATCTCGGTGGCCAATTGTGATCACCTCTTCGAGAGATAACACGGTCCGGAATCTTTTACCGTAACAGAGAAATGGTTTCGTTGCTTGTGTGGTACGTAGCGCCGTCTTGTTGAAAGTAAACGTTGTCCAGATCAATACCATCCAACTCCGACCATAAAAAATCATTAATCATCTCTCGATAGCGCAATCCATTCACCGTAACTGTTGATCCAACCTCATTTTCGAAAAAGTAATGTCCAATGACCCCGCCGGACCATAAACCGCACCAAACAGTCACACGTTGAGGATGGAAAAGGGCCTCATCGCTTCAAAAAAAAAAAAAAAAAAATCGTTTTAGTTTTCCAAACTGCGACTGCAAGATTTTCACCATTTTTGTAGTGAAATTTAATAATTTCAATGCGTTGTTGAATCGTGTATCGTTCCATTTTTAGTAATGGCATAGTTTCTACTTGTCAAATGTCAAAGAATAAAAGCTTCAAAAGTGACAGCTACCAAAATACCGAGTGATTCAAAATAACACCTCTTGTTGTTTATGTATGTTTAGCGGAATTCTGTCATTTTAGCAATATTTTATGCCATATCACCATATCATAGGTTTTTGACAATTTACCGAAAAATTATCTCAAAATCTTTCCTAAAAAAACGAAGTCCAAAAAGATTTGTCTTTATTTGTATACCCTCACTTTAGTGTAGAAGAGTATATATCATTTTCTATGAAAAAAGATGCAAAACATGCAGTGATGAGATTAAAGTGAATTGTTTTAATGATTATTTTCTTTCCTCTGTATTAAATTTGAAACGCCAGATTGAAATTCAGCCCGGAGACACGATTAATTCACTGATAAGTGTTTCACAATCGATAACATTGGCTTAAACGATGTATTCAAGGTTATAAGAGAGATGGAAGGTAATAAATGCCCTGGATATGACAGAATTTCACCCAGGTTTATCAAGGAATGTGCTGAGGAAGTGGCCCCAGTTTTGTTGGAAATTTTTAACAAAATGATCAATAATTCAATATATCCAGATGCCTTAAAAGTTCATAAAGTGGTTCCAATCCCAAAGCAATCAAATGCTGTTTCGTTAGATAAATACCGACCAATTTCTGTCTTATCCTCAGTTGATAAAATTTTTGAAAAAATACTCTTTGAGAAACTTTTATTTTATTTGGAGGAAAATAATATGTTGTATGAATGTCAATTCGGATTCAGAAGAGGTTGTGGTACTGAAGAGGCGGTACTAAATGTATTGCAGTATGTTTGTAAGGGACTAGATGATGGTTTTTTTGGCGTTGCTGGCATATTTTTTGATTTCACTAAAGCCTTTGATCTTGTAGATCATAAGATACTAATTCAGAAGTTGTCATATTACGGTATTCAAGGAAAAGAACTGTTCCTATTTGAAAATTATTTCTCTAATAGAAAACAATACGTGATTTTAAACGACGTACGAAGTAATATGGGTGACGTAGAGCATGGAGTTCCACAGGGAAGTGGATTAGGTCCTTTATTATTCTCGATTTATTTGAATGATATGAGTAATCTGGATTTGTCAGGTAAACTTTTTATGTTTGCAGATGACGTGTGTTTGTTCTATCCCTATAAACATGATTTGGTTCTTCGAACTCAAATGGAAAGAGATGTTGCTCTGATCTTTGAGTTCGCAAGGTTAAATAGGCTGTTGCTCAATCCAAATAAGACTAAAATAGTTCGATTTAGACCCCACCCATCAAGCCACAATGATAATTTCTCGGTATCTGTAGACGGAAAATTTGTTAGAGAGGATCACTCAGTGAAATATCTGGGAGTGACACTGCAAAATAACTTGAGCTGGGATATACATATAGGTGAGATCAAGAAGAAAATAGCTCCGGCAATCGGTATATTATATAAATTAAAATATAAGTTAAATGAAAAATCAAAACTTATGATATTTCAGTCATTAGTACAATCACATTTGAAATACTTAGCTGTTGCCTATGCCTGCAATAAGAACAGTGGCTCTTTGAGATCTCTACAATGCATGCAAAACAAAGCTCTTAAGACAATATACAATTTACCATTGACCTATCCGACACTTATATTATATAGGGACGTGGGAAAAACAATATTACCAATATATGGATTGCACGAGTACCAAGTCGTAATGTTTGTGTTTAATGGGATTGGTCATCATACCATATCATTTTTTCAGAACCAGAATAACTTTAATACTAGCTTTAATCGAATGAATTTAAGAGTTCCTCTGTGTCGGTTGGAAAAGACAAAGCAACGTATTGATTATGAGGGTGGTATTAAATATAATAATTTACCATCAGCTTTGAAATCTGTTAATAGGATTTCTACTTTCAAAACAGCCTATAAGAGAAATCTATGCAATTCATTTGAAACGCTTCTTACTTAAGCATATGGATTATATGTACATATTTATTGTTACTTTGTTACATTTAATCCTTTTTATTAATTTATCTGAATTAATGTAGTATAATGTGTTGCCTACTTGCCTCAATAATGCCATTATGGCGCTGAGGCCATGCATTTTTTCGATATAAATGAAATCTGTACAAATAAATAATAATAAAAAAAAAACATTAAAGGATTGACTCAAGAAACACTGCATGTTTAGAGAAAAACTGTTTCAGGATATTTTTGGTCACTTGAGGTATATTCGTCCGTCTGTCTGTCTGATGCATACTAGGCATGTTTTCGTTACAAGCTAGCACTTTTAGTTTAGCACTTTGCAACGAAAACAACTGACTTCCACTAACTGGCACATAAGCAATAAGTGGCGGATTTTCACTATCTGGTAGCCATGGTGTCATGAGTTGCGAAGAAAGAACAGTGCGAAACAGACAAAAAATTCGTGAAAAGTATTTTTAAAACATATACAGGGTCTCCCATATTCGACGGACCCATCTGGCAACGCCATAACTTTTGACAGAGATGTCAGATCGCTTAATGACATATCGCGTTTGAAGCGTCAGTCCAAGCAGATTTTTACCATGGAACAATACACGCCACGCGAGCGCTCTGAAATAGTTGAAATTTACATTCAACAGAAGAAGTCAAGTCAACGTGCTTTTAAAATATTAAAAAATGTGAGAAGTGCGCCTTCTAAGAACACCATTAAGCGTTTATACGAAAAATTTTCGACTGGTGAGGCTCTTTCTAATCCGAAGAGGCCAAATAAAAGTCGACCAAGGCGATCGGCCGAGAATATCGCTGCCGTACGAGCCAGTGTTGAGAGGTCCCCAAGAACATCCCAAAAACGCCGTTCTCAGCAGTTGGGCATGGCTCGGTCCACTTTACAACGGATTATTCGCGTTGATTTGCATTTGTTCCCGTACAAAATTCAATTGACGCAAAGATTGTTGCCTGCGGACAAGCCTCGTCGATTGGAATGGGCCCAACGAGTCCGTGGGTCCGTCGAATATGGGCAACCCTGTATTTACTATTCTATGTTCAATTGTTTACACTCTTTTTGCAAATATTAAAATAATTTCCCATTTTTGTTCTTCTTCTTCCCGTTAATTCACAATAATTGATAAAATCTCTCCAAAAATGGGATGCCATATTGCTAAATATAGGGTGCCCACTCTGGCTCTGGCTACTCGATTAAGACATGAACACAAGCACCAAACTTCATCTGGAACTAATAGTGCTTAAAAGTGCTTAGCTCCCCATACAAATTAAGCATATATGGTGTAACGAAAACACGCCTACTATAACTCTCCTAGGGAGCGACCAATTGGTTTTAAGTTTTGTATGTAGTAATATTTTTTCTCACCTAAGACTCCACTCCTTCTGGTATATTCTCACGTAGTTATAGTTTCTTCAATGCGACAAAGTCGAGAAATTTTATGAAAATTTTTCCCATTTGCATCAAGTCGATAGGCTATTATTATGTGTGATATTACAAAAGATTCGACTAAGTGGGGTAGAAATTAGGAGGTATTCTACATTTCTTTAATTTTTAAACCAAGTTCGTCAATATGGAATTTGTTTGTCGTAACAGATTCTCAGTTAAAAATGTTCATTACAATCGATTGGGTAGTTTCTCAGTTAAAAATGTTTATTACAATCGATTGGGTAGTTTGGAATTTACAGACACATTCTTCCTATACAATAGGGTGTGTCAGGTATACATTTTCTTAAATTCTAAGTCCTCCTAGGCTATATTACTATCTTCTTAAACAATCTGATATTATTACAGATTTTTATGCAATTTTAGAGGAAGAATAAACATCAGCAATGACACTCTATTGACGTTCACAGTGTTATGTGGCTGTCATTTCGGTGATTTTTTTACATTACTAATTGACTTATGTCGTCACTAAAATTGCATTTTCTTAGATCAATTTATATAATTAGTTTGTGTCTGACATGCAAAAATTATGGCAATTATGTACAATGTTACTCTCCAAAAACTTTCATTTAGTCCCAAAATATTATTAACCAAACTTTATTTCCCTTAAGTGCACTGCCAATTACTACGATCCTTCAAGTCAATTAAAATATTAGACTAAAGACGCGCAAAATAACTAAGGTATTTATAAACCAGAAAGTTGGTATCTTTTGTGACAGAAAAAAAACCGCATCTGTTTGTCCTTCGTGCGACAATGTCTCCTTGTCAACTCGTCGTCTCGTCTCGTCTACGTCACACCAACCATTACAATTTTAATTGAAATACATTATTGATGTGACAATGCTCGTCAAATGACATTTTCAAATTCTCCAACAACTTCAAAAGCTTCCAATTAGATGTCTACACAGTCAAGCGTAACAACAACAACATCATAGCCACTTTAGTTGTAAAGAATCACGTTTTTGTTGTTACACTTTGATATCCTTTTATCGATTTGCCATTAATGCGTTTATCCTTTTGTCAGGATTTTACTGGGCTATTTTTCGTTTTCTTCTTCTCGTTTCCCCCAATGTTAAAAGCTAAACGATGTTGCTAATCAACCAGTCTCACTTTATGTCTTACACGAAGGCGATTATGGTACTCCTCTTCGTCATATTGTCTTCTTGCCCTCTTGCTAAGCTCTCGTCTTCATTGATGAATCATTTATTATTAATCGGAAGTGGGGATGTTAGTTTTGCTTGTTTTTCGTTTATTTGCTAATGAAAAACTAAAGTCTTCTGTTAAGGTCCTTGTGTTGTAAATTTGCCAAGGAGAAATTTTGTGTTAATGCTAAATAAGTCTGAAAAGAATACCTTTTGGAACAATATGCAAATCTTAAACGAGCGGAATTAATGTCTTTTGGTAATAAATTGATGGGAAAAATTGATAAATTCAGCTATAAATCAGTGTTGGGAATGAAAAAATTTTTTTTTGCATTTTTGTATATTCTTTTTTTGATTTTTGTTAATTAAAATTTTTTGGATTTTCAAATTTTTGTGTATTGTAGTTTGTATTTTAAAATTTATGTATTTAGTTTTTTTATTTATTACACTGTACCACAGCCAAAATCGGCGGTGGTTCAAACTACCTAACACTACTAAAAAAGTTATACCTTCCCGGCGTTTCGCTGGGTCACTTTTAGGAATAAAGATAGTAGGTATCATATAGGAGATTTTATCACGTTTGGGGGTATTTTGTTTGACATAATTCGAGAACGACTAGTCCCATTTGCTGCAGAAAAATTAGGCACTACAATTCCGATAAATTGTAATAATGGCAATTCCACGAGTAACTGTCTTTAAAACTATTAGAAGAAATTAGATTTTTTTTTCGAAACAAAACATTTTTTGTTAGCACAAAAAAACGTAAGAAATAGAAAAACCAGTGAGGAAAGACAGAAAGTCGGGCGGGGCTACATATTACACTACACCTCCCTAACAATGCGAAAATGGGCATTGCGATAATAATTTGAAATAATTGGTTTCGTTTCAGTTAACAATGTACTTAGTTCCACCTCCTTATCAAGGAGTTGATATATTTTTCTTAATAAATTCGATCTGAAACGACAATCTTAAATGCGCAGTATTCGTTCATACTTCAAGAATCGGAAGGAACAAATTGATGGGGATATACACAATCTAAACAGATTTTCATCCACTTGCATCAAAAACCTCATTTCTGCCAAATAATATTCATGATATTATTTATCTGACGAAAAATACAGTTTCTAAATGGGCAGGAACATATTAAACGAGTACGTGTGGCTATATCTAAATCTGAACCGATTATCCCCAATTTAAGCGTATTACTTCCTAAATTAAGAAACTTCTTTCTGCCAAATGTTGCAATATCGAAAGTAAAGTACAAATTCTATAGCGTTCTGATACCAAATCGGTGGACCGTATGTTATGGGTGCCATATTTAAATGGGGGCCATTTGGCCATGGCCTCCCTGTAGGAATTTCGTACTGATCGGATATAAAAGACGGTTTCTACGGCTCTTACATGTCAAATCGGGGGCAGCATATATGTGGGGGCTATATCTAAATCTGAACTGATTTTCCTCAAATTCGGTATTATCAAATTCGGTGTATCAAGAGACTTCTTTGAGTAAATTTTTATTCAGATCGGTTAAAAAATGTTGCACATATGTCAAATCGGAGGTAAATATATATGAGAGCTATATGTAAGTCTGAACTGATTTTGACCAATTTCAATAGGGATCTTTCTTGTGCCAAAAAAGAGCACTGTGTTAAATTTCATCACAGTCGGACCATACATATGACCTGAACTTTGATTACAACGATACATCGACCGGCCGATCGGGCGGACAGAAGGACAGTGATTCTAAGTCGATCGGTATACATTTTGTTTGTTACATTTTTTGAAAGCTATCATGTCTAACAATTATTATTAGGATGAAAATAATGTCTATTTGAAGAAAATCTATTGATAAATGCAGAAATTATAGCACTTTTGGTAGAAATAAGAAAATTTCATCATAATCCGACTTTAATAACCCCACTATTGTGAACAAGGGTATATATTAGATGCTGGGGGTCAAAAGGGTAACATATCGATGGAGTGACCTAAGATACCCCCAAGAATATTTGGCGGAAACCAGTTTTGGGCAATTTTAAGTCATTGGAGCGATATCCGGCAGCCTGTCCGTCTGTCTGTCTGGTTGGGGCGCACGACAACTTTCGACAGGATTAACCAATTGCCTTCAAATTTGGTATGCGTCAATATATTTGTCTATCTCAGGCTAAGGTTAAAAATGGACTACGTTGGCCCACTCCTTCGCGGACCTTCCCCACGAAGGGTTAACATTTTGTGAAATATTGATTATCTCATAACTTCTATACTTGTACCCAGAATCTTTCACAATTCCACTCATAGTATTTGTTTCTTAGTTGTTATCATCTTGAGAAAAATGGTCGAATTTGCCAGGCCCTTTTGGTACCCGCCACACAAATGGACCATTTTGCACAACAAGTTAACGGCTTAAAACTTTGATTCCAGTCCATACGAATAATTGACATTATATGAAGTGTACCGCTTTTTTAGGCCCTTGCAAAATGGGCGTTGTTACCACTCCCCTGGTAACAACGTTTGGTAATTTTAAAACTATTATAACTTTTTTGTTTATGAATAATAGTGGGTACTTTGAAAGCAAAAGTTTCATTATTTATGAAGACCTTTATTGGCGTTTCAAAATATTCCCGACATAGGGGGTAGAAAACGAGATGACAGAGGTCACTTATCGAATTTGACTTCGGAGTCAAAAGTGATCCGATCCCGTTACGATCGGACATCAAATGGCATCGTAGGATAATAAAATTAAAAGGGCGACATGTAGGGTGCACAAAAAAAAATTTTTTTTGTTTCCCTGGAATTGTCTCTAGATAATCTTCAAATCTAGGGGGTGACCGGTGCAACTTTTTTTGCGACCCACTCTACTGCACATACTATATACCACTATTTATATCTATCAGATGCTGCGGGCCAAAAGGGAAACACATCGAAGGAGTGATCTAAGACCCCAAGTATGTTCGGCGGAAATCCGTTTAGGACATTTTAAGCCATTTTAAGGCTGGTGCGCACGATAACTCTCGTAACCGATTGACTCCAAATTTGGTATGTGGTAATATTTTCTTCTATCTCCGGCTAAGTTCGATGATAGGCCATATTGGTCCACTCCTTCTAGTACCTCCCCCACAAAGGGTCAACATTTAGTGAACTATTGAGTATTTAATAACTTCTATACTACTTATTTGAATCCTCTGAAATTCTACAAATAGTATTAGTTTATTAGTCACTATTACCTCGAGGAAAATTAACGAAGTTGTCACGCTCGTTTTGATACCTCCTACACAATGGACAATTTTGAACCAAAAGTTAATAGCTTATAACTTTATTACCAGTGCATACAAATACTTGAAATTTTGTACAGTGTAATGGTTTAATAGTACCTACAATACAGTAAAAAATGGGCATATTTTTGTACCTCCCACACAAATGGACCATTTTGTACCAAAAGTTACCAGCTTATAACATTAATACCAGTGCATACAAATACTTGACATTTTGTACAGTGTAATGCTTTTATAGTACCTAGAGTCCAGAGAAAAATTGGCGTTATTGGCCCGCCCCTTTTGGTACCTCCCACACAAATGGACCATTTTACAATAAAAGTTAACAGCTTATAACATTAATACCAGTGAATATAAATACTTGAAATTGTGTACAGTGTAATGCTTTTATAGTACCTAGAGTCCAGAGAAAAGTGACCGTTATTGGGACCTCTCACACAAATAGACCATTTTGTACCAAAAGTAAACAACTTTTAACTTTAAAACCAGCACATACTTACAAAAACAAATTTCTGAGACTCAAGGTGAGGGGATTCATTAGTCGGTTTTGCGAAATTATATTTATTTGACATTTTTGTCAAAGAGATATATTTTTTTGCTCGATCGAAAGCTTTTGTGGTCTACTATTGGGGTGGTCAGGACAACTAGAGAATCCTAATCAGCGGTTTCAAAGATATGTTACAAGATATTGCAAAAAAATATTTTTTTTCAGAAAATGTTAATAATTTTTAATTAAAACCTCGTAAAAGCATCGAAAAAATTAAAATTATTATAGTTTTATTATTTTATATATGGATAAGAAAAATGGTCTTTCGACCAACATTTCAAAATTCAACAGCCTCCGAGTTATTAAACGATCTCGTTGCAAATTTGTATCATAACTACTATCCTATAGGACTATATCCTGGTGCAAGTTTCATCCCGATCAGAAGACATGGGTTCAAAAATCCACCCACTTTACATGAAATCCCCCATAGGTTTTTTTTTTTGTATTTTGTATTTTCCAAAAATTATGAACTATGAAGGTATTTCTTCCTTCAAAATCTGTCAGGAACAAACGAATAGAAATGAATTGTCACACGCGAAAAGCAGTTTTCCTTAAACATAGCATGATCTTTTTTGCACTTATCGATTGATATTAATTTTCTAATTGAGACAATTGCAAAACATTCAGGAAAATTGGTCTGAAATCAAATTCCTATTCGTTCATCACTGACACCTACTCGCTATGGGAAGGTATGTATGTCTTCCTAAATTGCATGTTTGTGACATTTTCGTATGTTTCAATTTTTTATACCCTACACCACACTGTGGTACAGGGTATTATAAGTTTGTTTCACGCAGATGTTTGTAACACCTGAAAATAACACAGCTAGACCCACCTTAAAGTATACCAATCGACTCAGAATCACTAGCTGATTCGATTTAACCATGTCTGTCCGTCCGTCCGTCCGTCTGTCCATGTAAAGTTGTTCGTCGACTACAGGTCGCAATTTCACTCCGATCGTTCTGAAATTTTGCAGTTTAGAGTATTTCGCGGCTGTTAAGATCGCTATTGAGTTTGGTTGAAATCGGTTCAGATTTAGATATAGCTCCCATATATATGTTTCGTCCGATTTGGCCCTTTAGTTTTTTACATCCATTTGGCCCTTTAGTATTTTACATCCAATCGTCTTGAAATTTAGAATGGTAAAGTTTATTGATCCATGAACCAACACTACCGATTTTGAAGAAAATCGGTTAAGATTTAGCTATAGCTCCCATATATATGTTTCGTCCGATTTGGCCCTTTAGTCCTGTAGAAGCTGTATTTTACATCCAATCATTTTGAAATTTAGAATGGTAGAGTTTCTTGATCCATGAACCAACACTGCCGAATTTGAAGAAAATCGGTTAAGATTTAGCTATAGCTCCCATATATATGTATCGTCCGATTTGGCCCTTTAGTTCTATAGAAGCTATATTTTACACCCAATTGTTTTGAAATTTAGAATGGTAGAGTTTTTTAATTCATGAACCAACATTGCCGAATTTGAAGAAAATCGGTAAAGATTTATCTATAGTTCCCATATATATGTTTCATCCGATTTGGCTCTTTAGATCCAATCGTTTTTATACCCTACACCACACTGTGGTACAGGGTATTATTTAAGTATAAAATGTCCCAAAAGTAAATTTATGTAAACAATTAATACATGAATTACAAAATTTATATATCAGAGTTATTCAATATTACGAGAGTGGTGTAGGGTATTATATAGTCGGCACCGCCCGACTTTAGCCTTTCCTTACTGGTTTTATTTTTTGTTTGTTTTTTTATGTTGTATCCTGTATCCTTGACTGTTTGAAAATTTTGATTATTGTTCGTATTTTTTGTATTTTTCGTTTTTGTAATTTGCATTTAATTATTCTTGCGATGTATTTTACTAATTATCTCTGAACGTAATTATCCGCATTACCACATATGACCTATTTCTGTGTTTACTAATCACATTGTGGCAATGCGATTCTCTTCGTTCTACTCCGTTTATAACTATTATTGTAGATTTGATTACATTATAAAAGAGTGAGTTGCTGGAGGAGCTTGTCATTTCATTTGATATGTACAAATAAACTCGAGGGTATTATATTTCATTTGACTATATCGTTTTAATTATGTTCGTACCACAATTCCATTGTCTACCAAACCAATTCGATATAGTCGCATTTTACTCTACACAGAGAGAAAAAATACAGTGGAATGTAGCAAAAGTTTGAATTAGTGTTCTTTTATTTAGCTGGTATTGAACAAATATGTTTAAAATTATTTGTTTTTGATATTTTCTCTGTGTCCTGCTCTACAGATTGAAGTGGAATACCATTGTATTACTACATTGCATTCCATTTCTGAAGTGCATTTATACATAGTTTACTCATTGCAATTTGTTAAAACATTATTTGCCGAAATGGGAAGTATGGTGATGATGGTGGTGGTAGTGGTGTTGGAGTTTATATTCACATCCGCTATCCTCTTCGGGCAATTGCGAATTTTGCATAATTTCATTATATGCAATTCATTGCATTGTATAGTTTTGACAGAATGACATACAATTAATTTCCTGGTATCTTCTCAATTTACATCATTGTTGCAATTGCATTCGGGTCAGTTCATATAGAATCTATTTACATATATATATAGAACATTAATATATAGAACATTGTTGAGTGACTGATATATTGATGGAGTGGTTTTCACCCAGCCCAGACGACAGAAGCTGCTACACTTACTCAGATTTAGAGTAGGTGTAGCATTTACGACGTAGACCTACGAGAAGACGGTTTTTTTCAGAGTTTCTACTTTTTGCACGGTAGGTCAAGGAGAGTTAGAACCAACGCCGGCTAGTGGATTTAGGCGAGGCAACTATGCAAAAAATGCTATACACTTTACTACATTTGCATTTTGCTTAGATCAATTGTCATTAAAAATACAATAAAATCTATTCCTATCCAGATATTACATCCTGTGTATGTACTTAATCGATTCCATTGCAACTGCAATAAAGTTCGTTCTTTAAGCATTTTGCCAAAAAAGTTAACAAATGTATTATTTATTTATTTGTATGCTAAGCAAGTCTTTTGGGAAAAACTAATTGTGCAGTATAATATTCCGTTCACAAAAAGAAATAATACAGAAAACTTTTTCATTTAAAGTTTGAAAGACTGATGTCGTAAAGCATTCTCATATGAAAAGAATATATCCCTCTCCATTTTTTTTTACCATAAGAATATTATATGGCCAAAGTTTAGACGTTAAATTACAAGATTTTGTTAACATACGATGCATGATGATAATCTAAAAAAAAGAAAAGAATTTCCCAAAAAAAAAAATGGAAACTTTGGCTATAACACAACTCATGCACAAGTAGAGCACACGAAAAACTTGTCCTTGGCAATAATGTGTTCTTCGGTTTAAAACACATCTGAAGCAGACTATAATAATGGCTCATGAGTTACGCTTCAAAAGATTTGTGCCAACCATTACTGTCATAAATAGAAAAATAAGAAATCCTTAAAGCAAGAGATAACTCAGTAAATAAGTGAATGTAGGATACGAATATTTACCCTTGATCATACGAGGGCGGTTCGGAAACTTCTTAGCCTAGCACAAAAAGCGCGGTATAAACTGAAAAAAGTTAAGTGTTTTCGAAACTTCCATCTCTGCTAAGAAAACATGTTAAATTTTGTTTCGATCTGGCAACTCCTTCATATAGAAACAGGTGTTCACAAAAGACGCATCCGCGATTTTTTTACAATGGAAAAATTAGAAATGCGTGGTGTCATTAAATATTTACATAAAAAAGGTTTATCGGGACAAGAAATTCATAATGATATGGTGAATGTGTTAGGTGAAAGTGCTCCTTCATATGCAACAGTAAAAAATTGGGTTGCTGAATTTAAACGTGGTCGTACAAGCATTGAAGATGAACCACGTAGTGGACGTCCAAAAACAGCAACAACAACAGAAATTTTAGCCAAAGTGCATGATATGGTATTAAATGATCGACGAATAAAAGTGCGTGAAATAGCTAATATCATGGGCATCTCAAATGATCGAGTCCATTTAATTTTGCATGAAGAACTACAGATGAAAAAGCTTTCTGCACTTGTTAACAGTCGACCAAAAACGCATAAGAATGAACATTTCTCAAGCTTGTTTGGATCGTTTTAAACGAAATAAAATGGATTTAAAGCGTCGTTTCATAACTGTTGATGAGACATGGATCCACCACTATACTCCAGAGACAAAAGAACAATCCAAACAATGGACTGAAGCTGGAGGAAGTGCCCCAAAGAAGGCAAAAACAATTCAATCGGCTGGTAAGGTTATGGCAACTGCTTTTTGGGACTTCAAAGGTATTTTATTGATTGACTATCTGCAAAAGGGTAAAACAATAAATTCAGAGTACTATTGCAACCTTTTGGATCAATTAAATGTACAAATTCGAGAAAAACGTCCTGGCTTACAACACAAAAAAATAATTTTTCATCAAGACAACGCACCAGCGCACAAGAGTGTTTTAACAATGGCTAAAATCAACGAATTAAAGTACGAGTTGCTTGACCACCCACCTTATTCTCCTGATTTAGCTCCCAGTGAATTTTACCTGTTCCCAAATCTAAAAAAAATCCTTGCTGGCAAGCGTTTTACCCCAAATGAAGAAGCAATTACAGATGTAAACCACTATTTTGAAGACCTTGAGGAAAACTATTTTAATCAAGGAATATAATTGCTAGATAAGCGTTGGACTAAGTGTATTGAAGTTTCAGGAGATTATATTGAAAAATAAAAATATTTCTGAAAAACTAACTATTCTCTTTCATTGATAGGCTAAGAAGTTTCCGAACCGCCCTCGTAGAATAAAGGGGTATATTCGTACGTACCAACTTTGTCATTCTATTTGTAACACCTTGAAATATTTATATGAGACCATGTCTGTCCTCTGTCTTTTGAAATCACACAACAGTCCGATTACACTATGCAACACAATTTTTGTCGAAGGGCTGTGCAGCAAAATATTTTCTTGGGTAATATGGTAAATTTTGCTTTAAAATTTCCATTTTCTTGGAATGTGCCTTTATTATTTGGATAATATTTATACCCTCACTTTAGTGTGACGAGGGTATATATCATTTGCTACGGAAAAAAGTGTAACACATCGAAGGAATGACCTAAGACCCCAAGTATGTCTGTCTGTCTGTCTGTCTGTGTGTCTGCTTGACTTCAAATTTCGTATGTGGTAATATTTTTTTCTATCTCCGGCTAAGTTCGAAGATGGGCCATATTGGTCCACTCCTTCTGGTACCTCCCCCACAAAGGGTTAAAATGTAGTGAAATATTGATTCTTTTATAACTGCTATTATACGTATTCGAATCTTCTGAAATTCCACACAGAGTATTAGTTTGTTAGTCGCTATCAGCTCGAGGAAAATAGGCGAAATTACCACGCCCCTTTTGGTACCTCCCACACAAATGCACCATTTTGCACTAAAAGTTAAAAGCTTATAAGATTAATACCAGTGTTTAGAAATACTTGAAATTTTGTACAGCGTAATGTTTTTATAGTGCCTACAGTCCATTGAAAAGTTGGCGTTATTGTCACGCCCCTTTTGGTACCTCTCCCACAAAGGTACCATTTTGCACCAAAAGATAACAGTTTATAACATTAATATCAGTGTATACAATTACTTGAAATTTTGTACAGTGTAATGCTTTTATAATGCCTATAGTCCAGTGAAAAATGAGCGTTATCACCACGCCCCTTTTTGTACCTCCCACACAAAATGGCCAAATTATACCACAATTTAATATCTCAACGTTAATATACCACTCCATATAAACGGTTACAATTCGGCGCAGTGCAATGTATTTAAAGTATCTACTGTTCAGCGAAATATAGGTGTATTTCTTAAACCCCTTCTGGTACCTCCCACAAAAATTGACAGAATAATTTGTGTAATATTCAATATTACATTACTCACAAAGTGAGGGTATACCTTAGTCGGTTTACCCGACTGAAACTTTCTTACTTGTTTTTGAAATATAAACTCGATAAAGCCGGGATGCTCTTTAAATTAAACTAGCACTACAAATAAAAATAATTACTCTTTAACGTGGAAACAAAAGTTTAGTAACTCGTGAAAACAATTAGATTTTTTTTCTTCACAAAAAATCGTTTTTTTTGTCCAAAAAAAAAAAAAAAAAACCATAGAAAATAGAAAACCAGTAAGGAAAGGCTAAAGTCGGGCGGGGCCGACTATATAAGACTAATATAATACACTCTCGTAATAATGAATAACTCTAAAATATAAATTTTGTAATTCATGTATAAATTGTTTACATAAATTTACTTTTGAGACATTTTATACTTAAATAATTCCCTGTACCATAGTGTGGTGTAGGGTATAAAAACGATTGGATGTAAAATACAGCTTCCACAGGACTAAAGAGCCAAATCGGATGAAACATATATATGGGAGCTATAGCTAAATCTTAACCGATTTTCTTCAAATTCGGTAGTGTTTGTTCATGGATCAAGAAACTCTACCATTCTAAATTTCAAAATGATTGGATTGGATAAAATACAGCTTCTACAGGACTAAAGAGCCAAATCGGATGAAACATACATATGGGAGCTATAGCTAAATCTTAACTGATTTTCTTCATATTCGGCAATGTTGGTTCATGGATCAAGAAACTCAACCATTCTAAATTAGGGATCTTTACAGCTGCGAAATACTCTAAACTGCAAAATTTCAGAACGATCGGAGTGAAATTGCGACCTGTAGTCGACGAACAACCTTACATGGACAGACGGACGGACGGACAGACATGGTTAAATCGACTGAGCTAGTGATTCTGAGTCGATCGGCATACTTTAAGGTGAGTCTAGCTGTGTTATTTTCAGGTGTTACAGACATCAGCCATGAAACAAACTTATAATACCTTGTACCACAGTGTGGTGTAGGGTATAAAAATTGCAAAAAAATTGTTTGCTTCAGTTTTTGAAATCTACCATTTTAACGAAGAAAAAAATGCCTAATTGAAAAATATATCCATTATGGTAGAAATAAGAGATTTTAAACAAAACAAGGGTATATCTATCTGTAGTTTTCTGGAATAACAATGTGCGGGAATAAAAGAAGTCATTGGGTGCCAAGTCAGGGCTGTACGGCGGATGACCCATCAATTCGACGTTTTGGCCGGTCAAAAAGGCGCTGGTTTGAGCCGATGTGTGAGAGCTCGCATTGTCATGGTGCACAATGATTCGTCTTCGCTTGTTCGTTTTTCGAATCTTCTCCGAAGACTTCAGGCAAATAAATTGTGGTGTACCACTCAGAATTGACCGTCCTACGTTGCTCAAGCGGAGCAGTCGTCACATGACCAGTTTTGTCGAAGAAACATGCGACCATTTGCTTCGAAGTGCTTCTTCCACGAACAACTTTCGTTGGATTTGGCTCGTCTTCGAAGACCCACACGAACGATTGCTGTTTTGTTTCGGGCTCATACGCATAGATCCAAGATTCGTCACCTGTGACGATCTTTTAAACGTCTTTTGAAGCACCGCGATCGTATTTTTTCCAATCGACACGAGCCGTTTTTTGAGCGATTGTCAAATTGTGCGGGATCCAACGAGAAGCAGCCTTTTCTATGTATTTATGCTGGTGGAAGAAAAGAATTACCATCGGCGGCGCTTGAGTTCTGGTGTTGAATTCGCTTGAATTCCATCACGAATAACTTTTTTTCTGAATCCAAAGATCAAAATGCTTTTGTAAGCTTGTAAACAATAAAATGAACTGTCACTGAAATAAATCTGTCAGCTATCAGACTAGCGGTTTAGAAATGATAGCAACCTGAAGTTGGTTGCAATACATATCAGCCACCCTGTACGCTCACATGTCCAATAAATAAAAAAAAACAACAACTAAAGATCAAATAAATGGCAAATTCAGATAATTTTTGTTATTACATACAAAAAGGAATTCGAATAACGAATAATATATAACACATGTTGATTGTTTACATATCACTAGTGAATTTTGTACAATTTGCATTTCTTGTGTTGTGTATTTGCAACAATAAAAGTTTTTGGTCTTTTATGCAACAATATAGAAACAATGGATGCGAAAATTAATTTATTATTACCAATTTACAATATGGGAAAAATAAGAATTCAAAAAAGCATTTTATATACCGGTGGAAGCAGAATCATTCCCACAGTCGATTTAGCCATGTCCGTCCGTCTGTGACAATCAAAGTACTTCTCGAAAAAGGAAGCAATCCTTACAAAATTTTTGGGATAAGGAGAAGCTTATGTTGCACAATGCCTTTAAATCTTCCTGGAAAAATGCGACAAATCGGTCCACCTTTTGATATATCCCATTTAGTGGTACATTCCGTTTTGACAGAAACATGTTCTAGAAGGCACAGTTACGTATTTTATTCTTTTTTTTCTTATTTTAACCTAAACCATTTCTAAAAAATTTGTTCAAAAACAATCTTGTAATAGGTTTTTTTTTTCATTTAATTAAAAAAATCCATAAAAATGTTTTGCAAACTCACACGAGGAAAAAGCAAATGTCACCTTAACAAACGCTTAAAGTAGGGTCGAACCAATATTAAAATTCACGCATTTAACAATGGTTTACAAAAGGTGTTTTAGGCTAATGATCGTTTATGAATAGAGTTTTAACAAATTTTGCTTAACAAAGGTTTGTAAAGATCTTTTAAGTTTTTATGTTAGGGTCTTAGGTCACTCTTTCGATGTGTTACACTTTTGGCCCGTAACAAATGATATATACTCTCCTGCATTAAAGTAAGGATATAAAAATAAATAATTTGTAGACAATTTAATTTTTTTTAATTCCCCTAATAAATTCACCATTTTTGATAGTATAGCGAACTTGTCAGGATCTATATAAGGAAGCAATGAACACTTGCCTATCAACAACTCAATTTTGGAGTTTTTGGTTTATTGACCCTTTTTTCATTTCCAATGACTATTGCTCATAACTCCAAAAGTTAATAGGTTAAAACAAATTGAGAATACAAGGAATATGGTTAAGATTTGTCACCAATTTGTATCTAAATTTGAAACACAATAAAACTAAACTAAAAATCTTTCCATTACTTATTATAATTCTTATTAAACAATGTTTTTTATTTTCTTCTTTTATTTTTAGGTAAGCCTCATATTATTCTGTTATTAGATTGAATAAGGTAAGTCAGATGTACTGAAAGCTATTTTCCTATAAACAACTATTTTAAAAAAGTGAACAAATGCGAAGGAATTTTTGTCTACCACCGACTGTTTATCTTTCGATTCTTACCCACAGAAACAATTGGGTAAAATCAACACCAGTCAACATGGATCACCTGATGGTCCAGAAGCTATTTCTTTGAGCTTGTAGTAATTGTAAATTTTTCCTGTTTCCTATGGTTGTTGTTGCTTCTGTAATTGTTCTTGTCTCATTTATTATTTCATTACAAATTTATTGATTATCAAAAAGTTTGAGGAATAAACAGTCAGTCTTTTATAGTACTACATACAAAACTCTAACAATAACAGGACCAAAAGGAAAAACCGAAAACCAATAAAAACAAACTTCAACCCATTCAAAACTCTTTACTTTAGTCACCATCCTTAGCCACTGCAGCAACCTCTGAAGGGTGTACCCCTTCATTCTGAATGGGAAGTTAACAGTGTGAACAAATTATTAAAGCTAGTTTTTTTGCTTTTTGTTTTATTTTTGTTTTTGAGCAAAATCTAGAACAAAGTTTAAGGACGAACACATAATCACCTCTTCTCAATTCTCACTTTGCTCTTTGTCTGTTTAATTTCCCTATGTTGGTCTGTCGGTCGGTCAGTCTATTTGTTTGCGTTTGCCCCCAGAGCACAGTAAGTGCGTGTTTTAGTTGCACAAAGGATCGTCGTTGTGGCATCAGTGTAAAATATTGCTGCAAGGATAACAGAAAAGTTTCTTTCTGTCTGTTTTTGAATAAGAGTGCAAAGTGAATAAGCTGAGTTTGTTTGCAAAGAAAGTTTGTTTGGAAAAGCCCCATTCACTCGCTCTCTCTCTGTCTATTATCAAATACTTTTGTATCATAATATTATTATAATGGAAAAAAAAACAGAAACTAATAACGATATCAAAAATGGGAGAGAGAGAGAGAGAGAGAGAGAAAGACAGCATAGCACTGGTTCATCAAAGTGAATGGAGGAGCTGCCAGGCATATAAATACTTGGGCAAGTGACCATAACATTTGAAAGAGAATGCTTATTATATTTTCTTTTTAAATTACAAAACGAACGATTTACTTTTCTTTTCCTCTCCCACTACTGCAGTGGAAAGATGAACCATTTGGACTAATTTTTAATTTTAAATCAAAGACCTAATATATAACTCTGTGGAACACAAAAAAAACTATCACGGTTATGACAACGGATTCCGATAGAGGGGGTCAAAAAGAATATACATGTATCGGTGTTTTGAAAGTTTACGTATGGTGGTCGTTTTAGAGGGAGGTCCATATTTCCCCCTTTTGCACATTTCTATGATGAATCAGCATAGGTGATCCTAGTGATCTTTACATTTTAGGTGTATGCTGTGTTGTAGAACATTTTACCCCTCTAGCTGTTCTATCTAGGGGTCTTTTTGGTCCATTTTGTGGAGAAGGGTAAAGATCACCTCTCAAAAATGTGTTTAATGGGTCAAAATGTTCTACAAAAATATTTGCTATACAATTCTACTATAAGTCTCTGAATATACCAAAACTCAAAACTCAACTTAAATGCCAGAAAAAAGTCAGAACTTTTATTTTCGAAATTAACCTAAAAATTCATTTTATGTTTTGACTTATTCCGGCATTTAAGTTGAGTCTTTAGTTTTGGTGTATTCATAGACTTGTAGTATAATTTGATGGTTAATATTTTGGTTTAACATTTTAACCATCTAAGCTCCTCAATCTAGGGGTTATTTTGGTCCATTTTGTGGAGAAGGGTAAAGATAACCCCTAAAACAAGTATTTAACGGGTCAAAAAGTCTACAAAAATATTTGGCATACAATTCTACTATAAGTCTCTGAATACATCAAAACTCTAATTAAATGCCAGAAATAAGTCAAATAAAATTAATTTTTTAGCCCAATTCGAAAATGTACGAAATTATCCTAAAAATTAATTTTATGTTTTGACTTATTTCTGACATTTAAGGTGAGTCTTGAGTTTTGGTGTATTCAGAGAATAATAGTAGAATTTTATGGAAAATATTTTTGTTAGACATTTTAACCCTCTAGCTCCTCAATCTAGGGGTCTTTTTGGCTCCTTTTGTGGAGAAGGGTAAAAATCACCGCTAAGACAGGTGTTTAACGGGTCAAAATGTTCTACAAAAATATTTGCCACAAAATTCTACTATAAGTCTCTGAATACACAAAAATGCAAAACCCTACTTAAATTGCAGAAATATGGCAAAACATAAAATACATTTTTAGGTTAAATCCTACTTTTTCGAATTGGGCTAAACCTGAAAATTGATTTTAAGTTTTGACTTATTTCTGGCATTTAAGTTGGGTTTTTTGATCTTTACCCTTCTCCAAAAAATGGACCAAAAATACCCCCAGATTGAGGAGCTAGAGGGTTAAAATGTTCCACAAAAATATTTGCCGTAAAATTCTACTATATGTCTCTGAATACACAAAAATTCAAAGCCCAACTTAAATGCCAGGAATAAGTCAAAACATCAAATGAATTTTTAGGTTAATTTCGTACTTTTCCGAATTGGGCTAAAGCTAAAACTGGATTTTAAGTTTTGACTTATTTCTGGCATTTAAGTTGGGTTTTGAGTTTTGGTGTATTCAGAGACTGATAGTAGAATTTTATAGCAAATATTTTTGTAGAACATTTTGACCCGTTAAACACCGGTTTTACTGGTGATCTTTACCCTTCTTCGCAAAGTGGACTAAAAATACCCCCAGATTGAGGAGCTAGAGGGTTAAAATGTTCCACAAAAATATTTGCCGTAAAATTCTACTATAAGTCTCTGAATACATAAAAATGCAAAACCCAACTTAAAAGCCAGAAATAAGTCAAACCATAAGAAGAATTTTTAGGTTAATTTCGTACTTTTCCGAATTGGACTAAAGCTAAAACTGGATTTTAAGTTTTGACTTATTTCTGGCATTTAAGTTGGGTTTTGAGTTTTGGTGTATTCAGAGACTGATAGTAGAATTTTATAGCAAATATTTTTGTAGAACATTTTGACCGTTTAAACACCGGTTTTAGGGGTGATATTTACGCTGCTCCACAAAATGGACCAAAAAGACCCTTAGATTGAGGAGCTAGAGGGTTAAAATGCTAAACAAAAATATTTACCATAAAATTCGACTATAAATCTCTGAATACACCAAACTCAAGACTCAAATAAAATGCCTGAAATAAGTCAAATCGTAAAATCAATTTTTTGGTTAATTTCGTACTTTTTCGAAATGGGCTAAACCTAAAAATGGATTTTAAGTTTTGTCTTATTTCTGGCATTTAAGTTGATCTTTCAGTTTTGGTGTATTCAGAGACTTATAGTAGAATTTTGTGGCAAATATTTTTGTAGAACATTTTGACCCGTTAAACACCTGTTTTAGGGGTGATATTTGCCCTTCTTCACAAAATGGACCAAAAATACCCCTAGATTGAACAGCTACAGCTTTAAAATGTTCAACAAATATGTTCCTCGTAGTGTTCTAAGTAATGTTGCTCAACACATCATATAACTAAAATGTAAGGATCACATCGCTTCCTATGCCGATTCATAATAAGAATGAGCAAACAGGGGAAATATTGATCCCCCTCTAAAATGACCACCATACATAAACTATCAAAACGCCGATATACGTATATTCTTTTTTACCCCCTCTATCAGAATCCGTTTGCGGAACATCGTTATTTTCGAAAAACTTAAATTTTGTTCCTCAGTGTAATTGGATGTCGGAATTTTTATTATGACCCGAAAGAACAATCTCACACATTTACTTTTTATGGTCAATTTCCTTTATTTTTTGGCCGCTATTAATCTGTATATGGTCCATTCGGAAGATCTAGTTTTCGATCTATCTTTCCAGCATGATTTTCGAATAGAAAAATTGGCAACTTTGTTTAAAATTTTTATTTTCCAAAAACATTCGATTTAATATAATTTTTTGTATCAATTGCATTGTCTGAGTACAAATAAAAATCACTTGATTTTTATTAGCTTTGCTCTGCGGCAACTGTAAAATGCTCTTTGTTATTTGCACTGTCACTTTTCTTTAAAGAAATTGCGCCGCCATTCTTAAGGGAAATAAATACAAAAAAGATTCCAACGCTTCCCTTTTGTATCGAATCATTCAACCTCGACAAATGTCAATTGACTTCAACTGTCCTCTTCTTCTTTTCATTCATATTTTTTATTATCGCTCGTATCGCATGAGAATTGTTCCTTTTTTTCACATTTGATTTTGTCAAATGCACTTTACCATGAAAATACTCGTATCATTCTTTTATTCATTCATTCATTCATTCACTCACTCATTTCCATTTTCATGCGTCACAACTGATTTGAAATTGGACCATGTCCATCCATTCATATACAAGCGGACAGACGAATGGACGGACGGACATTGCAATAGAGTCATACAAAATCCGTCAGTCAGTCACTTCGAAATATTCATTTGAAAGATTTGCTGCTAATTTTGCGTTTTGGTTTTGTCGCCGCCGCTCAAGTTCTCAAGTCACCACCACTGCCGTTTGAGGGTCACTTGGGTGTCACATAATCGTAAGCAATTTATTTTCTGTTGTCGTTTATTTTTTTATTTGAATTTTTTTATTCTCTGCTCAGATTTTCAACAATGATTGTCTTTATCAAAATCGTTGTTTCTGTTCTGTTCAGTTCGGTTTGTTTGTCGCTTTTACTGTCAATTGCTTATCAGTTCCATTGCAATTTCAAATTTGAGGCGAGAGATACTAGTGTTTTTTCTTTTGTTTATTCAATTCGAGCTTTGTTTGAATAATATATTTCAGAATTTTGTCGTTCTTTTTTTAGAAAATGTTGTAAATGATCAGCTGATTTCAGAAAACCTCTGAGAAAATTTCTGTCGAGTAAACCGAATAAAATAAATCCTCACTTTGTAAGAAATGTAAAATGGAATTTGGTGCTTTGGATAGGCGATGCTAGATCGTTCTTTATCAGACTATAGTCATTGGAAAAGTTATCTAAAATACGGAATATGAAAAAGATTAGATATTTACCACAAGAGTTTGGAGTAATTTATTTCCCTATAAATTAGTACATTTTGTGGGGTGGGTTACCTTAGGGGGCTTGACAAATTCGAACATTTTGCGTTAAACAGAAGGTATGTATGGACCTGCACTGATTTCAAGTATTTGTGTCTCCTGGTATTGAAGTTACTCTATTTTTTGTAGAACTTGGCACCTTTTTGTAGGAGGTGCCTAAGAATGTGACAATTATTCCCATTTTTCACTTAACTGTGGAGCGAAGCACTGTGCAAAATTTCAATTGTTTATATAGACAGGTATTAGTGACATGCGTTCTTCAGTTTTTGTATAATCCTTGTGACGTTTTTATTGAAAATATCACAATGGAGATAGGAGTGTGTTTCCAGAAAATATCAATGAATATATTTAAGAAGAGAAACATCACAGATGAGAGTAGCACAGAATGTTTTTGGTTGGCTAGTGTGTTAGACTTGGATTCCGAAGAAGCTGGGTTCGATTCCCAGCCAGGGCACTGGCAAATTTTAACATCAACAATTCATGTTTCCATCATAATTCGAGTTTCTGCTGCTACCCACTGGACACACTACCACTACAACAACAACTGATTGCCCAAGACAACAGGGAACCCAAAAATAGACATAACATCATGACCACTATTAACAGAAATGCAACGCTTCTAGTGGAGAATGGAAATTATATACTCAAGTAACACCGCAGAAAAATGTTAATTTCACATTTTTAGAGAAAGAATAAAAGCGGCGATATTTTTGAAAAAAAAATATCACAGAGTATATCTTATCAAAGACAATACAGAGTTTTTTTTTTCAGAAAATATAACAAAATTAGTATTTATGGATAAAATAAACAGTTTTATCACATTAAAGGCTATATTACAGTGGATAGATTTGTTTGAGAAAATATCACAGGATTTTTATTTTTGGAGAAAATATCACGGTATTGATATTTTGATAGATGTAAATGTTATTAAAGACATGTGGTATTGGATTTAGCTTAGTATTTTGAGACAATATTAGAGTATTCATATTGAGAATACCACAGCGTTGATATTTTTGGAGAAAATATCACAGAGTTTAGTTTTTTTTTTTTTAGAAAATATCACAACTATGATATCTTTGATACAAATATTACAGCGTTGATATATTTTCTGAGAAGCTACATATCACAGCAATGATAATTACGGAGAAAGTATCACAACATTTTTAGAGAAAATATCACTGCATTGTTTCCTCTATTATTACATTTACAACTACTGAGTTTGGTACACAAACAATATCTGCATCGGATGTGTTGATGTTACTATGCTACCACCAACACACATCGCAGCAGTGATATTTTAATAGAAAATATAACATTATTAATATTAATAATGGAAAGTGTAAGATCCTTGATAATATTATAGAAAATATTATAGTGAAGATTTTTTTACGGACAATATCGTTGAATATATTTGTAAAAATATAAACATCGCGTGAGTACTTTTCATAGATAATATCACAGCGTTAATATTTTGTATAAAGTATCAAAGCGAAGATATTTTTTATAGACAATATCAGAGCGTATATCTTATTAAAGAGAATATCACAAGATTTTGTTTTTTTTTTAGAAAATTTCACAATTATTGTTTTTTTTTTTTTTGAAAAAAGTTCACTACCTTTTTATTATTGCTTTTTCAGAAAATTTCATGAGCTTTTTTTGTCTTGAGAAAATATTATTGAAGAAAATATCAGAGTATAGATTTTTTTAGAAAAATATCACATCGTAGATTGTTTTACTCAAAAAAGTATACAAACAGTGTAAATCTTTTTAAAGGCAATATCACTGTGACAGATTATTTGAGAAAATACCACAGCATTGATATGTTTGAAAAAATATTATCGCGTTTGATATATGTATTTAGATAAAATATAGGGTGATCCAAGTAAACAAACCTTTTTTCAATAGCCTTTTTTGACAGATCACGTGTGAGTTGTGTCATGCTGTCATGTTATTTTTGTTAAGTATTGTTTGGCATTTCATCATGGAAAGACTTACGCCTGAACAACGGTTACGCGTGTCATTCGCCAGTTACCAGTCGAAATGCTCGAACGAGTCATCGAAAATTAGACTCAACGGATGGACCATCTGAGACGTAGCCGCGGTCAACATTTGATAGACATAATCTTCAAAAAATAAATGCCAAAGAATCTTCTTTCAAATGATAATAAACATTCCCCATTCAATTTGAATTTTCTGTGTTTTTTTCTTTAACAAATTAGGGAACCTCGAAATGGATCACGCTATATATTTGATATACAAGGTGGCGCAAAAGTAACCTTTCGATGTTTTTTTGCTGTAATTAAAAAAAAAAAATTAAAAACTTTGATTCTTCTTGTGGATTATTTTTATTTGGTCTTTTAATTTTTTTTACATCAAGTCGAGAATATGATGTCATGTAAATGGCCGCCGCCACAGTTGATTGTCATTTGAGCCCTATTTATGGCATTTTCCATCACTTTGGCCAAAACTTCCGGCTATTGGTCCTCACATTCTTGACGGATATTGTCTTTAAGAGCTGCAAGAGTCTGAGGCTTGTTGACATAAACCCGCGACTTCAAAAAGCCCCACAAAAAGAAGTCTGGAGCGGTTAAATCAGGCGATCTTGCTGGCAAGTGCAAATCGCCACAACTGTCCTGTTGGAACCACATGTTTTCCAATCCCAATTCATCAAGTTGCGGCAAAAAGAACTCGTTGATCATTGCTCTGTAGCGCTCACCATTCACAGTAACCGTTTGGCCCGCGACGTCTTCGAAGAAAAAAGGTCCGATGACTACTCCAGCGAAAACAGCATACCATACAGTGACCTTGAGCGGGTGTAATGGCTCTTCGTGGGTTACACGGGGATTTTCAGTGCCCCAGAAGCGTAAATTTACTTATTTACGTACCCGCTAAGATGGAAATGGGCCTCATCGCTCATGATTATTTTTGATGAAAAATCATCTTCCTCTTGGTGGTGATTAAGGATGGCTTGAGCGTATGTTAGACGCGATTGGCGGTCAGCAGCTAACAGCTGATGCACCGTCTGGACTTTGTACGGAAACATCTTCAAATCTTGTACCAAAATTCGCTGTAGAGACCGTCGACTGATACCCATTTGCGTGGCACGCTTCCATGACATCCTCGGCTACAGCAGCAATATTCTCTGCAGAACGGCTACTCCGGGGTCTGCCACGCCTGGCAGCATCTCGGGTTGTGCCAGTCTCTTCGAGGCGAGCGGCTAAACGTCGCAGTGTTTCACCAGTAGGCGTTGGACGGCCAGGAAATCTGCGACGAAATTCACGTTGTGCCAAAGTAACCGACCTATTATTGGTCAAATAAATAGTCAGCAATATTCCGCGTTCTGGAGCAGTGTAGCGTAACATTGTTTATTAACGTGTATTTCGCATGTGTTTACTACACAAATGTCAAAACAGAACTGACATTAGGGGCCAATCGCAAAATTTATAGCATTTTCTGATAGGAGGATTACTTTTGCGCCACCTTGTATTAAGAGAAAATATACATCGTTGATATTTTCATGGAAAGCAAAGTTTATATTTTTTGAGAAATTATCATAGCGTTTATAATTTTGGAGAAAATATCACAGCATTGATTTATTTGAAGACAATATCACAGGTGTTGATATTTTAGATAAATTACACGGCGCTGATATATTTAAAAAACAATGCATTAAGGGGAATACAACACTTTCGTGAAAAAATTATCACAACATTGATATTTGTGAAAATATATCACAGCATTGACTTTTTTACAAACTTTTACAGCATTTGTATATGTGAAAAATATAACAAAGTTTATATTTGTAAAAAAAAAAAATATATCACAGCATTGATATTTCGATACTTCCATTCTAAAACATGCTAAGTCGACTTAGCATAGTTTTAGGGAGATTACATTTTTAATCTCTAAATATTCCAAGTTATATTCAGTCACAATTTGGTGTTTATCCGTCAACCCAATCAAAAGTTATTCACATAACAGTACAAGTCATTCGATTTGCATTAAAGGAATTCACACAAATTTAAAAAATTCATAAAATTTTGATCGCTTCTCCTGAAAAAATACCCTTTTGCACTTAGCATAGCTTACAATGGAGATATCGATTTGTGGATCAAAAATCGATAATATAACAGCGGTTTTCTTTTTTCATAGAAAAATTTACGATGATATTTTTCTTGATTATTTTTTGTAAAATCATAAAAGTTAATATAATTTCATTGATTTTCAGTACGTGTCTTTCAGTGTTGCAGCTGTAATATTTTAAGAGAAAGAATTAAAACGGCGATATTTTTATAAAAAAATATCAACGAGTAGATCTTATTAAATACAATATCAGTGTAAAAGTTTTTTTTACAAAATAAACAACTTTGATATTTTTGGAGAAAATATGACAGCTTCAATTCTTATTTGCAAACAGTATAAACATTTCGTGGGTACTTTTGATAGGGAATATCATAGAGTTCATATCATTTAGAGAATGTACCAAAGAGGCGATATTTTTATATAAAATAACTCAACAATTATTAAATAAAATAATACAGCGCCTTTTTTTGAGAATCAAAATATTTTATAAAATAAAATATGTGAAATTTGTGAAAAATATCACACCATTAATATTTGTGAAAAAATAGTTCACTGCATTGATAATTGTGAATAAAAAATAGATAATATTACAGCGGTATTATTTTTTTTTTGTAAAAAAGTAAACGGTGATATTTTTTTTTGAGAATTTGAAACGTTGATATGTTTATAAACTTTTTTCATTATAATTTAAACTAAATGAATTAATGCAGGGAATGAGTGGGTTTAGTGACATCAATAGATGCAAATTTAACCTATTCCCATAAATAATATAGAAATATTTTATTTTATTTTGTTCGAGATTTTTAAGGCCAAAATACATTGAACATTCCACCACACCTTTAAATCGAAATGTCCATAAAATATTGGAATCAGATCCGCTAAATAGGCTCCTTAGCCCCTTTAGAGCCCATCATCTATCATAAATATTTAATCATCAGTTTTTTTTTCTCCTTGAGCCATGGGTGATGGTATACAGTTACACATATCAAGGATTTGCGGCTTAAGGTTATACAGAGTAAAAATTCGCATTTAAATGGAAAATCCTCAATCAAACCAAGTTTTCAATTAAGGCATTTACAACTGCAATAAACTCTATTGAGGTTGGCCCACAAACAAAATCAGTAGCGGATGTGTTGGTGTTGCTACGCCACAATACATCTTTTGTTGCTGTTGCTACTGACGACAACATTTGCATTAAAATTGCGATTTTCTCTACTGTAATCCCACATTGAATTTGTGGTCCTTTTGTTCGAGAGGGAGGGGCGAGGCGTGGAGAGGGAGAACAACTCCCACACCTCGCCACATCATACATTTATTTACATTCCTCTCTGAATAGGTGACTAAATGGATTCCATACTATTTATCCCTTTTCATGTAGAAAAAAAAGAACGAAATGGATGAACGAACAAGTGCTGGGATATGGGAGAAGATTAAATGTTAAACACTCCATATACATGTACAATGCACGCTATACATGTATAGTACACATTGGCAATGCAATGTATCCGCCACTCTCGTCTCTTTGTTGCACAAGGACAATGTTTTACAAACAGAAACAAAAAAGAAACAAATCAATGATTGAATATTCATATCAAATAAATTGGAAACTTTTTTTTTTGCAATTATCCACGCGGGAATGAAAGTGTAAAAATACGAAGGTTCGAATAATAGCAATTCTGGTAATTAAGTTTTTCATTCATTGCTGATCACGCATACCAAAACACCTGGTGTTTGCAAATTAAATACATACATAAAATAGGATTTGTTTGTTTTTATTGCATAAATTATAATCAATCCGCTTAGATATTAATTTAAAATATGCCAATGAATAATGTGAAGATGATTATTGTATACACTTTGTTACAGATAAGTACAAATACATATTGTAATTTATGATAATTTCTGCTAAGGATAATTCTGTGTTTTTCTGTGATAACCATTTATCTCAGATCGATTCCGTTTTAGGAAATTTTACATAAATATATTCAACTAAATATTACATACATTTCTATCCATATTTTCGAAATATGATTGTACACGTCTCCTCTCAAATGTACGGTCATAGAAAAGTTATTTTGCGTTTATTGAACATTTTGATGTTTTAAGATAAGTCCTTATTGCGGAAACACATATTTTCTCTAGAATTTTTAGATAAACTAGAAACATAAATATATTCTAATGATATTCGTTGAAATTTTCATAACATTAAGATTTGTCATTAGCAGAAAATCACGTCAATGAAATGTCCATAGTAAAGCTATTGATATAACAAAGTTCATATTGTTGTCATTTTCATAGAAAAGTTATTATAGGAACCAGATTTTAATAAGAAAACATTTTAAAAGAAAAAGAGTAATATCTGTGAAACTTTAAAATATTTCACAGGGTGAAAGATATTTTCCTAAAACTTCTCACTATAGCAAACATTTTCATGTCAAAATATCATATTAGTGAGATTTCCATAAATATTCTCAAAATAGTAAGTTATTTTTATTGAAAAATATGACGCCATAGAAAAATATATTGGTTAGATTTTCATAGAAAAAATACCTCTAAGATTTACAAAGAATAAATATGTCGTTCTCGAGATTTTCATACAACATATCTTTCGTTATTTATATTTTCATACAAAAATATAACAGTAGTGAGATCTTCATATCAAATATCACGTAAGTTACATTTCCATAAAAAAATTTCACGTTAATGTGATTTTCATAGACCAGAAAAAATGTTGTCCTAAAATAAAAGATTTGCGCCAAATATGTAATATTAATTAAAATAATTACCTTTTGCCCTTAAAATTAAGAAAATGTAATTAATATTAATGAAATTATCTATATTTTAAGTACAAAATGAACTTATTATAATTATTAATGGCGTCTTTGGAGCAAATTTTTAATTTTAAGACAAACTATTTTTTCAGTGTGGTGGGAATCGAACCCACGACCAAAATTCATTAGCGAGTACGCTACCAACTCCCCTACTGGGCGGGACTGAAGCTTCAATCCCCAAAAATATTCGGAATTTTATTTATTTTACTTAAATTATTATCAATTTAATTTGCATTTAGTAATTTTGTGCACTTGTATTCGTGTTATAAGTAAGCTGCCAACTTTTGGTGCAAAATGGTCCATTTGTGTGGGAGGCACCAAAGGGGGCATGACAACAACCCCAATTTGCACTTAACTGTAGGTACTATAAAATCATTACACTGCACAAAATTTCAAGAATTTTTATGCACTGGTATTATTGTTAAAATATTTGAATTTTTGTACAAAATGGTCGATTTGTGTGGGAGGTACCAAAAGGGGCGTGACATCGTCTCCCATTTTTCTCATGGTGATAGCGATTAATAAACTAATACTATTTGTGGAATTTAAGAAGATTTGAATATGTAATATATTGGGTTTTCCAATAAGAGTTCAGGAAATTCAAAAGTTTTTTTATTTAATGTGGAGTACAATTAAGTTCTAAATAAAACGTCATTCAAATGGCCTCCACGACTTCTTCTGCAGGAACGAATTCGATGAACCCAGTTTTCAAGCACCTTTTCCACTAAATCAAGTCGTATGTCATGAATGGAACGTTCAATATTGACTTGTAAAGCTTGAAGAGAGTCTGGTTTATTTCGAAAGACCAATGACTTTAAATAACCCCACAATTTCTTGAAATAATCGAATCTCTATACTTTTCTCGCAACAAATCAATTGTTTCATTTGCTGTGTGGCACGTAGCTATAATCGGTCAATGGCAAAAAGATAGCTCTTGACGAGAGCTAAAATATTGCTCATGGGTGTCAAGGTCGTAGGTCGACTGAAACCCGTTTTTTTGGATTTAAAAAAAAATAGACTTAGCGCACGAAAAGTTGCGATTATTTTGATAATAAAACTGAATAATTTGTAAACTTCGTGTTGCGTATATCTCTCCATGATGAAATTGTAATCACTACTGAATACAATGAAAAAACAAATGACAGATCATGACATATTACAAATGGCCGAAACGTCACTTCAAAATCATATCATCCCTATTGGAAAACACGTTAGAAGTTATTAGGGAATTAATATTTCATTAAATTTCAAACCTTTGTGTGGGAGGTACTAGAAGGAGTGGACCAATATGTCCCATCTTCGAACTTAGCTTGAGATCGAAAAAAATATCATCCCATACCAAATTTTAGGTCAATCCGTTACTCCTTTCGAGAGTTATCGTGCGCTCCAGCCTGACAGACGGGCGGAAATTGCCCGGATGACTTAAAATGAATTTCCACCAAACATACTTGGGGTATTAGGTCACTTCTTAGATGTGTTACACTTTTGGCTCGTAGTAAATTATATATACCCACCTCTCTAAAGTGATGGGATAAATATGATACAGTGATATATTAACAGAAAATAATACATCGCGACCTAAGAGTGAAAAGGCGCTAAGTCCATTTTGCCTAACTGTATTTTTTGAAGCGGAACGTAAGATAAGTTAGATAGGGTTTTCCAACAAGAGGTGATATTTTGAATCACCCGGTATTTCGGTATTCCCATTCCACCTCGGTGGCTACGACAACAAGCAAAATTGTCGCATGTGGGGCTCGGAAAACCCAAGAGTTATTGTTGAGAAGCCTCTCCATCCTCAACGTGTGACTTTTTGGTGCGGTTTATGGTCCGGCGGGGTCATTGGACCTTACTTTTTCGAAAATGAGGTTGGATCAACAGTTACGGTGAATGGATTGCGGTATCGAGAGATGATAAATGATTTTTTTATGGTCGGAGTTGGATGGTATTGATCTTGACAACGTTTATTTTCAACAACACGGCGCTACGTGCCACACAAGCAACGAAACCATTGCTCTGTTACGGGAAAAGTTTCCGGACAGTGTTATCTCTCGAAGAGGTGATCACAATTGGCCACCGAGATCTTGCGATTTAACACCTTGCGACTTCTTCCTTTGGGGCCACGTGAAAGATAAGGTCTAAGCCAACAGCCCATCGTCGATTCAAGACTTCAAAGATAGAATTCGTGAGGCTATCGAGGACATAGGGCAGCTACTTTGCGATTTGGTTATGGAAAATTTCATGAAAAGGATATGGTCCTGTAAGCGTGGTCGCTCTTTATTATGAAAGAAACATCCGATCATTTATCTAAAAAAATTCCATTTTTCTTTGAATACCAAAATAACACTTCTTGTTGGAAAACCCTTTACATCGATTTGAAAACAAAAAGCCAAAAAAAAATCATGCTTTGTAATCTTTAAAAGCTGAATCCTAAAGGCGCTAAGAAAAACGTTCATATACAGTAAGTATTTTGCCTCTCCTGTAAAATTTTGAATATTGGACTTAGCGCCTTCACACTCTTAGGTCGCGACATTATTTATTGAAAATATGTCATTGATGATTACATTATAGAAAATTTCTCGGAGTCTTATAAGTATTTACAGAAAAAATATGTTGGTGCATATATTTGTAAATAAGACAAAGATCATGTCATGTCAATATTTTTTTTAGAGAGAATATCACAGCCTTTATATTTCTGTAGATAGCAAAAATTTTAACAATATTAAGATGTTTATTTTTAAACAAAATGTCGTAGTTAGATGATATATTAATAGAAATTTATATATTTAATAGAAATATACATTATTACATATTTACTTTTAAAAAAGAGAAAATAATGGTGTTATTTATAGAGAATATAACAGCTTTCTGGAGATATCTCAACGGTGATGTTTCAGAGATCACAGCTAAAATTTGTGATAGAAGATATTTTTATTTTTTTATAATTAGTTAATATTTTTAAAGGAAATGTCGCAGCGTTGATTATATAAATATCACAATGACAGCATTTTATTAAAAAATTTATAGCCGTGATATCATACAGATATTTTCTGAACTATGGTTTTTATAGATAATACTTCGCAGCGATATACATATTCATACAGATGATTTCAGTGATGTTTTCATAAAAAATAATGATTCTACCTTAAATATTAAATGCAATAGAAGAAGAAACAAATTATATCAGTATTTTCGTAGAGAATATCACAGCGTTGATCTTTTTGAAAAAATTATCACTACGTTTATTTTTTTCCTTTCTGAGAAAATATGACAGCGTTGATATTTTTGGATAATATTTATATGAGGGTTGTTATTTCCACAGCAATGATATTTTTTTAAAAAAAAAATACCAGAGCGTCTATTTTTTGTTCAAATTATTACAACGTTAGTATTGTTTAAAGGAAGTGTCACAGCCTTCATTTTTACTGAAATGACAAAACGGGAGAATTTTACTAACAAATTCAGACCTGTGATATTTTGTAGACATTTTTTCTGAAATGGTTTTATAGATAAATTTCGCAGCGATGATATTCTAATAGTGATATTTTTATAAACTATATTATAAAAATTCTAAGCTAAAGGATTTAATTCTGTGGAAGAAGAAGAATATCATATCGGTATTTTTTATAGAGAATATAACAGCGTTGATCTTTCTGAAAAAACTATCACTATGATTATTTGTTTCTTTTTTGAGAAAATATGGCAGCATTGATATTTTTAGGGAATATATATCAGGGTTATTATTTTTCACAGCAATGATTTTTTTTAGAGAAAATATAACGTAAATTTTTTATAGAAATTTGTTTTTATGGATATACATTATTATAATTCTACCGATCTATAAAAAATATCGGTATTTTTATGTAGAGAATATCACATCGTTGATCTTTCTGAGAAAATTATCACTATGTTTATTTGTTTCTTTTTTGAGAAAATATAACAGCGTTGGTATCATATTTCACAGCAATGATATTTTTTAGAGAAAATATCACAGCTTCAATTTGTATTAGAAAATATTACCATGTTAATATTTTTAATTTCTGATATTTTACAGAAGTTTGGAGGTTTTTTTAGAGAATAATTTGCAGTGATGATATTCTTATGGAAACTATTTCAACAGTGATATTTTTATAAACAATTTTGTAATAATTTTACGCTAAAGGATTTAATGCAATGGAGGAAGATAAATATCGCAGTGGTACCCTTGATTTTTCTGAAAAATGTATCACTGGGTTTTTTTTTTTTTTGAGAAAATATCACAGCTTTTATATTTTTAGATATTATATATCAGAGTTGTTTGTTTTTCTCAGCAATGATACTTTTATCACAGCTTTCATTTTTGTAGAAGATATTACTATGTTAATATTTATAAAAGAGATGCCACAGCGTTGATTTTTACAGAATTATCAAAACCGCAGAATTTTGTTAAAAAATGAAGAGCTGTGATATTTTATAGAAATTTTTTCGGCGATTGTTTTTATAGAGAATATTTCGCAGCAATGATAATATTACACAGTGATATTTTTATAAACAATTTTGTAATAATTTTACGCTAAAGGATTTAATGCAATGGAGGAAGATAAATATCGGAGCGGTACCCTTGATTTTTCTGAAAAATGTATCACTGCGTTTTATTTTTATTTTTTTTTTTTTTTTTGAGAAAATATGACAGCTTTTATATTTTTAGATATTATATATCAGAGTTGTTATTTTTCTCAGCAATGATACTTTTATCACAGCTTTAATTTTTCTAGAAGATATTACTATGTTAATATTTATAAAAGAGATGCCACAGCGTTGATTTTTACAGAATTATCAAAACCGCAGAATTTTGTTCAAAAATGAAGAGCTGTGATATTTTATAGAAATTTTCTCGGCGATGGTTTTTATAGAGAATATTTCGCAGCGATGATAAAATTACAAACAATATTCCAACGGTGATATTTGTATAAATAATTTGATAATAATTTTATTGCTTAGAATTTAATGCAGTGGAAGAAAAAAATTATCATATCGGTATTTTTTATAGAGAATATCACAGTGTTAATTTTTCTTGAAAAAGTGTCTTTGGTATTTTTAGAAAATATATATTTGACGGTTGTTATTTCTCACACCAATGATATATATTAGAGAAAATATCACAGCGTGAATTTTTTATAGAAAATATTACCACTTTAATATTTTTTAAAAGAAATGTCACAGCCTTGATTTTAACAGGAATTTTACAATGGCAGAGTTTTATTAAAAAATAATGAGCTATGTTTTTTTTTAGAAATTTTCTCTGCTATGGTTATTATAGATAATATTTCGCAGCGATGTTTTTCTTACAGAAGATATTCCAACCGCGATTTATTTATAAACAATTTCATAATTTAATTTAATTTAATTTTTTTGAGAAATTATGGCTGCTTTCATATTTTATAAAGAAAATATCGCAGCGCTGATATTTCTAGATGAGATATCTCAGACCTTTTTTTAAAAAAATATTACAGTATTATATATTATTAGATAAAATATCACAACCTTCAGATTTCTAAACGAAATATTACAGTGTTTGTGTTTACAGAAATAGGTATCACAGGTGTCGTATTTTTTAAATGCACAGCTGTGATATTTTACAGAAATTTTCTCAGCTATTCTTTATAAATATGGATAATAAATTACAGCGATGATTTCCCAACCGTGATATTTTTATGAAAACATTATAATAATCCTACCGATCTGTAAAAAATATCGGTATTTTTATAAAGAACAAATATTCTCTATATATATCGCTGTGATGATTCTAACTAGGATACTCTCCCGGATATTATAGGATACTCTAGGATATATAGAGAATATCACAGCGATGATCTTTCTAAAAAAATTATCACTGTTTATTTGTTTATTTTTGGAGAAAATATGACATCGTTAATGTTTTTAGAGAATATATATCATGGCTGTTATTTTTACAGCAATGATATTTTTTATCGTCAATTTTTATTAGAAAATATTACCTCGTTAATATTTTTAATTTGTGATATTTTACAGAATTTTGGTGGTTTTTTATATAGAAGATATTTCAACAGTGATATTTTTATAAAAATTCTAAGCTAAAGGATTTAATGCTGTGGAAGAAGAAAAATATAATATCTTTATTTTTAGCAGAGAATATCACTGTGTTGATTTTTCTGAAAAAATGTAGTGTTTTTTTTAGAAAATATGGCTGCTTTGGTGTTTTTAATAGATATCAGGGTTGTTATATTTCACAGAAATGATGTTTTTTAGAAAAATTATCACAGCGTAAATTTTTTATAGAAAATATTACAACGTAAGAATTTTTTATAGAAAATATTACCACTTTAATATTTTTTAAAAGAAATGTCACAGCCTTGATTTTAACAGGAATTTTACAATGGCAGAGTTTTATTAAAAAATAATGAGCTATGTTTTTTTTAGAAATTTTCTCTGCTATGGTTATTATAGATAATATTTCGCAGCGATGTTTTTCTTACAGAAGATATTCCAACCGCGATTTATTTATAAACAATTTCATAATTTAATTTAATTTAATTTTTTTGAGAAATTATGGCTGCTTTCATATTTTATAAAGAAAATATCGCAGCGCTGATATTTCTAGATGAGATATCTCAGACCTTTTTTTAAAAAAATATTACAGTATTATATATTATTAGATAAAATATCACAACCTTAAGATTTCTAAACGAAATATTACAGTGTTGGTGTTTACAGAAATAGGTATCACAGGTGTCGTATTTTTTAAATGCACAGCTGTGATATTTTACAGAAATTTTCTCAGCTATTCTTTATAAATATGGATAATAAATTACAGCGATGATTTCCCAACCGTGATATTTTTATGAAAACATTATAATAATCCTACCGATCTGTAAAAAATATCGGTATTTTTATAAAGAACAAATATTCTCTATATATATCGCTGTGATGATTCTAACTAGGATACTCTCCCGGATATTATAGGATACTCTAGGATATATAGAGAATATCACAGCGATGATCTTTCTAAAAAAATTATCACTGTTTATTTGTTTATTTTTGGAGAAAATATGACATCGTTAATGTTTTTAGAGAATATATATCATGGCTGTTATTTTTACAGCAATGATATTTTTTATCGTCAATTTTTATTAGAAAATATTACCTCGTTAATATTTTTAATTTGTGATATTTTACAGAATTTTGGTGGTTTTTTATAGAGAATAATTCGCTTGGATGATATTCATATAGAAGATATTTCAACAGTGATATTTTTATAAAAATTCTAAGCTAAAGGATTTAATGCTGTGGAAGAAGAAAAATATAATATCTTTATTTTTAGCAGAGAATATCACAGTGTTGATTTTTCTGAAAAAATGTAGTGTTTTTTTTAGAAAATATGGCTGCTTTGGTGTTTTTAATAGATATCAGGGTTGTTATATTTCACAGAAATGATGTTTTTTAGAAAAATTATCACAGCGTCAATTTTTTATAGAAAATATTACAACGTAAGTATTTTTAAAGGAAATATCATAGCCTTGATTTTTACATAAATATCACAAAGGCGATTTTTTATAAGAAAATTTAGATCGGAGATATTTTATAGACATTTTCTCTACGATGGTGTTTATAAAGAATAATGATATTCTTACGGAAGATATTCCAACAGTGATAATTGTTATTAAACATTTTTATAATAATTCAACGCTAAAGGATTTAATGCAATGGACAAAATATAAATATATAATAGACAAAATCAAATCTTTGATTTTTCCGAAAAAGTATTACTGCGTTTAGTTTATTTTTTTTTTGTGACAAAATATGGCTGCTTTGTTATTTTTAGGGAAAAAATCTCAGCCTTACTTTTTTTAGAAATTATTACAATATTATATATCTTTAGATAAAATATCAAAAACTTAATATTTTTAAAGGAAATATTACAGCGTTGGTTTTTATAGAAAATATTCGGTTGTTTTCTTATTCACAGCTGTGATATTTTACAGACATTTTGTCAGCAATCATTTTTCTCGCAGTGATAATATATTAGAGACTATCTTCTAACTGTGATATTTTTATAAAAAAAATCATACATAATAGGATTTAATGCAATGGAAGAAGAAAAATATATCAGTTCTTTTACAGAAAATAGCACATCACATCTTTCTAGAAAAAGTATTACTGCATTAAGTTTTTTGAGAAAGTATGATATTTTTGTGTGTGAAAATATCACAGCGTTAATTTTTTATAGAAAATATTAAAACTTTAATATTTCTTAGGGGAATGTAACATCGTTGATTTTGACAGAATTATCACAGCTGTGGTATTTTTTAAGTTTGCAGCTGTGATATTTAGCAGAAATTTTATCTTCCAGGGTTTTCTTAGGGAATATCGTAGCGACGATATTCTTATATTCCATTGGTGATATTGTTAAGCTGAATCTGCACAAATGATATTTTCATAAAAAATTTTCGGATACAATAAAATCAGGAACTAATTTATATATTATAAACTATGTCCTTTGTCTAGAAAATAATTACAAAGAAAAATATGATGCGAAAAAAGAGAAACCATTTCGTGAGTGGTTCACCACTGGGGTTGTTTGAAAATGGTTCCAGATGTTGGATTCTGCATTGCTGCTGTTTAGATCGAGTGCTTCGTCGTTCTTTTCCTAAAGGAATTTGTACTTTGTTCGATGTCTGTGACGTCCGTGTCTCAAAGTTGACGACAACAATTGCATCATCGTCAGCATTGTCATCAACTCAAGCTGTCTTGGCTGAAATTGCATTTTATTGTTAATTGTTCAAAGAAGAAGACTTCATTAAAACGTTTATTTCCCTTTTCCATTCGCCACTGTCTTCTAATTACTATTGTTTGTCATGGCAACGTTAGTGATTCTCATTTCTTGTCCTCCTATACATAGCGACAGCGACAGCTGTAGAGCAAACTGTGACAGTGATTGGCGATATTTAATGCCAGAAGTCGGGCAGGTCAAGAATACTGGAAAATAAGTTTTGTTTTCGTTTTTTTTTAATTTGTTATTACTTGTTTTCAATTTAGTTCTATTTCATAAAATAATTAGTTTTCTAATATTGTATAATGTTGGAATACTGTGCTGCTTTACTAACTTTTAAGTATACAATATCAGCTTTCATTTCTGTGTGCAACTACTCGTAAAAGATAACAATTCCATTGAGAATAAACAGAAAATAATAATGTAACGAAATTACAATTCATTGTTAAATAGGAAATAATGGAAAACTTTCTGTCGGCAACTTAGCACAAAATGCTAAACAATTGTTAATTAATGCGAAAGTCTTTCCATCTCTTCCCACAAAATAAAGCCCTAATGAAGCAGTTTTTTTTTCTGCAAACTATTTGTGCAGCTTTCCACGCAATTTGGTGGTGGGCAATTTTTCCATTCAGCCAGTGTGGTCCACCACCGCCCCACCTTTTATACTATATCTCGTGTATATACCATAATTATGTATTTGTTTTCGTGAGAATTGCATGATATTCATTATAAAGTTGATTGTATTTTATTATTCCAACATTCTGTACACAATCAGTCATTCAGTCAGTCGGAGTGACGAGTGGTCTGGCGGTCTGATAGACAGATCAACATTGTCATTTGGTTGTGGCTTTATTTTGCACCAACCATAAAGGGTGATCCATTTGATTTTTTTTTTTTTAATTTTAACTTAAAACAGAATTTGATTTCGGATTCTTTATTATGACTCGAATGCGCAATCTCAGAAATTTTTTAAACAGAATTTTTTAAAAAAAAAATTCTAAATGTATCACCCTATTACATATTTTATGCATTCATTTGATTTGGACTCATCTTTGATTCATTCATTCTTCCTTCTTTTTCTCTCCCTCGGTAATAAATTTATGATGATTTATTTTATCCGTTCATTGAATGCATAAAAATTAAAATTAAAAAATCTCTTTCTCCCCCTATCTTTTTCTCGCATTGTACATAATTCTCATTATTATTCGCACATCGCACTTGAAATTTATAATTTATAATGTATTTTATATTTTATTGTTGCTTCCTCACATTATCTTGATAAATGTTAAGTTTTTACATCAAATGCCGCTTCTTTCGACGTTCAATGTCTAAGTTTGAAATTATTCGTGAAATCTATGAATTATGTATACGACGCTCTAGCTGTACGTCAACTATGACGACAAAGCATGCCTAATATTAAAGATGTGAACAAGGAGTTCCTTCTTCGTCTGGAAATGACAACGATATGAATTCTTCATAAGATAAACCCGTTAACGAAATATTTTTGAATAAAAAATCGGTATTACCTTAATAAAACAAATCAGCTAAGAAAATGCAAATGTATGACCAAAACTTCCGGCGATAGGTCCTCACATTCTTGACGGATATTGTCTTTAAGAGCTGCAAGAGTCTGAGGCTTGTTGACATAAACCCGCGACTTCAAAAAGCCCCACAAAAAGAAGTCTGGAGCGGTCAAATCAGGCGATCTTGCTGGCCAGTGCAAATCGCCAAAACGGGAGATTAGGCGCCCGGGAAATGCATCCTTCAGCATATTGGTTGTGGCACGTGCAGTGTGTGCCGTTGCCCCGTCCTGTTGGAACCACATGTTTTCCAATCCCAATTCATCAAGTTGCGGCAAAAAGAACTCGTTGATCATTGCTCTGTAGCGCTCACCATTCACAGTAACCGTTTGGCCCGCGACGTCTTCGAAGAAAAAAGGTCCGATGACTCCTCTAGCGAAAACAGCACACCATACAGTGACTTTGAGCGGGTGTAATGGCTCTTCGTGGGTTACACGCGGATTTTCAGTGCCCCAGAAGCATAAATTTTGCTTTTTTACGTACCCGCTAAGATGGAAATGGGCCTCATCACTCATGATTATTTTTGATGAAAAATCATCTTCCTCTTGGTGGTGATTAAGGATGGCTTGAGCGTATGTTAGACGCGATTGGCGGTCAGCAGCTAACAGCTGATGCACCGTCTGGACTTTGTACGGAAACATCTTCAAATCTTGTACCAAAATTCGCTGTAGAGACCGTCGACTAATACCCATTTGCGTGGCACGTCGTCTGGTCGATGTCGACGGCGCTTCCATGACATCCTCGGCTACAGCAGCAATATTCTCTGCAGAACGGCTACTCCGGGGTCTGCCACGCCTGGCAGCATCTCGTGTTGTGCCAGTCTCTTCGAGGCGAGCGGCTAAACGTCGCAGTGTTTTACCAGTAGGCGTTGGACGGCCAGGAAATCTGCGACGAAATTCACGTTGTGCCAAAGTCACCGACCGATTATTGGTCAAATAAATAGTCAGCAATATTCCGCGTCCTGGAGCAGTGTAGCGTAACATTGTTTATTAACGTGTATTTCGCATGTGTTTACTACACAAATGTCAAAACAGAACTGACATTAGGGGCCAATCGCAAAATTTATAGCATTTTCTGATTGGAGGATTACTTTTGCGCCACCTTGTACAATATGCTAAGTCGACTGATTTCATTTTTGAATTGTAAACATTCAAAATTATATTTAGACAAAATTTGATATTTAATCCTTAATCCAATTAAAGTTGTGCTCAAAACAATAGGGGATATATGATTTACATTATAAGGAAATTCCATAAAAATATCAAATACTTGAAACGCCTAACCTGAAAAACTATCTGTGCCGACTTAGCGTACTATAGAATGTAGGTATCGATAAATCACATACTGGTATGATGTATTCTATAAAACAAAAATATTACTCACTTTGCAAATTTTTTAAAGTATACAATTTTACTTGAAAATATATATTTTCTAGAAAAATTCTCTTCATAATGACAACAATGAGATTTTTCTAGAAAAATCGACTTCCACGTTATTTTTCTACACCATTTTTAACTTTAATTCCAATAAAAATCAATTTAATTTCGATTGAATTCGATTGAAATTTGAAGATTCCATTTGAGATTCGAAAAAGTTCAATTGAAATTCGAAGATTCCATTTGAATTTCGAAAAACGTCATTTGAAATTCGAAAAAATCAAATAAAATTCGAAATACATCAACTGAAATTCGAAACACATCATTTTTATTTCGAAACACATCAATTGAAATTCGAAAAACATCAATTGAAATTCGAAATACATCAGTTGAAATTCAAATCTTTCCATTGGAAATTCGTAATACGCCAATTGAAATTCGAAAAACATCAATTGATATTCGAAATACATCAATTGAAATTCGAAAATGTAAACAGATCTGTACATTGGATTGGGTAGAATTTATTTAAACATTTTTTGCTGGCTAAATCTTAACATAAAATGTGACGAACAGAAACATATAGATGATCTTATCTTTTATGAATATTTATTCAAAATTAGTTGAAACAAAACATATTTAAATATTTTAATATTAAAGGTTTAAAACAGACAAATTGTATCACTTAGATGCTACCTCAACTAATATACAGAATTTATTTTGTTTACATTTTTCGAATTTTGAATGATGAGTTTCGAATTTCAATTGATGTTATTCGAATTTCAACTGATGTTATTCGAATTTCAATTGATGTTATTCGAATTTCAACTGATGTTAATCGAATTGCAAATGGAAAAATTCGAATGTCAGTTGATGTTTTACGAATTTCAAATGATGTGTTACGAATTTCAACTGATGCGTTTCGAATTTCAAGTGATGTGTTTCGAATTTCAATTGATGTTTTTCGAATTTCAATAGACGTTTTTCGAATTTCAATTGATGTTTTTCGAATTTCAAATGGAATATTCGAATTTCAAATGGAATCTTCGGATTGCAATTGATTTTTTTCGAATTACAATTAAAACTGGTGTAGACAAATTGCAATCTATGACATTTTTCTACAAAAATTTCAATTCATGATATTTTTAGAAAAATTGCAATCGATGATATTTTCTTAGAAAAATTACAATCGATATTATTTATCTAGAAAAATTGCAATCAATGATATATTTCTAGTAAAATTGACATCGATGATATTTTTCTAGAAAATATACTTCGATTATATTCTTCTAGAAACATATACTTCGATGATATTTTTCTAGATCAATTGACTTAGTTGATATTTTTATAGAAAAATTGCATTCGATGATATTTTTCAAGAAAAATTGCCACTTTCCAAAAAATGCACTTCAAATTGAAGTAAATTTTTCTAGAAAAATATTTTCACTTTTTCAAGAAAAGTTTCATTGAAGTCAACTATTTTAAAAAATATCACCGTGCTGAATTTTTCTAGAAAAAAATATCATCGAAATGAATTTTTCTAGAAAAATATCATCGAAATATATATAAGTGAATTTTTCTAGAAAAATATTATCGAAGGCAATTTTTCTAGAAAATATTACGGAAGGCAATTTTTCTAGAAAATATTACGGAAGGCAATTTTTCTAGAAAAATATCATCGAAGGCAATTTTTCTAGAAAAATATCATCGAAGGCAATTTTTGTAGGAAAAAATCGTCGATGACAGTTTTTCTAGAAAAATATCCTGAAAGTGAATTTTCTAGAAAAACATCATCGAAATGAATTTTTCTAGAAAAATTGCATTCGATGATATTTTTTAAAATAGTTGACTGACGAAATTAATTTTTCTGGAAAAATAACATCGTATTGAATTTTTCTAGAAAAATATCATTGAAATGAAGTTTTCTAGAAAAATATCATTGAAATGAATTTTTCTAGATAAATATCATTGAAATGAATTTTTCTAGAAAAATATCATTGAAATGAATTTTTCTAGAAAAATATCATTGAAATGAATTTTTCTAGAAAAATATCATTGAAATTAATTTTTCTAGAAAAATATCATTGAAATTAATTTTTCTAGAAAAATATCATTGAAATTAATTTTTCTAGAAAAATATCATTGAAATGAATTTTTCTAGAAAAATATCATTGAAATGAATTTTTCTAGAAAAATATCATTGAAGAAAAATTGCAATCAATGATATTTTTCTAGAAAAATTGCATTCAATGATACTTTTCTAGAAAAATAGCATTCGATGATATTTTACTAGAAAAAATTACATTAAATGATATGTTTCTAGAAAAATTCCATTCAATAATATTTTTCAATGATATTTTTAGAAAATTTGCAATCCATTATATTTTTTAAAAAAATTGCAATCCATTATATTTTTTAAAAAAATTGCAATCGATGATATTTTTTAGAATATTCACATCGACCATATTTTGTAGAAAAAATCATATCGATGACATTTTTCTAGAAAAATTCATATCGATGACATTTTTCTAGAAACACTTCAATGAAAAAATTTACTTCAACGATATTGTTCTAGAATAATTTACTTCAGTGATACTTTTCTAGAAAAATTCTCCTCAAAGATATTGTTCTAGAAAAATTTCACTCAATGATATTTTTTTTAGAAAAATTGCATTCGATGATATTTTTGTAGAAAAATGACACTCGATGATATTTTTGTAGAAAAATTTATAGAAAAAATTGCATTCGATGATATTCTGTATGAAAATAACACCGATATGCTTATTTTTATGAAAATATCATCAATATAATTTACTCTATGAAACTAAAACACATTTATTGTTTTCTCTCCATAAAAACAATATGATTGTTTTTTGGAAAATGTGTAATTATTTTTATGAAAAAGTTTTTTTATTCAGTCAGAATTTATTTTTGGTTTGAGACCATATGTTCCATTTACTTTACATAAGTATTTCAGCTGATTTAAGTTAAAGACATACACTATTGCTACTGAATTCTGAAGGTGATAGAGTGGTGTCTATTGAAACTGCAGTCAATTCTACCAAGCAATTAAAACTCTACCAATTTTTGTATTTGTTTCTATTACTTTTTTGGAATAGACAGAAAGTAAATGGAACATATGGTCTCAAACCAAAAATAAATTCTGACTGAATAACAAAAGCACAGACCAACAATAAATAACAACAACACCAAAAGTTTTTTTTTTTAAGAAATTGCGAAAATGATTTCGTTCTCTCGCCGATATTATTTTCTCTAAGAAAATATCAAAGAAATAGTTATTTCTATGAAAATAAGACAATATTTTTTTCGAAGAAAATATTAAAGATATTTTATTAGCTTTTAATGTGATAAAATTATTTTTTCTATGAAAATATCACTAATATAATTCTTTTTCTGAAAATATCACCAATATAATTATTTCAAGGGAAATGTTTTTTTTAAGAAAATATAACGGAGATATTATGATTGAAATATTGCACCGTGCGACGACATATTGAACAAAAATTAAAGGTTATGAAAATGTCTATATAATTCTGAAAGCTGACAAGAAACAAAACAAAACCGTGTACTCAATTTTTTTTTATTTTCTGGGCGAGTTCGCGTTTTACAGGACATGACATTTTTATCCCCTCACCTTAGGGAGGAGGGTAGATATCATGTGCTACGAGCCAAAAGTGTACCACATCGAAGGAGTGACCTAAGACCCTTAGTATGTTCGGCGGACATCCGTTTTGAGTCATTTGAGCAATATCCGTCCGTCTGTCTGTCTCTCTGCTGGCTGGTGCGCACGATAACTCTCGAAAGGAGTAACGGAATGACTCCAAATTTGGTATGCGGTAACATTTTTCTATATCTCCGGCTAAGTTCGAAGATGGGCCATATTGGTCCACTCCTTCTAGTACTTCCCCCACAAAGGGATAACTTTTGGTGAAATATTGATTCTTTAATACCTTCAATACTACTTTCTCAAATCTTCTGAAATTTCACATATTTCACAAATGTTAGTCGCTAACACGTCAAAAAAAAAACGGACACAAATGGACCATTTTGCACCAAAAGTTACTAGCTTATAACTTTAATACCAGTGCATACAAATACTTGAAATTTTGTACAGTGTAATGCTTTTATAGTACCTAGAGTCTAGAGAAAAGTGGCCGTAATTGGACGCCCCTTTTGGTACCTCCCATACAAATGGAACATTTTGTACCAAAAGTAAACAGCTTTTATCTTTAACACCAGTGCATAAATACGTGAAATTTTGTACAGTGTAATGCTGTTATAGTACCTAGAGTCCAGAGAAATGTGACCGTTATTGAGACGCCCCTTTTGGTACCTCTCACGCTTTCAACTTAAATATCAGTACATACGTTAAAGTTATTAACTGCAATTTAACTTGGTAATAATTTAAATAAAACAAAAAAAATAAATAAATTTACTAATATTTTTTTGAGACTCAAGGTGAGTTGATTTATTAGTCGGTTTACCCGACTGAACTTTCTTACTTGTTCTTTAATAATCTTTTTAATATTTCTGTGCAGGAACAGCTGACTGCACTTCACTGATATTTGTCTTACAAAATTAATTTCGTAATATTTGTCTAGAAAAAATAAGTCGCTGTTATTTTCCGGAAAAAATTACGTCGTTATGTCAGTTTTGTAGAAAACTTTTTTGCGATTTTTTTCTAGAAAACTGCATATTTCTTTTCGAAAGGTGCTGCAAAATGAAAAATATGGATTTATTATAGAACTTTTGAACTTTCATCAAACAATAACTTTCATCTAATAATTTCTATCAATTCTACTTAGCATTATAAATTATTCCTACTTTGAGCTATTACTGTTGTATGTTTTATATCCGGAGTGTGAGAGTTTAATAGCAATATTTCCCATATTTAATGTCGATGAAAGTGCAAATAAGAGCCCTTATTGATTAAATGTTGTATTCATTTTAAATTCAACATTTGATTAGATTTTTCTTTCATTTACTCCACCCTTCTGCCATCTCTAACAGTTTTTCTAAAGTATGTATATCACTTTCAGTGTTCCTACCTTTTCAGTAGACTTGCAAGATTCTGTTTATTGTATTTCAGTAAATTAAAAAATATAAACTTTTTCATTAACATGATACTGCTAGTTGTTGGGTTGTTGTTGCTGTTGTTGTCGTTTGGATGTCGAGCCATTAATCAAGTGACTGACGGGTGGACGGACGGACAACTGGTGTGAGTCCAAAACCGTTTGCGTCACTGCGCGCGAAATGATGTTATAAGTTATTCTGTTAGTATTTATAGAGCTGCATTTTAATTACAACTACTAATTAATTTAATGCATTTATGTAGTTCTAGAGGAGGAAACTACGACGACGACGACCGACGGCAGCAGAGGAGCGAGCGCCAGTCCAACCAATACTCTGCAGGTCGAATACTCATTAACATGTCATGTACTTAACTGGTCATTGACTGGCAATCATTGAATGAATGGGTGGATATGGATATGGATGGTGGGAATGGCTAATGGATACTCGTGCATACGGTAGTCATGGAACACACACCTCCCTCCCTCCACCTCCTCCTCCACTACAAAATCTAATCCACTTCGTTGTTGATGTCTGTATCAGGTATCATGGACATAAACCGGAACTGTTGGTGCAGTCAATGCAAGAACCAATTTTACTAGTTGTGTAATAGAAAAATGCACAAACAATTTCATTTCTAGAAAAAAATGTAATGGCAAAAATTGTATTGTCTCAATTACGAGTACATATTTTACAATTCCATGCAAATGCCAACGCCACAGTCGATGTGTTGCAAGTAAAAAAAGGCCGGAATGCTTCCAACCAATGATGCACCGTGGCTGACATGGGAAATACGATGCCAGGATACTGAAACGGGATTTACACTTTATTTGACAATTTTCAAAGATTGTGATAATCGACACCATTTTCAAGTATAATTCGAAAATTTTCCATTGCAATAAATGGAATAAAATTAACAAATTATAATTAAAACTCAAAAAGGCCAATTCAAAAAGACCACAAATAACATTTGAAATCCGAAAATATTAAATCAAAATATTTTTTGGAATTTCAAATTATTCAAAATTTCGAATTAAAAATGTTAAATTTAAATCGTACTGCAATGTTTTAGAAACGATTTCGGTGTAAAAATTATTTTGTGATATTTTTCGAAAAAAAACATTTCGGATATATTCTTCTGGAAGGATTAGTCTGGAATAAATCTCTTGGTGGTATTTTCCTGCAAGTGATATGGACATCACTGAGAAAATAAATTGCAGTAAAAACCCATATTTTTATTTTCGTTTTTTTTTTTTTGCTCAAAAGAAAGCTTACTTATTTTCCTTTAAGTGCTGTGTGGTCTATTAAATAAACTGTTTAAATTATGCATCGATTTCCTTTACATTTTATTCATGGCCAATCAGAATTTACGATAAAATAATAAGCATGTAATATTTGTAAATTTTTCGACGTTTTTAAGAAGGTGTAATTAAAAAATAATTAAAATATTCTCAAACAAATGATTTTTCGCAACATCTTGAAGATATCTTTAAAACTGCAGACGGGACGAAGAAATTATATTAGAAGAAGATGCTTCTCCAGTTCTGATAAAATATAGGGTTGAAAAAGAGGTTTACAAATTAGAGGTTTAAATTTAGTTTGATTGATAAACATATCCCATTCCACTAATAGAACGCAAAGGTCTTAAAGGAAATGACATAAGCTTTCCTTTGAGCAAAAGAAATCCAAAAAAAATATGTGTTTTTTCAAAAACCTCTAAACTAATTTTAATTTAGCAAAAAAAAAAAATCACAAAAACCAGTAAGGAAAGGTTAAAGTCGGGCGGGGCCGACTATATAATACCCTACACCACCTCGGCAATGTACATTAAGAATATCTTTTTGAATAGTTGGAATAATTAGTTTCCTTTCTTTTACGAAAGTACTTAGCTCCCCCGCCACGTCAAGTCTTATTCCAAAGAGGAGTTTAATATAATGTGTGGAATTAAAAATTGAACTAATAATAATATTCCACATATTTGCATTTACTGTGATTATTATTAGCCTTAACACAATAAATAGTCCGATTTTTGGTCGTACACAATATAAGTAATATGTGCAGGATATATGTATGCAGGGGGCTATATCTAAATCTGAACCGATTTCCCTCAAATTTGGCAGTGTTAATTCACGTAACGAGAAACCTCTTTCTGACAACTTTTTTAATGATCGGATATAAAACACAGTTTCTACAGCGCTTACATGTCAAATCGGGGGTAACATATATATGTGGGCTATATCTCAATCTGAACCGATTTCTTCCAAATTTAACAGTGTTCATTCATATAATAAGAGACCTCTTTTTGCTGAATTCCATACTGATCGGATATAAAATCGCTTACCTGTCAAATCGAGGCTAACATATATATGGGGGCTATATCCAAATCTGAACCGATTTTAACCAAATTAAATAGGGATCGTCCTTGTGCCAAAAAAAAGATATGTGTAAAGTTTCGTCAAGATCGGGCCATATTTGCGACCTGTACTTTGATTACAAGAATACATCTACAGACAGACGGACAGACAGACGGACATAGCTAAATCGACTCAGAAAGTGATTACAAGTCGATCGGTATAATAAACAATGGATCTATCTCTTCTCCTTTTGGGTGTTACAAACAAATGCACAAAGTCATAATACCCAGTACCACAGTGTGGTGTAGGGTATAAATAGTGACGAAACTCCAAGCCAAGTCTGACAATTTTTGTAAACATTTTTATATGTTTCTACAAACACTGCATATAGAATTTCATATAAAAGGAATTTAAAATAAATATAAAACAGAAATTGAAATTAAAGTTTTTAAAAAAAAATGTCGAAAAAAAATGTATAATTTTTTTTAAATAAACAACAATAAATGGCCCGTTATGTTCTCTTTTAAACGTAAAAAAATCTGCTCGGCATTTCAAGAGTAATTACAAATTTCGTAAAGCACTAAAATTCATTTTTGAATTTAAAAAAAAAACCTATTAAAAATTTCGTAAGACCCAATTTTTTTCTTTAATTTTTTAAGCTTTTTTTAAGCTTCACGATATTTTTAGTAAAAAAATCATATTAGTAACTTTTTGCAAAAAAATACCGTGTGTTAATTTTTTCGATACTTTTAAGAAACTAATTTTACATTTTCTTGAAATATATTCATTTCAGTGATATTTTTGAAGAAAATCACTTTCCACTTTTCCAGTAGTAAATCACTTGCTGTCTTCATTCACAAGGGGTTAGTTCAGCAGTTAACTTCAGTGACTTTATTTAGAAAATATTAAATATTATTATTCAATGATATTTTTTTAGCAATATTTTAGATAATATTGTTGAAAAAAGCACTTGAAATTTTCATGCAAATATTCACTTCAGTGATACTTGTAAAGGTTGGACCATTTCAAATTTGAATCGGCTATAAAAAAGAACTGATATTTTTTTTTCAAATTTCTGGTTTTATTTGAAAGGTTGTACTTTGTCATTAAATAATGGAACACAAGATCATTCATATGACCACAACGACTGGTTCGGCAGTACCTTACCCGATCAACCCAATTTTTTAGTACATTTTCGATTGTTTCAAAAATACATTTCTCTCTCTTCAATGTTAACTTCGTTTTCATGTTTCAACGCTTCAGTTGTCTCTGGATGCTTTGAGTAACATTTATCCGTAATGGATCCCCACAGAAAATAATCCAAAAGGCTCATATAACAAGTCAAAGTAATCGGTAGTTCAAATTTACAATTTTAAATGGCCCACCCTTTAGAATGAAAATCACTTTACTGTTGTACAGGGTTTTCCAACAAGAGGTGTTATTTTGGTATTCAAAGAAAAATGCCATTTTTGAGATAAATGATCGGATGTTTAGTTCATAATAAAGAGGAAGGTATGCCGTTAATAATAAAAAATAACATCAGCCAAATGGCCACCACGACCACGATTACAGGACCATATCCTTTTCATGAAATTTTCCATAACCAAATCGCAAAGTGGCTGCCCTATGTCCTCGATAGCCTCACGAATTATATCGACGCTGGGCTGTTGGCGTAGACCTTATCTTTCACGTGGCCCCAAAGGAAGAAGTCGCAAGGTGTTAAATCACAAGATCTCTGTGGCCTATTGTGATCACCTCTTCGAGAGATAACACGGTCCGGAAACTTTTCCCGTAACAGAGCAATGGTTTCGTTGCTTGTGTGGCACGTAGCGCCGTCTTGTTGAAAGTAAACGTTGTCCAGATCAACACCATCCAACTCCGATCATAAAAAATCATTAATCATCTCTCGATAGCGCAATGCATTCACCGTAACTGTTGATCCAACCTAATTTTCGAAAAAGTAAGGTCCAATGTCCCCGCCGGACCATAAACCACACCAAACAGTCACACGTTGAGGATGGATAGGCTTCTCAACAATAACTCTTGGGTTTTCCGAGCCCCAGATGCGACAATTTTGTGTGTTGGCGTAGCCACCGAGGTGGAAATGGGCCTCATCAGTCAAGATTATTTGGTATCGTTCGTATCGTTTTTTTGTTCAATCGTTTTGTATCGTTCGATGATCGTGTATGGTTCTATTTTTAGTAATAGCGTAGTTTCTACTTGTCAAAAGTCAAAGAATAAAAGCTTCAAAATGACAGCTACTAAAATAACAACTCTTGTTGGAAAACCCTTTAGTTAAAAATTTGTGTTAGAAATATATTTCCTTTCGATTCAAACATATCAAAAAAGACGATTTTGCCCCGTGTAGGCACATATATATGTTCCTTACCAATTTATCGCAATGACCCTTATCGTATTGTTAGGGAGGTATAGGGTATTATACTTGTATAGAGGGCCCGCCAGCCTTTTTGCCTTTCCTCACTGGCTTAAAATTACTTCACTAATATTTTCGAAAAATAAGGTCAGAATTTTTAATCTTAAGCTATAGAGGATTTTTTTTTAAATTAAAATTTTTAAAAAATTTTTCGAAAAAAAAATTTTATACATTATTTTAAAAACAAGTAAGAAAGTTTCATTCGGGTAAACCGACTAAGGTATACCCTCACTTTGTGAGTAATGTAATATTGAATATTACACAAATTATTCCGTCAATTTTTGTGGGAGGTATCAGAAGGGGTTTAACAAATACACCTATATTTCGCTGAACAATAGATACTTTAAATACATTGCACTGTGCCGAATTGTAACCGTTTATTTGGACTGGTATATTAACGTTGAGATATTAAATTGTGGTATAATTTGGCCATTTTGTGTGGGAGGTACAAAAAGGGCGTGGTGATAACGCTCATTTTTCACTGGACTATAGGAATTATAAAAACATTACGCTGTACAAAATTTCAAGTATTTTTATACACTGGTATTAATGTTATAAGCTGTTAACTTTTGGTGCAAAATGGTGCATTTGTGTGGGAGGTACCAAAAGGGGCGCGGCAATAACGCCCATTTTTCACTGGACTGTAGGCACTATAAAAGCATTACATTGTACAAAATTTGAAGTATTTCTAAACACTGGTATTAATGTTATAAGCTTTTAACTTTAAGTGCAAATTGGTGCATTTGTGTGGGAGGTGCCAAAAGGGGCGTGGCAATTTCGCCCATTTTCCTCGAGTTGATAGCGACTAACAAACTAATACTATGTGTGGAATTTCAGAAGATTCGAGTACGTAAAATAGCAGTTATTAAAGAATCAATATTTCACAACATTTTAACCCTTTGCGGTGGAGGTACCAGAAGGAGTGGACCAATATGGCCCATCTTCGAACTTAGCCGGAGATAGAAAAAAATATTACCACATACGAAATTTGAAGTCAATCGGTTACTCCTTTCGAGAGTTATCGTGCGCACCAGCCAGCAGACAGACAGACAGAAGGACGGACATTGCTCATTCGACTTAAAATGACCCAAAACGGATTTCCGCCGAACATACTTGGTGTCTTAGGTACTTCCTTCGATGTGTTACACTTTTTTCCGTAGCAAATGATACATACCCTCATCACACTAAAGTGAGGGTATACTAAAATCAACAACACATGGCCTATTATGTTCTCTTTCTAACGAAAAAAGATGGGTTTGTAAAAAGCAAGGGCAATTAAAAAAATATTTTGAGTCCCAAAAATGCATTTTCCAAAACTTCGTAAAACTCAAAAATTCAACGTTAACGATAGTTGTTTCTGAAATAGAAATTCCCCATATAATGTTGGAATTTGTTTTTAAATTTTAAGCCAAAAATAAAATTCATAGGATACTATTAAAAATTCCGACTTTAATCCGATTTTTAATCGGATATTCTGTAAACATTTTTTTTGTTTTTTTTGAAGAAATTCAAGTCACTAAAATTTTCTTTAAAAAATATCATTACTTCAGTGACTTTTGTGGAGTAAATAAATCATTTCATTGGCATCTTCTAATAAAATGAAATTTAATGATATGTTGGGATATTTTCAATTAACTGATATTCTTTCTTTAGAACAGATTCATATCAATGTTATTTGTTTGATAAATTCGCTTCACTAATATTTGTGGAAAAATTCATTTTAGTAATACTTTGCAAATAAACAACGTGTGTTTATTTTTTAGATATTTTTAAGAAAAAAAAATTAATATTTTCCTGAAATATAAAGTTTAGCTTTTCCAGTAGAGCTAAAATTACTTGCGTGAAATTTAAAATATCACAAAACTGGTCTTCTGTGATTTTTTTGGTGCAGCATTAAACATGAGTAATTTTATAGAAAATATTAAATATTATTATTCTGTGATATTTTTTTAGAAACATTTTAGATAATATTTTTCAGGAGAAAACATATGCAGAATATTTGTTTCAGTGATATTTGTAGAATGAAAAATCACAATGTAGTAGTATTTTGTAAAATGAATTCTCATCTATGGTATATAAAAATCACTTCAATGATATTTTTGAAAAATATTCGCTTTCGCGAAATTTAGACAGAGAAAGTTCAATTCAGTGACATTTTGTTGATAGACATACTTACTTACTTAGATGGCTATCTACAACCTTAGTATGTCTTTAGCCGCGTTTATTGTAGAATTCCACGCGTCTCTGTCTTGTGCGCGTGCTCTCCAGTTAACTACTCCAAGTCCTCTTAAATCTTCTTCGACTTGGTCACACCACCGCAGCCTTGGACGACCCCTTTTGGGCGGACCTTAGACTTTACCTATTGTTAATTTTGATAACATTATATTTTTTAGAAAAGAGTTGCTTTATTTAAACAAAAATGTTTACTTTATTGAAATTCTTTCTAAAGAAACAATTTCACCGATATCTGTTAAGATAAAACATAATTATAATCAAAATCGCAAATAAAAAGATACATTTTGTGATACTTTCAAGAATGGCATTTTCTGGAGGACAGGAGAGAAAGTTTAAGGATTTGAATCGATATAATAATCCATTTGTAATGTAGTGTCACAGTGAGATATGCTGCCTTATCTAGATAACTAAACGAGGGATCGTCACCAAAATGTGTCACAATATGTAATCGAAGATGAGGAACATTATTGCATTAATAACTCAGTTTGAGCATAACTCGAGTTATGCTGTTATGCCTTGTGATATATTCAAGAAATAAATTGCTTTAGTGATAGTTTCCAAAAAAATTCAATGAAGTTTGACCACAGTCCGGTCTCATCGAGATAAAGAACTGAACTACATATTTAAAAAAACACTTCCATGAAATCCTATAGAAAAAATGCATTCAATTAAAGAATCGCTTTAACGACATTAAAAAAAAGTAAATTCATCAATACAATATTTCACATAAGTTCGTTGATATTTTTGCATTTTAGTGATTTATTCCAGAAAAATAGGAAAAATTAAATATTACAAATAATTTGTATCAGTGATTTTTTTTTTAAAAAAAATACCTCAATATTTAAAAAAATACTTCACCGATATTTTTTGGAAGAATTTTCACTTCCGTCATATTCTTTTGGAAGAGTCACTTCATTAACATATTTTTTTAAAAAAATAATAATTTTAGTGAAAGCAGCAAAATAAATTTAATGACAATTTCAAGAAAAAAATCGAGTGACAATTTTTGAAATTGTTTTAATGTTATTTAAAAAAATATTAAATTCTGTGATAATTTTTTATGACAGATTCACATCAGTGATATATTCAGCAAAAGTCATTTCAGTGATATTTCATCATTAAAAAAAATCAATTCATTGATAGGTTTAGAACGGATTCTCATGAGTGAAATAAAAAAACGTCAGTAAAGGAAAAACTGAACTTCGGTGATATTTCTGGGTAAAATTATTTAGTGATATTTTTCAGAAAATCTGACTCATGAAATTTCTTGAGAAGTCAATTTCACTGACAATCTAAGACACAGTTTAATTTATATTTTTCAAAAAAAAAAAAAAAACTAATGAAATTTAATAATATATTCGCATCAGTGATTTTTAAAAAAAAACTTCAGTAGTTTTTTTAGAAAAAAAATTTCATTTACATTTCTGAAAAAACCCAACACAAACATTTTTAGTTTTATTATTATCAAAAAAATTAAATTCAGTTTTTTTTCAGACGAAATCAGCGGTTATTATGCGAAAAATATACATTTTCAAAATACATAGTAGTAATATTTGCTTTTACAAACGAAGCCACTAATAATTTAGAATAACCTATCGTATCGTAAATTTTGTAATATTTTGAAAACAGATAAGCTATTGAGTTTTCATTTTTTTTTATAGAAAACTTAATTCGCTGAGGTTTTTATGAAAAGGATACTTCACTTGTATACATATTTGAGTGACATTTTTCAGAAAAACTTACTTATAAAATCGTTTACTGAAGATCAATTTCTGTGACAATCACAGTTTTATTGATATTTTTCAAAAAAAAAAATCAATTCAATGATATTGTTAATATATTCACATCAATGATATTTAAAAACCACTTCAGTAATATTTTAAGGAAAAAAGTATTTCATTGACATTTCTGAAAAAACACAAAACCACATTTTTCGTGATATTATTAAAAAAATAATTTCAGTGATTTTTTCCAGACCAAATAACATCAGCGATTATTATGGGAAAAATATACGTTTTAAAAAAATCGTCTTAATATTTGCATTTACAAAAGAAGCTACTAATATTTTAGAATAACCTATCGTATCTATAGTGATATTTTGAAAGTAGATAAGCTATTAAGTTTTAATTTTTTACAGAAAAATCAATTCGCTGAGGCTTTTTAGGAAAAGAATACTTCAGTTATATACATATTGAAAATACTTTAATTTCAGTGATATTTTTTAGAAAATTGTTGCTTTAGTGACATTCTAACAAAATCAAAATCACTTCTGTGATATCCTTTTAGAAAGGAGTCTCTTCAGTGACATTTTTTGATAAAAAAATAAAATCAATCAGCTAAACTAAAAATTCAATCAGAATCACAGTGATATTATTAGATAAATACTCAATTCAGTGATTATTTTTACAACAAATTTATTTCAGTGGTATTTTTGTTTAATACAATTTATTTCAGAGATATTTTCTAGAAAAAATCACCTTCAGTGATATTTTATACCGTTCCGGTATCTTTCATACAAAGTGAAAATCTAATAGAAAAAATTCATTACCATGACAATCTAAGAATTCTATGAAATATTTAGAACATAGTCTCATCAGTGATATTTGAAAAAAACAACCCTTCAGCAATACATACTTTTTTTTGGAAAAAAAAAACTTTTCACTAACGTTTTTAGAACGTTAGTATAAACTTTAGTGATATAATTAAGGAAACCTACATTTCAGTGATATTTTTCTGAAAAAACAAATTTAATAATATTTATGCGAAAAATATATATAACGAAAACTTCGTATCACTGATTTTTAAAAAAATACTTTAATAATTCCTAATACTTCAGTGATATTTTTGGGTAAAATTACTTTAGTGATATTTTTCAGAAAATCTGACTCATTAAGAAGTCAATTTCAATGACAATCTAAGACACAGTTTTATTGATATTTAAAAAAAAAAACAATTTAATGATATTATAAATATATTCGCATGTGATTTTAAAAAAAACTTCGGTAGTATTTTTAGAAAAAAAAATTCATTGACATTTCTGATTTTTTTTCCAGACGAAATAACATCAGCGATTATTATGCGAATAATATACATTTTAAAAATACGTATTAGTAATATTTGCTTTTACAAAAGAAGCCACTAATAATTTAGAATAACCTATCGTATCGTAAATTTAGTAATATTTTGAAAACAGGTAAGCTATTGAGTTTTCTTTTTTTGTTATGGAAAACTTTATTCGCTGAGGTTTTTATGAAAAGGTTTGTATACATATTTGAGTGATATTTTTCAGAAAAACTGACTTATAAAATCGTATACTGAAGATCAATATCTGTGACAATCTAACCAACAGTTTTATTGATATTTTTCAAAAAAAAATCAATTCAATGATATTGTATATATATTCACATCAATGATATTTAAAAACCACTTCAGTAATATTTTTAGGAAAAGATGTTTCATTGTCATTTCTGAAAAAACACAAACACAACACATTTTTCGCGATATTTATATACATATTTAAAATACTTTAATTTCAGTGATATTTTTTAGAAAATTGTTGCTTTAGTGACATTCTAACAAAAAAAATCACTTCTGTGATATTTTTAGAAAGGAGTCCCTTCAGTGACATTTTTTGATAAAAAAATTAAAATCAATCAGCTAAACTAAAAATGCAGTCAGAATCACAGTGATATTATTAGATAAATACTCAATTCAGTGATAATTTTCACAACAAATTTATTTCAGTGATATTTTTGTTTAATACAATTTATTTCAGAGATATTTTCTAGAAAAAAATCACTTCAGCGATATTTTCCACCATTCCGGTATCTTTCATACAAAGTGAAAATCTAATAGAAAAAAATGCATTACCATTGACAATCTAACAATTCTATGAAATATTTAGAACATATTCTCATCAGTGATATTTGAAAAAAAACAAACACTTCAGTAATACATACTTTTTTTTGGAAAAAAATTACTGCAACAACAATTAAGAAAACTTTTCACTAACGTTTTAGGAACTATGTATAAACTTTAGTGATATAATTAAGGAAACCTACATTTCAGTGATATTTTTCTGAAAAAATAAATTTAATAATGCGAAAAATATATATAACGAAAACTTCGTATCACTGATTTTTAAAAAAATACTTTAATAATTCCTAATACTTCAGTGATATTTCTGGGTAAAATTATTTTAGTGATATTTTTCAGAAAATCTGACTCATGAAATTTCTTGAGAAGTCAATATCAGTGACAATCTAAGATACAGTTTTATTGATATTTTTCAAAAAAAAAAACTATTTAATGATATTATTAATATATATGCAGTGATACGAGTATTTGTGGAAAAAAACTTTTCACTAAAGTTTTTAAAGGGTGTCCCAAGAAGAGCGCAATTTTTTAATTTTAAATAAAACACAGATATTTAAGAAAAAATCGTGAAACTTTATTATATCGTAAAGTAGACAGAATGAGGTTATGTATGGAACAATATATCGTGCAGATGGCCGCCGCGGCTTTGCTGGCATGCACGCGATCTTTTAATGAAATTTTCAATGACCGTTTTGCATGAATGCTGCGGTATTTCATTAATGCAGCGTCCAATTTCGTCTTTTAAGGCTTGAGTCGTCGTCGGCTTATTCGCGTAAACCATCGACTTCAAAAAACCCCAAAGAAAAAAATCTAATGGTGTTAAATCGCACGATCTAGGCGGCCAATTCTGATCACCAAAACGCGAAATAACACGACCGGGAAATGACTGATGCAGCAATTGAATTGTTTCTCTGGCTGTATGACATGTGGCGCCGTCTTGTTGGAACCACATGCCCTCCACATTCATTTCTTCAATTCTAGGCAAGAAAAAACTGGTTATCATTTCACGATACCGAACACCATTGACTGTTTGCGCTTGACCTGCCTCATTTTCATAAAAAAAAGGTCCAATGATTCCTCCAGCCCAAAAACCACACCACACAGTCGATCGATCGACCTGGTCGATGGCGCGTTGTTGTCTTTACATCACTAACAGACCCAGTTTCGGCAAATTTATCCATTAATCTCTTTACAGTTGACTCTTTCGGAGCATTATTGTGACCCCAAATTGATCGCAATTTGCGAACTGTAGCCGCAAAACTTTCACCATTTTGGTAAAACAATTTCACAATGAGAATGCGTTGTTCATTCGTGTAGCGCTCCATTTTTACTAACCTCGTACCTTCTACTAACAAACAATAACAATTATTCGAATGTCAAACAATGACACTTCGAATGTTGCGAGATTTAAAAATTGCGCTCTTCTTGGGACACCCTTTAGAAAATAAATTTAATAATATTTATGCGACAAATATATATAATGAAAAATTCGTATCACTGATATTTAAAAAAAATACTTTATAAATTCCTAATAACGTATCTTTAGTAAAATTTGAAGAAAATATATGGTTTATTGATATTAGAAATATCGATACCTCCCTTCTTAACTAAGCTAAGTGAAAAATGGTAGTTTTTCGAAGAGGTGATCAAAGTTTGACGATTTTTTTAAATTTGTACTGAATAACTTTTGATTGGGTTGACCTATAAACACCAAATTTTACTGAATATAACTTCGAATATTTAGAAATTAAAAATGCAATCTTTCAAAAAACATGCTAAGTCGACTTAGCATGTTTAGAATGAAGGTGTCGATATATTAGAGAAATAATTTAATTCAGTAATAATCTTTTATGACAAATTCACATCTGTGATATTTTTAGAAAAATAATTTTCTTGAGAAAAATTTCCTTCGCAAATTTTGTTTACCACTTCTAAATTTTTTTATAACTTCTGATATATTTTCTGCTACAATTTTAAGAAAGATACTTTGTAGATAATTTAAAAAAAAAACTAATATTTTTTAGAGCAGATTTATATGACATTTAGTGATACTTTCCGCAAAAAGTTGAAAAAATTTAGTTAATTGATATTTATTGAGCCACTGTGCTGCAGTGTGATGTTGCCATTACAACAACATTCAACATGCAGTGCTGGCGATGATGCAACCGAGCAAGCAAACGACATAGCCATCAGTGCCTTCCTCTTGGGATTCGGAACCGAATGTACCCGTGTTTGGGTTTGTTTGCATTGCTTTTGTTGGCCCACTTTTCCAGCCGTAATCTTTTGTCGTCAGTCGTCGTTGTTATTGGTAAGTGAGCTTTTATATGAAATACAGAATCCGGTTGGATGACTGCCCGGTCGCCTGTCTAGTTGTTGATGCATTGTAACATTTTGGACTGCACCATCATCCCGAAACTCATCTCCTCTCCCACCAACACCCCCCCATTTTGTATTCGTGTGGGACATTTTAAAGTGCTGATGGGGTAAGGATTTAATTTATTCATGACTCGTTACCAATGCACTTTTTCCACATTGCTGAATGCTTCTATTTATTCTTATGTACTCCAGTGTGCTATGGCAATAGGTAGCGGTAGCAGTAGTGGTGGATCGGTCGGTGTGTAAATCCAACCAAGAGCTCAGTAGGAGGAGGAGGAGGAGCTTTTTTCAAAGGCCAGCTGAACACCAATTGTCTCAATTGCAACAGAAGCAGCAGTCGAGTTCAGTCAATGCGATGCGATGCAATGCAATTCGATTCGAGACGCTTCAGAGATTTACATTTGCATTTACATTTAAATTCAAATACAAATTCAAATTTAATGCATTCGAACGTAAAGATTTAGAATTTGTTCTGGTCTGTCTTTTTCGTGTCGACTAGAGTTGTCATCACCACTGTGTGTGTGTGTTTGCTCCGAATGGGGGACAAGTTTTGATAGTTTTTTGTCATTACGCCAACGGGTGATAAAGTCAAAATTTTATAGACTTGTCAGCACTTAAAATCTCGGCGATAGGCTGTGATCTATGTCATATCTATTAATAGATTTTTTCTTGTGTGGAAAACTTCCAAAATCAGAATTTTTAATTTTAACCTAAGATTTCAGTTTGCTTGAAATGTTTTTAAGTGGAGCCACAAAATATTTCAATATACATACACTGTTTGTGGGGTACAAACTTTTCAGCTTTAAATTTCAAGTTTTAATTTGCAATCATCTTTATTTCTATTTATAAACTTTCATCCGAAATAACTAAGTAATAATGCCAAAAATTTATCATATTTGCTTCATTAGAATTTCGACTGTAATTACGACTTAATTATATATAGGTATTTATTATTATATTGACTATTGATTTTCTTTCGTTCAATTGCTTTCATTAATTTTGAACAAGGGTTCTTCATGGAATTCAATTAAAACGTTTCCATTGAAAGCAGCTTATGCAAATTTGTCTGCATCATTAGGGCGGTCGAATAGATATGAAGTGGATAGGTGAATGTGTGAACCGGTGAGTGAGTCCTGCATTTGTTTATTTTCTCTTCGAATACTTTTGCTTACTTAGCTAAATTGGCCTTTGAGAGATTTTACCTGTATGACTGCTGTTATAATCATACCATTACAAATACTTCACATATGAACATAATATACAATAGGGTGGAGTAAATTTGTTGGTGCAAATTTTTCTAAATAGTACTTACAGTATCTAGCAGTATATATGCTATGAAACAAGTAAGAAACGAAATTTGGATAAGTTTGGATTAGCAATTATTAAAGAACGAATATTTCACAAAATTGTAGCCCGTCGTTAGTGATGTACTACAAGGAGTGGACGAACATGTTCCATTTTCGAACTTAGTCTGAGATAGAAAAAGATAAAAAACAGTAAGGAAAGACAGGAGTTGGTCGGGGCCGACTATATATGATACCCTACACCTTCCTAGCAATGCTAAAAGGGGCATTGCGATAATAATTTGGAACTTAGCTCCACCTCCTTCCTCATCAGAGTTTATTCCAAGAATGGATTGAAAATGATAATCATAATAAACTAGATCTGAAACGATAACCTTAAAATGCGCAGTATTCTTTCATAGATCAAGAATAGGAAGGAACAAATAGATGGGACTATAGATTTTCATCAACTTGGACCAAGAACTTCATTTCTGAACAATTATATAAAGATCGGACGTAAAATACAGTTTTTAAAGCGCTTAAATAGTAAATATGAAGAAACATAAATATGTCTAAATATGCACCGATTATCCCTAAATTTAGCAGTATTCGTTTTTCAATTAAGAAACTTCTTTCTGCTAAATTTTTGTAATGATCGGAAGTAAAGCACAACTTCTTAGCGCTTTGGTACAAAATCGGGAGGAACATTTGGGGACTATATCTAAATCTGAACCAATTTTCCCCGAGTTTGACAGTATTTACACATATAATACGAAAATTGTTTCTGACGAATTTCTACAGCGCTTACATGTGAAACTGGAGGTAACATATATGGGCAAATATCAAAATTTTTTAACACAGGGGTAATGTATGTTGTTTTACCCTTTTCTCGCTTTGGAATGATGGAATTAGATAAACCACAAACATAAAAGTTTTTTCCCAAAAAAGTTTGTTATTATCTAAAAATCTTTAGAAGTTATAAGCACATACATTTCAAAATTGTGGAAAAAGTCCCAAACATAGCTTCCCAAACATTTGTTAAACTTGCGTGAATTATTTTTTGATAGTGTATTTCGCGGAGCACATCGTCAGTTATGTATAGCTTGAGTTGAATTAATTATTCCAGATGGCTTTTGAACTGGTGAATCCAAAAATCAGGGGGCCGTAACAAAATAATGAATCGCTGACATTTTATTCACTTTTTTCAATTTTTGCAAAAATTGCAAATTTTGTCCTTGGCATTTTTAATAGTTTAAACGCCTAAAAGTAATTTGTATGTTCTTCGGGCGTACTGCTGTGGTGCACTTAACAATCATGGATACTTATTTGAAGATTGAAGTCTTGTACGCGAATAACGTGACACTTTTGTCTCAGCAATGATCGTCAAGGCACACCCAGTGCGGGGTATAGATATGGCGGAAGTGTATATGAAATAAAAGGATTTTTAACGCTTTATTCCGCAATCGGAGGGCCGTCATTTTATTTTGATGATTATGCAAATTATGCGCATTACAAAAATTATATTTCCACAAAAATAATGTTCGTATGATAACGATGAAATCATAAAATTTTTTTACTAAAATAAAACACATATGATGTGAACTTCGAATTTTGGAACAAACATAACTTTTGAACTAATAGCGATATTACCCAGCAAAATTTCTCATTACCAAATAATCCGACGAGTAAGCAAAGTTCGATAATGGTAAGTACTTATTATTTAGCCACTTTTCTCATTATTTTAACATGGGGATGTCATTGGGAGGAAGTACTTCCCAAAAGCATACCATAAAGTAGCATAATAAGTACTTATTTGTAGCATAGGCATACCACATAAATATGTGCTTATGTTTTCACGATTTTAAGTACTTGAATAATGCATTTCCAACAAGTTAAAAAATACGTAGCATATTGTAGCGCATATTTTGAATTTCTGAACCCAAACCACCATGTGGAAAATTCTTCAATGGTCTAACATCATACACGCTGAAAAAAAATCGCTTCTGTAGTATATTGTCCCAAACATATTCCGCTTGAAGCATATATATGTTTAGGGTACACTCTAAACATATAATATTGGGAACACACAAAAAGTATATATTTGGGAATATGTTATTCTAAAGAAATCTTTGTTTACATCCCAACATGTTTTTATTTGGGACTATTATTTCCGAAACAAATATTTATTCGCACTTAAGAATTCAGAAAATACGTTAATTGTGTTAAATTTTTTACTAATTCAAAGTTATTTTGTAGAAATATTTTATGTTCGTAAAAATAATAATTAAAATCGTATTATCTTGTATCAAAATAAATTAATTGGAGGATTGACAAGAAACATGACTTGGAATACTAACTCAGAGAATTTAAATGATTGATTTAAAACATAAGTTAATGCTGCATATGGTATCATAGGAGGTACAATTCGAAGCCAAGGAAAAATGAAAACTGAAATTCGAAAAAGTCAGCAAAACTTTTGGAAATCATTTTAAATAAAATATGTTTGGAAAAATTCCTAAATAATAATTTTATTTATATTTAAACAAATATTTTATTTGAGAAATTTAGTTTGCAAATATAGTTTGTTGTAATATATTAATATATGCGTTCCAAGTATATTTTACTGATTTTCAAATAAAATATATTTGCTAAGAAATATATAATATTTAAAAATTTGTGTTCCAAATATATTTTCTTTCGATTCAAACATATCAAAAAAGGCGATTTTGCCCCGTGTACGTTATACCTAAATATTTTTGGTATTTTCATTCAATTTGCACGTATTTTTGGAAAACTTGTTGAAAATAAATAAATCTTCTACAATAACCCACATATAACCAAAATTGCATTATACTAAAATTTGCCAAAAATTATTTTGATAAAAAAATCACTTATTTCTGTTATTATTGGTAATTATTGGTATTTCTGTTATTAAAGTAATTCAGCGAATAATGAGATGTCATTATTTGGTAATGCAGGAAATAATGTCAGGTACTTACCAAGATTTTGCTGGGTATCCTCATTCCTTTTGTAGGCCACAGAAAATTGCCTCATATAATCGTGAAAATTAGACTTATATTTTTCCGATTTTCATATTTCGCGGTATTCGATATATTACATCATTTTTCAATGAAAAATTATTTTGATTCGCTATAATTATCCGAATAATGAAGCTACAGCGAATATTTTGTCATAGGCTGATAGAAATGCTAATGTTCTATGATTGTAATTTTAGTTTTCCGAATTCCGCTGAAAATTGCATTTTATACAATTTTTTTTTAATTTAAATTTGGAACCGTATAACTTTCGCGGCCTTTGATGATATTTATTCACAACAACGGTTTTTGCAGGTTTATATTTTTATCCTCGTCTGTTGTAAAAGCCGTTGATGTGCTCGCCAAAAAAATCTTGAAAAAAATTTACTTCAAAATTAAAAAAATTTGATATTTGCCCATATATGCACGGGGCAAAATCGCCTTTTTTGATATGTTTGAATCGAAAGAAAATATATTTGGAACACAAATTTTTAAATATTTTATATTTCTTAGCAAATAAATTTTATTTGAAAATCAATAAAATATATTTGGAACGCATATATTAATATATTACAACAAATTATATTTGCAAACTAAATTTCTCAAATAAAATATGTGTTTAAATACAAATAAAATTATTATTTAGGAATTTGTCCACATATATTTTATTTAAAAAAGATTTCCAAAACTTTTGCTGAGTTTTTCAAATTTCAGTTTAAATTTTTCCTTGGTTTCGAATTGTACCTCCCAGTTATGATACCATATGCAGCATTACCTTCTGTTTTAAATCAATCATTTAAAATTTCTGAGTATTCCAAGCCATCATTAGTTGTCAATTCTCTAAGTACTTTATATTGACCCAAGATTATATGATTTCAATTATTTTTTTTACGAACATTAAAAATTTCTAAAAATTTAACTTTGAATTACTGAAAAATTTGACACAATTTATGTATTTTATGAATATTTATATCCAAATAAATATTTGTTTCACAAATAGCAGTCACATTGGGATGTAAACAAATATTTGTTTAGAACAACATCTTCCCAAATACACAATTTTTGTATGTACCAAATATTACATGCTTAGAGTCTACGCTAAACATATATATGTTTCAAGCCGAATTTGTTTGGGACAATATACTACAGAAGCGATTTTTTTTCAGCGTGTGGGGGCAATATGTAAATCGGAACCGATTTTCCTCAAATTTAGTATTGTCTCTAAGTGTATCACGAGACTTATCTCTATGAATTTGTATTGATAAAATATATAGCGTATACAGTGAATATATGCCAAATCGTAGGTACACGGGGCAAAATCGCCTTTTTTGATTTGTTTGAATCGAAAGAAAATATATTTGGAACACAAATTTTTAAATATTATATATTTCTTAGCAAATATATTTTATTTGAAAATCAATAAAATATATTTGGAACGCATATATTAATATATTACAACAAATTATATTTGCAAACTAAATTTCTCAAATAAAATATGTTTTTAAATATAAATAAAATTATTATTTAGGAATTAAAACGATTTCCAAAAGTTTTGCTGACTTTTTCGAATTTTAGTTTTAATTTTTTCTAAGCTTCGAACTGTACCTCCCTCCTACCATATGCAGCATTAACTTATGTTTTAAATCAATCATTTAAATTTTCTGAGTTAGTATTCCAAGTCACATTTCTTGTCAATCCTCCAATTAATTTATTTTGATACAAGATTATACGATTTTAATTATTATTTTTACGAACATAAAATATTTCTAAAAAATAACTTAGAATTAGTAAAAAATTTAACACAGTTAACGTATTTTCTGAATTTTTAAGTGCGAATAAATATTTGTTTCGGAAATTATAGTCCCAAATAAAAACATGTTGGGATGTAAACAAAGATTTCTTTAGAATAACATATTCCCAAATATATACTTTTTGTGTGTTCCCAATATTATATGTTTAGAGTGTACCCTAAACATATATATGTTTCAAGCGGAATATGTTTGGGACAATATACTACAGAAGCGATTTTTTTTCAGCGTGTACATATATATCGATATATAGCATGTTTTTAGGGAGATTGCATTTTTAATTTCTAAATACTCCAAATTATATTCAGTCAAATTTGTATGCACTGGTATAAAAGTTTTAAGTTGTTAACTTTTGGTATAAAGCGGTGTATTTGTGCGGGAGGTACCAAAAGGGGCTGTACAATAATGCCCATTTTTTACGGGACTATACAGGGTGGCTGATATGTATTGCAACCAACTTCAGGTTGCTATCATTTTTAAACCGCTAGTCTGATAGCTGACAGATTTATTTCAGTGACAGTTCATTTTATTGTTTACAAGCTTACAAAAGCATTTTGATCTATTGCATTCAGAAAAAAAGTTATTCGTGATGGAATTCAAGCGTGATAATGTGATTGCTTTATATTTAGGTGGAAAAACACAAGTGGCTATCGTTAGAGCCCTCCAGCATTTAAATGTGAATAAATCTTTTGTTTGTCGTACCATTGCTCGTTACCGTGATACTGGCAGTGTTGCATCGCGTCCAAAAAGTGGACGAAAAAAAACGGTAACAACACCAGAAATGATCCGAAAAGTGAAGGCCAGATTTGATCGAAATCCACGCCGCAGTGGTAGAAAAATTGCTTGTGAGCTGAACATATCGCGAGAACGGTTACAACACATATTAAAAAATGAGCTTGGACTAAAGCCATTGAAGTTCCAAAAAGTGCAAGAGCTCACCGATGCACAAAAAAAAGTTAGACTGGAAAAAGCCAAGGAGTTGCTTCGCTTGCACGAAAGTGGCCAGTTACCGAATTTGGTTTTCTCCGATGAGAAGCCATTCCAAATTGAGCAGTTTGTGAACCAACAAAATGATCGGGTTTACTTGCCAAAGAGGTCAGCTGAAAATGTACACCCTTCGATTGGCCACCAGAACTCAAGCGCCGCCGATGGTAATGGTGTGGGCCGCCGTAACGGCCGATGGTCGCTCCCCGCTCGTATTCATCGACCATGGGGTCAAAATAAATGCCGAATATTATCGGGAAAATGTCCTAAAGACAGTATTGAAGCCCTGGGCAGACAAACATTTCGGCCGCAGACCATGGACATTCCAACAGGACTCAGCACCATCGCACTCAGCACGCGTCAACCAAGAATGGTTTAAAAAGGAGGTTCCTCGCTTCATTTCTACCGCACAATGGCCACCAAGATCTCCGGATCTCAATCCGTTGGACTTTTGCACCTGGGGCATTTTAGAGAGTAAGGTTCGCACTAAAAAATACCAAAGTACCGATCATCTCAAGACGGCGCTTCGCCGGGAGTGAACCAAAATACCGCAGAGCCACTTTCGTGCAGCGTGTGATGGCTTTGTCGGCCGTTTGAAGGCCATAATTCGTGCCAAAGGTGGCAAATTCGAACAAATCTAAACAGTTTCTAAAATTTTATGTCATTTCCGACATTTTTGCTTTTGAACAATAAAATTAAAAAAAAAAATTAAAAATATATAGCGCTTTACTTTGTTGCATTACATATCAGCCACCCTATATATGATCAATAGTATATTATTTATACATTCTCCTCCCTATGTCAACATTTGAATTCCTTTAAAATAAGAGATCTCTGGACCCAAAGATATTAATAACAACGACATACATTCATCAAATAAGTACAACACCACAAAAGCAAATCTAACAGTGCTTTAAAAGGAGTTATGTAACAGTGGTGACAAAGAAGTACTTCCCCGGCGCAACAAGCCCTTATTAAATTCATTGGTGAAAATCCAAATTAGAACAACTTACGGATCATAAGTTGGGGATTTTTTTTTTTGCTTCTTTGGATGCTCTTTTTTTGCTGGGAACTTGTTCAGGTCTTTTTCCTAACCTTTTGCTTGGAAGTCCTCCATTATGGTTTAGTTTTTTTCCCTTGTTCGAGTAGCTTGGCTTTGAACAACCTTTTTCAAGAGATCTATTGAAATATTTGTGATGTGCTTGACCCGACTGTCCAGATCGACTTTGTCATTCGATCGAAACAGAAGTTTTTAGTATAAGGTCTTTCTATACTGTTTCGCATACAGTTGCCTCTTTGTCTTTCGCACATTTCTGTGGACGACAGGTTAAGTATTTTCTCTGTGAGTTTGTATACTATATAATGGTGATCGGAAAAAAAGATAATTTTGTCCGTCAGTCAGTCAATGGCAAACGTGACAGCGTGTACTTCCGGTTTGTCTTGAATAATTAAAATTATTGTTATTCATACGACCTAGTCGTCGAACAGGCCAAAGAAGGTTTTGGCTGGAATTTTAATGTTGTTTGATGTTTGTATTATCTTTTGGGCTTTAGTGTGTTCTGACAAAGAGTGAAGATTTATGGCTAACATTTTTATACCCTCACTTTAGTGTGACGAGGGTATATATCATTTGCTACGGAAAAAAGTGTAACACGTCGAAGGAGTGACCTAAGACCCCAAGTATGTTCGGAGGAAATCCGTTTTGGGTCATTTTAAGTCGAATGAGCAATGTCCGTCCGTCTGTCTGTCTGTCTGTCTGTCTGTCTGTCTGTCTGCTGGCTGGTGCGCACGATAACTCTCGAAAGGAGTAACCGATTGACCTCAAATTTGGTATGTGGTAATATTTTTTTCTATCTCCGGCTAAGTTCGAAGATGGGCCATATTGGTCCACTCCTTCTAGTACCTCCCCCCCAAAGGGTTAAAATGTTGTGAAATATTGATTCTTTAATAACTGCTATACTACTTATTCGAATCTTTTGAAATTCCACACATAGTATTAGCTTATTAGTCGTTATCAACTCGAGAAAAATGGGCGAAGTCGCCACGTCCCTTTTGGTACCTCCCACACAAATGCACCATTTTGCACCAAAAGTTAACAGCTTATAACATTAATAACAGTGTATAAAAATACTTGAAATTTTGTACAGTATTATGCTTTTATATTGCCTACAGTTCAGGGAAAAATGGGTGTTGTTGTCACGCCCCTTTTGGTACCTCCCACACAAAGGTACCTTTTTGCACCAAAAGTTAACAGCTTATAACATTAAATCCAGTGTATAAAAATACTTGAAATTTTGTACAGTGTAATGTTTTTATAGTGTCTATAGCCCTGTGAAAAATGGGCGTTATTGCCACGCCCCCCTTTGTACCTCCCACACAAAATGCCCAAATCATACCACAATTTAATGTCTCATAACGTTTATACCAGTACACATAAATGCTTATAAGTCGGCACAGTGCAATGAATTTAAAGTATCTAATGTTCAGGAAAACAAAAGATGTATTTGATAAACCCCTTCTGGTACCTCCCACACAAATTGACAGAATAATTCGAGTAATATTCAATATTACATTACTCACAAAGTGAGGGTATACCTTAGTCGGTTTGCCCGACTGCAACTTTCTTACTTGTTGTAGAATATTTTATTAATTCTTTGGGGGTATTATCACTTTTTCATAAGGCAAATAACTGAAGACAACCCGAAATCTCCGATTTCCTACATATCTCTAGACTGGCAGCAGTCTCATCTTTACCACTGAGCTTAAGAGATAAAAGAAAAATGTCAAGACGCCTTCCTTATTTGTTTCTTATTTTTTAAAACCAAATATTTATTCAGAAACTAAAAATTCCTCATTTTATATTTACTTAAATCAAATTGTGTATGTCTAATATACATTTCGCAAAGACTACCCCAAGTTATAGTTGTCGTTAGCCCATATCGTCGACTTTGTCGCCCTTGTCCGCGCCCTCATCGTCGTCGTTATCATCAATAAAACTACAATAACATTTGTCAAATACAATCAAGTCTTCTTTACAAATGCAAATTGCATTTTCCCACAGATTGATCTCGGAAAAAATACAAAAAACATTTTTGTTTTCGATAATCAGTATTCGTTGTATGCAAATCATCAATGATGATTCCTTTAGACAAATACGACGAGAGTTCGAATACTATTTGTCTTACGTTTTGAACTGTAACGAAATTCAAAAAGTGTAGACAACATTTTTGTTTTATTTATTCAAGACGAAAAACACAGACAAAATTCTCATTTGCTTTGGGGACAACTAGCAATGGCCCATGGAAGAGGGGGAGGGAAGGAAGTCTGACAACATACTTAGGACACTATAGAAATTCCCAAAATAAACAGAAAATTTAAAAACATTCAGTTGTTGTGTACGGAATAACTTTTTTACATTACATATTCAGTGGACAGAATGAAAGGACATAATGACTACGGAGCAAATCGAATGACCACCGGACACATTACGGCAGTAACCGTCAAAGGGAATAGTTCTTGCAGCACTTCGCAAATATGACAGCAAACACAGTTTTCCATGAATTTTTTGTATATTTTGGGTGTATGTTATATATAAATATCAGGGCCTCAATAATGCTATGAAAAGTGTCATACAGAAATATAAAAATTCAATTTCTTAACATTGCAAATATAAAGATAACAAACTGAATTTTTTTGAGAATTCTGTGAGGCGTTGGTCTTCCTCGTGTTTTGAGCCTTGTGGGTTCCACTGGAGGGTCTGTCTGCCAAAACATACGTGGAAACGCACGATAGATAAACAACTTGGATACTCTTTCAACGAAGTGAATAATATAGCAAAGGATCGTAGTAGATGGCGAAGTTTAGTGAGGCCCTATGCTCCACCGGGAGCAAAAGGACTTAAGAAGAAGAGGGGTTGATCTGTTATTGATGTTATTTTTTGTTTTTCTCATTGTGGACTTGAGCTAAAGATCAAATGGTTTCCTTCTGAGTGATATTTTTTATTATTTGATTATGTTTATACCCTCACTTTAGTGTGACGAGGGTATATATCATTTGCTACGGAAAAAAGTGTAACACGTCGAAGGAGTGACCTAAGACCCCAAGTATGTTCGGAGGAAATCCGTTTTGGGTCATTTTAAGTCGAATGAGCAATGTCCGTCCGTCTGTCCGTCTGTCTGTCTGCCTGTCTGTCTGTCTGTCTGTGTGTCTGCTGGCTGGTGCGCACGATAACTCTCGAAAGGAGTAACCGATTGACCTCAAATTTGGTATGTGGTAATATTTTTTTCTATCTCCGGCTAAGTTCGAAGATGGGCCATATTGGTCCACTCCTTCTAGTACCTCCCCCACAAAGGGTTAAAATGTTGTAAAATATTGATTCTTTAATAACTGCTATACTACTTATTCGAATCTTTTGAAATTTCACACATAGTATTAGCTTATTAGTCGCTATCAACTCGAGAAAAATGGGCGAAGTCGCCACGTCCTTTTTGGTACCTCCCACACAAATGCACCATTTTGCACCAAAAGTTAACAGCTTATAACATTAATAACAGTGTATAAAAATACTTGAAATTTTGTACAGTATTATGCTTTTATATTGCCTACAGTCCAGGGAAAAATGGGTGTTGTTGCCACGCCCCTTTTGGTACCTCCCACACAAAGGTACCTTTTTGCACCAAAAGTTAACAGGTTATAACATTAGAACCAGTGTATACAAATACTTGAAATTTTTTACAGTGTAATGTTTTTATAGTGTCTATAGCCCTGTGAAAAATGGGCGTTATTGCCACGCCCCTTTTTGTACCTCCCACACAAAATGCCCAAATCATACCACAATTTAATATCTCATAACGTTTTTACCAGTGCACATAAATGCTTATAATTCGGCACAGTGCAATGAATTTAAAGTATCTAATGTTCAGCGAAAAATAGGTTTATTTGATAAACCCCTTCTGGTACCTCCCACACAAATTGACAGTATAATTCGAGCAATATTCAATATTACATTACTCACAAAGTGAGGGTATACCTAAGTCGGTTTACCCGACTGAAACTTTCTTACTTGTTTTGTAAATCACATAATGCAACTTTGTTGGTTGGAAATATGAATGCCACTGCTGATAGACCATGTTCAAGTAAACAAATTGAAATTCCCCATTCGGCCACGTAACACGTACATTGAATTTTGATTACCATAATACAGAGAATATTGTGTATGCCCTTTCATATTTTTCTGAGTTGTCAGTGGTCGTATTCAGCGTCATCAATGTCAGAATATCATCAAAAACAGTAGCATTATTATTTATTTTGTTTCTTGATTTATTCATAAAAATTAATTTAATTTCCACACATTGTTTTTTCCGTCCATCCATTCATTTCTCTGTATAATGAGCTACATATTTGACATAAAACAGAATTAAATATACTGTGATTAAGTATAATCGGGATGGGCGAAGTCGCCCTGTAGTCCTGTAGCAGAGTAGTCACCAGTCAACTGATGAAGGTTCGGAGAACTACACCGACTGAGTCTCTACAAGTCCCTCATTTCATCCATATTACTTTTTTTTTCGCAAAAGGATGGCAGTAACTGTAGTGGGTTTACTCTATAAAATGTTGCTTACTTGTTTTTATTTCAGGTTCCTTTGAAGCATATTTTTTTAAATAAAACTTTGTATACTTCAAGAAAACACGACATTAAAAATGGAAGTAAGTGGTATATGATTTTCGCGTATTTCTTTTCTGTGCACAGCAAATAATCACACAAATTCCCGATATCGTTGTCGACAGAAATTTGCGACATCTACTAATGAATTAGTTTGAAAATTTCTAAAGACGACGACAACATGAATGATTTTAAAACAAAATTGTTTACTAGAAAAAAATCTGCCAAGCTAGACTAGTTTTGCAGCACAAAAATCTGCTAAGGGTGATTTTATTATTTTTTCCTGAGAATATACAACAAGATGAACAAATGTGCATGCTGCACATACGCGAAAAGCTTGTGGCGTAAGTTGTTGTGAATACGTGGCATAACTTTACACATTCAATTCATTAGAATAGTTGATTCCAAAACCCAATAAATAATGACTACAATCTTCTTTGAGAGGATGATAACATTCAAAGAAAAACTAATGAATGTGAGCCAATGTTACATTGAATTGAATTTACAAGTTTTCGAGAAATAAATAGGAGAACATAGGACGTTCATTTGCTGCTATACAATAGGAGTATCGAGAGAGGACCAGCAAAATGTATGGTTGCATAGAAGCTTAATTTGTTTAAATTTTCCACAAAGTTAGGTTAAATCTCTGTAAAAACAAGTAAGAAAGTTTCAGTCGGGTAAACCGACTAAGGTATACCCTCACTTTGTGAGTAATGTAATATTGAATATTACTCGAATTATTCTGTCAATTTGTGAGGGAGTTACCAGAAGGGGTTTATATAATACACCTTTTTTTGGCTGAACATTAGATGCTTTAAATTCATTGCACTGTGTCGACTTATAAGCATTTATGTGCACTGGTATAAACGTTATGAGACATTCAATTGTGGTATGATTTGGGAATTTTGTGTGGGAGGTACAAAAAGGGGCGTGGCAATAACGCCCATAGACACAGGGCTATAGACACTATAAAAACATTACACTGTAAAAAATTTCAAGTATTTTTATACACTGGTTTTAATGGTATAAGCTGTTAACTTTTGGTGCAAAAGGGTACCTTTGTGTGGGAGGTACCAAAAGGGGCGTGGCAACAACACCCATTTTTCCCTGGAATGTAGGCAATATAAAAGCATAATACTGTACAAAATTTCAAGTATTTTTATACACTGTTATTAATGTTATAAGCTGTTAACTTTTGGTGCAAAATGGTGCATTTGTGTGGGAGGTACCAAAAGGGACGTGGCGAGATGATAGCGACTAATAAGCTAATACTATGTGTGAAATTTCAAAAGATTCGAATAAGTAGTATAGCAGTTATTAAAGAATCAATATTTCACAACATTTTAACCCTTTGTGGGGGAGGTACTAGAAGGAGTGGACCAATATGGCCCATCTTCGAACTTAGCCGGAGATAGAAAAAAATATTACCACATACCAAATTTGAGGTCAATCGGTTACTCCTTTCGAGAGTTATCGTGCGCACCAGCCAGCAGACAGACAGACAGACAGACGGACGGACATTGCTCATTCGACTTAAAATGACCCAAAACGGATTTCCTCCGAACATACTTGGGGTCTTAGGTCACTCCTTCGACGTGTTACACTTTTTTCCGTTTTTTCGTCACACTAAAGTGAGGGTATAATAATGTGTTCAGCACATCCACTTTTTCGATGTTCTTTCCGATGGTGTCATCATTTTCCGAGTCAGACTCACATATGAGCCGAGGAGGCGTCTTGAACGCATTCAAGAATACCTCTAATATCTACTGAGTCTTCATTTTCATTTTGAATGGAAATCATCTGTTTATTAATGTATCGAGCCATGAGTGCAAACGACAAATAACAAATTTTACAGGAGAGTTGTTTTTTTGTTTATTTCGAACCACAAGTTAAAAAATTAAATGTTTTGATGCACAAATTGTACAGTTTCTCTTATTTATTCAACGGTAACAAAAAAAACCCCAACAATTCTTGTATTTTTAGCAATTTATGGCTCTTACGATAAAATTTACTTGCTGATTTTTGCATAGCAAAAAAAATTTTGTTGTGTCCTAGACCTAAAAATTATTTTTTTGTATAGATTGTGGCATACTGTTATATAAAATCAAAACCAAAAATTTTTTTATGGGTAAATTTTTCTTAAAACAAGTAAGAAAGTTTCAGTCGGGTAAACCGACTAAGGTATACCCTCACTTTGTGAGTAATGTAATATTGAATATTACTCGAATTATTCCGTCAATTTGTGTGGGAGTTACCAGAAGGGGTTTATATAATACACTTTTTTTTCGCTGAACATTAGATACTTTAAATTCATTGCACTGTGCCGACTTATAAGCATTTATGTGCACTGGTATAAACGTTATGAGACATTAAATTGTGGTATGATTTGGGAATTTTGTGTGGGAGGTACAAAAGGGCGTGGAAATAACGCCCATTTTTAACAGGGCTATAGACACTATAAAAACATTACACTGTAAAAAATTTCAAGTATTTTTATACACTGGTTTTAATGTTATAAGCTGTTAACTTTTGGTGCAAAAAGGTACCTTTGTGTGGGAGGTACCAAAAGGGGCGTGGCAACAACGCCAATTTTTCCCTTGACTGTAGGCAATATAAAAGCATACTACTGTACAAAATTTCAAGTTTTTTTATACACCGTTATTAATGTTATAAGCTGTTAACTTTTGGTGTAAAAAGGTACCTTTGTGTGGGAGGAACCAAAAAGGGCGTGGCAACTTCGCCCATTTTTCTCGAGTTGATAGCGACTAATAAGCTAATACTATGTGTGGAATTTCAGAAGATTCGAATAAGTAGTATAGCAGTTATTAAAGAATCAATTTTTCACAACATTTTAACCCTTTGTGGGGGAGGTACTAGAAGGAGTGGACCAATATGGCCCATCTTCGAACTTAGCCGGAGATAGAAAAAAATATTACCACATACCAAATTTGAAGTCAATCGGTTACTCCTTTCGAGAGTTGTCGTGCGCACCAGTCAGCAGACAGACAGACAGACAGACGGACGGACATTGCTCATTCGACTTAAAATGACCCAAAACGGTTTTCCTCCGAACATACTTGGGGTCTTAGGTCACTCCTTCGATGTGTTACACTTTTTTCCGTAGCAAATGATATATACTTATCGACTTAGCATTCTTTACAATGGAGGTATTAATTTATATGCAGTATTACAATTCTGTAATACTACATTGTTTTTTTTTTTTTTTTGAAAATATTTGTTTCTCTATGTGTACGTAATCTAATAATAAATAAAAAATCTTATTATTTCCTTTACAAATAATTTTTATAATTATTTTTCTATTACTATCAATATTATTTCATCATTTTTAATACATGTTAAGCTCCCTCTTGTGACAATAAACAAATCAAAACGAAAATCACTTTCCATATCGCCCCCCCAAAAAATGATAATTTATTTGTCGTTCGAGAAAATCATGTTTGGAGTTTTTGTGATATTGAAACTCGATATCGGCATGTAGGCTTTTATTAATGAACAATCAATTTCAAACACCCAATAACCCAATTTGTGGAAGTACGAGTAGAATTTCCCCAAATTTTTACTAGATATACAACCAATTGCGTAGATTATTAAAAAGCAATAAAAAATAATAGTGTTATGTGTATACATACACTAGTCTTCTATTTAGGAGACGATATATCTGTTATATGGTTATTTGCTTATCAAAAATGTAAATTGTATGTATCCATATTATAAAGTTTTTCTATGGAACGGCGGCTGTGTTTCAGCCGATTTTAGCCGCAAAGATCGGCGGCGGAGGCGGCTTCGGCTGGTGAAAAAAGGTCGGCGGCGGCTAAAATCGGCGGCTCGGCTCGGCGGCTTCATACTCTGCCTACGACCTTGACAGCCATGAGCATTATTTTAGCTCTCGTTAAGAGATATCTTTTTGCCATTGACCGATTGTGGCTAAGTGACACACAGCAAATGAAACAATTGAATTGTTGCGAGAAAAGTTTGGAGATTCGATTATTTTAAGAAATTGTGATATTGAATGGCCTACAAGAAGTTGTGATTTAACACCATTAGCCTATTTCTTGTGGGGTTATTTGAAGTCATTGGTCTTTCGAAATAAACCAGACTCTCTTCAAGCTTTACAAGTCAATATTGAACGTGCCATTCATGACATACTCGTACTACTTGATTTAGTGGAAAAAGTGCTCGAAAATTGGGTTAATCGAATTCGTTCCTGCAGAAAAAGTCGTGGAGGCCATTTGAATGACGTTTTATTTAGAACTTAATTGTATCGATTGTACTTCACATTAAATAAACAACTTTTGAATTTCCTTAACAATAACTGTGTTTTTTTTTTCAAAGAAATCATATTACTCTTATTGGAGGACATTTTTGTATGAGCACCTAGAAATTTAAAAATTTTGAGTTGTGACGTTCTTGCACTAAATGAGCGATAAGTATTTACGTTTTATTAATTTTGCTCAATTATTGCGCATTCTTTCCCTGCCTTATAATGACGGCCCTCGTCAGCTCAGATACCGATTTGATCTTTGTACTTATTTATTTATTTATTCCAGACACATGGACGGACGAGACGACGCACGAATGATTGTATTCATTTAACACTTTGTCTCCCTAAAGATGCCGCTGTTGCCGCAGCGACAACAATTTCAACATTGTTTAAATAATAACAAAAACAACATCATCATGATTAAGATTATTGCATAATTTTGTTATTGTTATTGTTTCAGGCAGTGATGCCTTGTTAGTTGTTGTCGTTGCTCTGCCGCTGCTGCGCCGTCTCTATTCAATCCAATTCAATTCGATTCGATACATTTCGAATTGACACAATTCTTGATTTATAGCAAAATTGCATCCATTCATTTGTAATTGTTAATAAACAATTTGCGAGAGCGATTTATTCGTTCCTACAATTTGTTTTGTTTTGTTATTATTTATTAGCCATTGTTTATTGTTTATTGATTGTAATCTGTTTTTCTTGTTCTCTATTCGTTTCATTGCAGGTGAGTTTCCGTTTTGTGAATCAAATCGTATTGCAATGAATTGCATTCAGAGTAAGTTTTCGGGTATATTTATGCTATAATTGTCTAATTCTAATGATGGCGTTGAGAATAATTTGCCACATTTTTCGCCGATGCGTCGTATTATCTACACGCTTAGAGCTAATGTATATTTTGATTATTGATTTTACACGTTATGAACATAAATTAATTTTATTTTTGAATTAGAATTTCAATTCAGGTTAGATGATGTGAAGCAAACATTTTGCCAAATTGTAATCAATGAAATGCCTACGTCAATGTTACAATATTTCTTTTTATCCCCTCACCTTAGAGAGGAGGGTATATATAATTTGCTTCGAGCCAAAAGTGTGACCTAAGACCCTAAGTATGTTCGGCGGAAATCCGTTTTGGGCCATTTTAAGTTATTTGAGCAATGTCCGTCCGTCTGTATCTGTCTGTCTGCTGGCTGGTGCGCACGATAACTCTCGAAAGGAGTAACCGATTGACTTCAAATTTGGTATGCGGTAATATTTTTCTCTATCTCCGGCTATGTTCAAAGATGGGCCATATTGGTCCACTCCTTCTAGTACCTCCCCCACAAAGGGTTAACTTTTAGTGAAATATTGACTCTTTAATACCTTCTATACTACTTACTCGAATCTTCTGAAATTTCACACATAGTATTTTAGTCGCCAATATAGTTTGTTTGTTAGTCGCTAACACGTCAAGAAAAATGGGGGAAGTGGCCACTCCCTTTTTGGATGGACCATTTTGCACCAAAAGTTAACTGCTTATTGTTTAATATCAGTTCATACAAATACTTGCAATTTTGTATAGTGTAATGCTTTTATAGTACCTAGAGTCCAGAGAAAAGTGGGCTTTATTGGCACTGACCTTTTAGTTCCTCCCTCACAAAGGGACCATTTCGTACCAAAAGTTACCAGCTTATAACTTTAATACCAGTGCATAAAAATACTTGAAATTTTGTACAGTATAATGCTTTTGTAGTACCGAGACTGCAGAGAAAAATGGGTGTTATTGGCACGGCCCTTTTGGTACCTCCCACACAAACGGACCTTTTTGTACCAATAGTTATGAGCTTTTAACTTTAATAACAGTGCATACAAATACTTGAAATTTTGTACAGTGTAATGCCTTTATAGTACCTAGAGTCTAGAGAAAAATGGGCGTTATTCGCACGCCCCTTTTGGTACCTCCCACACAAATGGACCATTTTACACCAAAATATAACAGCGTATAACTTTAATACCAGTGCATATAAATACTTGAAATTTTGTACAATGTAATGCTTTTATAGTATCTAAAGTCCTGAAAAAATTGACCGTTATTGGCACGTCCCTTTTGGTACCTACCACACAAATGGACCATTTTGCACAAAATGTAAACAGCTTTTAACTTTAATACCAGTACATACTTTAAAGTTATTAAATTCAACTTAAATTGATAATAATTTAATTAAAACAAAAAAAAAATACGCATATTTTGGGACTAAGTCGGTTTAACCGACTGAACTTTCTTACTTGTTGAAGTAGCAATTCATAGATTAATATAGATGCAGGCTATTTAAGACATAATACCAAATGTTATTAAGAACAAGTAGGAACATTTCTGTCAAGTAAACCGACTAAGCTATACCCTTTAGGTTTAGGTTTAGGTTAGGCAAACCACCAATCTGCAACGATGCAGGCTGGCATCAGGGGAGAGTAAAGCTCTTATATTTCGGTGATGCCAGATCAGTAGACCTGTATAAGGCTGCTCTGAGTCGAGCGGGTGAGGTGTGGCCGGGTGCCCAGTTGGATGTTGTCGAAAAAAACAACATCCCTAGTCACCCTAGAGCCATCACCTGGGTTACAGAAGAGCCCTCCAACCCGGCTGACATCTTAGAAATAATAAAAGATTCCAATCCTGGTCTGCCGGCCCATAATTGGAGAATCAGCAAGGTGGGTGAGGCGGATGTTAAAAAGCGGCAGGTCAATCTTATCCTAAACGCTGAATCCACCTCCCATATACAAGGTGCCAGTGCAACCCTACAATATGGCTTCGAGACTATAGTCTTGAAGATATACAAGCAGGATATAGCTCCCACTGCAGAAGGTGAGTCGTCCACCGTGGCACTTCCTGGAAGTGCGGAGGTACCCACGCCTATTATTTCTGGTGACTCCAACTCTAACAGAAGATCTGTAACGTCCTTCTCTGAGGACAAAAGCTCTACTTCGGACACAGAGAGGGTGAGGGGAGTCTCCGGACTCTTTGACGCATCTGGCGGGGACATGCTTCTCGACGATAAGCACGAAGAGTTCGATAACACCCTTGTCGGGGTGGATGTTAATCTGTCAATTACCAATGATGGTAAGAATTCTACAGATTAACCTCCATCACGCTAAAGCAGCCTCAGCGGCTCTATTGCTGCGCCTGTCCACAGGCGCAGTAGACATCGTCCTGATACAGGAGCCATACGTAGTGGGAGGAAGGGTGTGTGGTATTAGGACACCCAACTTTAAACTGCTTGTGGCCAACTGTGAAGGCACTCCAAGAACCTGCATTTTGGCCAGGAAAGATCTAAGTATCTTTCTCCTGACTAATTTAAGTGGTAAAGACCAAACAGCTGCTAGCCTGGAGATCGGTAATCGCATATATTGGGTGGTCTCCAGCTACTTGCCTTATGAATCTGTAGTACCGACTGCTCTATTCAGGGAAGTAGTAGAAGAAGCAACGTCTGACCAGCTCGAGCTGATTATTGGCGCAGACACGAACGCTCATCATACTATCTGGGGTAGTACGGATATAAACAATAGGGGTGATTCGCTTCTTGACTTTATTCTAACTACCAACCTTAGTATTTGTAACATAGGTAATAAACCGACCTTTACAATTAAAGACAGACAGGAGGTACTCGACGTAACGTTTGCTACTGACCGGCTGTCAGACAAAATTATTGGGTGGAATGTACTGGACGACCACTCATTCTCAGATCACCATTATATTGAGTTCAAACTCGCGGAAAAAGCGCCTAAACCCGCCGTCCACAGAAATGTAAGGAAGACAAAGTGGCACCTGTATGAGAAGAATTTCAAGAAAGTCCTCAACTCTAAACTTCTGTACGAACCGAATGACAAAGCCGGTCTGGATAATCTGGTCGATCATATCACCACATCTTTCAATAGTTCCCTTGAAGAAGCCTGTCCGAAAACAAGGTACAAGGGTAAAACTAAACCCCAATGGTGGACTTCTGAGCTAACGGCTATGAAAAAGACCTGCAACAAGCTATTCAATAAGGCTAAATCTACTGGGGTCGCTAATGATTGGGATGCCTATAAAGAGCAACTCAAGATCTATAAGAAGGAGCTTAGAAAGGCGCAAAGGCGCTCTTGGTATACCTTCTGTTGTGAAGTGGAAAAGGTCTCCGACGCCGTTAGGCTGAGGAAGATATTATCTGCTTCACCCTGTACAGTGGGATATTTACAGGATGAGGCAAATAACTGGACCAAAAACAGCGAGCAGTCCCTCAATGTACTGCTCGACACACATTTCCCGGCCAACTCTGTAACAGAACCCGAGGATCAGCAGGACCAACAAGAGTGCGAGTGGACTGCGAGCGTCGCTGGCTTCTTGACTGAGAGATCCAGAATAAGCTGGGCTATTAACAGCTTTGAGCCCTTCAAGTCACCTGGACCAGATGGCATCACTCCAGCAGAAATGCAGAAAATGTTAAAGTACATTATCCCCTGGCTGGAGAAAATTTATGTAGGCTGTATCAGGCTTTCATACGTCCCTAATCGGTGGAGGGATACCAAAGTGGTATTCATACCTAAAGCGGGAAAGATATCACACACTAGGCCAAAAGACTTCAGACCAATTAGCCTATCCTCCTTCCTATTGAAAGGTCTGGAAAGACTTTTAGATCATTTCATTAGGGAAAACCTGGATACAAAACTCCTGTCGGGGAACCAACATGCCTACAATAAGGGCAAGTCTACAGAATCAGCCCTGCACGAACTTGTGAGCACTATCGAATCGTCCCTGCATTTCAAGGAATTCACCATGGTGGCATTTCTTGACATAGAAGGGGCTTTTAACAACATTCACTCAGATGCGGTAATTGCGGCACTCTCACATCTAAAAGTTAACAATAGTTTGATTAGACTAATTCAAAGTCTGCTCACCAGAAGACGCATAACAGCATGTCTAGGGTCCACAACTCTAACAAGGTATGTAAACAGAGGGACCCCGCAAGGAGGAGTACTGTCTCCACTAATTTGGAACCTAGCGGTGAATGAAATCCTGCTAGATCTAGAACGTTGTGGCTGCAAGGTCGTGGCATATGCGGACGACGTGGCAATCGCAGTGAGTGGCAAATTCGTAAACGTCCTCAGAGACATCCTACAGGTGGCTCTGAACAAGTTGGTTAGATGGGCCAGAAGCAGCGGTTTGGGCGTTAACCCCAACAAGACAGAATTGGTTCTCTTTACTAGGATGAATAATGTCCCACATGTGGACCCTCCACCTCGGATAAATGGAACAGATCTAGTCTTTTCTGAAAGTGCAAAATTTTTAGGAATAATTCTAGATAGAAAACTGTTATTTAGACTTAACGTATTGGAACGTGTAAGGAAGGCCAACGTCGCCTTATATTCCTGCAAAAAGGCTGTAGGGTCGCGGTGGGGACTCTCTCCTAAAATCGTCCACTGGATATATATAGCAGTAGTTCGTCCAATACTGTTATACGGTATTGTGGTATGGTGGACGGCAACTGACAAACTAACCATTACCAACCTACTAACAAAGGTTCAGAGAACTGCCTGCCTGAGCATAAGCGGAGCCTTAAGGACTACAGCGACCGAGTCTCTACAAGCCCTACTCCATATACTGCCGATTAATATTGTGGCGAGAGAAGTTGCAACCAAAGCGGCAATAAGATTAAACTGCCTATCACTGTGGAGGTACAAGAACTATGGTCACATGAGGATATCAAAGTGTAGTGCTATGGTAACCGACCGAGTGGACTATATACCAACTGTGTACACCTTCGAGAGAAATTACATCACTATGATTCCCGCCAGAGACGAATGGGTCGGCAGAATACCAGGTAATAGAAACCATCTCCACTTTTACACGGATGGTTCGAAGCTTGATGAAAAGGTTGGCTTCGGAGTACACTGTGAAGAACTTAGTCTGGATATAGCTCACAGACTACCAGATACCTGCAGTGTCTATCAAGCCGAAATAATGGCAATATGGGAAGTCGCCAAGTGGCTGAGTCGCAACATAGTAACCAACACTGGCGTTGTCATTTACTCGGACAGCCAGGCTGCCATCAATTCTCTGGAGGCAACATCCCTAAATTCACAAACAGCCCTCGACTGCCGCAGATCTCTTAACGAGATGGCTGAGCAGTTTAATATACACCTCATATGGGTGCCTGGGCATAGGGATATCCCGGGGAACTGCAAAGCCGATGAACTTGCTAGGAAAGGGACGACATTACAAATTCTCGAAGAATTTGCATATATTGGTGCGCCACTATCCAGGTGCAAGCTTTGGCTTAGGCAAGAGGCAATCAGGCAGTCCAACGAAAGATGGACAGAAATCGGCACCTGCAGGGTAGCTAGACAAATCTGGCCAAGGTATGACCTGAGAAGGTCAAAATATCTTCTCGCACTAGAGAGGAAACGATTGTCTACGTTAGTACAGGTTCTGACGGGACACTGCTTGATCGGCGAACACGCCAAAAGATTGGGTATTGACTCCAATGACTTCTGCCGAAGCTGTGGAGATGAGGAAGAAGTGGAGAGCATTGAGCACTTGCTTTGCGACTGTCCCGCTTTGAGTAAACGACGACTGGACATACTGGGGTCGGCCTTTTTAGGCAGCTTAACAGATCTTTCTAGTACTGATATTCGTACTATCGATAAATTTATATATCAAACAGGTTGGTTTCGATGAGGGGCATTTCAGCCCGTGGTAACACTAGGGACCTAAACTGGTCTAGGTGAGCTTGTACAAAAATACGGCTGCCACCCTAACCTAAACCTAAGCTATACCCTTACTTTGTTAGAAATGTAAACGGGAGACGGCAGAACGCACAGAGGGAGGAATTAAAAAGAGGGGAAATAATTCGGTTGTTTCTTAACTAGACAACTGATTGCGACAAAACATTATAAAAGAAGTATTAGATAAATCATGTTTTAAGTTCGGGACTTCTGTGGTATACAGGGGGTGAGCTACAGGCCTCAAAGATGGTCACCTCGGGTAAACACGCGAGTGAGACTAAATGGAAATAAATCCTTATTTAGGAAATAATATTCCCACAAACAATATTTAGAACAGAAACAAAGATTTGTTTAGAGTGTTCAACAATATTATTTAGAGTGTTCCCCAAAAAATAACGGGTGATTCATTGTGAGGTTTGATTTTCAATATGTTTATTTTTTACAGATCACGCGTTACTCGTATCAAACTGCTTTCTCATTTTTGTTCAGTATAGTTTGGCAAGTCATCAAACGGAGGAAAATCTCAATTTGTAATGTGTTTGAATTGAAAGAAAATATATTTGGAATCAAAATTTTTAAATATTATACACAGGGTGGCTGATATGTAATGCAACAAAGTAAAGCGCTATATTTTTTATTTTTTTTTTTTTAAATGTTATTGTTCAAAAGCAAAAAATGTCGGAAATAACATAAAATTTTAGAAACTGTTTAGATTTGTTGGAATTGGCCACCTTTGGCACGAATTATGGCCTTCAAACGACCGACAAAGCCATCACGCGCTGCACGAAAGTGGCTCTGCGGTATTTTGGCCCATTCCCGGCGAAGCGCCGTCTTGAGATGATCGATACTTTGGTATTTTTTAGTGCGAACCTTACTCTCTAAAATGCCCCAGGCGCAAAAGTCCAACGGATTGAGATCCGGAGATCTTGGTGGCCATTGTGCGGTAGAAATGAAGCGAGGAACCTCCTTTTTAAGCCATTCTTGGTTGACGCGTGCTGAGTGCGATGGTGCTGAGTCCTGTTGGAATGTCCATGGTCTGCGGCCGAAATGTTTGTCTGCCCAGGGCTTCAATACTGTCTTTAGGACATTTTCCCGATAATATTCGGCATTTATTTTGACCCCATGGTCGATGAATACGAGCGGGGAGCGACCATCGGCCGTTACGGCGGCCCACACCATTACCATCGGCGGCGCTTTAGTTCTGGTGGCCAATCGAAGGTGTAAATTTTCAGCTGACCTCTTTGGCAAGTAAACCCGATCATTTTTTTGTTCACAAACTGCTCAATTTGGAATGGCTTCTCATCGGGGAAAACCAAATTCGGTAACTGGCCACTTTCGTGCAAGCGAAGCAACTCCTTGGCTCTTTCCAGTCTAACTTTTTTTGTGCATCGGTGAGCTCTTGCACTTTTTGGAACTTCAATGGCTTTAGTCCAAGCTCATTTTTGAATATGCGTTGTATCCGTTCTCGCGATATATTCAGCTCACGAGCAATTTTTCTACCACTGCGGCGTGGATTTCGATCAAATCTGGCCTTCACTTTTCGGATCATTTCTGGTGTTGTTAAAGTTTTTTTCGTCCACTTTTTGGACGCGGTGCAACACTGCCAGTATCACGATAACGAGCAATGGTACGAGAAACAAAAGATTTATTCACATTTAAATGCTGGAGGGCTCTAACGATAGCCACTTGTGTTTTTCCACCCAAATATAAAGCAATCACACTATCACGCTTGAATTCCATCACGAATAACTTTTTTTCTGAATCCAAAGATCAAAATGCTTTTGTAAGCTTGTAAACAATAAAATGAACTGTCACTAAAATAATTCTGTCAGCTATCAGACTAGCGGTTTAGAAATGATAGCAACCTGAAGTTGGTTGCAATACATATCAGCCACCCTGTACAGTGTGTTGAAAAATTCACCTCCAAAACATGGTTCTTGAACGCTTCAACAGCTACTTCGGGCGTCGAAAACCGTTGACCAAGCATTTTTTCTTGATGTGAGCTAATAAGAAGAATTTAAGGTCAAATCAAGTGCTCAAGTAGCCCATTGCTTCAGCTGATGTGTGAGAGCTCCCATTGGTGTGATGCAAAATGATCCGTCTTCACTTATTGTTTTTCCTTATTTCTTCGAACACTGTTGGCAAACCGATGGTTGTGTACCACCAATAATTGGCCGCCATACGTTCCACTTAAGGTCCTGTGTCCATATGACCAGATTTACCGAAAAACACCCGATCATTTGCTTCGATGTACTTGGTTCGTCTTGAAAGACCCAAACGGTCGATTGCTATGTAAAGGGTTTCCCAACAAGAGGTGTTATTTTGGTATTCAAAGAAAAATGGTAGTTTTTAAGATAAATGATCGGATGTTTAATTCATAATAAAGAGGAAAGTATGCCGTTAATAATGAAAAACAACATCAGCCAAATGGCCACCACGACCACGCTTACAGGACCATATCCTTTTCATGAATTTTCCATAACCAAATCGCAAAGTGGCTGCCCTATGTCCTCGATAGCCTCACGAATTCTATTTTTGAGATCTTGAATCGACCCTGGGCTGTTGGCGTAGACCTTATCTTTCACGTGGCCCCAAAGGAAGAAGTCGCAAGGTGTTAAATCACAAGATCTCGGTGGCCAATTGTGATCACCTCTTCGAGAGATAACACGGTCCGGAAACTTTTCCCGTAACAGAGCAATGGTTACGTTGTTTGTGTGGCACGTAGCGCCGTCTTGTTGAAAGTAAGCGTTGTCCAGATCAATACCATCCAACTCCGACCATAAAAAATCATTAATTATCTCTCAATAGCGCAATCCATTCACCGTAACTGTTGATCCAACCTCATTTTCGAAAAAGTAAGGTCCAATAACCCCGCCGAACCATAAACCGCACCAAACAGTCACACGTTGAGGATGGGGAGGCTTCTCAACAATAACTAATAATAATTTCAATGCGTTGTTGAATCGTGCATCGTTCCATATTTAGTAATGGCGTAGTTTCTACTCATCAAATGTCAAAGAATAAAAGCTTCAAAAGTGACAGCTACCGAAATACCGGGTGATTCCAAATAACACCTCTTGTTGGAAAACCCGTTATTATGTGGGACATCCTAACGTATACATTGTCTCAATGGCACAATGCCTTAATATTCACATATTGTTGACATTTATTTATACCTCTGGGCGTTTCATTTATCGTTAATATTTTATGTTCTCAGTTTGTTTGCATTTCGTTTGAATGTGTACATGTGCGTGTGTTTATCTTCTTGTTGTTTATTGATTTTTATGGTATTTATTTGTTTCTCTCCTCTGAATTCAAAATCCCAATGCAGTAATCCCAAAGTCTGAATGTCTTTATTTGTTTCGCAAAAATAAAAACCTTTTTATGCTCCCAAATAACAATTCGGGATAAAAAAGTATTATTTGTGATAAGTCTTTATTTCAGTGTGTGTGTGAGAGAGCGAGAGAGTCGATAAAAGTGTGTTAACACTTATGAGGATTTCTTTATTGTCCTTTATTGCGAAGTGTTGGTTCAGTGAAATTTGTTTTTGAGTGAAGTGCAAAACTGAGAATTTAAGGATGATATGAAAGTATCGTAAGTTTTGATGAATTGAGTATTTTTGTACAAAAAGAAAACTGTCCACAACCGAATGCATTGCCAACCGACTTTATGTATCTTATATTTCATGATGCCATCGTAGATTCCATAATGACCATATTTTAAATTACTTTAGCAATAAATAACGGGTTTTCCAATAGGGATGATATGATTTTGAAGTGACGTTTTGGCCATTTGTAATATGTCATGATCTGTCATTTGTTTGTCATTGTATTCAGTAGTGTTTACAGTTTCATCATGGAGAGATATACAAATTATTCCGTTTTATTATCAAAATAATAATTCCAACTTTTCGTGCGCTAAGTCCATTTTTTTAAATAAAAAAAAAAACTTTCCAGTCGACATACGACCTTGACACCCATGATCAATATTTTAGCTCTAGTTAAGAGCTATCTTTTTGCCATTGACCGGTTACCGATTCGACGTAAAGTTAAGGAGCTAGAGCAAAAATAAACTTTCCGTTCACATTTGAAAATGATGCTAAGTCCATTTTTTAAAATAAAAATAAAAAAAACACTTTCCAGTCGACCTACGACCTTGACACCCATGAGCAATATTTTAGTTCTCGTTAAGAGCTATCTTTTTTCCATTGACCGATTGTGGCTACGTGCCACACAGCAAATGAAACAATTGAATTGTTGCGAGAAAACTTTGGAGATTTGATTATTTCAAGAAATTGTGATATTGAATGGCCTCGAAGAAGTTGTGATTAACACCATAGACTATTTCTTGTGGGGTTATTTGAAGTCATTGGTCTTTCGAAATAAACCAGACTCTCTTCAAGCTTTACAAGTCAATATTGAACGTGCCATTCATGACATACGACTTGATTTAGTGGAAAAAGTGCTCGAAAATTGGGTTCATCGAATTCGTTCCTGCAGAAGGAGTCGTGGAGGCCATTTGAATGACGTTTTATTTAAAACTTAATTGTATCGATTGTACTTCACATTTAATAAAATTTTTTTGAATTTTCCTAACAATAAGTGTGTTTTTTTTTCAAAGAAATCATATCATTCTTATTGGAAAGCCCTGTATAGTCTGATATGATATTTCTCTGAAATTTATGGTATACTTCAGTCTGTTTACTGGACTCAGTCTATTTTCTTACTTATTAAAGCGTTTGGCTCATAGCCTTATGTTGTGCGAAAAATATCAACAATTTTAATGAATTTTCTTTTTTCATGATTCGTTGTCAAACAGTCTCTTCCCCAGACATAACACAACCACCTCATTAGTATTACATTTAGAGTATAACATATCTCATTAAGCAAATACATTTAAACGCAATGAACTGAACCTTTGTTAACTCATAATCACATGGTCATTGAGAAGGAATCACATGGCCAAATCATTGCCCATCTGACCCAATGCAAACCATTTGATACCATTCAAATAGTTGTTGCTTGAATGGATGGACCAAACTAATGCCATCCACCGTCCAGCCGTCCGTCCAACATCTACCGCTGTTAATACTAATTAGTAACAGGATTCATTTATTGTTCTAATTAGCTATGGAACCAACTAGAAACGAATCAATAATATGTTATATATATGTATGTATGTATACCCTGCTTACATGATTCATGTGTGGGAGAGAGAAGAAGGATGGTCCCGGTTGGCCATGTCTTTAAGACATCTCTGAAGACGGTTAGAGGGCCATTATAAATTGTTGATGATACTTAGGCGACAGCCAATAGGGAATAATGGATGACATTTTCACACAAGTGTTGCGACAAGTCGTCCAAGACAAACTGAGAGACAATGTCGCATGACGCGGACATCTTACATTATCGTACGGTTTGTATTCAACGTATTTATTTTTTTCTTTCTTGCAAATGACAGCTAATAAAGCGTTCCCGTATGTGGCCAGTAGAGAAAATTTAGCTGACATATGTACGTCCCGCATGTCAACTTGGCTTACTGGGTTATGGCATGGCAAACATGCCAATGTATGTAATTGTATACATACTCATATATCGTCATTAGCGTCAGGATTTTGTGGTACACGCCGATGGAGTTAGATTTTGATTTTAATTACTGCACTGCCCACTAACCTGAGGGGAGGAGAAAAAACAGAAATACAAACATATTATTACCGTATTTCACAGTTAAACAGATGTGGAATTAATTGAGCATCTTCTTTACGTTTTTTTTTGTAGTCTGTAGAAATACACCAAATTATTATGTTTTCGAACTAGTCCAAACGTTTATTATTTTGGACGATGACGAGTAAATTAAAAGTAAGAAAATCTTGATTGAGAAATAAGCGAATCTGAGAAATTTAATAAGGAATTTGTTATTTTGTGCCAGAAAGGCTGGGGAATATTATAAAAGCAAAAAATGCAGAATTTGCAGGCATTGCTACAAACTTATTAGATAAGTGATTTTTCGCACGAATTTGTCAATTTGCTGAATTTTAGACAGGCAGGAGCGTTGGGACCATTTCTTGGTACACTAAAAAAAAGTGTACTAAAAATCATTGAAATTTTCCTAACTCTTATGATTTTTTCTTTCTCCAAAGACAAATACTCTTAAAATAAGTATATATTTTACTGCAATTAAAGTCATTAATCATCTTTATATCAGAACAGCAAACGTCTTTGAATGAATAACGCCTTATACTTCGATGAAAGTCTTCACATTTTTAAATCAATTACGCCTTGTGTTTACATTAAATACATAAAATTTGCAGGCATTGTTACAAACGTATTAGATAAGTGATTTTTCGCACGATTTTGTCAATTTGCTGAATTTTAGACAGGCAGGAGTGTTGGGACCATTTCTTGGTACACTGAAAAAAAGTGTACTGAAAATCATTGAAATTTTCCTAACTCTTATGATTTGTTCTTTCTCCAAAGACAAATACTATTAAAATAAGTACATCTTTTACTACAATTAAAGTCATTAATCATCTTTAAATCAGAACAGCAAACGTCTTTGCAAGAATAACGCCTTATACTTCGATGAAAGACTTCACATTTTTAAATCAATTATGCCTTGTGTTTACATTAAATACATAAAATTACTTTAGATTAAGTACATTCTGTAATTAAACCAAGCACTTTGTACTTTCCTTAAGTGTAAAATATTTTGTATTTAATTATATTAATTTCATAATTTCATATTAATTTTTATAATTTGCTTCTTTATTTAAACATTTGATTTTGATAAACAATTTATTCAGTATGCTGCACAGCATACCTACCTGACGATACCTATAGCCATTGTGTTTAGTCTAGTTTTTCTTCATATTAGAGAGAATATTTATTCTAATGAACAAATAAATAATATTTTGCAAAATTGTTTCTAGTTGAAATGCGTGTAAGTGTAACTCTTCATCAATAACATCCTCGATCGAAAATTTTTGCTGAAGATGATTTTTATTCCTCCAATTTACATAAACATATACCATCGGGACCTGGTACAAAGAAATTTAAAAATATATATTAATATTCTTGATGTTTGTTTTTTGGTATTCGACCTTTTTCTTACGTGTTTTTGTTCTTGTTTTTAAAATCAAGCTCGAGGTCTTTGTTGTTTTGTTTATTTATTTATTATTTTAATCGATATTTCGATCTTCTTTGAAGATCATCTTCAGGAATTCTACAATTTTATTGAAAAACAAGAAAATTTTATATAAATAAAAGTTATTGCAAACACATAAATACGACACTTCACAACTTACAAATAATTAAAATAAATAACACATAAACTATCACTATTGTCTGTTGATCTGTTAACGCCGTCACACTGTGGGAAAAAACACCGATCTAGCGCGAAAAAAATAGGAAAAGTGACATACGTCAAATTGTAAAACATTAATACAGTATTAATCTACGGTGTTAACTGTACTTAACGGCATTTAAAATTATGTGATTGCATTGCCCAGTGCGGGAAAACGGTTCATTTATTATTGGAAATTTTTAGGCTGTGTATCATGATCTATTTTAGTTGTAAAGTTGTCGTTGACATACACAGTCAGTTAATGCAGCGTTGTTAAATCTTTTTTGTTTCTAACATTTCGTGAACAAAGGTAATTAAATTAAATAATATTATTAATTATTAACTATTACAATTTAGCTCTATCGAGTTAAATATATGAATTGACCCTTTTTCTCAATTTTGTATTTTTGAATAAGGGTTTAGTAGGTAGTGTTGCGAGATGGGGTCTAGATTTTTTTTTTATTTTTTATACAACTTGTATTGAACAAACTGTGATAAGCATGGCTGCTAAGTCCTGCAACGTGATCTTTTATAATTAGTTTTAGGAAAAATGCCGATTTTACGCAGGGAACTTTTTGAAGTTTGGCTCAAATCAGGCACCGATGCTGAGAAAATTTCTGCAGTTATCCAACATGTGTTAATAGGACTTGGACTCAGCATTAATGAATCGACAGTTAGAACTAAAAAAGTTATTAGTTCGCACGCTATGCAGCGATTTCAACAAGAAATGGGTTTCCACCTACAGAAATAGAAAAGCTGTGGAGCGCCGCTACAGAGAATGGTTGAATAAAAGCATTGATTTCTACTTAGAGCACAATGAACTGGTCTTCAATACTGACACAGAATCATTTCGAGGACGCCCTTCTAAATCGTTTTCAAATTCTTGCAAACGATCAAAGGTCAATAAGATATCTACTCTTGTACGAAATACGAGCAGAGAAGAGTTATTAGTCGCTGTACGGGTGAGTTCATACAAGTCTGGTGAAAGGGATGCAGCTCAAGTGCTGGAAGCAATGGAAAAATCACCTTCAAGAGCATCTAAATTAAAAAAAGCCTCACTTGCCCTCAAGTTACTCCAACTTCGTACACACCTGAAGAAGCATTGACACTTTATGTTGACGGCAGGTACAGCAAAAATTCGTATATGCTCATGCAATCGGGTGCCAAAAGTCGAAATGCAAACATTTATCCGTCTTACAATGTGTTACAGGAGGCCAAAAAAGATGTTATCCTACAGAATCTGAAATAACCCAGCAAAAACTCTCATTACCAGGTAACCTGGCGGGTAAGTGAAATTCAAAAGAAATAATGACTTACCATTTAGCCACCCTTCAGATTATTTTTACATGGGCATGACATTGGAGGAAAGTACTTCCCTGCAAGCATACGAAGCGCTAACAAATAACTACTTACCCCCACGCTTACGAAGATCCAACATATAAGTAGTTATTATTGTCATTTTAATAAGGGGTTGAATAACACCTTACCAGTAATGATTTTCGTAACCATTTACTTATCATATATAATTAAATACGACGAGACATATTTTTTAATCGGAATATTCCCTTAAAAAACATGGTAAGTACATGTCATTGTACATTGCATTAGCATGTAAGACATGTCATTGCCCTCTACATTACATGTAGTCAACAAATAATGACTTACTTATATTGACATAGATATGTATTTGTAAGTCAATTTAAGATGGGTATTGTAAAATATGCAACAACAATAGTTTTTATTAAAGAAAAGTTGATTTGATAAGAAAATAAAAATTGGCGTTGTGGCATATTTTACAATACCCGACTTAAAATAACTTACAAATAAGTGCATATTTATGTCAATGTAAGTAAGTCATTATTTGTTGACTACATGTAATGCAGAGGGTTATGATATGTCATTACCTGGTAATGCAAGTGGTAACGACATGTACTTACCAAGTTTTTGCTGGGAAAGGTAACTGACGTATCAGCTGAGGTCACATTGCAAGCTTTGGCTGATCAAACAACATTAAGAATAGTTGAAGTCCAAAAAGAGGTTATTTTACGAGCAATTGAGAAAACATTACTAAGACAATGTGCAATGACATACAAATGGGGTTGTGATGGCAGTTCAGGCCATTCAAGATACAAACAACAATTTTCTGGCAAACTCGCAACCAAAACTGATGAGTATATTTTTTCAATATGCTTAGTTCCCTTGCAACTCAAAGTAGGTGACATTATAGCTTGGCAAAATCCTCGCCCTTTATCTACTCGTTTTTGTCGTCCGGTTAAGCTCAGTTTTGAAAAGGAGACCGTTTCTTTAATCAGATCGGAAGTTAATTGCATAAAGAGGCAAATTGAAAATATTGTTGCCACAAAAATAGACGATCCAGCTATACAGATTGACCACAAGTTCTGTCTAACAATGATCGACGGAAAGGCTTTTAGCGCTATCTCGGACTCGTCTACACAATCATGCGGAATTTGCGGAGCAACATCCAAAATAATGAATGCCCCTAACGCAATTTCGCAATTAATACCAAACGTCAACTTGTACGAGCACGGTCTGTCTACACTGCATGCAATAATTCGATGTTTAGAATGTATGTATATTGCACATTTCATACAGGCTGCATTTAAAAAAGTGGAAAATCTATAGCATCGATAGGACAGGAGCAAATTCACATTCTTGTTGATACACCAAAGTCAGTATCCGGAACAACAAATGACGGCAACACTGCTAGGCGTTTCTTTAGCAATCCTGTTTTAGCATCATCTATAACTGGCGTTGATGAAAGATTAATTCAGAACTTAAGAATCATCCTTACAACTATGGCCTGTGGGTATGCTATCAATACCGAATCGTTCAAAAAATTTTCTGAAGAAACATCAAGCCTATTTTTTGAATTGTATCTCTGGTTCTACATGCCTTCAAGCATTCATAAAATATTAATACATGGTTCTGATATTATCAAATGTGCAGCTTTGCCTATAGGTATATTGTCGGAGGAAGCTATGGAGTCTAGAAATAAGGATTTTAGAAATTACAGGGAATTTCACACTAGAAAAATGTCTCGTGAAAAAACAATGAGAGACTTTTTCAGCAGATTGCTGTATTCGTCGGATCCTATAATATCTAATTTGTCGCGAAATACATCTGTAAGCCATCGGCATAGTGAGCCTCTAACAAACGACATACTGAGATTTTTGCAGGATCCAATGTTACCAGAAAATGTTGAATTGACACAAAAATCAGACTCCGAAAGCGATTAATGTGTTAAATATATTAATTTCGTTATTATAATAAACTATAAACAAGTACATAATTGTCTTCACAAATGTATGTACAAATTCACATAGCAACATGTATGATTTTTTCTTTTAAATAAATGCATTTTTAACAAAACTAATAAAAAAGGAGTAAAATGGACTAGATTGAACAATAATGATCAAAATTGTGGATAAACATACATTAAAACATCAACTTTTATTTTTTTCTCGCTAGATCGGTGTTTTTTTCCACAGTGCGTCATCTGTAATTGCACTGCCCATCATCTGTTTGTTATTGCACGTCATATGTTCCCAATAAGAAAGCGGTAGCTCTGCGCGCAGTTCTCAGTGTCGCTCTTGTAGTTCATCCTGTGTTTTGTTTTTGTGTTGAGAATGTGAAGCATCTCTAACGTTAGTCTTTTGTTGTAGTTATTTTCGCATTGCAATACACTCACTTTGTCGAGCTCAGGGTGGTGGTTTACTGCTGCACAGTGGTTCGTAAGTGCTGTTTTGTTTGTTTTTTGATGTCTTAATTTTATATCTGACCTGTGTCCAGCCAGTCGCGTTTTTAATTTGTTCTTGGTGGTTCCGACGTATACCATGTTGCAGTCTGTAGTGTTGTTACCGTTACATTGAATCTTATATATTACATTCGATTTTTCCATGTTATTCATTTTTGGCTTTAAATTTGTAAATAATCGCTGTAAGTTATTATTGGTTTTTGGAGCTATTTTATATAGTTTTTCATTGATGAAATTTGAATTCGTAAACCTCTCAGATAGATTGGGTACATACGTGACAGATTTATATATAAATTGTTCTTTTTCTTTGACAGTGTTAGATTTGTTTATGTTTTTCTTTATGAGATCGTCAATTGTTTTCTTTGGGAAACTATTTTGGCTTAATATATATTTGATTTTGTTTATATTTTGAGCATGAAATTGTTGGTCACTTATTGTCAAAACTCTATTTATGAAATTTCGCGCTGTATTGTATATTATCTTCTTCGGGTGCTTCGAGTCGACCAGAGGCAGTGGGTTTTTGATACCAGTCCATTAGCATTGTATTATTATTCCTTATTAGTAGGGTGTCCAGGTACGCGAGTTTTCCGTTTTCTTCCTTTTCCAAAGTGAACTTAATATTATGATTAAAACTATTGAATTTCGTCAAGATTTCATCTATTGCACTTGATTTTACTATTCCAAAAAGGTCGTCAACGTATTTCGTCAGGAGCTTAGGTCTAATATCACAGCTTTCCATACATCTATCCAATAGTTCCTCCATTACAATGTCGGCTATAATTGGAGATGCAGACGAACCCATAGGCAGTCCCTTTTTTGTTGGTAAAACTTATCTTTATATTGGAAATAACGGTTTTCATAAATACAAAATTTTAAAATCTTCATGAATATAATCTTGGTCATGGAAGTGAATTTAGCAATAGTTTCCCATTTTCTTTCAATAATATTCAAAGCTAAGTCTACAGGGATGCTGGGGAATAGCGATACTACATCAAATGAAACCATCATTTCGTCATTTTCTATCACAGTGTTGTTAAGCTTCTCTTTGAATTGTCCGGAATTCTTAATGTTATATTTGGAATCTTCGGTGATTTTTGTCAAAATATTTGTAATGTACTTACAAAGTTGACTAGATGGAGAATTAATTGAGGAACAAATGGGCCTTAATGGGTAGTTCTCTTTGTGAATTTTTGGAAGGCCATATATTTTCGGAGGTATCGCTGTTTCGGTTTTCATCCTTCTTTTTTCCATTTCATTTATTACGTGATTTGAGAATAATTCGTTTACCAGTTCGTTGTTCTTCTTCTGTAGTGTATTTGTTGGATCCTTATTAAGCCTCTTATATGTCATTATATCATTTATGATGTTGTTCATTTTATCCTCATAATCTTTCCTTTCCATTGCCACTGTGACATTTCCTTTGTCGGCGTTTAGTATAACGATGTTTTTATTTTTCTTCAAAAATTGTTGAGTTCGTTCCACTGTTCTCAATGTATATGTTTCTCTGTCTGTCAGACTGTGTTTGTTGTTGTAGCTTTTAATCATAGAAGCGAATTTGTTTCTCGCGTTTTCTTGTTCTTCTTTCTCTGCTATGGTTTTTATGCACTCTTCACCGTCGGCGATGTATTTTAAATTTTAAATTTGCAGCCTTCAACAATTTTATTATTCAATATTTCCAAGCGTATTTAATATTGTTCGAAATACGACGGTGTTCAAATCAATGTTTCTGTGAAAGATTGCGATCGTCGTACTGATATTAGAGAAAGAAATATTCTAGGTATAAGTAATCTGAAACTATAAATTTGTGTTTTAAAAAATGTTGTATTGTTCATTATAACTGCGGTATAACATAATGGTGTTTTCGTTTTCTAGATAATGTATTTTTATACACTCACTTTAGTGTGACGAGGGTATATATCATTTGCTACGGAAAAATGTGTAACACATCGAAGGAGTGACCTAAGACCCCAAGTATGTTCGGAGGAAATCCGTTTTGGGTCATTTTAAGTCAAATGAGTAATGTCCGTCTGTCTGTCTGCTGGCTGGTGCGCACGATAACTCTCGAAAGGAGTACCCGATTGACTTCAAATTTGGTATGTGGTAATATTTTTTTCTATCTCCGGCTAAGTTCGAAGATGGGCCATATTGGTTCACCCCCTCTAATACCTCCCCCACAAAGGGTTAAAATGTTGTGAAATGTTGATTCTTTAATAACTACTATACTACTTATTCGAATCTTCTGAAATTAGCTTATTAGTCGCTATCAACTCGAGAAAAATGGGCGAAGTTGCCACGTCCCTTTTGGTACCTCCCACACAAATGCACCGTTTTGCACCAAAAGTTAACAGCTTATAACATTAATAACAGTGTATAAAAATACTTGAAATTATGTACAGTATGTGCTTTTATATTGCCTACAGTCCAGAGAAAACAATGGGCGTTGTTGCCACGCCCCTTTTGGTACCTCCCACACAAAGGTACCTTTATCCAATGTTCCGCGAAAAATAGGTGTTTTTGATTAACCCCTTCTGGTACCTCCCACACAAATTGACAGAATAATTCGTGTAATATTCAATATTACATTACTCACAAAGTGAGGGTATACCTTAGTCGGTTTACCCGACTGAAACTTTCTTACTTGTTAAATGTTCTATCTTTATATATAAAATCCTTTGTACGTTTGTTAGTAACGCATGATCTCCGAAACCATTAGAGCGAATGGGCTAAACATTTAACAATAGGTTAGCTTTGGGGTCATACGTGTTTTAGAATTATTTTCATCGTGATAAATGGCGGAGTGGTCAAGATATTTGCAAAAATCGCATTTCCAGAGCGATTTGACTGAAATTTAAAATTTATTTGTGGTTTGCCTTGATAATAGTTTGTATGTATGATTCTAACCGGTAGACAGCGCCTGTAATGGTCTTATGGTCAATCAACATATTGTTGATGATTTTTTTCCTGAAACTCGGGATGTATGCATTTGTTAATGAAATATCAATAAATAACAAACCAATACATCCCAAACAGAACGGGCAGGACAACGTCTGCTGGGGTCAGCTAGTCATTCTATAAAAATTCTCAATTTTCATAAAATTGGATTTAGCAAATTTGAATGATTTGCTAACGATTTCTCTTTAATGCATAAAATAACTGTTTATTTATTCATTACGGAAAAACGACATTACACTACATACACACATTTACGGTCTTCTGCAGTGTTTTTGTCAAAGTAATAAATTAGTAAATGCACAGAAATTCCACTACTCTAAATTTCCGAGACTTATGACTCTTTTTGTTATCAATTCGTCGTATGAGCATCCAATCGAAATTTCCAGACTACCTGTGCAATATCATCGCCGCTAACATTTTTCTAGATGGCACACACTGCCGACAAACAGCCGCCAAAATTGTTGCTATTAATGTGGAATTAAAAATTACCACTCGGGACAGCGCCCACAACCTTTCTCTACAACCGCTCCACAAGAACTGATTTCAAAAATTCGAAGCAATCTTCACTGTAACTATCACTATTATTCTCAATTCTGCGAACAAAAAGAGTCTAAATTGTCCTCTCGCAGTTAAAGATTATCTCTTTACTTAAAAGATAAATAATTCTTAATTCAACGTTACCAAAAAACAGGAATGGAAATCAAAGCTATATTGTCTTTAAAAACTTGACATGATAATTTCTACAATTTTAAGGAAAACATCTTACAAACTATTAAAATTTATACTTGAGATAATGACAGTTGTACTACAATCAATTATTATTTCTTTAATATTATTACATAACGTTAAAGTCAACATGAAAGTGTTATGAATATCTTATCATAGAAGTAAGGGATTTTACTTTAAACGAATGAAAATTTCTTTGAAATCAAGTACATTTTCATAAATTGAAAGAAATGTATTCTTTAAACAAAGACATATAAAATCTTTGATTTAAGGGCAAAATTGTTTTTAATTTCAGGTCACTATTTTTTTCAGTGTAATAAAGGGTCCGCCATCTGACGTTTTTTTCAACTAGTGCTTACTTCGTGAATGGTAACACTTAGCTCATGTCTGATTTGACAGATAATTAGTTTTATCCTTCCGCTGAACGAATATGGTTGTGTATACGCTTGAACAAAGCTGGAAAATATTGCGACATTACTTTGAAAATTTCGATTTTAAATTTTTGATTTTCATTTGATTTTGATTTTTTCATTTTGATCTTGGCGGGTATGTAAACAGGCAAAATTGTCGCATTTGGGGCACAAAAAACCCGCACGCATACATTGAAAAGCCGATACACCCAAAACGAGTCACTGTTTGGTGCGGATTTTGGTCCAGAGGCATAATTGGGCCATTTTTCTTCGAAAATGAGCAAGGAGTGGCCGTTACAGTCAATGGCGATCGTTATCGGGCCATGTTTTTGTTAACAAAAATTGAAGAGGAGGATATTGGCAACATTTGGTTTCAACAGGACGGCGCTACGTGCCACACAGCCGAAGCTACACTCGAAGTTTTGCGCCCTGTTTTTGAAGATCGCATTATCAGCCGCAGAGCTGATGTCGTTCGGCCACCTCGGAGCTGCGATTTGACACCGCTGGACTATTATTTGTGGGGTGCCCTCAAAGATAAGTGTTACGCCGACAAGCCAGAGACGCTTTAAAGGACAATATTCGTGAAGCCATTGGTGAAATATTCGACCTTCAGTCGGAAGGTCGAAATAAAGGACACCGTTTGCGAATAATGGTGATTTCGTTTGTGCAAAAAATGTTAACTTTTTTCTACATTGTACACTGAAATCGCATTTTTAAATTCGTTTGTAAAAATGGTGCAGCCGTATGAATGGGTTTCGATTTCGTTTGTAAAATTATTACACTCCGCAAATGCGAAAATATCGCATTTTCCACACTCAGCCCAGTCCACGGTGTGGAGTGTTGCACCGTCAAAAAGCAAACTTCAGAACCAAACCTAATTGAAAGCGTACATTCTTAATGCACTATCAAATGGTTTTATTGAAAATTTCATAGAAATTGCAATTTTATAGAAAATTGCATACAATTGCACTTTTACAATATGGTCCTCAAAAATTCACGAAATTCTATATTTCTAAAAAAAATCCTAAATAAATATTTTCTTGCAAATTTCAGCATTTTTACATTTTTATAGAAAATGTCAGCATATTTAATAGAAATCGAATTTTTCAAAGAAATTATTCAAAATACGTACGTTTAAAAAATTTCATTTTTCTAAACAATTTCGGAGAAATTGCCTTTTTCTATAAATTTTCTTCAAAATTATTTTCTTTTTTAATTTTGTCGAAAATATATTTTTTATTGAGAATGTTTTTTTCGTTGAAATAGCATATTTCTTCGAAATTTAATTTCTCTAGAAAATTTCGTTGAAATTGAGATTTTTTAATTTTTTCGAAATTGAATTTTTCAAATTATGTGCAAATATTAAGGTTGAGAAATACTGTCTGCAATGTTTTGGTGATATGAGACGTTGAAAACGGTTCTCAATTATTGCATATTGAGCTGCTCTCATATTGTGCCAATTATTGACAGAGTATTTTGCTATTTTAGAGAAAACAAAAACAACTATCTCGAAATCAGTAGTCAAAAACAAACCTATAATTTTTGAGGATATTCACTAAACAGCACAAGCTTTTATTTGAGATGCAGACAACAGCTATACATATGCAATTTTGCGACCCGCCCCAATATATATGACACTGAAAGGAGGTTATTCTTCAATCATTTCCCTCGCCTGAAACGTTACAAAAAAATATGAAAAATGTATTTCAATTGAGTATTTTTTAATTTTAAATTGTTCCTTCAATTCCTAGTAATTCCTTTTGTAATATTTCCAAATATGATACTCATCATATTGCAAAACTGGAGTTTAATATTTTTTGCTCATTCGCATATTGAATATTTTATTACAAATTTGAAAATGATTGACATTTCCTGGAATTCCATTCTTTATGAAATACAAATATATTTGTTTCAATAGGGTGTTTTTTTTTGGGATGTTCCATTTTGCGATAACGACTAAACGATTAAAAATTGATCAGACTTGACAAAGCCTTTATCAATTATCCTACGTTTTGTTTACCATTTTATCATGAATAGACTAACGGCAGAGCAACGCTTCAGATTGTTTATTTCAAAAATCACGGTTCAGTTAGGTAATTGTTTAATTGCAATATTCTGTTCAGTGATGCTGCTCATTTGTGGCTCAATGAACATGTCTATAAGCAAAATTTCGCATTTAGAGTGAAGAGAATCGACATTTTGTACAAAAAGTTTATAGTTTATGACTTTAATACGTAATATTTTAATATTAATATTTACAATTCGGTACTGCACAATGTCTTTGAAATATCTACTGTTCAATCTCATTACTTTATTCCAAATTTAAAGTTCTACCACTAAAAAAAATACCCTATATATATCGAAGCTTTAGTGAAACACAGGGAATTTATATGATATCGTTTTCTTTCGTATTCATATTAAATAACAATCATCGATTGAGAGTAAGGAGATATGAAAAGAGGGAGAGAGTGGGCGTGATGGTAAATTTGATGAAAATGTTAACAAACAAAAGAGGTTAATATTGTTCAATGTTTTCAATAATTCAATGGATGTGGATGGCTTTCATCGGTATTTGTTTATTTATTTCATTTGGGTATACAGATATGCATATGTGAGGCACATGTGAACTTGTCTGTGTTGGAAAATGTGTCGGTGTACTTGATTGATTTTTTTCCATTTTGAAAATATTGTTTAAGATAAACGAGAAAAGCAGTCGTAGACAATTGATATCAGAAAGTATGTACCATAAGCATTTGTTAAATTTACGAGGGTCAAATTTTTAGTTTGGTAAAATAATTGCAGTGTAATAAACTGATTGAAGCCTACCTTAATAGATATATATAATATAAATGGGTCTGTGCTCGAAGCATTCACGCCAAAACATAACGGTAATGGCAACGCGATACACTTTTTGACAAGCGTCTTTCTGTTATGTTATTTACAAATCTTAAAAAACATGTAATTTTACATCATAGTTAAAAGAGTTATCCAAATGGAATTTAAACACAGCAGTGTTTTTTTGTACTTGTCTGGAAAGCACAACCAGCCCATGTTAACGAGCTACCACATTAACGTGTGAACAAAGTGTTTGCATATCACACCAATACACGTTAAATTAGTACTGAAAAGTGCCATGAAGGTGGATTTGCAAAAACAGAAACATCTCCATAAATAGATCGAAATGTGAAAGCCTAAATTCGAAGTACTTCCTAAGAAAGCGTAGTTCAGTTGGCGAACATTTCAATTAAATTTTCGAAAAATCTTAAGATTAACTCATATAAACACTGGAACATCTATTATTGTACCCCCACTTTAGTGGAGGAGGATGTACGCCTATAAAATGTTCGATGGTCCAAAAGTTTAACACTTCGAGGAGGTGACTTAATATCCTACTTATTTCCTTTCCCGGACATTTTATGTTATTTGATCAACGTGTGTCCGTCCGTCCGACTGTAACTGTTTGGATTATGGGCAGTGACGGATTGACTTTGAAATTTTGTATGTGTTAATTTTTTTTCTCTATCTTACGCTAATTTCGAAGATATTGCATATTCGTCCACTTCTTGTGGTATCTCCCCCAGAAAGAGGTAACTTTAAATTAAATATTGAATTTCTTAAAACTACTTAAGTACTTATGCCCAAAAACCAAAATTTTTTGATGTTGGAATAAGAAAATTTTCAACGTTTATTTTTGCAAGCACATTGACAAATTTTACAACAGACTAAGATAAAAGTATAAACATGCAAAAACAGCTGTTGTGAATTAATTTCATCAAAGGTCGCAAAAGTTACGGCGGTTCCAAATTGCAATTAAAAAAAAAAACATTATAAAATTAAATTTTTAGCGGAATTAAGAAAACTAAATATACAATCTCTACTTTTTTCTATCAGCCTATGGCAAAATATTCGAAATCGACTCCTTAGTACTATTCCTTAGCACACTAAAAGTTAAGTTATTTAGTTTTTAGTAAAGGACCTCTTCCGCAATATACTCCTTAGTATAGGACCAGTTGCGTTATCTGGTACTCAGTAAAGTATCAGTTGATTTATCTACTACTTAGTAGACGTCCAGTTGATGTACCTACTGCTTAGTAGACGTCCAGTTGGGTTATCTACTCCTTAGTAGTCAACAAGTTGGGTTAACTAGCCTAAGTAAAGTGTAAGTTGGATTATCTACACATTAGTTGACGACAAATTGCGTTATCTACTTCTTAAGAGACGACCAGTTGGATTATCTACGCCTTACTTGACGACAAAATGGGTTATACATATACTCGTTGGTAAATGATGTGATGGGTACTTCCTTGTGGGGGTCCAGTTGGGTTATCTACGCCTTAGTAGATATGTATATTGTTGGATTATCTACTCCTTAGTTGGCCAATAGTTGGGTTATCTACTCCGCAGTAGACGACAATTTGAGTTATATAATCTTAGAAGAGGGCCAGTTGGGTTATCTATACCTTAGTTGATGACAAATTTTATTATCTACACCATAGAGAACGACAAATTGGCTTATCTCCTTCTTGGTAGATTACGAGATGGGTTATCTCATCCTTAGTAAATGACGAGATGGGTTTTCCACTCCTTATTCAACGACGAGTTCGGTTATCTACTTCCTTGTAGATGATCAGTTGTGGTATTTTTGCCTTAGTTGACGATTGATAGTTTTGTTGGGTTATCTACTCCTTAGTAGTGATACTGTTATTAATCGACCAGTTGGTTTATCTACTTCTTAGTAGACGTCCAGACTGGTTATCTTCTCCTTAGTAGGCGTCCAATTGGGTTATCTACATCTTATTAGAGGACGAGATTGGTTATCTACTCCTTAGTAGGCGACATGTTGGGTCATCTTTTCTTAGTAGAGGGCCTTAATATTAATTATCTTAATATTAGTTGACGTAAATTTTTTATGTACACCATAGTGGACGACAAACTTGGTTATCTCCTTCTTAGTAAATTATGAGATGGGTTCTCCCCCTTAGTAAATGACGAGATGGACTATCTAAACGACTAATTGGGTTAGCTACTCCTTAATCAACGACGAGTTTGGTTACATACTTCCTGGTAGAGGATATATTGTGGTGTCTACGCCTTAGTTGACGATAAATTGATTTATCTACTCCTTACTAGAGATATTGTTGGGTTATCTACTCCTTAGTAGATATACTGTTGGGTTATCTACTATTTATTAGACGACCAGTTTGGTTATCTACTCTTTAATATACGTCCTGTTGGGTTATCTACACCTTATTAGAGGACCCGATTGGTTATCGACTCCTTATTAAGGAGTAGACAAGTTGAGTTATCTGAGAAAAATTAATTTATCTACTCTTATTAGAGGGCCAGGTAGGTTATCTACACCTTAGTTGACGATAAATTGTTTTATCTCCACCTTAGTGGACGACAAATTGGGTTATCACCTCTTTAGTAAATTACGAGATGGGTTATTCAACGAAGAGTTCGGTTATCTACTTCCTTTTAGATAATCAGTTGTGGTATCTACTCCTTAGTAGATATGATGTTGGGTTATCTATCCCTTACCAGTTTATCTACTGCTTAGTAGACGACCAGATTGGTTAACTAATCCTTAGTAGACGTCCAGTTGGGTCATCTACACCTTTTTGGAGGACCAGATTAGTTATCTACTCCTTAGTAGGGGACAAGTTGAGTTATCTACTTTTAGTAGAGGGGCAAGTAGGTTAGGTACACCTAAGTTGACGACAAATTGGGTTATCTCCTCCTTAGAAAATTACGAAATGTGTTATCTCCTCCTTAGAAACTGACACGATGGGTTATCTACTCCTTAGTAGACGTAGAGATACGGTTGGGTTAGTATCTTTAGTGGAGATTCTGTTGGGTTACCTACTCCTTAACAAGCGACCTGTTTGTTTAAATACTGCTTAGTATACGTCCATATTGGTTATATACTCCTTAGTAGACGTCCAGTTTGGTTATCTACACCTTATTAGAGGACAAGATTGGATATCTACTTAGTAAACGACGAAATTAATTATCTACTCCTTAATACACGATTTGGGTAATCTACTTCTTATAGTATGCGACTAGTTTGTTTAGTTTCTGCTTAGACAACGACGATCTGTGTTATCTAAATCCTTGTAGAGGGCCAGTTGGGCTATATTAACCTTAGATGACGAAGAATAGGATTGTGTACTCCTCAGTAGAGTTATTTTTGGGCTGTATACTCCTTAGTATAGATACTTTTGTGTTATCTACTCATAGTATAGCGTTATCTACTCTTCATAGCGGGTCCGTTGGGTTATCTACACCTTAATAAATATACTGTTGGGTTATCTATTCCCTAGTAGAGGACCATTTTCGTGATCTATACCTTATTAGAGGTCCAGATTGGTTATCTATTCCTTAGAAGACTTCCACATGGGTTATCTACACCTTATTAGCGGAGCAGTTGGGTTATATTCACCTTAGTTGACGACAAATTAGGTTAATAATAGATGACGAAATTAATTATCTACTCCTTAATATATAGATGACCAGTAGAGTTACTGTTGGGCTATTTACCCCTTAGTAGACGACCACTTGGGTTATGTACCCCTTAGTAAACGACTAGTTTGGTTATTTACCCCTTAGTAGATGACACTTATGGGTTATCTAATCTTCGTAGAAGGCCAAATGGGTTATCTACACGTACAATTTTGTTTTTCTTTTTGCTTTAGATGACGCTACAACCTGTGGTTGGTCTTGGCCTACTTAAGAAACGTTCTCCATGCGTTTCGATCTTTTGTGCGCTGTCTCCAGTTTGATTTACCAAGGATTTTTAGGTCTTCTTTAACCTGGTCTTTCCACCAGAGTCTCGGTCTTCCCTGAGTTATATACTACTTATTAAATGGCGAAATGGGTTATCTACTTCTTAATAGACGACTATTTAGAAAATGACGAAAAGGTTATCTACTCCTTAGGTTATAATCTCCTTAGTAAACAACTATTTGGGTTTTCTACTCCTTAGTAGAGATATTGTGTGGCTATATACTCCTTAGTAGAGATATTGTGTGGCTATCTACTCCTTAGTAGAGATATTGTTGAGTTATCTACTACTAAGTAGATATACTATTGGATTATCTACTACCTAGTTGACGACTTGGGTTGAGTTGGGTTGCTTACTCCTTCGTGGACGATCAGTTCGACAAAAAAATGGTAAAATAAAGTCAATTTACCACCTCCAATGGCAAAGACATGTTAAAGTTACCGGTTGTTTTCATACAAAAGGGACAATCTGCAGACCGCTCCATGTTTTTTAATGGACCAATCACGCGTTTGGTATTGTACCCCTCCATTTGTCCGTTGGAATGGTTTCAATATTGCTACCACCTCAAGATGCTTGCAAAGAGAGGCAAATTATTAAATTGTACTTAATTTTCGAAACAAATTGGGGTTCCACATTACCCGTATATTCCACGATACTATAAATTCCATAAAAAAATACTTAATTTTGATTAATTAATTGAAGATTAAACAATATTCAAATAAGAAACAATTTATACTTATTCTAATTATTACGACGTCAAAAATTAAAATATTAATAATAATGTTCATTGGGATTAGTTTAGAGAAGAAAAATTCAAAATGACCCACGCCGAACTACATATCTCCCCACCGCAATTATCTTTCTTCTTTCGTATTTGAATGTGAAACAACAAACGGTCTTCTCCATTGAAATACTTATATATGTATTTTCAAATCATCATCCTTCGTTCAATTGTATCGAATGGGTGATGTGGATGCAAAAGGATGGAATGTTTTGTGTGTATGGCTCTCGTTATTGTGTCGATAAGTGTGTCAGTATTTCTGTTTAAATTCAATTTTGAAATGTGAATGAAATCAGGCAAAACGAACAAAAGAAACTGAGAATCGAATAGAAAGATACTCCCAGGAGGATTGTACTCGTACTATGTATGTACGAGATGAAGGCGCGTGCGAGTGTGTAATGGCAATAAATGCCATCATCATCCGAATTGTTGGGCACACAGACCAGCAGCCAACAATAACATGCCACTACTCACTTGGTGGCGGTGCATTGTACGTAGATGAGGGAACACATCACAATATTTGCAAATACAAAAGATGTCCATCATCATCGCTAGATGGTTGGGAGTGTGTGTGTGTGTGTGTATGTCTGTCAGTCAGACTGGCTGCTTTCCTTCCTTTCATCCATACATCTGTGCATCCGTCTGTCCGTCTGTCACTTCCCTCCGCGAAATGACGGGGTGTCAGAGTTATATCCCTCGATATCGTTCGACAATAGTAAATATTTTGCGCACATGCTCTCTCTAACTGCTGGCATAGACTTTGCCTTGGGAGGTCCTTTTTGCATTGAAATTAAAATTGAATTTCATATGCCATCTTTAAAGGATTCAATCATTTTCAAAGAATAGGGGTGTGGTGTGCGAACAATTTCCTCTTCTTATGGTGGTCAACCATCTTCTGTATTCCAGATAATGATCCTGCGGTCATTTCTGCTTGTTCATTAATGTTTCCCTCCATTGAACTGTACTGATGTGTAACCACAAATGATAGTTTATGCAATTTCCCTGACATGTGATGCAATCATTTATTAAGAATTTAAAATAAACGGATGAGTGCCCCCAATCCGCACCGTACCTAAGTCCTGTTGTGAATGCATTTTCCATTTGATTAACTTCACAGTTGATATGCAATCCTCACAAACACATATCAAGGACATGTTAGTCGTAAATTCGGAGAAATTGTTTATTATACATTAGGCCGGGTCGATTTGTGGGGAGGCAAAAAAAGTCGCCATTGCTCAGTGAAAATCGTATTCTAGGGATCAAAATAAGAAACTTTGACGAAGGAACCATACCTTTAAAACGAATTCTGATGTCCCGGAATTTGGGTCGAACTTTTGGGTAGGGGCAAATTTTGAAAAATCCCACTTTGACCCATTTAGAGTGCACCAATCGAGTCCAAATGTATGACCGACCCCCACTAACTTTGGAGGCCCGACCCACCCATGCCAGTGGCACACCCCCTGGAACCCGCATACATTTGGACTCGATTGGAGCACTCTAAATGGGTCAAAGTGGGATTTTTTCCGGGACATCAGAATTCGTTTTAGAGGTATGGTTCCTTCGGCAAAGTTTCTTATTTTGATCCCTAGAATACGATTTTCACTGAGCAATGGGCGATTTTTAAATCGACCCGCCCTATGGATCCTTGGCAATATATGGGTAATTTAAAACGTTGACGTTGTTTAAAATGATTAAACTAATTTCCTGAATGTATTTAGTAGTATTTATTTTAAAGGGATGATATACAAACAAAATATAACATATTGATGGAATAATCTAAGATCCTGTATATATACATATGTAGGTTTTTGGAGGATATCCGTCTATTTGTCTGTGTGTTGCTGCGCACGATAGCTCTCGAACGGTTTGGCCGAGTGACTTCACATTTTTTTAATAACATTTTCCTCAAGACTTTATTTAATTTCATAGGGTATCCAAATTGCCCAACCCCTGCAGGCACCTTTGAGGTGGACAATTTGCCGCATTTTCTTGAGTTGATATTGACTAATTTTGACCATTTGCGAGATACAAAGGGGGTAGCCCAATATTGTTTATCTTCGAACATACACAAAGTCGAGTACTCGTAAATCTACTAAGAAGACTAATAACAGCAAGCCTCGGGCGGAAACTATAACTACTCTATTTTGAAATACTGTTAGATCTAGAACTTTGTGCCTGTAACTGGAAAATTTCTCAAAGTCCTCAGAGACAATCAAAATAGGCTAAATGGGTCAGAAGTAGTGCTTTCGGCGTTAACCCAAACAAAACAAGATTGTTTCTCTTTACTACTCGGCCAAAAGGAACTTTTCTGAAAGTTCACAATTTCTACCAATATTCCTAGATAGGAAATTGTCTACCTCAGACTGAAGGTATTGCAAAAGGGTAATGAATGCCAAAGTTGCTTCATACACCTGCAGGAAAGCTGTAGAGCTACGTTGGGCCCCTCTTTCCTAAAACAGTCCATTAGATAAACATAGCCTTAGTTCGAATAATGCTATTGTTGGGCATTCTATTGTGGAGGACGGTGACTGGAAGCGATTCAGCACCAGTCCACTAACAACAACTGTCGGACTGAACATCAAGCGAGCCTTAAGGACAACAGCGACAGGACCACTACAAGTCCTATTCCATCTTCTGTCGAACAATTTTGTGGCTTGAGAAGCTACATCCAGAGCGGCATTAAAATTAAACTGTCTAACAATGGAACAAGAACTGTGACCACATGAGGATATCACAATGCAGTGCAATGGTAACTGACCCAGTAGACTCTATACCAATAGTGTACGCCTTTCATAGGCACTTTATAGCTAAGATAGTATTCTGCCATCCCTGGAATGGCAAAATAGGAGGAAATAACGGTTTTTTCAATAGGGAAGATATGATTTTCAAGTTACGTTTCGGCCATTTTTAATATGTTTCATTGTATTCAGTAGTGTTTATAAATTCATCATGGAGAGATATACGCAAAAATAACGTTTACAAATTATTCAGTTTAATTATCATTATGCGCTAGTCCATTTTTTTAAAATCCAAAAAACACTATCCAGTCGGCCTAAATTTTTTTTAGTTCTTGTTAAGAGCTATCTTTTTGCCATTGACCGATTCCTGATCCGACGTACCGTTAAGGAGCTAGAGCAAAAATAAATTTTTCGTTCACATTTGAAAATGAACGAAAACTTTATTTTCAATTTTTTTTTAAAAATCCAAAAAAAACACTTTCCAGTCCACCTACGACCTTGACACCCAGGAGCAATATTTTAGCTCTCGTTAAGAGCTATCTTTTTGCCATTGACCGATTGTGGCTACGTGCCACACAGCAAATGAAACAATTGAATTGTTGCAAGAAAAGTTTGGAGATTCGATTATATCAAGAAATTGTGATATTGAATGGCCTCCAAGAAATTGTGATTTAACACCAGTAAAAAAATAGTCAATCTTGTGGGGTTATTTGAAGTCATTGGTCTTTCGAAATAAACCAGACTCTCTTCAATCTTTACAGGTCAATATTGAACGTGCCATTCATGACATACGACTTGATTTAGTGGAAAAAGTGCTCGAAAATTGGGTTCATCGAATTCGTTCCTGCAGAAGAAGTCGTGGAGGCCATTTGAATGATGTTTTCTTTAGATCTTAATTGTATCGATTGTACTTCACATTAAATAAAAAACTTTTGAATTTCCTTAACAATAAGTGTGTTTTTTCAAAGAAATCATATTACTCTTATTGGAAAACCCTGTATAAACGACCTCCACTCCTATGCAGATGGTTCAAAGCTTGATGAGAATATGGGCTTGGGATATCTCTGTAAATAACTTAGTCTTGGTATAGCTCACGGACTACCAAATACTAGTAGTGTGTAACAAAGTGAAATAATGGAAATCGCCAAATGGCTGAGTCGCAACATACTTGTTATTGTAGCTTTTTTGTCTATTAGGTGTTCTTTGGTTCGCCTTGTGTTGTTGGTTCTGCTGTAATAGTTCTCAGGCCAACGAAGGTGGCTGCTTCCACTGAATAGGTCCAAAGAGACAAGTTGAGTAGGTTTGACAGAACAGTTGAACAGATGTATTGTGTCGTGTGGTCCCTGGTTGCATGCGGGCCCAATATGAATTGAGGCGGCTGGCTACATCAGCCTGATCTTAGTTGGGTCAAAACTACTCTTGTCTGTCTTGATAATTCCGCTTCCTGCGAAACCACTGATAGAGGGTGATCTCCTAACACCACCTTCACTCTGTAATTACGAGTATTTACGGCTTCAGCGACTCTGCAGAGGGTAATAAAATGTCATTATGCAAGGCAATATTATGTACTTACCAAGATTTTGCTGGGAATCGGTTGAATGGTTAAGAAATGACGATTTATTTCAGGTTTTTTGCTTGAAACATTGAAAACATTTTGGCTAAATTTACAAGTTTTGCCGATATCATATATTATATATTATTAATAACTATATTTTTTTATTATTTTTTCAGGTAAGCTCAACTTTTTATATTTGGAAAACTCGTGGTAAGTTAATTGTCTTTCCAGGAGAGACTAACATGCGCTGGGCTCTTATATTCCAAAAATATTAAAAAATAGATTAGATATACTTACACTGCAACTTTGCTCAGTTGTTCAAGAAAAAATATAAAATATTGAACTAATACACGGGGCAAAATCGACTTTTTTGATATGTTTGAATCGAAAGAAAATATATTTGGAACACAAATTTTTAAATATTATATATTTCTGAGCAAATAAATTCTATTTGAAAATCAATAAAATATATTTGGAACGAATATATTAATATATTACAACAAAATATATTTGCAAACTAAATTTCTCAAATAAAGTATATGTTTAAGTACAAATAAAAGTATTCTCTAGGAATTTCTCCAAATATATTTTATTTAAAAAATAATTTCAAATCTTGTGCTGACTTTTTCGAATTTCATTTTTAATTTTTTCTTGGTTCCTAATTGTACCTCCCAATTATGATACCTTTGTATGCAGCATTGACTTTTGTTTCAAATCAATCATTTTAAATTTAAGTATTCCAAGCCATCATTAGTTGTCAATCCACCGAAAAATTATTTTGATCCAAAATTATAGAATTTCAGTTATTATTTATTATTTTTACGAACATTAAAAATTTCCAAAAAAAAATATAACGCAATTTTGGTACTTTCTGAATACTTAAGTGCAAATTTTTAATTTGCTTCGAAAAATAATAGTCCCAAACAAAAAAATTGGAGTAAAAAAAGAATTGTTAAGAACAACATCTTCCCAAATATATAACATTTGTGTGTACCAAATATTATATATTTAGAGTGTACCCTAAACATTTATATGTTTCAAGCAGAATATGTTTGGGACAATATACTACAGGATCGATTTTTTTTCAGCGTGTAAGATATTTAACTTATTGAATGATATTTTTTCTACAATCCCCACCCATTATCCCCTCACCTTAGAGAGGAGGGTATTATATCATTTGCTATGAGCCAAAGTGTAACACATCGAAGGAGTGACCTAAGACCCTAAGTATGTTCGGCGGATATCCGTTTTGGGTCATTTTAAGTCGAATGAGCAATGTCCGTCCGTCCGTCTGTCTGTCTGGTGCGCACGATAACTCTCGAAAGGAGTAACCGATTGACTCCAAATTTGGTATGTGGTAATATTTTCTTCTATCTCCGGCAAAGTTCGAAGATGGGCCATATTGGTCCACTCCTTCTAGTACCTCCCCCACAAACGGTTAACATTTAGTGAAATATTGATTATTTAATAACTTATTTGAATCCTTTGAAATTTTACACATAGTATTAGTTCATTAGCCACTATTACCTCGTGAAAAATGGGCTAAGATGACACGCCCCTTTTGGTACCTCCCACACAAATGGACAATTTGGAACCAAAAGTGAATAGCTGAAATTTTGTACAGTGTAATGCTTTTATAGTACCTCGAGTCCAGAGAAAAATGGGCGTTATTACCACACTCCTTTTGGTACCTCCCACACAAATGGACCATTTTACACCAAATGTTAACAGTTTATAACTTTAATACCAGTGCATATAAATATTTGAAATTTTGTACAGAGTAATGCTTATATAGTACCTAGAGTCCAGAGAAAAGTGACCGTTATTTGGCACGCCCCTTTTGGTACCTCCCACACAAATGGACCATTTTGTACCAAATGTAAACGGCTTTTAACTTTAATGCCAGTATACGAGGTATGTTCAAAAAATATCGCGAATTTTGTATTTTTTCAAAAAGTATTTATTTATTCATAAATATTTATGTTGTCCCCTTCAAGTGTATTATATTCCCCTCGGATATAATACACTTCTGCCAAATTTTTTTTCCAATCCTCGAAGCACTTCAAATAATAATTTTTTGTGATCTTGTTCAGCTCCTCCTTCGATGCCGTCTTTATCTCCTCAATCGTGTTGTAGCGTCGTCCTTTCATGGGCCTTTTCAGTTTTGGGAACAACAAATAGTCACAGGGGGTTAGGTCAGGGGAATACGGTTTCTGCGGCACCATTACTGTGTTGTTTTTGGCCAAATATTCGCGCACAAGCAACGATGTGTGTGCAGGGGCGTTATCATGGTGCAAAACCAGTTTTTGTTCTTCCACAAATCCGGGCTTTTTTGGCGGATTACGTCGTGCATTTTGCGCATAACTTGCAGGTAATATTCTTTATTGACCGTACTACCCTGTGGCAAGAACTCATAATGTACAACGCCCCTGCAATCAAAGAAAACTGTGAGTACACTGAGAAAACTGTGACGTGCTCGGGCGTCCGGCACACTGTTCGTCCTTCGCATCTTCTCGGCCCTCTAAGAACATTTTGTACCACCGACAGCGCACTTTATTTAGTTTTTCACACAAAATTTGATGCAGATTCATTTTGATCCATTTTCTGAAAAAGATAAAAGTCGAAGGCAAGTTAAAACACATCCAAGCACAACAGCTGTCATAAATTAACTAAACTTTCAAAATGGCCGACCTTGTCAGCATAAGTAAGGGACAAGAGTACCAACATAACGCTACAAAAATATCAAAAATCAAATACACGTAGCCCGCGAAAAATTAAAAATTATCGATATTTTTTGAACATACCTCGTATACTTTAAAGTTATTAAATTATATTAATGTAATATAACAAAAAATAATAATATTTTTGGGACTCAAGGTGAGGGGATTCGTAAGTCGGTTTACCCGACTGAACTTTCTTACTTGTTCAATTTATACTTCTATGTTCTTGATAATCGAAAGAGAAATAATTTTGAAACGACTTAAAGTTGTTGTTTATTTTTGATACAATATGCATTTAAGGGTTAAATTATTCAATGATATTTTCTCTACGATCCCACTCATTTTTGAAATTGCATTTTAGGAATTCCGTTTTACAGTTAGTACACCCTCACTTTTTTGGGATATTTGGGATAAATCGGGGGAAAATCCTATAAACTTTTTAAGCCCCTCTCCCCGTTTCCTAAGTCAATCTGCACCGAAACTTGCTATAGCAGATATAGCATGTCTTAAATGTCTTTTAATTTGAACCCTAGCAATTAGGTTTCGGTTAAGATGGTATCCAGCTTTGTCAGCTCACATGGACCAATATAGATCCCTAGTGATATCACGGGCTCAGATGCCCCTCATCGAAGCCAACCTGTTTGATAAACAAAGTTGTCAATAGTACGAATATCGGTACCATAAACATCAGTCGAAGTTCATATAAAGGCCCCACTATACCCAGACGTCGATTGCTTAGGTTAGGGTGGCAGCCGTATTTTTTACAAGCTCATATAGACCAATTTAGGTCCTTAGTGTTACCACTCGTCGAAACCAACTTGTTTGATATACAAATTTATCGATAGTACGAATGTCGGTAGTGGAAAGATCTGTTAGGCTGACTAGAAAGGCCGACCCCGATATGTCCAGTCGTGGTTTACTCAGAGCGGGGCAGTCACATAGCAAGTGCTCAATGCTCTCCACTTCTTCCTCATCTACACAGCTTCTGCAGAAGTCATTGGAATCAATACCCAATCTTTTGGCGTGTTCGCCGATCAAGCAGTATCCTGTCAGAACGGAGACATTCTCTGCCTCTCTAGTGCGAGGAGATATTTTGATCTTCTCAGGTCATACCTTGGCCAGATTTGTCTAGCTACACTGCAGGTGCCGAATTCTGTCCATCTTTCGTTGGACTGCCTGATTGCCTCTTGCACGCTGAAAAAAATCGATCCTGTAGTATATTGTCCCAAACATATTCTGCTTGAAACATATAAATGTTTAGGGTACACTCTAAATATATAATATTTGGTACACACAAAGGTTATATATTTGGGAAGATGTTGTTCTTAACAATTCTTTTTTTACTCCAATTTTTTTTGTTTGGGACTATTATTTTTCGAAGCAAATTAAAAATTTGCACTTAAGTATTCAGAAAGTACCAAAATTGCGTTATATTTTTTTTGGAAATTTTTAATGTTCGTAAAAATAATAAATAATAACTGAAATTCTATAATTTTGGATCAAAATAATTTTTCGGTGGATTGACAACTAATGATGGCTTGGAATACTTAAATTTAAAATGATTGATTTGAAACAAAAGTCAATGCTGCATAAGGTATCATAACTGGGAGGTACAATTAGGAACCAAGAAAAAATTAAAAATGAAATTCGAAAAAGTCAGCACAAGATTTGAAATTATTTTTTAAATAAAATATATTTGGAGAAATTCCTAGAGAATACTTTTATTTGTACTTAAACATATACTTTATTTGAGAAATTTAGTTTGCAAATATATTTTGTTGTAATATATTAATATATTCGTTCCAAATATATTTTATTGATTTTCAAATAGAATTTATTTGCTCAGAAATATATAATATTTAAAAATTTGTGTTCCAAATATATTTTCTTTCGATTCAAACATATCAAAAAAGTCGATTTTGCCCCGTGTGCCTAAGCCAAAGCTTGCACGTGGATAGTGGCGCACCAATATATATGCAAATTCTTCGAGAATTTGTAATGTCGTCCCTTTCCTAGCAAGTTCATTGGCTTTACAGTTCCCTGGGATATCCCTATGCCCAGGCACCCATATGAGGTGTATATTAAACTGCTCAGCCATCTCGTTAAGAGATCTGCGGCAGTCGAAGGCTGTTTGTGAATTTAGGGTTGTTGCCTTCAGAGAATTGATGGCAGCCTGGCTGTCCGAGTAAATGACAACGCCAGTGTTGGTTACTATGTTGCGACTCAGCCACTTGGCGACTTCCTTAATTGCCATTGTTTCGGCTTGACAGACACTACAGGTATCTGGAATTCTGTGAGCTATATCCAAACTAAGTTCTTCACAATGTACTCCGAAGCCAACCTTTTCATCAAGCTTCGAACCATCCGTGTAAAAGTGGAGATGGTTTCTGTTACCTGGTATTCTGCCAACCCATTCATATCTGGCGGGAATCATAGTGATCTAATTTCGGTCACCATAGCATTACATTATGTATACCTCCTCATTGATTGACAGATCAATCGTAATTCTGCTCTGGTGCAACTTCCCTCGTCGCAATATCAATTTGTAGTAGATGGAGTAGGACTCAGTCGCTGTAGTCCTCAACGATTCGCTTATGCAGAGCCAGGCAGTTCTCTGAACCTTTGATAACACTATGCAACAAATGAACACATTTTGAAAAATACACGGACTTGACAGTATAGATTCGATTCTACTACCAAAAGGTAGTATAACACTTTTTTATGGGTCTCCAAAGTTTCTAAAAATCAGTGGCCCCCTCGAAAAATATGTCATCAGCTTTTGTCCAACAACTAATTCAGACTTGGTGATACCGCTTAACTATGTATATTTGGCAATAATGTAGCTAAGAATATGCTGAACAGGGTTTTTTTTAACTTTTTTCAGCATAACTTTCAGGGAATCGCAATTTTTCACTAAAAATGTTTGGCAAAATTGTAGCCAAGGTAAATCTGAATAACTTTTGTGAACATATTAACACAATCTGTAAAAAAATATTTTTTCTGGTGTAGGGTATGTGCAGCAGCATATAGAAAAGATTAAGGCTAATATTTTTGTGGAACATATTAACCCACTAGCTCCCCCACATAACTGTAATTTTTGGCCCTATTTTAACAAATCGTAAAAACAGCCCTAAAAATGGCGTGGACCGGGATAAAATGTTCTACAAAAATGTTAGACATAAGATGTTATTATATGTGTCATACCACACCAAATCCCAAAACTAAACACAAAATCCAAAAAACGGTGAAATTTCAGACAGTAACGTTCTTAGGGGTATCGTCGTTATTGTTTCGACCACTAGGTCGTATGACTAACATTGCCAACAGGCCAAGTAAGTTTTTTTACTGGATTTTCACTCTTTTTGGTGGTTGTGTTATGTTTTGGGCCTTGGTGTGTTCTGACACATATAAAGGGTCCGCAAACTAACGTTTTTTTTTCAACTAGTGCGTATTTCGTGAATGGTAACACTTAGCTCATGTCTGATTTGACAGATAATTAGTTTTATCCTTCCGCTGAACGAATATGGTTGTGTATACGCTTGAACAACGCTGGGAAATATTGCGGCATTACTTTGAAAATCATGGTAATGTTGCAGTTTGCAGATCGCATTATCAGCCGCAGAGCTGATGTCGTTTGGCCACCTCGGAGCTGCGATTTGACACCGTAGGACTATTATTTGTGGGGTGCCCTCAAAGATAAGTGTTTAGCCGACAAGCCAGAGACAATTGACGCTTTAAAGGACAATATTCGTGAAGCCATTGGTGAAATACAGCTGCATGGCAGGAAATGGCTACTGCATGGCTAGCTGAGGCAGCCATTTGAATGAAATTATTTTCCATTATTAACCGGAAGGATTGTACTTTCAAATAAAAAAATAAATTTGAGAAAATATTCAGTAGTTTTTTTTATAGCATTTTCAAAAAAAAAAAGTTAAAAAAGAGTTACTTGGCGAACCCTTTAGTACAATTTTATGGCCAACATTGTTGTAGAACATTTTATCCCCGTCCTCCCCATTTTTAGAGGTATTTTTACGATTTCTTAAAATAGGACCAACAATTACACTTATATGGCGGAGCTAGAGGGTTAATATGGTCCTTCCTTTTTTCCAAAAAGTTGCTGAATATAACCTACACCGAAAAAAAAATATTTTTGTTTCAGAGTTACAAAATAGAGAAATACTAAAATTTTTGAGGTACAATGTGTTCTATTTCAGCTATTTAGACACTTTCAGATTGTATTGATATGTTCACAAAAGTTGTTGGCTACAATTTTGCCAAACATTGTTAGTAACACATTACAAGTCCCTGAAAGTTATGCTGAAAAAAGTGAAAAAAGATATTTTTTCCTTCACTTTTTCAAAAAAAAAGTACTGGAAATTTTTTTTTTGTTAAGAAACTTTTGTTAAGCATATTCTTAGCTACATTATTACCAAATATAGTTAAGCGGTATCACCAAGTATAAATTAGTTGTTGGGCAAAAGTTGATGACACCTTTTTCGAGGGGCCCACTAATTTTCAGAAACTTTGGAGTCCCATAAAAAAATTGGTCACCAATTGCGCCAAACTGACTTTAGGGTTATACTAACCCTTGGTAGTACTCGCAGAATCGAACCTATACATTCAAGTACGTATATTTTTCAAAAAGTGTTAATTTGTTGCATAGTGTAATTGGAACACTCTAGCCATACACAACAACAATTTGTTCGCACGTAAATACACAGCAATAATACTTTTGCATTTGAACCCCATTTCGATAACGTTTTAACTACGACATAAAACGATATGCTTTTGTAGGCTTGTAAACAACACAACATAGTTATACTTATTAAAAAATTAACAAATATTTTCTACTTTTAAAATATGTCACATACAATCATAAAATGTTCCATAACTCGTTGGGAATATAATCGCGTTTCAATTAAAAAATTCTTCTATAGTTCCTTTATTTAAATTTGAGAATATCTGAAATGGATTTATAAAATTTTTAAATGCTGTTTTGCAGAAATGAATTAATTGATTTTTTCAGAGATATCTAATGGAAGAATGTTATATTCTTCAGTGATTTTATTTCTAATTAAATGTGCCGTGGTGTGTAGTTGATGTAATGTACAAGAGCATCTGCATTTCCTTCGTTTTTTTCTCTGCTTCATTCTGCATTTCGTTTTGCATTCTAATTTCTGTTTTTTTTTTTGTTACTACGTTTTTATTTATTTGTGTAACCATTTCGAAAGGATTGTTTGGCAGGCGGAAACAAATGTGACGTGAGTGCAGTATACAGCAGATGTATTTCGTATTGTTGCTAAGATTCCTGTATATTTTTCCAGCTTTTATTTTGATTGGCTGATATACATATACAGTTTGTATTTCATCAAAATGCAAATTGCCTTCTTGACGAGTTGCAAAACTGTAACGAATACATGTTTTGTTATTGTGTTCCTATGATATAATGTATTCTGCAGAAATTCTCTAGAGAACTTTGTGATAAAATTTAAATTCTTTGCTGCGACAAATTTAAAAGTGGTTTCTTGGACAATCCCCGAAATAGTTATAGTAACACATGTAATACTCGTATGTTGACCACTTATCTAATTGAATGACCATTATTAGTAGACATCGGAGTTTTGCATATTTTTCATTTTTTATCCGATTGGAACGAAACTTTGAATTTAGACGTTTTATCGTTCAAATATATTTCATACATATTTTTCATATATTCATATATATATCAAATATATTTTTGTATATGTTCGATATGCACAAAAATTTTATATATTTAAACGATGAAACGTCGAAATGCAAAGTTTGTTTCCAATCAGATGATAAATGAAAAATATGTTAAAATCCGATGGCTACTTATAACATTATGCAACAAATGAACACTTTTTGAGAAATACACGGACTTGATAGTATAGGTTCGATTCTGCTAACCCTATCCTCGGTTTGGCGAAATTGGTGACCAATTTTTTTTTATGGGCCTCCAAAGTTTCTGAACATCAGTGGTCCCCGGAAAAAGGTGTAATCAGCTTTTGTCCAACAACTAATTCAAACTTGCTGATACCGCTTCAGTATATTTGGCAATAATGTAGATAAGAATATGCTGGACAAAGTTTCTTAAAAAAAAAGTGGAGGAGAAAATAATTTTTTCACGTTTTAGCCAATTTTGTAGCCAACGTAAATCTGAACAACTTTTGTGAACATATCAGTACAATCTGAACGTGTCTAGGCACCCTAAATAGCTCAAAAAACCACATTGTTGCCCAAAAATGTTAGTATTTCACTATTATGTAACAAAAATATATTTTTTTGGTATAGGGTATGTTCAGCAAATTTATAGAAAATATTGAGGAACATATTAACCGTCTAGCTCCCCCACATAACTGTAATTTTTGGCCCCATTTTAACAAATTGTAAAAAACACCCCTTAAAATGGGTAGGGCGGGGATGAAATGTTCTACAAAAATGTTGGCCATAAAATTTTACTATATGTGTCAGAACTAGGGTGATCAAAAAACCGGTTATTTTGATCACCCTAGTTTTCTTTTTTAATAAAAATACATAAATAATGCTCAACATTTTGTTAGATGACGTAAAATAAGCGTAGTGCAAATTCAATATGTAACCATATTCCAATTAAATTAAGATTTATTTGAAAATTTTATTTTTAGCACTTTATATTTTTATTTATAATAGGTAATTGTTCCAATTTCATTTATGATATAATATTATAATCTCTGCAATATTTGTAATATTTATGTTAAATGTTGTTGTTATTTATTGTTGGTCTGTTGTTTTGTTATTCAGTCAGAATTTATTTTTTTGGTTTGAGACCATATGTTCCATTTACTTTCTGTCTATTCCAAGAAAGTAATAGAAACAAATACAAAAATTGGTAGAGAGTTTTAATTGCTTGGTAGAATTGACTGCAGTTTCGATAGACACCACTCTATCATCTTCAGAATTCAGTAGCAATAGTGTATGTCTTTAACTTAAATCAGCTGAAATACTTGAGGAAGCAGTAAATTGAATTTAACAACGACGATGACGTCGGCATTAGCCGTTGACAAAACTACATTTGTTTTCGTGGTTCGCGATGCGAACCCAAGCAAAAAACGAAAATGTATTGGTATGAGAGTTTTAGTATGTTGACTTAGTTCGGCAAAATACGGGTTTGGTTAGCAGTTCTTGTTAAATTCAATTTACTGCTTCCTCAAGTATTTCAGCTGATTTAAGTTAAAGACATACACTATTGCTACTGAATTCTGAAGATGATAGAGTGGTGTCTATCGAAACTGCAGTCAATTCTACCAAGCAATTAAAACTCTCTACCAATTTTTGTATTTGTTTCTATTACTTTCTTGGAATAGACAGAAAGTAAATGGAACATATGGTCTCAAACCAAAAAAAAATAAATTCTGACTGAATAACAAAACAACAGACCAACAATAAATAACAACAACACATACAAACACATGAGGTACGATGACGTCGGCATTAGCCGTTGACAAAACTACATTTGTTTTCGTGGTTCGCGATGCGAACCCAAGCAAAAAACGAAAATGTATTGGTATGAGAGTTTTTAGTATGTTGACTTAGTTCGGCAAAATACGGGTTTGGTTAGCAGTTCTTGTTAAATTCAATTTACTGCTTCCTCAAGTATTTCAGCTGATTTAAGTTAAAGACATACACTATTGCTACTGAATTCTGAAGATGATAGAGTGGTGTCTATCGAAACTGCAGTCAATTCTACCAAGCAATTAAAACTCTCTACCAATTTTTGTATTTGTTTCTATTACTTTCTTGGAATAGACAGAAAGTAAATGGAACATATGGTCTCTAACCAAAAAAATAAATTCTGACTGAATAATTTATGTTAAATTTTGAAAGAGATTTCTTTCAAAAAAATTGATTATGATTTTTATAAAACTTGACTAATAGTGAAGATCTGCAAAATCTTAGCTTTTAGCATCATATAAATGGCAAACCGATTATATACATATATTATCAGAAGTAGCGGATTCTGCCTTGAGCATACTATAGAGATGAAAACTTGTCGAAATGTGAAACTGAACATATGTATTTTATTTATACCTACATTTCAATTAGAAAGGATTGTTAATTTATTTCTATACCGCAATAAGACCCTTGATAAAATATGCAGACGAAGTCAATAGAGAAGTTAGCAATGTAAACAGTATAAATACATATAAAACTGAATTTTGAAATCGATGGATATGCACAAATGATGTCAACGGTTTTTATATTGATGTTTTCAACATTTTAGGTAGGTTCCTGTTTCAAAAATATTTTTTTCTTTATTATTTTATAATAGTTTTCAAAAATCGAAAAGTCGAATAAACCGAGTTGAAAAAACCGACGGTTCGAGTTATTCGAAAAAGCAGAAAAACCGGAAACCGATAGGCGGTTTTTAAAGAGAAACCGATTAACCGGTTAACCGGTGCGGTTTTTGATTACTCTAGTCAGAACACACCAAAACCCAAAACTTAACACAAAATCCAAAAAAAGTTAACGTTCTACAGAACGAGTTATTCTTACCATGAACCTATCTCGAGGGCCTTAAATGAGTTTAACCGCATAAATTGTGTGGATTTGGATATAAATTCAAGTTTAGCAATGTTTTTAAATGTATTAGATTTAATTTATTTTTAGATATAAGCCGTAGTCTGTAAGGAATACTGTATTTCCATTGACTGTAAATAAATGAAATGAAATGAAAAAAGAAGAATAAGAAATGTGTGAAATGTTTTAAGGGTGGTAACTGGTTGGAGGACGATATCGTTTCGGAAGCTATGAAGCAACCTCATCCGCACCTTGGACAAAATACTCTGTCAATAACAGTATGCAACAAATGAACACTTTTTGAAAAATACACGGACTTGACAGTATAGGTTCGATTATACTATCAAAGGGCAGGATAACCCTATACTCGGTTTGGCGAAATTGGTGACCAATTTTTTTTTATGGGCCCCCAAAGTTTCTGGAAATCAGTGGGCCACTCGAAAATGGTGTCATCAGCTTTTGTCCAACAACTAATTCCGAGTTGGTGATACCGCTTAACTATGTTTGGCTATAATGTAGCTAAGAATATGCTGAACAAAGTTTCTTAGCATTTTTTGGGAAAAAAAATTTTCCGGTACTTTTTTTTGAAAAAGTGGAGAAAAAAATATTTTTTTTTCACTTTTTTCAGCATAACTTCCAGGGACTCGTAATTTTTACTAGCAATGCTTGGCAAAATTGTAGCCAACGTAAATCTGAACAACTTTTGTGAACATATTAATACAATCTGAACGTGTCTAGGCACCATAAATAGCTCAAAAAACCACATTGTACCCCAAAAATTTAAGTTATGTAACAAAAATATATTTTTTTGGTATAGGGCATGTACAGCAAATTTATAGAAAATATTAAGGCCAATATTTTTGTGGAACATTTTAACCCTCTAGCTCCCCCACATAACTGTAATTTTTGGCGCAATTTTAACAAATCGTAAAAAACACCCCTTAAAAGGGGGAGGGCGGGGATGAAATGTTCTACAAAAATGTTCGCCATAAAATTTTACTATATGAGTCGGAACACACCAATGGCCAAATCTTAACACAAAAACCCAAAAAACGGTCAAATTCCAGTCAACAACGCTCTTTACTGGTATCTTTATTGCTTCGACTACTAGATCGTACGACTAACATTGCTTCACGAACAGGAATTTGACCTTTTTTGGTGTTTGTGTTATGTTTTGAGCTTTGGTGTGTTCTGACACATATAGTAAAATTGGCGAACATTTTTGTATAACATTTTAAGGGGTGCTTTTTACGATTTGTTAAAATGGGTCCAAAAATTACAGTTATGTGAAGGAGCTAGAGGGTTAAAATGTTCCACAAAAATATTGGCCTTAATATTTTCTATAAAGTTGATGTACATGCCCTATACCAAAAAAATATATTTTTGTTACATAACAGTGAAATACTTAAATTTTTGGGGTACAATGTGGATTTTTGAGCTATTTATGGTGCATAGACACGTTTAGATTGTATTAATATGTTCACAAAAGTTGTTCAGATTTACGTTGGCTACAATTTTACAAAAGTTGATGACACCTTTTTCGAGGGGCCCACTGATTTTCAGAATCTTTGGAGGCCCATAAAACAAAATTGGTAACCAATTTCGCCAAACCGAGTATAGGGTTATACTACCATTTGATAGTATAATCGAACCTATACTGTCAAGTCCGTGTATTTTTTTCACTGTTGCACAGTGTAATTGGCACAATATGAGAGCAGCTCAATATGAAATAATTGAGAACTGATTTCAAAGTCTCATATCTCCAAAACTTTGCAGACAGTATTTCTCAACCTTAATACAACCCCACACTTCTTGTTTGGTTATTTGTGCGTCCCTGCAATTTGCGGGGAAGGCACACGATTTGTTGTTATTGTCGCTTCTTACAGCGACAACAAACGTTGGGCCATACTCTGCCTCATTCATCATTGTTTTTTGTTTTTGTTATTCGATCTGTTATGACTTCTCATAGTTTTGTTTTTGACAATTGAGTTCGGGATGTGCTATATACAGTTTTTTTTTATAAAAATGTAAAAAATGAACTGAAGAAAGATTAAAATGAACTTATCCGAAAAATTAAAATGACCAACTCGGCTGTCTTCGCAATAGTTCATCCTGTCGATACAATTTTCAATACCTTGGCTTAATGGCTTACTCAATAATCGCCATAAGGGCCAGAATAATTAATGGATTGATCACAAAGTCTAGCAACGTCATACGAAGCTTCGATGTGGCCAAAAAAACAGTAGAACTAGACTGGACCACAAAACAGAACAAAGTAATCTGCCTGCCATACCAAAGTACTCCCATACGTATGCATAATACAAATACTGACATATTACGTATACGATATGTTGTACTACTTGTTACCAATGCACAGTGGGATGAATTAAAAAGGGAAATAATTCGACCATTTCTTAAACAGTCAACCGATTGCAACACAGCTTGTCATGCTTGTAGAAGAGGTATTAGAGAAGTTTAGTTGTGAATTTGGGCCCCCTAGGGTACACGGGGCGGAGCCACAGAGCCTCAAAGTTGGTCAACTCGGGTGAACAAAATGTTTAAAAGCGTGTAACTTTGTTTTATGTTTTGTATGCTATACAGGGGCGGAGCTACAGACACTCAAAATTGGCAACCTCGTATTTTTGACGAATAATATTTTTTGTAACGTATATATTAAAATGACCGTTTCTTTTGTCTCAGCGGGTATTTCTAATGGCAATATTTGTTCATCAAATAACAAATGTTGTAGTCTATCTAGAAAAGATAATGAGGAAGGAATGTTTTCAAACGCAGACGGAAAATTTTTAAGTCCATAAAATTTTTAAAATATTTAATTTTAAATTATTTTTCTTGTAATGTGTACGTCTTGTCTCTAGAAATCGAGGCTTATACTAACATTATTATATTTGTTAAGGATAATCCCCCAGAACCGGATTTGTTTTCCCCCAAAATCTATTGTACGAAATCAATACACATAAGATTTGTTCCTTCACTTTTTTCATAGTAAAACTAGCAAAAGAGAAATAATTCAAAATTCTCTCTTAGTGAACGTATTTTAAAAAAGTACGGGAACGGAAATCTGGTAAAAATAGCAAGCACAGAAAAATTTCTTCTATTTGAAGTTTCTGTTATATTACTACCAATGTATTTTGAAATCTACTACTTGTACACGGTAAAATTTCTCGAGTAAAGGAGTAAAAGAGAATGAGAATTTAAAAGCTCTCTCTTAAAATTGTCTACTATTTTTACTAGTTTTTTGGGTAAAGGAACGCTTTTTGAAGTAAAACTGGAGGAAATTGTAAAACTAGTAACTTGTAGTAGGTAAAGGAACAAAGCTTTAATTAGCTACAACTTTTTCCAATATGAATCGATTTTCTTCAGAATGATCTCATTTTATAATAAAATAAATATATAATAATTGTGAATATTTTTTAAGAGGTTTTTCTCAAAAAATTTGATTTTTTCGCAATATCTTGTAAGATATATTTGTCTCCGCTGTGCGATGAAGAAATTATATTATCATTTCATTTAACGCTTTCCTGATACAATTATGAAACATGGTTCTCGTTGTGCTAAAATAAATGGCTGAACCTTATTTTTTTATAGGTTTGTTTTTATTGCGATAGATAAACAGATTCCTTCCCACTTATAGACCATTTAAGAAATAATCGGATTTTTTTAATCGATTTTTGTACATATTTGTTAGAATTTCAGTGTGTTTTTATCGGAATATACATATTAGGGCGGGTTGATTTTTTTTTTAAATCGTATAGCAAAAACTTAAACTACCTAAAATTCTAAGAAAATTCTCCGAAGAAACCGTGAATCTAAAATAAAATCCTAATCCGCGCCTCTCGACTCGAAAATGTATATGCCCGCCTTTGCCAAAAAAAATAAATGTTAGAAAAAATAGCTTTTTCCAAAAAGAAATCGAATTTTCTGAATAAAATTGTTTAGTAAGGTAGTTCTTTTGCATTTTATATCGTTACTACACTCAACATTTTTTTTATTAAAAAAATATTCACCCAAGTAAAAAATGATTTAGAAAAAAAATGATAAAATGATTTGTCCATTTTGTGTGGGAAGTACCAAAAGGGGCGTGGCAACTTCGCCCATTTTTTACTGGTTTGTAGGTACTATGAAACCATCACACTGTACAACATTTCAAGTCTTTTTGTGGATAGGTATTCAAGTTATAAGCTGTTAACATTTGGAGCAAAATGGTCCATTTGTGTGGAAGGTACCAAAAGGGGCGAGGTAACTTCGCCCATTTTTCTTGATGTGATAGTGACTAATAAAATAATATTATGCTAGCAGACAGACAGATAGGCGGACGGATATTGCTCATTCGACTTAAAACGACCTAAAACGGATATCCGCCAAACATACTTAAAATCTTATGTCACTCCCTAGATATGTTACATTTTTGGCCCGTAGCAAATGATATATACCCTCGTTTCACTAAAGTGAGTGTATAATAAAATATAATTTCAAAAAAGAAAAGAAAATCAAGGGAGTGAAGATAGAGTCTAAAGTTATAGTCTATTTAGCCAAGACAACAACCTGTTACACTTCTAGTCTAAAGTTATAGTCCGCTTTCGCAAACTGTTATACACGAACAAAAAAAGAAGATTTTCAGTTTTTTTAACAATTAAATGATAATATTGATAATAAATATAATATTGATAAATGATAATAAAATATAATATTGAAAAACCCAAAACTTAAAAAAGTAAATTTAATAAAAAAAAAATAAAAATAGACATGTTTCAACGTGTGAATTGAATCTATTGCCTAACACAATTCAATAGCCCATAGCTCGAAAACTAAATTGGGTTAATCCATACTTGATGGATAGGTCTCGATGAGCACAATCCAATGATGTAACATTTGTCAAGGTTTATCGTACAGTTTTTGACCCAGTGGGCCATTTATAGAACCCAATTTGTAATCCAGTGGGGTTTAAATGAAGGCTGTCAGAGAGCCATTCATCAGAAGAAATGAATGATGATAAATTGTTTTAAAGCCATGTCTGGGTCATTTTAGCCTTATGTGCTGGCGCAGAATCATATTGGAAAGTCCATGCCTGGTTTTGGAATAGGGAATGGTTAAGTGGTTTCACAACAGCTTCCAAAACGGCTTCTTTGTAATTTTTCATGGAAGTCAGTGACCCGATCGTAAGAGACACCCCATCAAACCATGATTGAAGCCTTTTCGACCCGTGGTATCACTTGAGATGCTTGCTTAGACGATCGTGCATACACCATATCATTTCGTTTGTTAATTTTTTTTTTTGCAGGGTCAATTTTGTTTCATCTGTGCACAACATTTTTTTGGTGCAAGTTATCAGTGTGCTTCACCAAAAGACGTTTGCATTTTTCTTTCCTATTTTTATAAATCTGAAGTCATCAAATGTCCATTGCGGCCTTTGATAGCCCCAAGTCTCAAGTCTTTTTTGATAATTCGACTCATGGACTTTTGCGTAATATTCATCTCACGGCCACGATTTTCTGTTTTCAGAGCGGAATTCGCAGAATTCCCCATAGGTGGCGGTCTTTGACATCTCCAGTCTCCTCAAATAGTTTTATGTAACGGTAGATGAAAACGAGACAAATCCCAAGCGGGCAGAGCGATTTGAAAATTTTTTTTTTTCATTTCATATTTAAAAAGTGCTATAACAGCGATGCGGTTCTCATTATCTGACCACTCCATGGCGTAAACTGAAGCAATTTTGAATTCCCGTTACAAACTAACACTACAGAGGTTAGGTTTCATAATCCACGTGGTAAGGGTAGGGTATGTTCAATTCGACTATTGTAATGGGTGTGTTCAATTTAGTTACAGTATTTATGTCCCTGTTAAGTATTTATAATGGGAGTCTCACGAAAAAATTGCGTTTTAAAATTGTTATAAAAAACGGATAAATATTTTTTTTATAATTTTGCCTTTATTGAAATGCCTCAACATTCCGGTTAATGATGGAACACCACTTCATTCATATGGCTGCCGCGGCTGGTCTTGTAGTAGCCCATTCTGTGTCGACCCAATTTTTCAACACATTTTCAATTGTGTGTCATGTCAAGTCATGAATCGTCTCTGGATGGTTGGCGTAGCTCTTATCCTGAACGGCTCCCCACAAAAAATAGTCCAACCCTGTCAAATAGCAGATGCAAGGCTGCCGCCTTTTTAAAAAAATATGCAGTTTTGCATAATATGCAAAACATTATAGGAGTATATATTGTAGTGTTATTATACCCTCCACCATAGGATGGGGGTATATTCATTTTGTCACTCCCTTTGTAACACCTCTACATATTGATCTGAGACCCCATAAAGTATATATATTCTTAATCGTCGTAAAATTCTAAGACGATTTAGCCATGTCTGTCTGTCCGTCCGTCCGTCCGTATGTGGTAATCACGCTACAGTCCGCAATAATAGAGCTTGGTTGATCAAATTTGGTACAAATACTTCTTATAGTTGCAGGTTGTTTGGGATTGCATATGGGCCATATCGGTCCATATATAGCTCCCATATATAGCATCTAACTTGTTGTGATTCCTACTGTTCTCATCTTTTTACTTGTTGGTTTTGCTGTAGAGTCATCCAATCAAAATATGATATTGCATATACTCCGTCGTCTAGTCGAAAGTGATGTTACCCAGCGTTGGAATATCAATTTGCGAAGCAGTGTAACGATGGCTTATATCCTAAATTGGCCATATTAAAAACCCCAATTTTTCAGGAGAGCCAAAAAATGTTGAATGTTATTACTTCGCGATATTTTTTTTATGATATGAATTATGTTAACGAACATTTATAATATATACCTTCAAATTCTTAATTCATATCATTTAAAATTTATCGCGAAATAATAAAATTCAACAGCTTGTTTGTTATCCTGAGAAATTGTGCTTTTTTATATAGCCCATTGTTGATATAAGCCATCGATGTGGTATATGTACTCGTATATGAACCTACAAAAATATAATCTGCACATTAAAGGAAAAAGCCATCAAGGTATTCCCATACGTATACGTAACATGTATATTAACACATTACGTATACGTTACGATGTACTTCTTTGTAAATAACACTGTGCCCACACATTGCTGTTCGTTATCAGACCTTCTAAACTGGGAAAATAAATTTGTTTATTGCAATTTGTATGCCCCCCTCAGCCATGTACTGATTGTCACTCCTTTTGTAACACTTTGAATATTTATCAGGAACCCCAAAAAGTATATACATACGTATTAGGGCGGGTCGATTTGAAAATCGCCCATTGCTCAGTGAAAATCGTATTCTAGGGATCAAATTAAGAAACTTTGCCGAAGGAACCATACCTCTAAAACGATTTCTGATGTCCCGGAAAAAATCCCACTTTGACCCATTTAGAGTGCTCCAATCGAGTCCAAATGTATGACCGACCCCCACTCAGTGAAGTGCTCAGTGAAAATCGTATTCTAGGGATCAAAATAAGAAACTTTGCCGAAGGAACCATACCTCTAAACGAATTCTGATGTCCCGGAAAAAATCCCACTTTGACCCATTTAGAGTGCTCCAATCGAGTCCAAATGTATGGAACCCCCAGGGGGTTCCAGGGGGTGTACCACTGACATGGGTGGGTCGGGCCTCCAAAGTTAGTGGGGGTCGGTCATACATTTTGACTCGATTGGAGCACTCTAAATGGGTCAAAGTGGGATTTTTCAAAATTTGCCCCTACCCAAAAGTTCGACCCAAATTCCGGGACATCAGAATTCGTTTTAAAGGTATGGTTCATTCGGCAAAGTTTCTTATTTTGATCCCTAGAATACGATTTTCACTGAGCAATGGCGACTTTTTTGCCTCCCCACCAATCGACCCGGCCTAATACGTATATTCTTAATTGTCATAAAATTCTAAAAAGATTTAATCATGTCCGGCCTTTGTCTACAATAATTGAACTCGAAACTTTTCCTACAGCTGCAGCTACCTTGGAATTGAAAATTGACAATATAAGTCAAATTGTTTGTACAGCATGACTTCTTGAAGCCACAGAAACCACAAATTTCAACTGATCTGGCTAAAAATTGGTAATCTGGGTTTATTTATACTCGGAACCATTCACACGAACAACAGTCAATATAGGTCCTTGTACAAAGGTCCCTCTTATTTTGCTCAAATCCTTTCAGAAATAAATGCATTTATATTGGCTCACGTTTTGATATTGCTCCCATACTTGTTTTTCCTAAAATTTTATTTTTCAGTAATAAGATTTATTATTAAGTACCTCTCTAAATTAATATCCTACAAAAAATGATTATAAGTCGCACCTTCGAAGCCTTCTTAATAAGTGATGACTTCGTTTCTGGGAAAATTTAACTTTTAATGCCTTTTGCCCCGAATCGGTAAAATTACGTTCTTTTCTAATATATGAAAGCAGGGACCTAAGACCGTTGGTATGTTTGACGGAAATCCGTTGCAGGACATTCATCCCTTTCAACCCAAAATCAAGTAAAAATTACCCTTTCGGAAAAAATTTACAGTAATTTTATGAGTAACTTATAGCTATATCTATTCTGCTATTAATTTGTCCTTTATAATGAAATTTCTTAAATTTTAAACAACATTTCGGAATAATTTTAAAGTAATATTTCGGAATATTTTACGAAATGATTCGTGGGAGAAACATGAATATTTTATATTGAATTTTTTTTACAAATTTAATTAAAAAAAAAAGTATTTAAAAAAAAGAAGTAAAAAGTATTTTTTTTTAAGTAATACTTCACGTTTTTCGTAAGGCCTTAATGAATTCTCTCCTTTCCATTTCAAAAATGGTATACGGAACAAAACATTAAGTGTCTGCCCAGCTTTCCTACGCAAAGAAGTTAATTACACACTGAACTCTCTACTAAAACAAAAACAAAAAAACTTGATTCAAAAACCCACTCAAAGATTCCCCTGTGTTCTTTCGTTTCATTACATTTCATTCTACAAGGGAAGTTATATTACTTAAAATTTCCGTTTACTTTGTGTTGAAAGTAAACACATAAATTTACCAATTTTCACTGTAACAATTTTTTTTTTGCGATGTGTCGCAGGAAACGCCCTTTTCCAGAGACTGGGAAACATTGTTAAAAAAACGAACATAACATATCTACATTTGTTCTCTGAATGGGTAGAGCAAAAAAGGAAACACTCTCCAAAACAGAGGAACGATTTAATTTATGGCAATGCATTACATAAAGTTTTCCAACAACAATGCAAAAATGGCTGCAGCAAAATGGTTGTAGTTTCACTTCCACATTCAACATCCACTTCCCATTGCTGTACTTGCCTGCTGCCGGGAAATAGGAAATAACTGCATTCCATCCGATGGCCACGGTCCAGATCTCTAAGGGAATGGGAACTTGAACTGGAGTGTATGTGACGGCAAAAGCTTTTTATTTCATAAATTACATTTCGGGTTCAACGGGGAGAAAACCTAAAATCCAAACGATTTAGTGTTTGCACTAATGTCAACTGAGTTTGTTTGTTTTCGCTTTGTGTCAATATTTTTTATTTGTACGTATTCATATAACTTTGGGTTATTTTATAGTGAAACTGGAATGGGGGTCACATCAAACCTGTAAAAAAAATCGTCACCCGTGGGGTCTCTGTTAAGCTTCAGTGAAATATAGGGTGGCGCAAAGAAAACGGAGGAGTTTATTATACTAATACTTGAAATGTTGTGCAGTGTAAAGCCTTCACAGTACCCATGGTCCAGTGAAAAATACGCCTTATTGCCACGATATATGTTCATTAAAATAATGATGTTAAAGTCCATTCAGATCCCTTTGGCGCCACCCTGTATAAAATGGCAATATAAATGATGATACTAAACTCAACAACTCACTCACCCACCCGCCATATAATGTTATTAATATTATTCTGTTTGTGTTTTTTACATTTACATTTCCATATTTTCAATATCGGTTAGGCGATGTATATACGAGGAGAGTTTGGACCAAAACACTTTTGTATATTATAAAATTGTAGATATAAAATATGGGAAAGTAAACAAAAATCTTTTTATTTCAATTTTTGAATGTCGAACCTCTTAAACATATATGGTGTGAAAATTTGAGATGAATCTGAGCAAAACTATCGAAGATACAGCAGTATAAGCAACTGCGCCTCATACGTGACTCAGTACATCAGCAAAACTTTAAAGCGTTTTTCCCACAATCCACGTTTTTAAAGCCGGTGTCCATCATATCTTCAAAACTACTACACCGATCGTTTTGAAATTTTGATAACTATTTCTCTACATACGAGGGTTGCTATTCATATTTTGGTCCTTTGCAATGCTGTTGTTGCCAGATGAAAACTGGAACTTCTATTGGAAAGTATGACATTTTTTAGCATAACTTCACTCAGACCGTTTTGTCATTTGAGCGCGAATTGTTTTGGTTACATTGTGTTGACAATTCACCTCCAAAACATGGTTTTTGAACGCTTCGACAGCTGCTTCAGGCGTCGAAAAACGTTGACCAAGCAGTTTTTTCTTGATGTGAGTGAATAAGAATAAGTCATTGGGTGTCAAATCAGGGCTGTACCGCGGCTGACCCATCAATTCGACGTTTTGGCCGGTCAAAAAGGCGATGGTTTGAGCCGATGTGTGAGAGCTTGCATTGTCATGCTGCACAATGATTCGTCTTCTCTTGTTCGTTTTTCGAATTTCTCCGAAGACCTCAGGCAAACGAATTGTGGTGTACGACTCAGAATTGACCGTCCTACGTTGCTCAAGCGGAACAGTCGCCACATGACCAGTTTTGCCGAAGAAAAAGGCGACTATTTGCTACGAAGTACTTCTTACAGGAACAACTTTCGTTTGATTTGGCTCGTCTTCGAAGACCCACACGGTCGATTGCTGTTCTGTTTCGGGCTCATACGCATAGATTCGTCACCTGTGACGATCTTATAAACGTCTTTTGAAGCACCGCAATCGTATTTTTTCAAAATTTCTTTACACCAATCGACACGAGCCTTATTTTGAGCGATTTTCAAATTGTGCGGGATCCAACGAGAACAAACCTTTTTCACGGCCAGGTGTTCATGCAATATCGAATGTATGCTGGTGGAAGAAATGTCCAAGGATGCCTTTATCTCACGGTATGTCACATGACGATCTTGCATTATCAGTTCACGCACGGCATCAATGTTCTCTGGCACACGGGCCGTTTTTGGACGACCTTCGTCTTTGACAGAGCGTCGGCCACGATTGAATTCATTAAACCAGTTCTTCACAGTGCTACAGGATGGTGCTTCATCGCCATACAAAGATTTAAGTTCATCGATGCACTCTTGTCGTGATAATCCACGTCGAAAGTTGTGAAAAATGATCGTACGAAAATGTTCTCGAGTTACTTCCATTTTTTTGCCAAATTGATTTTTTTCAAGTCGCTGTAAACAACACAAATGATGGTCGTACGTTTATGCTAAAAAATGTCAAACTTTCCAATGGAAATGTCAGATGGCGCCAGGCCTTGGCCAGAAATATATATAGCAACCCTCGTATCATAATGTTTGACAATTTTACCGAATTTAAAAAAAACCATTGAATTTCCGTAAAAGTGTTTTGTGGGCACCTACATATATTGATTTTTTTACAACAAATCTTTTTGTCGAATACATCACCTGAAAAATCCATCGATTTTAACTACACGCTGAAAAAAAATCGCCTCTGTGGTATAATGTCCCAAACATATTCTGCTTGAAACATATATATTTTTAGGGTGCACTCCAAATATATAATATTTGACACATACAAATATTGTATGTTTGGGAGGATGTTGTTCTAAACAAAATTATAGTTACATCCTAATATTTTTTATTTGGATATGTTATTTCCCAAACAAAGATCTATTTGCGTGAATATATATCTATTCTTAAATTATAAGCTTTCACCAATTGAAAGGTAATTTTTAGAAATTGTTAATGTTTGTAAAATTTCTTTATAATTAAAAATAATGACTTGGAATAGTTAGAAAATAAAAATAAGTGGTTTCAAATAGAATTCAATGCTAAGTATGCCATTTTTAATAGGAATGCATAATTCGAAAACAAGGAAATAATTAAAACTAAAATTCGAAAAATTGAGCAAAGTTTTTAAAAAAAAATTTAATAAAATATATTTGGAAACATTCATAAACAATAATTTTATTTCTATTTGAACACACATTTTATTTGAGATAATTAGTTCGAAAATATATTTTATTCTAATATATTAACATATGCCTTCTAAATTCATTTTATTGATTTTCAATTAAAATTTATTTGGTCGAAAATATATAATATTTAAAAATGTGTGTTCCAAGTATATTTTCTTTCGATTCAAACATATCAAAAACGGCGATTTTGCCCCGTGTAGTTTTAATATATAGTTATTTTTGGGTGGAGATTATCGGTGGTAAGGGGATCAGCGTTTGGGGCGGGTCTTTTGGAAGAAATACTTCATGAAGTGTCTCCTTTACTTTATTCTTTGGCGTGGAACATCTATTCCGAAGCCTTCAAGCCACAAGCAGGGTGGAAAGAAACGAATTTTTTTTAAAAAATTTTAAAAAATTAAGAGAATATCTAAATAATTTTAGGCCCACTTCCATCTAAAGTTTATATGTTAGAGAATTAATAGAAGTTGAAAATACAAAAAAAACGGAGAGTACTAACTATTTAATAAATTACATTTAAATTGTAAAACTTAAAAATTGCGCACAAAAATTTTTTAATATTTTTTTTTGCAATTTTTTCTGAAAAGTACCGAAGAAACCAACATTTCAATAACATGATTTTTCAACTCGGAGCATGGTTATGACCAAAATCTTAATACATAGTGTGATATCTTAACGATTTTTTAAATATCGATAACTTCTGAACGAGTTATCACAAAAATCTCACAAATTCCACAAAGCTTTTCTTAAGGTGTACTAAAAATATAAAAAAATGAGAAAAATCAAAACCGAAATTTTTTTGAAACCGTCGACTTGTCGTGAAAATCCCCATATATAAATTCACACAAACATGATTTATAACGTGTTTGTGAAAATTGTGTGAAATACAAATTTTGAACTATTGAAAATAAATAATTTGTTGTTGGGCCCTTTTGAATTTCGTTAACAAATTCGTCATATTTGATAGTGATCACTAAAAATTTTTCAGAATTTGTATTTTGAAGCAATGTACCGAAATCCATTAAAAACTTAATTTCCAGTTTTCTTGTTGTTACCCCCTTTTCGTTTCTGATGACGATATATTAGAACAAAACTCACAACCCATGACTCTTTTGTCAATTGAAAAATGGCCGTCCGTCTGTCTGTCCGGATAGTTGCACTATAACTCTTGAAAGGAGTAAGCGATTTACTTCAAACTGTGTGTGCGTTAGTATGTTATCCCTTGCATTTAATAAAGAACGACAGGGAAATATATCGCGACCTAAAAGTGGAAAGGCGCTAAGTCCAATCTTTAAAATTTTACAGGAGAGGCAAAATACTTACCGTATATTTATGTTTTTACGACTGATACTAAAGATGACAGAGCATGATTTTTTAGACTTTTTGTTTCCAAATCGATGTATATTCAACTCATCTTGCATTTCGCTTCAAAATATACATTTTGGCAAAAAATGGACTTAGCGGCATTTCTCTCTTAAGTCGCGATAGTTGATTTGATCGTCTGTCTGAACGGTACGCACGATAACGCTCGAAAGAGTAACCGATTGACTTGAAATTTGGCATGTAACAATATCTTATCCCAGCTCAAACTATGTTCGTGTATGCGACACATAGTACCTTGTTCAAATTCGGCAATGTGTGTCCACGGAGAGAACGTCTACAAATTTGGAAATTTTGGCATGAAAATACATTTTCCATGGTGCATAGATGCTACATTTAAATATGGATCTAATGTGAGTGGTTTGATCTTAATCCTAATCGATTTCATAACGAAGATCAGAAGAAAAATTGCAGGTTCTGTACTGAAATATTGTTAAATCGGGAGATACATATTTTTGGAGCTGTATCTAAATCTGTACTCGATAATAATAATAGAAACACCAGATTTATTTTAATTTTTCTAAAAGTAGACCAATTATGTATGCACACAGTCACTATAGATCTTATCGTCCCTCGTATTTGTTTCTAGTCATATACTGATGTGTTTGTTTTTTATTTATTCCAATTTTGTTGATGTTTCTATTTTGTCACATACATATTTATATATGCCGCGATATAAAAATTTATGACAACTAAATCCAATCGATTTCAATAGGGGTAATATACAAACTCTGTAACTGCCATTTATTGTACAGTACTCACTGAGGCTGTGGGGTGGATGAGAGGGTACTTAATATTCCCCGGACATCGATCGGTGCATATGATGAATACATAAAATGTGATAGTTCTGTTTTTTTATTTTTTGTTTTATACATATTTGGTGATTTAAGTGAAACAACATATTGCAGAGCAAAACAGTAAAAGTTACAGCGGTGGCCCTGAAAAATATAATACCAATAAATTGTATTCCATGATAAGAGCATATTTTAACATTATAGTCTCAATATTTCCATCCTTTACAAGAATACACTTTATATGTATAACTATTCCGGCGAAGGCTTATCTCTGTTGTGAAGGAGCAGATGAGCACTTCATTGAAGTACATATTCTGATTAATCTTGAAAACGTGCCAATCTCCTTCAGAATGAACCGAAGAATTTTCACAATTGCCTTTGTTATTGTGTTGTTGTTTGTTTGGAAGATTTTGCACACAAAAAATCCTGCTAACTGTTCAACTGTAGTTGGTGAGGCTTTTGTGTTCTTTCTATAGAAGGGTATATTGACGAAAGCCTACGTATGTACATTAGGGTGATGACCTTTTGATTTTTTTCTCAAAAATTATTTGCTGTTGCACGAATGAATAAACATATTAATGACTAAAATAACGTTTATTCCATTTAAATATTGAAAAAGGTCAGGCACAAACCACTTTGAAATGATATTTTTGTGAAAAAATTTCAATTTTTTCTTTTTTTTAAATCATATAAATCCAAAACGGAAAAAAGTATCAAGTCTGATAACTTTCACGAAAAGCCACATAACCTATGAACAAAATGAGACATTGATCATAGAAATCGATGAACATCTTTCGTTTTTATTTACAATTAAGTGATGGTATCTCATTTTGAATCGAATGTACAGGGTGGCTGATATGTAATGCAACAAAGTAAAGCGCAAAATTTTTTTTTTAATTTTTTTTTTTAAATTTTATTGTTCAAAAGCAAAATATGTCGGAAATAACATAACATTTTAGAAACAGTTTAGGTTTGTTCGAATTGGCCACCTTTGGCACGAATTATGGCCTTCAAACGGCCGACAAAGCCATCACACGCTGCACGAAAGTGGCTCTGCGGTATTTTGGCCCATTCCCGGCGAAGCGCCGTCTTGAGATGATCGATACTTTGGTATTTTTTAGTGCGAACCTTACTCTCTAAAATGCCCCAGGCGCAAAAGTCCAACGGATTGAGATCCGGAGATCTTGATGGCCATTGTGCGGTAGAAATGAAGCGAGGAACCTCCTTTTTAAGCCATTCTTGGTTGACGCGTGCTGAGTGCGATGGTGCTGAGTCCTGTTTCCCGTTGTCATAGTTTTCTTTGAAGTTATTTTATTCGTGGTTAAAGTGAAATGGTTTACAAACAAAATATATGTATAGCTTAAGATTTAAATGCTTCAAAGTAATAAGAGCATAATTGAACTAAAGGTAGTTTTATTAAATCATTAATTTACAACTACAATTAATGTTAATCAATTGCTATACTAGGCGTATACTTAATATTCTAAAATTATTTATTACGTATACGTACACGGGACAAAATCGCCTTTTTTGATGTTTGAATGAAAAGAAAATATATTTGGAACACAATTTGTTAAATATTATATATTTCTGATCAAATAAACTTTATTTGAAAATCAATAAAATATATTTGGAACGCATATATTAATATATTACAACAAAATATATTTGTAAACTAAATTTCTCAAATAAAATATGTGTTTAAATACAAATAAAATTATTGTCTAGGAATTTCTCCAAATATATTTTATTTGAAAGGGATTTTCAAAACATTTGCTGACTTTCGAATTTCAGTTTTAATTTTTCCTTGTTTTCGAGTTGTACCTCTCAGTTATGATACCAAATGCAACATTAAGTTCTGTACTAAATCAATCATTTTAAATTTCTGAGTATTCCAAGCCATTAAAAGTTGTCAATCCTCCAAGTTATTTTATTTTTATCCAAGATAATACGATTTCAATTATTAATATACATATATTATTTTTACGAACATTAAAAATGTCTAAAAAACTAACATTGCATTACTGAAAAAGTATAACACAATTTAGTTATTTTCTGAATACTTAAACCCAAATAAATATTTGTTTTGGAATTAATAGCCCCAATTAAAATAATATTGGGATGTAAACAAAGATTTGTTTAGAACATCATCTTCCCAAAAATATAGATTTTGTGTGTACCAAAAATTATTAATTTAGAGTGTACCCTAAACATATATATTTTTCAAGCTTTGGGACAATATATTACAAAAGCGATTTTTTTCAGCGTGTACTGAACGAATTTATATATTGTCTGTTGAAAAATTCAGATATAGTCCTCCCGTTTATTCCCCGTAGAAACTGCACCTAAGAGATATGTATAAAATCTCCATGTCGCTACAGATCCTTTTACAATTGAATACATTACATTTTTTAACCATACAGGAACGTCTGTTCTAATTTTAAGAAAATCTATCCAGATTGTGATACATCCGATTTTCAACCCACTACACCCATTTCATAACTGAATTGAGTTTTAATTTTTTCCTGCACAATGAATAATAAATTGAACTAAAACAAATCTATTAATTTCCAACTAATTATGTGTATAAATGTGATATATACATACATGTGTATACATAAATAATTTATGGAACATGTTGCAGTATTAATTCAGCGCAATCCATAAATTCTAAATTACATTTTGACACAAAACATGAGTCTTTGCCGTTGTTTTTTTTTTCCTCTCCATTTCGTTCATATTTTGTTGCAATTATTTTCATAATAGAAAGGGAGAAAAAAGCGCATAACCAACTCGGCCATTTATAAGATAACAATTTATAATGAAAACGAAAATTTACGTTTAATTGAGTTGCCAATTGCATTTATCAGACACAATTAGTGTCATGATAATTCTTCAAAAACAAAAAACGCACACACACATTGCGTTGAAATGAAATATATTAAAAATATGCGATAATAATTATACGTCAGTATGCGTGAGTGGTTGACGCGTTGCAGTTGCGAGGATCAGTTTGGAAGTTTAAAAAAAATTTGCGCTACATTTTTTTGTTTTAAAATATGACAAAGGGCGATGCATATAACTCCAACGCGTTTATCAAAGGTCAATAATATAATTTGGATCGAGATTTTTCGAAAATACATTAACCAACAATTTTATTCGCTCCCTTTTGTTGATTGTTTTTCGAGATTCTTAAGCAAAATGGGAATAAAAACTTCGATAAAACTGGTATTCACATCCCTGGGAAGAAGTAATTATTATCCAAAATTCGTGCGTTTTGGAGTAAAACTTCCATAAATTGATGTAACTCTTTTCCTGGCAAGAAATTTTAATTATTTTTTCCGAAATTCGAAATAACAAGAAGGCAATAATTGGCCAGCAATGGTGATCTCACTTAGTATAAGGCAATTGTTGTCAAAATATCTAGATTTTTGAGTAAGAGTGGAGCAAAGGCGTTCCAATCATAATACAATATGCTTTTAAAGAAGGGGGCCACATTTTAACTTTAATGTAGAATTTTAATTTTAAAAATTAACCTATGAAATTTATTGTTGACTAAAAAGTTTATAAAAAGTTGCTAAATGGAATATCGCATTCATAAATTTTTTGAAAAAAAAATATTTCAAACAATTTAAAATTTCAATTCACTTCATGACTGACTTCAAATTTGTTACTGGAAATATTTTTTTCTCAGATTAAATTCGAGTATGGGCTATATTGGTTCACTACTTCAAGTACATCCCCACAAAGGTTTAATTTTAGTGAAATGGTGATTCTTTAATAACTTCTATACTACTTATCAGAATCCTCCGCAATTGCACACATACACGGGGCAAAATCGCCTTTTTTGATATGTTTGAATCGAAAGAAAATATATTTGGAACACAAATTATTAAATATTATATATTTCTTAGCAAATAAATCTTATTTGAAAATCAATAAAATATATTTGGAACGCATATATTAATATACTAGCTGGACCCGGTCCACTTCGTTGCCCCATATTTCCGATCCCGTCCATTTTTGGACCACTGACGTAGACTGCCAGCAGATATATATACACAAAATTACAGCACAACAAACGATTTGCCACGCCCACATTTTCCCCGCCAACTATTTGCAATTTTTTTTTCCAAAACCATCTCAGACCAAATAGCTTTCAAACAAAACAAAAAATTTTAAAATCGGTCCAGTGGTTTAAGCGTCTATAAAACACATACATACATACAAACATTTTTCCATTTTTATATATATAGATTACAACAAATTATATTTGCAAACTAAATTTCTCAAATAAAATATGTGTTTAAATACAAATAAAATTATTATTTAGGAATTTTTCCAAATATATTTTATTTAAAAAATATTTCCAAAACTTTTGATGAGTTTTTCATATTTCAGTTTAAATTTTTCTTGGGTTTCGAATTGTACCTCCCAGTTATGACACCATATGCAGCATTACCTTCTGTTTTAAATCAAACATTTCAAATTTCTGAGTATTCCAAGTCATCATTAGTTGTCAATCCTCTAAGTACTTTATATTGATCCAAGATTATATGATTTCAATTATTATTTTTTACGAACATTATAAATTTCTAAAAATTTTACTTTGAATTACAGAAAAATTTGACACAATTTATGTATTTTATGAATACTTAAATGCAAATAAATATTTGTTCCGGAAATAAAGGTCCCAAATAAAAACATATTGGAATGTAAACAAATATTTGTTTAGAACAACATCTTCCCAAATACACAATTTCTGTGTGTACCAAATATTACATACTTAGAGTCTACCCCAAACATATATATGTTTCAAGCCGAATATGTTTGGGACAATATACTACAGAAGTGATTTTTTTCAGCTTGTAGTATTAGTTTGTCAGTCGTTATACCTTGAGAAAAGTGTGGGAAGTTACCACGCTCCTTTTGCACAAAAAATTAACAGCTTACAATCATACAAATTCTTGAAATTTTGTGCAGTGTAATATTTTGGTAATATCTACAGTCCCGTGAAAAATGGGCGTTATTGCCAAGCTACATCCCACACATAATTGCCAAAATAAAAAATATGATACATTTTTTTTGCATTTCTCTTACTATTACAAAATATTTATCCATAGATCTTTTCAAGTTGGCATTGTTTTCTTCGTTAGGATGATAGTTTGTAAAAATGGAAAAAAATATTGTTTTTGCGATTTATTTTTTTTTTTAGCAATTATTGTTTATTTATTATTTATATTCACAATGATATAACATCATATAGTAAAGAGTTCAATTGATACTTAATGTTTCAACTTAAACATTTTAGCCATACTACTAATATATATATATATGTACAAAAGTTAGATATTATGTTAGGGAAAAATTTGTTTGCGATTTTGTTTCTATTTTTTATTGTATGTTTCGTGGCAGCAAAAATCTGTTTAAAAAAAATCAAGTTCTTTCCAATTTTTTAAAGACTACATTTGTAGCCTTCATAAAGTCCTTAAATTTAACCCAGCTCTATAGGGCTATTACTTAAATAATATGTTACAAATATTAAAGTTAATCAACATGAAATTTGTAATTAAAAAAATTTTCAAAAAATTATCATTAAAAAATGTGTATATATTTATCCCCTCACCTTAGAGCCAAAAGTGTAACACATTGAAGGAGTGACCTAACACCCTAAGTATGTTCGACGGATATTAGTTTTGGGTCAATGTCCGTCCATCCGTCCGTCTGTCTGCTAGCTGGTGCGCACGATAACTCTCGAAAGGAGTAACCGATTGACCACTCCTTCTAGTACCTTCCCCACAAAGGTTTAACTTTTAGTGAAATATTGATTATTTAATAACGTCTATGCTACTTTAAATGCTAATTTAAATCCTCTGCAATAGGTTATTACTCTAGAAAAATTGGCGAAATTGCCACGGCCCTTTTGGTACCTCCCACACAAATTGACAATTTTGAACCAAAAGTTAATAGGTTATAACCTTATTACCAGTGCATACAAAGACTTGAAATTTTGTACAGTGTAATGATATAATAGTACCTACTATTGTAAAAAAAAATGGCATTACTGCCACGCTCCATTTGGTACCTCCCACACAAATGAACCATTTTGTACCAAAATTTACCTGCTTATAACTTTAGTACCAGTGCATACAAATACTTGAAATTTTGTAAAGTGTAATGCTTTTATAGTACCTAAAGTCTAGAGAAAAATGGTAGTTATTAGCACGCACCTTTTTGTACCTTCCACACAAAAAGGACCTTTTTGTACCAAAAGTTAAAGCATTTAACTTTAATACCAACAAATACTTGAAATTTTGTAAAGTGTAATGCTTTTATAGTACCTAAAGTCTAGAGAAAAGTGACCGTTATTGGCACACGCCATTTGGTACCTCCCACTCAAATGGACCATTTTGTACCTAATGTAAACAACTTTTAACTTTAATACCAGAACATACTTTAAAGTTGCAATGCAATCTAAATTGATAATAATTGAATTAAAACAAAAAAAATTAATTTGCGAAAATTTATTTCCGACTCAAGGTGAGGGGATTTATAAGTCGGTTTACCCGACCGAACTTTCTTACTTGTTTTTTCGTGTTTAGTATATCAAATTACTTCACAAAATGTTTTGAACAGGCTTTCAGCAAAATTTTTGTAACAAACGAACAACGCTTGCAGATTATTGAATTTTATTATCAAAATTCAAGCTCGGTTAAGAAAGTGCATCGTGCACTTCATAGTTTTCAGCGACGAAGCTCATTTCTACTTGAATGGATACGTGAACCAAAAAAATTGCCGTATTTGGTGTGAAGAGCAGCCAGAAGCATTGCATGGCATGGCATCATTGGACCGTACTTTTTCAAAGACGACGAAGGCAGGAACGTTACTGTGAATGACGAGCGCTACCGTTCGATTATTACATAGTTTTTTTCCCAAAGTGGAAGAGCTGGACTTGGCTGACATGTGGTTTCAACAAGACAGTGCCACATGCCACAAAGCACCCGCATAACAACAATGGCCCAATTTAGAATCGAGTTCGGTGAACAGTTTATTTTACGTTTGGGGCCGGTCAATTGGCCGCCTAGAGCGTGCGATTTAACGCCTTTAAATTAATTTTTTGTTGGGCTATGTTTAGGGTTATGTCTACAGGGACTAGCTCGCAACGGTTGACGCACTGGAAGCTAATATTGAAGAATTTGTTCTTGAGATACCGGCCGATTGTTGGAGAGAGTATGTATGTCAAAATTGGACCCAGCGTATGAAGCATTGGGGCAAAAATTGTTAAAAATGGTACGGTGTGGGCAGCTTAATGCTCACTGGGTTATATCGGGTTTATATATGAGTCATTCCATGTCAAACCGTACAATATTCAAAAACATTTTTTCAAAGGGTTGCGGATTTTATTGACAACTTCCAAAAAGATTTTTCACTAAACTTCGTTTGTAACACTATGCAAATGAATACTTTTTGAAAAATACACGGACTTGACAGTATAGGTTCGATTATACTCGTACTATCAAAGGGTACACGGGGCAAAATCGCCTTTTTTGATATGTTTGAATCGAAAGAAAATATATTTGGAACACAAATTTTTAAATATTATATATTTCTTAGCAAATAAATTTTATTTGAAAATCAATAAAATATATTTGGAACGCATATATTAATATATTACAACAAATTATATTTGCAAACTAAATTTCTCAAATAAAGTATGTGTTTAAATACAAATAAAATTATTATTTAGGAATTTTTCCAAATATATTTTATTTAAAAAATATTTCCAAAACTTTTGCTGAGTTTTTCATATTTCAGTTTCAAATTTTCTTGGGTTTCGAATTGTATGTACCTCCCAGTTATGATACCATACGCAGCATTACCTTCTGTTTGAAATCAATCATTTCAAATTTCTGAGTATTCCAAGCCATCATTAGTTGTCAATCCTCTAAGTACTTTATATTGATCCAAGATTATATGATTTCAATTATTATTTTTTACGAACATTAAAAATTTCTAAAAATTTAACTTTGAATTACTGAAAAATTTGACAGAATTTATGTATTTTATGAATACTTAAATGCAAATAAATATTTGTTTCGGAAATAATGGTCCCAAATAAAAACATATTGGAATGTAAACAAATATTTGTTTAGAACACCATCTTCCCAAATACACAATTTTTGTGTGTACCAAATATTACATGCTTAGAGTCTACCCCAAACATATATATGTTTCAAGCCGAATATGTTTGGGACAATATACTACAGAAGCGATTTTTTTTCAGCGTGTAGTATAACCCCATACTCGGTTTGGCGAAATTGGTGACCAATTTTTTTTATGGCCCCCCAAAGTTTCTGAAAATCAGTGGGCCACTAGAAAAAGGTGTCATCAGCTTTTGTCCAACAACTAATTCCGACTTGGTGATACCGCTTAACTATGTTTGGCAATAATGTAGCTAAGAATATGCTGAACAAAGTTTCTTAGCATTTTTTGCGAAAAAAAAATTGTTTCCGGTACTTTTTTTTGAAAAAGTGAAGGAAAAATATTTGTTTTTAGCATAACTTCCGGAGACTCGTAATTTTTCACTAGGAATGCCTGGCAAAATTGTAGCCAACGTAAATCTGAAAATGTTTTGTAAACATATCAATACAATCTGAACGTGTCTAGGCACCCTAAATAGCTCAAAAAACCACATTGTACCCCAAAAGTATTTCATTTGTAAGTATTTCACTGTTATGTAACAAAAATATATTTTTTTAGTATAGGGCATGTACAGCAACTTTATAGAAAATATTAAGGCCAATATTTTTGTGGAACATTTTAACCCTCTAGGTTCTCCAAATAATCGTAAAAAAACCCTTAAAAAAGGGGGGCGGATATGAAATGTTCTACAAAAATGTTCGCCATAAAATTTTACTATATGAGTCGGAACACACCAAAGCCCAAATCTTAACACAAAAACCCAAAAAACAAAACCCAGCATATTTGTTAGCCACATTATTGCCAAGCATAGTTAAGCGGTATCACCAAGTCTGAATTAGTTGTTGGACAAAAGCTGATGACACCTTTTTCGAGGGGCCCACTGATTTTCAGAATCTTTGGAGGCCCATAAAACAAAATTGGTCACCAATTTCGCCAATCCGAGTATAGGGTTATACTACCCTTTGATAGTAGAATCGAACCTATACTGTCAAGTCCGTGTATTTTTTTCACTGTTGCACAGTGTAATATGTTTTCCGAAAAAATCTTAAAATTTTGTTTATCGCGATATTTCCGATTAAATTAATTTTTTTCAAAACTTATACATAATCTTCCAAATATGAACTATTTTTTATATAATAATTCTTTTTTGTGGAATTTTTAGGTTTATATTTTTTATTTTTTCTACGAGTAAATCCCTCAATCTTTTTGTTTTGAAAACAGCAATTAATCTAGGAAGTTTTAGATTACACATCTAGTCTGAACTGCTATTTAAAATGTAATCAGTTGGTTCAAAGGGTTTAATACAAAACAATTTAAAAAAATCTCAAAACAATTTTTTTTTGCAGTGGACCAACATTTTCCTGATGTCAATTCTCTTTAAATGCTGACAATATTAGAATCCAATTCAAAAGATTTTGACTCGCTTAATCCAAATGTGATGTCAGAACGACTCTAGAAATTCGCGTATTGAATTTTGGCAATATTTGAGGTTATACTGGAGTTGAAATTTTTATATTTTTTATTTGTGCACTTTGCATACAAGGAAATAATCTTTATGAATCTGCAAATCAATCTTTGAAATAGCGAGTCAATGTTAGGCAGTACATTGTAACATATTGCCGAAATTCATAAACTTTAACTTACTTACGAAACGCGAATTGGTAGAGCAGTTTTGTCATCATATTTGGATTCAGTTAGCTGAATCCTTCGAAAGGTAGGCTTAAACGAGGGTTGCAATTTATATTTCGGTTCCTGGCTATAGTAGTATTGCCAGATGAGAACTGGAACTTCCATTGGAAAGTATGACATTTTTTAGCATAACTTAACTCGGAAGGCTATGTCATTTGAGCGCGAATTGTTTTGTTTGCAGTGTGTGAGAAACATGGTTTTTGAACGCTTTAACAGCTGCTTCAAGCGTCGAAAAACGTTGACCAAGCAGCTTTTTCTTGATGTGAGCGAATAAGAATAAGTCGTTGGGTTTCAAATCAGGGCTGTACGGCGGATGACCGATCATTTCGACATCTTGAGTGCTCAAATAGCCCATTGTTTCAACTGTTGTGTGATAGCTCACATTGTCGTGATGCAAAATTATCCGTCATCTCTTGTAGTTTTTCCTTATTTCTTCGAACACTGTTGGCCACAGATAGTTGTGTACGACTCATAATTGACCGCCCTACGTTCCCACTATAGGCATTGTGGCCACATGACCAGTTTTGCCGAAGACCATTTGCTTCGAAGTGCTTCTTCCACGAACAAATTTCGTTGGATTTGGCTCGTCTTCGACGAACCACACGGTCGATTGCTGTTTTGTTTCGGGCTCATACGCATAGATCCAAGATTTATCACCTGTGACGATCTTATAAACGTCTTTTGAAGCACCGCGATCGTATTTTTTTCAAAATTTCTTTGCACCAATCGACACGAGCCTTTTTTTGAGCGATAGTCAAATTGTGCGGGAACCAACGAGAACAGACCTTTTTTACCGCCAGGTATTCGTGCAATATCGAATATATGCTGGTGAAAGAAATGCCCAAGGATGTCTCTATGTCACGGTATGTCACATGACGATCTTGCATTATCAGTTCACGCACGGCATCAATGTTCTCTGGCACAACGGCCGTTTTTGGACGACCTTCGTTTTTGAGCGAGCGTCGGCCACGTTTGAATTCATTAAACCAGTTTTTCACAGTGCTATAGGATAGTGCTTCAATGCCATACAAAGATTTAAGTTCATCGATGCACTCTTGTCGTGATAATCCACGTCGAAAGTTGTCAAAAATGATCGCACGAAAATGTTCACGAGTTTGGCAAATTTTGATTTTTTCAAGTCACTGTAAACAACACAAATGATGGCCAGAAATATATATAGCAACCCTCGCATTGTCCGAATTTAAAGAACTTTGATTTCTGGAAGATTTTGGTCCAACGCAAAAAAAAATCGTGAGATTTGTTATATGTAAATAATATTAATTTATAAGTGAATCATATCATAACAAAATGTAGTGAAAAATTCTGAATTAATAATAAATATCTAATTTTCTATTTTAGGTAAGCATTTTAAATCATATGATGTTATTGGTGAGTTGTCTTACAAAAATTGTATTCCTCAATATCCTTGTGCATATATTCTTGTAATCAGAGTACAGGTCGCAATATAAGCCGGATCCCATTGAAACTGATGCAAATCTCGGCTTAACCCTAAGGAACGATGTATGTATATATTTCAGATGCAAATAAAGCCCCCTATTGGAATTTTCCGATAACACTGTGGAACACAAAAAAAAAAATAACAAGGTTCTTATGATTAATCGGCATAGGAAACCGTGTGGTCCCTACATTTTGGGTTTAGGATGTCTTCAGCAACATTACTTAGAATACTACGGGGAACATTTTAAACCTCTAGCTCCTAAATGTAGGGATCGTTTTGGTCCCTTTTCTGGAAAAAGGTTATAAATTACCCCTATAACAGGTGTTTAGCGTTTCAAAACGTTTTATAAAAATATTTGCCATTAAATTGAACCATAGGTCTCTGAATTCAACAAAACTCAAAGTTCATCTTAAATGCCAGAAATAATACAAAACTTAAAATTCATTTTTAGGTTTAGCACCAATTCGAAAAAGTACGAAATTAACCTAAAAATGGATCTTAGTTTTGACTTATTGCTGGTATTTACACTGAAAAAAAATTGTCATAAAATTAAAGAAATGCTCCAAAGACGTCCTTAGTCTTCAAAATAAGTACATTTTGTACTTAAAATTAAGAAAATGTACTAAAAATTAAGTAAATTACATAATATTATTGAAATTATCTATATTTTAAGTACAAAATGTACTTATATTGAAGGCTAAGGACGTCTTTGGAGCATTTCTTTAATTTTATGAAAAATTTTTTTTCAGTGTAGGTTTAGTTAGTTTCTTCAGAGACTTATAGTAGAATTTTATGGGAAATATTTTTGTTGAACTGTTAAAGTGATCTTATGTTGATTAAGCCCTCTCGTTTCATTATGTCTTGTACAAAAATGCACAAATGTATAAAATCCTGTGCCACATTCTGTTCCTTGAAAACACATTTTCTAATTTTGAAACCCATCAACGCAACAGTTGCTAATATTCAACAACACCGCTGTAATTTCTAGCGGCACTTGATGTTGCAGCCACTCGTATTTAGCTGGCAGTTTTGTGTAAATAGACCTGACACCAACACCATAATAATGTCAAACGGCTTAAAAATAACAAAAAAAATACTACACCAACACAAGAGCAACGACAAGAATAATAATAAAAACGACATGCACCTCCAACAACAATGTTTTGTTGATTTTTTTTTTTGTGAGTATGTATTTTAAATGTTGTTGGTTCGACTTTGGTGGGTTTAATGGATGGTTGCGGTGCTGGATTGTTTTAATTTCATGAAACCGATTCTTGAAACTGCGTTTCGAAATAGAAATCGACAAGAAAAAGCGCAATAAATGCGTCAACTTTTTCAGCAAAACCAAACAAGATCATCATGAGCCATGTGTATAAGTACAGACCAGCTAAGGTATAAAAAAGAGGGCTTTGAAACGAAAGGCCTTTTTATTTGGAGTAAAAATTTGAAATTAGGTTTATTAAACCGGGTTGGCCTCCATGTAACAAAAAAAGTTCCCTAATGCGAGGTGGAATATGATAGCTTACCTCGAGACAATCACAAAAACATTTTTTTCAATTTTTTCGGAGCCCGCGGAATCGGCCAAAAATTGTTTTTTTATCATAACTTTTTTGTTTGTAGCCCGATTTTTACATGCGATACATTAATGTGTTGGTCTCAATAAGTACTAGATTTGCCTCATAGACGACGCTGATGTACAAAGTTATTGTCTAATAAAGACTCCACTTACTGCAATTTCTACACCTAAAATTTCAAAATATTTTTCTATAAGATTGAAGCTTTTTAAAAACCATGAACATTTTGCTTTGTGTGTACACTAGGGCGGGTCGATTTAAAAATCGCCCATTGTTCAGCGAAAATCGTATTCTAGGGATCAAAATAAGAAACTTTGCCGAAGGAACCATACCTCTAAAACGAATTCTGATGTCCCGGAAAAAAATCCCACTTTGACCCATTTATAGTGCTCCAATCGAGTCCAAATGTATGACCGACCCCCACTCAGTGAAGTGTTCAGTGAAAATCGTATTCTAGGGATCAAAATAAGAAACTTTGCCGAGGGAACCATACCCTCGGCAAAGTTTATTTTTTTTTTAATAATTTTTATTTTTTTTTTTAATAAAAATATAAAATTTTGTTAAGCACATTGATAAAACGTTGTTTTTGATTAGGCTCGAAATACATTAAAATCTTATAACAAATCCATTTGGTACTTAAATTTAAGATAATATATTTGGTATTAAATACATTTTCTTTAGCTAACGTATGCAGTGTTCTTATATTAATGTTTTACTAGCTTTTGGACCACATTAATGTAATTTTCCTAAAAATTATTACAGTTTTTTTCAGTGTAATAAAATATTTTTCATATTTCGAGAATATCTGCAATCTGAGGCAACAATGAAGCGTAATTCGGTTTAAGTTGTAATTATTAAGATCAATACGCCCGCTTGCTGCCGCCATCATCGTACTTTCTTAGATACATACACAGAGAGAAAAAACCTGCCCTTTTTTAAAGATTTTTGGCAAAGAAATCTAAATCTTTGCAATAAATACATTTCATACTAAAAATTCAGACATTTTCCGTAATGTCTGCATGGAAGTTTTTAACATTAAATAATTGTTACAAAGATAAGTCCATTGTCTTTGGCTCAAATCTTTAAAAATAAGTACAGTTTTTTTCTCTCTCTGAGTGTAAACCACATACTTCTTACCATTTCAAGGGGAATTCTGTACACATTGAGTGTTTATTACAAAATTTCAATTAGCCTTTAAATGTTGCACATAATTAACACAAGTGTATTGTATTTTATGTATGTTTTTTTTTCTTTTTGCGTTGCTTGCTTTCAGTAGCTGCTGTACTATTTAATTGCCATTTTTGTTAATGGCGGGCCACTTCTAAGTATGAAAGAAAAATCATTATTTTTATGACATATCTGTTAATGTCTTTAAGTGTAATTGTTGATGTGGCAGCAGATATGCGCATATAATAAATACAATGATTTATGAGTTACACGGAGCAATCGATGCGACCACGACGACGACGACGACATATTGCCGTCAAATTATGTGGCAAAAAATTTATTCCAAAATGCGAGCGGCAGTTGTTTAAAAAAATTGTATGGCTTTTCGCTAATGGGGGGTTTTAACAATTAATTATTTCCATGGTTTCGCTTAAAATTGTTTGGACATGTTCACTGAAAGTTTCTTTGCAATCTTTGTTTTGAAGCAAAGAACAATGTCATGTAAAAAATGCAATAAAATGATTAATGATTGCATTAATACTAAGTCTAATGCGATTGACGAATTTTCAAGCTAAACCCCTTCGATTTCAATGAAATTTAGTATAAATTTTCAAATTTCGTAAATGTATGCCAAAGTTCTTTTTGATTTGCGAGTTAACGTAGTTATCTGGAAATGCGTTAGAGGAATATGTTGCATTTGAAAATTGAATCCTATTCCATTTTTTCCGACCCTTGCGCTACAATTTTATTAATAGAAGTGCAGCACCGATTTCTTTTACAAAAAAAAATATGATGAAAAAAATTTGATAATATATATCCACTAATTATAACATTGAAGTTATATTTTAGAATTATTTTTTTAATTTTTTGCGAACACACGGTTTGTAAATTTGTAACGAAAAATTTTTCTGGTCCCAATGATTTTGGTTCAGATTTTCATATAAATCTTAACTTACAAAATTGTGTACAGTGAATTGACTTAGAGCGCCCATATAAAGTTCGCCTCCTATTTAAACTATTTTTGTCCTAAACAAACCTTTTTCGGCTGAAATTTGCCAGTTGATATTTCATTTTCCATTCCTAGCTAAAATTGACTAATCGGTCCATTCATTAATTCCCTGTTCTGTATTTCGAATGTGGACCGAATACGTATTTTTCGTTCGAAATCAAATTTATTAAATTTGTTCATTGACCCCAATTGGAAGTGTCTGTATTAAATATGCTTCGAATGTGAAAATGATGGCGATGTGGATTTACAGAGAATCTTCAAAATAAAATTGTGGTAAAGTTTATGAACAAGAAATTGGGATTTAATCCGCTCTCGGAATACAGAACAGGGGCCTTCGTATGTAGGTCCTTCGGATATGACTTCCTTATCCCCACAATCATGTAAAAACTCTTCATTATCAGAAAATATATTTTGTTTTTAATATGATCAATATAAGAAAATTTCATTGAAATTGTATTTTCGTCAAGATTTCACTTTTTAAATTTTTTCCACAAAATTACTTTTTTAGAACATTTCTTCAAAAGCGGATTTTTCTAAAATATTTTAACTATAATTTGTTTTAAAAAAATATGTAGAAATTGAATTTTTTTAGAAGATTATGCCGAATTTGCATTTCTGTTGAAAATTTTCTCAAAATTCCATTTTCTACAAAAAATTATTGAAATTGCATCCTCTAGAAAATTTTGTTAAAATTAAAATTTTCTACAAAATTTCTTAAAAAAACTAGAAAATTCAATCAAAATTGCATTTTTCAGGAATATTTTTTTTAAATTTAATTAATTGTTTTACAAAATTTGGTTGTAAATTTAATTTTTATAAAAGACTTCGTTGAAAATTTAATTTTTCTTCAAAACATCTTTAAAATTACATTTTTCAAAAAATGTTCAATTTTTTTTAAAAAATTTCCTTTGAATTGAAAATTTCTTCGAATTTGCATTTTTCTTGAAAATTTTGTCAAATTTGCATTTTTCTACAAAAATCGTTGCAATGCATAACTCTAGAAAATTTGGTTAAAATTAAATTTTTCTACAAAATGACATATTTAGAAAATTCCTTCCAAAGTGGAAATTATTCTTGAAAATATCTCCGAATTTGCATTTTTCTTAAAAATTTCGTTGAATTTCTGCAGTTTTCTAGAATATTTTATTGAAATTAAATTTTTCTACAAAATTCCACTAAAATTAATTTTTTTCTAAAAAAAATTAGTTGAAAATTTTATTTTTTCTAAAAAATTAGCTGAAAATTTATTTGAATTTGCATTTTTGTAATAGTAAATTTTTCTGGAATATTGCACTTTCTACAAAATTACATTGAAATTGCATTTTTCTCAAAAAAAAATCCTGGAAATTTCGTCGAATTTGCTTTTTAATAAAAAATTTTGAAATTGCATTTCTCTGGAAAATATTTGACATCACATTTTTTTATAAAATTACTTCAAAAGTGATTTTTTCTATAAATTTTTTTTAATTGGTTTTTTCTAAAAAATGTCGTTGAAAATTTAATTTTCTGACAAAAAAATCGTTAAAAAGTGAATTTTTCAATCAAAATACTTAAATTTAAAATTTTCTTGTTTTTTTTAGAAAATGTTGTCGAAATTAAATTTTTCTACAAATTTTCGTCGAAATTGCGTAGAATGATTAATTAATATAAGAAAGATTGAAGTATTAAAACTTTGAGAAAATAAAAATCAAACGTCTTTACAAGATTTTGACACTTATTACAATAATAATAAAACGGCGTTTAATGAAATTTATTGACTAGAATATTTTAAATATCAAGCTCTAAAATTTTTTTTTAGAAATTCAATTTTTCTGGAAAATTACGCCGAATTAAAATTTTTGTTGAATTTTCATTTTCTACAAAAATTATTGAAATTGCATTTCTCTAGAAAATTTTGTTAAAATTAAATTTTTTCTACAAAGTTTTATAAAACACATCATTTTTTTTTGTGGAATATTTTTTTTAAATTGAATTGTTCTAAAAAATGTCGTTAAAAATAAAATTTGTCTAAAAAATGTCTTCGCAAGTACATTTTTTAAAAATATAATTTTTCTAAGAAAATTTCGTCAAATTTGCATATTTTCTTGTTATTTTAGTCGAGTTTGAATTTTTCTACATAATATTTTAAAAGCATTTTTCTCGAAAATTTTGTAGAAGTTAAAATTTTCCAGAAAATTTTTTCTAATTTTCATTTTCTACAAAAGTTATTGAATTTGATTGAATTCCTCTAGAATTTTGTTAAAATAAAATTTTTCTACAAAATTTCTTAAAATTACATCAGAATGAATTTCCTAGAATTTTTTTTTAAATTTAATTGTTCTACAAATTTTAGTTGAAAATTTAATTTTTCTAAAAAATTTGGTTGAAAAATTGCATTTTTAAGAAATTTTCGATTTTTTCGTTTAAATCGAATTTTTCCTGAAAATTTCGTCGAATTTGCATTTTTTTCCACAAGAAACGTTGAAAATGCATTTCTATAGAAAATTTAGTTCAACAAAATATTCTATTATTCATGAAAATTTCACCGATTTGCATTTTTCTTAAAATTACGTCAAATTTGTACTGTTTTAAAAAGTGACGTTTTCCAGAATATTTTGTTAAATTGAAATTTTTCCATAAAAAATTTTATTTTTCTAAAAAAAATCGCTGAAAACTAAATGTTTCTAAAAAAAAATTCGTTGTAAATTTAATTTTTCATATGTACTATGAATGCAGATCTAATAAGAACATTTTATTAAAATTAAATTTTTTCCACAAAATTACTTTTTTAGAACATTTCTTTAAAAGCGGATTTTTCTAAAATAATTTTTTCTAAAAAAATATGTAGAAATTGATTTTTTTAGAAGATTATGCCGAATTTGCATTTCTGTTGACAATTTTCTCAAATTTCCATTTTCTACAAAAAATTATTGAAATTGCATCCTCTAGAAAATTTTGTTAAAATTAAAATTTTCTACAAAATTTCTTAAAAAGACACTTTTTAGAAAATTCAATCCAAATTGAATTTTTCAGGAATATTTTTTTAAATTTAACTAATTGTTCTACAGTGTTTAGTTAGTTGTAAATTTAATTTTTCTAATAGACTTCGTTGATAATTTAATTTTTCTTCAAAATGTCTTCAAAATAGCATTTTTCAAAAAATGTTCAATTTTTTTTTAGAAAATTTTCTTTTAAATTGAAAATTTCTTCGAATTTGCATTTTTCTTGAAAATTTTGTCAAATTTGCATTTTTCTACAAAAATCGTTGAAATGCATAACTCTAGAAAATTTGGTTAAAATTAAATTTTTCTACAAACTGACATTTTTAGAAAATTCCTTCCAAAGTGGAAATTATTCTTGAAAAAATATCTCCGAATTTGCATTTTTCTTAAAAATTTCGTTGAATTTCTGCAGTTTTCTAGAATATTTTATTGAAATTAAAATTTTCTACAAAATTCCAGTAAAATTTATTTTTTTTTTAAAAAATTAGTTGAAAATTTTATTTTTTCTAAAACATTCGCTGAAAATTTATTTGAATTTGCATTTTTTCTGGAATATTGCATAATTGCATTTTCTACAAAATTACATTGAAATTGCATTTTTCCCCAAAAAAAATTCCTGGAAATTTCGTCAAATTTTCATTTTTTTATAAAAAAAATTTGAAATTGCATTTCTCTGGAAAATATTTGACATTACATTTTTTTATAAAATTTCTTCAAAAGTGATTTTTTCTATAATTTTTTTTTAATTGGTTTTTTCTAAAAAATGTCGTTGAAAATTTAATTTTCTGACAAAAAAATCGTTAAAAAGTGAATTTTTCAATCAAAATACTTAAATTTAAAATTTTCTTGTTTTTTTTAGAAAATGTTGTCGAAATTAAATTTTTCTACAAATTTTCGTCGAAATTGCGTAGAATGATTAATTAATATAAGAAAGATTGAAGTATTAAAACTTTGAGAAAATAAAAATCAAACGTCTTTACAAGATTTTGACACTTATTACAATAATAATAAAACGGCGTTTAATGAAATTTATTGACTAGAATATTTTAAATATCAAGCTCTAAAATTTTTTTTTAGAAATTCAATTTTTCTGGAAAATTACGCCGAATTAAAATTTTTGTTGAATTTTCATTTTCTACAAAAATTATTGAAATTGCATTTCTCTAGAAAATTTTGTTAAAATTAAATTTTTTCTACAAAGTTTTATAAAACACATCATTTTTTTTTGTGGAATATTTTTTTTAAATTGAATTGTTCTAAAAAATGTCGTTAAAAATAAAATTTGTCTAAAAAATGTCTTCGCAAGTACATTTTTTAAAAATATAATTTTTCTAAGAAAATTTCGTCAAATTTGCATATTTTCTTGTTATTTTAGTCGAGTTTGAATTTTTCTACATAATATTTTAAAAGCATTTTTCTCGAAAATTTTGTAGAAGTTAAAATTTTCCAGAAAATTTTTTCTAATTTTCATTTTCTACAAAAGTTATTGAATTTGATTGAATTCCTCTAGAATTTTGTTAAAATAAAATTTTTCTACAAAATTTCTTAAAATTACATCAGAATGAATTTCCTAGAATTTTTTTTTAAATTTAATTGTTCTACAAATTTTAGTTGAAAATTTAATTTTTCTAAAAAATTTGGTTGAAAAATTGCATTTTTAAGAAATTTTCGATTTTTTCGTTTAAATCGAATTTTTCCTGAAAATTTCGTCGAATTTGCATTTTTTTCCACAAGAAACGTTGAAAATGCATTTCTATAGAAAATTTAGTTCAACAAAATATTCTATTATTCATGAAAATTTCACCGATTTGCATTTTTCTTAAAATTACGTCAAATTTGTACTGTTTTAAAAAGTGACGTTTTCCAGAATATTTTGTTAAATTGAAATTTTTCCATAAAAAATTTTATTTTTCTAAAAAAAATCGCTGAAAACTAAATGTTTCTAAAAAAAAATTCGTTGTAAATTTAATTTTTCATATGTACTATGAATGCAGATCTAATAAGAACATTTTATTAAAATTAAATTTTTTCCACAAAATTACTTTTTTAGAACATTTCTTTAAAAGCGGATTTTTCTAAAATAATTTTTTCTAAAAAAATATGTAGAAATTGATTTTTTTAGAAGATTATGCCGAATTTGCATTTCTGTTGACAATTTTCTCAAATTTCCATTTTCTACAAAAAATTATTGAAATTGCATCCTCTAGAAAATTTTGTTAAAATTAAAATTTTCTACAAAATTTCTTAAAAAGACACTTTTTAGAAAATTCAATCCAAATTGAATTTTTCAGGAATATTTTTTTAAATTTAACTAATTGTTCTACAGTGTTTAGTTAGTTGTAAATTTAATTTTTCTAATAGACTTCGTTGATAATTTAATTTTTCTTCAAAATGTCTTCAAAATAGCATTTTTCAAAAAATGTTCAATTTTTTTTTAGAAAATTTTCTTTTAAATTGAAAATTTCTTCGAATTTGCATTTTTCTTGAAAATTTTGTCAAATTTGCATTTTTCTACAAAATTAATAAAATTAAATTTTTCTACAAACTGACATTTTTAGAAAATTCCTTCCAAAGTGGAAATTATTCTTGAAAAAATATCTCCGAATTTGCATTTTTCTTAAAAATTTCGTTGAATTTCTGCAGTTTTCTAGAATATTTTATTGAAATTAAAATTTTCTACAAAATTCCAGTAAAATTTATTTTTTTTTTAAAAAATTAGTTGAAAATTTTATTTTTTCTAAAACATTCGCTGAAAATTTATTTGAATTTGCATTTTTTCTGGAATATTGCATAATTGCATTTTCTACAAAATTACATTGAAATTGCATTTTTCCCCAAAAAAAATTCCTGGAAATTTCGTCAAATTTTCATTTTTTTATAAAAAAAATTTGAAATTGCATTTCTCTGGAAAATATTTGACATTACATTTTTTTATAAAATTTCTTCAAAAGTGATTTTTTCTATAATTTTTTTTTTGGTTTTTTTCTACAAAATTTCGTTGAAAATTTAATTTTCTGACAAAAAAATCGTTAAAAAGTGAATTTTTCAATCAAAATACTTAAATTTAAAATTTTCTTTTTTTTTAGAAAATGTTGTCGAAATTAAATTTTTCTACAAATTTTCGTCGAAATTGCGTACTTCGACGAAGAAAGATTAATTAATATAAGAAAGATTGAAGTACATATTAAAACTTTGAGAAAATAAAAATCAAACGTCTTTACAAGATTTTGACACTTATTACAATAATAATAAAACGGCGTTTAATGAAATTTATTGACTAGAATATTTTAAATATCATGTTCTAAAAAATGTTGCAGAAATTCAATTTTTCTGGAAAATTACGCCGAATTAAAATTTTTGTTGAATTTTCATTTTCTACAAAAATTATTGAAATTGCATTCTCTAGAAATTTTGTTAAAATTAAATTTTTTCTACAAAGTTTCATAAAACAATATGAATATTTTTTTCATAAAACAATAGGAATATTTTTTTTAAATTGAATTGTTCTAAAAAATTTCGTTAAACATAAAATTTGTCTAAAAAATGTCTTCGCAAGTACATTTTTTAAAAATATAATTTTTCTAAGACAATTTCGTCAAATTTGCATATTTTCTTGTTATTTTAGTCGAGTTTGAATTTTTCTACATAATATTTTAAAAGCATTTTTCTCGAAAATTTTGTAGAAGTTAAAATTTTCCAGAAAATGTTTTCTAATTTTCATTTTCTACAAAAGTTATTGAATTTGAATTCCTCTAGAAAATGTTGTTAAAATAAAATTTTTCTACAAAATTTCTTAAAAATACATCAGAATGAATTTTTTAGGATTTTTTTTAAATGTAATTGTTCTACAAAATTTAGTTGAAAATTTAATTTTTCTAAAAAATCTGGTTGAACATAAAATGTCTCCAAAATTGCATTTTTAAGAAATTTTCGATTTTTTTTCGTTTAAATCGATATTTTTCCTGAAAATTTCGTCGAATTTGCATTTTTTTTCTACAAGAAAAGTGGAAAATGCCTTTCTATAGAAAATTTAGTATTTGATTAAAATTTCACCGATTTGCATTTTTCTTAAAATTACGTCAAATTTGTACTGTTTTAAAAACTGACGTTTTCTAGAAAATTTTGTTGAAATTAAATTTTTCTACAAAATTACGCGAAAATTTATTTTTTAAAAAAAAGAACAAAAAATTTTATTTTGCTAAAAAAAAATCGCTGAAAACTAAATGTTTCTAAAAAAATTTTGTTGTAAATTTAATTTTTCACATGTACTATGAAAGCAGATCGAATAAGACAAAAATACAAAAACAAGAATTTATTTTTTCTATATATATGTCTCCAAAATTGAGTTTTTAAGAAATTTTCGTTTAAAACATATTTTTCTTGAAAATTTCTTCGAATTTACATTTTTCTGAATATTTAGTAGATTTATATTGTTCTACAAAAAACGTAAAAATTTTGTTAAAATTACATTTATCTACGAGAGGTTTTTTTTTGAAAATTCCATCAAAATATATTAGCATTTTTCATAAAAATTTCGTGAATGTTGAGCAGTTTTCAAAAGTGCAGTATTCTACAACATTTTATGGAAATTTAATTTTTCTACAAAATTTCGGAAAAATTGTATCTTTCTAAAAAATGTTGCTATAGATTAAATTTTTCTAAAAAATTTCGTTGAACATTTATTCGAATTTACATTTTTCTACAAAATCGAATTTTTTAGAAAATTCCTTAAAAAGTGAATTTTTCTGGAATATTCCATAATTGCATTTTTAAAAAATGTTTCTCTCAAAAATCTCGTCAAATTTAGCATTTTTTTCAAAAAAAAATTGGAATAGCATTTCTCTAGAAAATTTTGTTAAAATTCCAATTTTAAGCCTTGATAAATTCTTTATAAAATTAATTCAAAAGTGAATTTTTCTATAATAATTTGTTGATGAAGATTTTTTCCTACAAAATTTCGTTGAAAATTTAATTTTGAAAATGCCCAAGTTAAATTTTTCTAAAAATGTTCGTCGTATTTGCATATTTGTAGATAATTTCATCGAAATTAATTTAATTTGTAAGGGAAGAAATCCTCAGGTTTGGTAATTTATTAACCTTAGGAGAAGATTTCGCCTTATGATGTGGTTTTATATAATTTATAGAATTATTTTATTTTATTCCGAGACTGAATAAGGCTTTTATTTGCTCAGTATTCGTCTTCGGATTCTCTAGCTACAGTAGTCCTTTACGGTCTTCCTGAGTCGTAGAGATAATATCATTTATGTTAATTGTGCTTTTTATGCTAAGTGCCTGTTGTAATAAAACAGCGCTTTTCTTACTTAAACGTCTTTATTAGTTAACAGCTCGATCAGAATGGGAAGATGATTATACATGTAAGTTACCAGCTAATGTTAACAAAAATCGGTTTCAACGTCTAGAGTTATTTTAATACACGTTACTTTTATAATGAGAGTAAATGAGAGTTTTAAAAACAATAGTTGTAAAAAATGAGAACAATCATGAGTCATAGAGCTTCAAATGTTTCATTATAGAGAGTAAATGATCAGACAAGAGTATAAAAATAATAGCCATAAACAAATGAGTATAATTACGAGCCACTGAGCTTTACAAGATTGATTCTAGAGAGTAAATAATCGAGTAAGTGAGCACGTGAGAGTAATATTGAGTATTCAGTGTAATATTGAGTAAAGAGAGTACGTGTAATTGAGTGAAAGCAAAACACTGTAACCTAACAGAAGCTTTCGTCGTAACATAAAATGATAGCTTAACATAGCGTAATCAAATTAACAGTCAATGTAAACAAATGTAAATTTTAACATAGATGTGAACGAAATTGACTTAACATAATTATGAAACTTATAATAATAGTTATAATTAATAATCAATGATAATGGATGAAATGAGTCCGCTACAAATTTAAGATTGAAGAATTAAAATTTTGAGAATATAAATATCAAACGTCTTTACAAGACTTTGAAACTTATTACAATAACAATTTGATGGTGTTTAAGGAAGTTTGTTGACTAGAGTATTTGAAGTAGAATTTTTGTAAAAAAATTTGTAGAAATTGAATTTTTCTAGAAAATTAGGCACAATTTGGACTTTTGTTGAAAATTTTTTCGAATTTTCATTTTCTGCAAAAGTTATTGAATTTGCATTTGCCTAGAAAATTTTGTTAAAATTACATTTTTCTACAAAATGTCGATGCAAATTTAATATTTCTATAAAATGTCTTCGAAATTGCATTTTTTAAGAAATTTTCGTTTTTTTTAGAAAATTTCGTTTAAATTGTTCTTAAAGATTTCTTCATATTTGCATTTTTTTTGAAAAACTAGATTTTTCTACAAAAATCCTTGAAAAAACATTTCTTTAGAAAAATTTGTTAAAATTGTATTTTTTAGAAAATTCCTTCAAAAGTGAAAATTTTTCTTAAAAATATCGCGGAATTAACATTTTTCTTAAAAATTTCGTCAAATGTAGTAAATGTGTAGTTTTCAAAAGTGCAGTTGTTGAATGTTACTTTTTTCTAAAAAAAAATCGTTGAAAATTTATTCAAATTTACATTTTTCTACAAAATGGCATTTTTTTAGAAAATCCCTTCATAATTGTTTTTTTTGGAAATTGGAAATTTTCAGTTTTCTACAAAAATTACGTCGAACTACTTTTTTCTAAAAAATTTTTTTTAAAAATTTCGTCGAATTAAATAAATAATTGTAATAGTAGTAGTAATAAATGTACAACAATTTTTGTAGTAGCATTTCTCTAGAAAATTTTGTTAAAATTCTATTTTTTAAAAATGTCTTGAAATTATTTTTTTTTTTTATAAAATTACTTCAAAAGTGAATTTTTCTACAATATTTTATTTAAATTGATTTTTTATACAAAATTTCTACATACCATAATACTAAAGAAATTTTCGATTTTTTTTTAAATTTTGTCTAAATTGCATTTTTATGAATATTTCTTAAAATTTTCATTTTTCTTGAAAATTCTGTCCTATTTAGATTTTTCTACAAAAATCGTTGAAAATGCATTTATTTAGAAAATTTTGTCAAAATTAAGTTTAATAGATAATTTTGTTAAAATTAAATTTTTCTACAAAATGATCTCTTTTAGAAAATTCCTTCAAAAGCGCAATTTTTCTTGAAAATTTCGCCAAATGTGTATTTTTTCTAAAAACTTCGTCGCATTTATGCAGTTTTCTACAATATTTTGTTGAAATAAATCGTTTCTACAAAATTCAGCGAAAAAATTTTTTTTCTGAAAAAAATTTGTTCAGTTTTATTTTACTAAAAAAATTCGCTTGTGCAGTTTTCAAAAGTGCAGTTTTCTAGAATATTTCTTGAAATTACATTTTTCTACAAAATTCGGCAAAATTCATTTGTTCCTAAACAAAATTCGTTGAAAATGTTATGTTTCTAAAAAATTTCACTGAAAATTTATTATTAACAAAATAAATTATTGATATTGCATTTCTCTAGAAAATTTTGTTAAAATAACATGTATCTTAAAAATACATCAAAAATGGAATATTTTTTAATTGAATAGTACTAAAAAATTTCGTTGAAATTGAATTTTTCTAATAAATGTCGTTCTATAAAATATTTTCGAAATTACATTTTTTAAAAAAGTTTGATTTTTTAGAAACATTTCGTATAAGATCCATTTTTCTTAAAAAATTTGATGAATTTTCATTTTTTGAATATATTGTTAAGTTTGTATTTTTTTGATAATAGAACTTTTTTACAAAAATCGTGGGAAATTCATTTTTCTAGAAAGTTTTGTTAAAATTAAATTTGTCTACAAAATGACATTTTTAAAAAAATCCTTCAAAAGTTGGAAATTTTTCTTGAAAATTCGCTGAATTTCCATTTGGAGCTGAAGCAATTATAACCTTAACTCATTGGATTCTGGACATCGCAATAGTGGATGTGTGAACTGGTACATTGTCTTGATGAAATAACACTTTAATTTTCGCCAAATGACCGTTTTCCTAAATGTATTAACTTAAATGCTGCAATTACTTAGCAAAATAGTCAGCGTTGATTGTTTTTCTTTTTTAAAGATAATCAATAAAAATTATCCCACACGCATTATATCATGCCAAAAAGCAAACGCCGCGACCTTGCCTATAGATGGAATTTTCTTCGCCTTCTTGGGACCCTAGTCTCCCATTCCAATTTCTGTTCCTTTGTCTCAGGTGTGAATTGGTGAACCTATGTCTCATTCGTCGTTACGAATCGACGCAAAAACGTTGCTTTATTGCGGTGAAACTTCGCCAAACACTCTATTGAAACATCTTCACGACGCTGTTTTTGTTCCATTGTGAGCAAACGCGGCACCCATATGCGCTTAGCTTTGTCACCTCAGAATTTTCGGCCAATATGCGATTTTTTTCTTCGATTTTTTCCGTCGACTTACTTTAGGACCGCCCTCGTATGTCTAGTACATAATAATAAATACTTTAATAATCCACGTTGAAATATTGTCCTGGTCGAAACAAGTGTCACATATTGTCCTGGCTTTTATATTATATATTACAAGATGCTAGGCCATCCATGTAGTAGGTTAGATGCCGCAAAATCAAATCAGTTCTATTAATGATTATGACTAACATTTATGTCACGTTTCAAACAAATGTCATTGTTTTATTTTCTTGCTTTCATTTAATTTTTTGGAAGAATGAGACTGGATCGCCTATTCTCTTTGCGTGCTATTATCATCTTCTTTTATGACACCGAATAATATTTTATATGGCCGACAATAAAACCTAATGAAATCTTTGTGAGGAGAAAATATAAGCTTTTAATAACCTGACATATGTACCATAAATATGCATATGTGACACTCGGCTGTCACAAAACGCCAAATTCCAATACACACTCGCACTCCTCAGAGATAGGGCATCTCACTACAGTGAGTGTCACACTTTAACTACAGTGAGTGTCAAAAGCGAGTAGTGAAATTTTTCGTACACAAAAAACGTTGTCATAAAATTAAAGATAGGAGCCAAAGACGCCCTAATCTTTAAAATATATACCTTTTGCATAAATTTAAATTTATGCAAATATATACCTTTTGTATAAATTTAATTATTTAATTTCAACTACAAAATGTACTTATTTTTAAAGATTAGGACTTTTTTTGGGGCCGGTCATTAAATTTATGAAATTTTGTTTCTGTGCATAATCAAATCAATGTTTACAATTTAACATTGAACGTCAGGAACATATTTTCTTTCAATATTAACTCTAATTGAAGAAATTCTCTTAGGTTGACACACTTCTTCAGCACACTGTAGGTTACGTGTGAATTTTGTTATACGAGTTTCTGCCTAAAAGACGCAAGTAGACAAAGAGTCTGTATTGGGGCTGGAGTACATAGCAACAAAAAAAGAAACTATACATTCTTTGTCATAGAGAACGGACGGCAGAACGAAAAAAAAGTGTAAGAGGTCGTGTGAATGTATCAACTAAGGAATATGTATATTAGTTTATCCTGCGTTCAAATAGGCATTTAAGAGAATTAGTTACATGTTCCATCCTCTTCCATTAAAGTTGTTTATAGCTCAGGAAAAATGCCCTTCTGTTTTCTCTCAATGGCTCAACCTAATGTTGATTCTTCTTGCAAAATCACTAGTTAAGACATCATAAAATTTTGTTACACGTGTCATTCATTTTCAACAATAAATCGTAATCCTACGTCAGCGGTAGGGACAGTCGTAATAAAGCGGTTCACATTATGTATGTACGTACGTACGTACGAGTACATACATTACGAGAAAAGTTGAACGCTCCGGTCGGTGATTTGTGGATACCAGAGGATAACACAATTAAACAAATCAATTAACAAATCCTTAATAGTGATTTTCAATTTCTCTTCAGTCAGTTGACTCATATATATCCATGAAGACCTAATACCACGGCGTGATCCATTTCGAGGTCCCCTACTTTTTTAATGAAAAAACACAGAAAATTCAAATTGAATGGGGAATGTTATTTATTGAAGAAAACGTAAACGTTGTTCAGGCGTAAGTCTTTCCATGATGAAATGCCAAACAATACTTAACAAAAATAACATGACAGCATGACACGATTCACACGTGATCTGTCAAAAAAAGGCTATTGAAAAAAGTATCTCTACTTGGATCACCCGTTATAACATTACACTAATTAATCTGTCAATTTGTTGTCAAAACATTGTTCTGGCGTAAGTCTTTCCATGATGAAATGCCAAACAATACTTAACAAAAATAACATGACAGCATGACACGACTCACACGTGATCTGTCACAAAAAGGCTATTGAAAAAGTGTCTCTTCTTGGATCACCTTATATAAACGATGACTTCAGGAGTTGACTAACAGTTAGAGTAAAGACATCAGAAGTTGTCCCTAATATGTATAGAAATAAGGAAGACTTCAGAAGTCTACCATAATAGAGGAAAAGGTCAGAAGGTGACCTTAATACGTATATACTTCAGATGTTGTCGCTAATATAAAGATAGAATTCAAAAACATTTCTAATATAAAGCAAGACTTCAAAAGTCGGCTCTACTGAAGAATAATACTTGGTCCTAATATATCGGTATACCTCAAAAATTTACTCATTTATATGATGTCTAAATAAGTCAATTGTAATATTAGGGAATACGTCAGATGTCAACTGCAAAACTGAGAAATACATCGGAAGTCCACTTTGCTTTAGAGGAAAACTTCTGATATCCAAAATATTACAATAGGCTTCAAAATCCGACTATATTATACAGTATAACAGGACTTCAGACGTCGAATCTAATATAGAGGAAGCAATAATTTTAGATGTCCAAGACTTCACACACCATCAAATATAGAGGAACATTGCATACGTCGATTTTAAAACGCAAGAAGTTCGCAGAAATCAACTCTAATATATACTAAGTCCTCAAAAATTGAATGTGATACAAAGGAAGACCTCAGACTTATAGGGAAAGACTTCACAAGTCCATCAAAATATATATGGGAAGACTTCGGTCGCCGATATCATAATTCGGCTTTGATTTAGAGGAAAGCTACAGATGTCGACCCTAATATAGAGGTTGACTCCTAAATTCAACCTTAATAGTGAGATTAACTCCAGAAGTCGATTCTAATAAAGAGGAGAACTTCAGGAGTTGACTCTTATATATAGAGGAAATCTTCTGCAGTCGACTGTAGTACGATAAAAAAATGATGTCGTGCTAGAAAACCATCCTCCATCAGTGGCCTCAGAGGTAGAGGAATTACCACGACAGACAAGAGTACTTTTGGCCCAATTTAGATCTGGCTGGTTTAGCCGCCTCAATTCATACTGGGCAAGGATTGATGGCGTCGAACACATGTCCTGCTGGTAACCAGGGACCACACGACACACTACACCTCTTAAACTGCCCTGCCAAACCTACTCAACTTGTTCCCAGGTCTCTTTGGACCCCCAGTGGACGCAGCCATCTCCCTCGACTCTGCTATACCCAGCAAAATTTCTCATTACCAAATAATCCGACGAGTAAGCAAAGTTCGATAATGGTAAGTACTTATTATTTAGCCACTTTTCTCATTATTTTAACATGGGGATGTCATTGGAGGAAAGTACTTCCCAAAAGCTTACAATAAAGTAGCATAATAAGTACTTATATGTAGTATATTCATACCACATAAATATGTGCTTATATTTTGACGATTTTAAGTACTTGAATAATGCATTACCAATAAGTTATAAAGAAGTAGTAGATACGGTAGATATGTACAAATGGCCATTTAAAGTGATTTTTTTCATATTGTCGCGCATGTTTCTCGAAACAAACAATTTCCTCATGCAAAATTCGAATTTCTGAACCCAAACCCCAAGTGAAAACTTAATTTCATTCAAATCTGCACGTATTATTTGAAAACATGTTGAAAAATAAATAAATCTTGTACAAAAACCCACATATAGCCAAAATTGCATTATATTAAAAATTGCCAAAATGATTTTGATAACAAAAAATCACTTATTTCTGTTTTTATTGGTAAGTCATTATTAATAAGCCGAAAATAATGCAGCGAATAATGAGATGCCATTATTTGGTAATGCAGGGAATAATGACAGGTACTTACCAAGATTTTGCTGGGTAGACATCACAATTCAACCCCACTATAGAAGAAGGTGACCCAACATTATAGGAAAACTGCCGTAGTCTACCCACCACAATCCTGAACCTGAATGATTCTGGCTCTATCTTACGAATGGCTTGCTTGAATATTTAATGTATTGTTCGCATAAAAGAAGACCTCGTAGGACGGAGCTTGTATCCACGAAGACTTCCAGAAGTTGACTGGAATATATACAGAAAGACATCAGAAGTCGACACTAATATAGGAGAAGACTTTAGTCATCAGTAAAAAAATTAAGTCTAATCTAATAATAGAGTAAAAAGTCAGAAGGTGAACTTAATATGGACAAACTATGGCTACGGACAGAACTTGTATCAAATATAAAGAAAGGCTGTTATAATTAGGGAAAGACTTCAAAAGTCAACTCTGATAGAGAAAACTACTTAGGCTCTAATAAAGGGTTGACCCTAAAAAATTTACTCGATTATAAAGTATATGAAAACTTCAGAAGTCAATTAAAAAACAACTGAAGGCTTTAAAAATCGTATATAATATAGATGAAGACTTGCGAAATCGACTCTAAGATATGTCGAAAACTTCACATATCCCTCAAATGTAGAGAAATATAATACATTTCGATTTTAATACGGATGACGACTTCAGAAATCAACTCTAATATACATACTATAGGGGATGATTCTAAGTCAATCGTAATAAAGGGAAAGCCTTCCACCGCCGACCGTAATTTAAAGGAAGACTTAAAATATTGTCTATATGTAAAATGTCTATAAACATTATCATAATTTCAGTTTAATTTAGTGGAAGGCTGCGGAAGTCTGCTCGAATAATATAGCACGACTTAAAAGGTCGACCCAAATATATAGACTGACTTCAGAAGTCTACTCTTATGTACAGAATGTATTCAGTAGTCGAGTCTTTTATGAAGCAAATCTTCTGGAGTTGACTCCAATACGATGAAAATCTTCTGAAGTGGACTCTACTGTAGAAGAAACTTCATAATTCAACGCAAATTTGGAGGAAAACTACGTTAAAGAAATACTTCAGACATCTGTATATAAGTCGATAAGCAGCAAGGCATCGGATTTCGATTTCATAGTAAGAAATCATGTCCTCTGAAGACCAATTCCTCAGAAATAGCATCTTATATGGATGAAGTCTTCAGACGTTGATCCTAATATACATAGAGTAAAACTTAAACGTCCATCCTAATAAAGAGAAAGGCTTCAGAAATCGATTCTACCTTCGTATGTAATACAAAAAATTACTTCAGAAGCATATCGACTCTTATATAAAGGAAGTTGTCAGCATTCGATGTAGATCAAGTTTTCAGACTTCGATCCTAATATAATAAGCACAGGAATATTTCACAATTCCAACCGAATGTAAGCAAATACTCGTGATGTGGATTATACTTTAAAGGGTGACAGGAAGTCGATCCTACTGTAGAAGTGGTAAGATAGATTTTGACTGTAATACACAGGAAGATTATAGAAGCCAATTTTACTAGAGATGAAGGCTTGAGAATTCGAAATTACTTTAGAGGAAGACTGCAGATATTGTGTCTATTATAGCGGAAAGTCGAATTTACTATAGAGGATAACTACAGAAATCGAACCTACCATACTACAGAAATCGACCCTACCATAGTAGGGTCGGTGCAGAAAGATTTCAAACGGCGAATGTAATATAGAGAAAGACTTCGGAAATCTTGTGTGTCTGAAGGCTTCAGACATCAACCCCAAAATATAGAGGAAAGGCGTTAGAAGCTGACCCTAGTATAGATGAAGAAATTAGAAGTCTATACTAATATAGAGTAATGGCGATTTCGTTTCTGGAAAAAATGTCGGCCCGTCTACTTGAAACACTAGAAAATATTCTTAACTCTCTTAAGAATATTTTCTCTTAACTTAACTCCTATTTTAAAATTTCAAAATTGAGTCAGAAAGCGCAGCTTTCAGGAAAAGAGCAAAAACGAAATCGCAATAAGACTTTATAAAGTATAGATTGACTTCGGAAGTCTACTCTAATGTAGAGAATGTATTCAGGAGTCGACTCTTTTGTAGAGGAAATCTTCTGGAGTTGACACCAATACGATGAAAATCTTCTGAAGTGGACTCCACTATAGAAGAAACTTCATAATTCAACCCTACTATAGAAGAAGGCTTTAGACGGAGACACAACTGTGGAGGAAAACTACGGTCATTGTATATAGATGAAGCCTACAGAAATCGACCCTACGATAGGGGAAACCTACAGAAGTCTACCCTACTAAAGCGTTTTCCAACAAGAGGTGTTATTTTGGTATTCAAAGAAAAATGCAATTTTTTGAGTTAAATGATCGGATATTTATTTCATAATAAAGAGGAAGGTATGCCGTTAATAATGGAAAACACGACCACGCCTACAGGACCATATCCTTTTCATGCAATTTTCCATAACCAAATCGCAAAGTTGCACGCGCTATGTCCTCGATAGTCTCACGAATTCGATCTTTGAGGTCTTGAATCGACGCTGGGCTGTCAGCGTAGACCTTATCTTTCACGTGGCCCCAAAGGAAGAAGTCGCAAGGTGTTAAATCACAAGATCTCGGTGGCCAATTGTGATCACCTCTTCGAGAGTTAACACGGTTCGGAAACTTTTCCCGTAACAAAGCAATGGTTCCGTTGCTTGTGTGGCACGTAGCGCCGTCTTGTTGAAAGTAAACGTTGTCCAGATCAATACCATTCAACTCCGACCATAAAAAATCATTAATCATCTCTCGATAGCGCAATCGATTCACCGTAACTGTTGATCCAGCCTCATTTTCGAAAAAGTAAGGTCTAATGACCCCGGCGGACCATAAACCGCACCAAACAGTCACACGTTGAGGATGGAGAGGCTTCTCAACAATAAGTCTTGGGGTTTCCGATCCCCAGATGCGACAATTTTGCTTGTAGACGTAGCCACCGAGGTGGAAATGGACGTTTTTTTGTTCGATCATTTTGAATCGTTCGATGATCGAGTATCGTTCCATTTTTAGTAATGGCGTAGTTTCTACTTGTCAAATGTCAAAGAATAAAAGCTTCAATAGTGACAGCTACCGAAATACCGGGTGATTCAAAATAACACCTCTTGTTGGAAAACCCGCTGTAAAGAAAAACATGCGACCTTCAGGAAGACTTCAGAATTCGACTCTACATACTATATAGCAAGTCATCGAAATTCGACTCTAACATAGCGGAAGACTACATAAGCCGACCCTACTGTAGAACAAGGCTTCAGATCGTTAATACGATAGATGAAATCTTCACTTCACAAAATTTAAGTTATAGAACGACTTCATTTGAAAAACTAGAAAATATTTGCGCCTTTTAATTCGAAATAAGGCAGTCTCCTAATTTAACCCCAATTTAAAAATTTCAAAAATGTGTCAAAAAGTGCAGCTTTTAGGAAAAGAGCAAAAAAAAAATTATGCACTTTTTCCAAAAAAGAAATTGCAATAAGACTTTAGACATGGACCTACTTAAGAGGATCACTTTAGAAGTCGACCAGCTGTAGAATAAGACTTTAAATTTCGACCCCATTATAAAGAAATGCTTCATAATTTACTATTGGGGAAATGTCCAGAAGTCGTCCCAGACATTGACATTGTAATACAGAAAATGACTTCAAAAGTAGTTTCTTATATAAAGTAAAGTAGAGGAAGTCGTCAGAATTCGTATCTAATGTGGATAAAACTTACTTTAGATACCGACCCAAGTTCACAGAAGTTTTTCGAAGTCACATCTACCAGAGAGCAAGACATCGGAAGTCGACCCTAATATAGGCGAATATATTAGAAATATAACCTATCATAGAGGAACAGTTTAAGTTGATACTACTATAGGGAGTCTTAGGACGATGACCGCAGAGACTTCAAAATGCGACCCTACTATATATAGGAAGACTATATAATCCATCTATATTCGCCGTATAGTAGGTTTAATAAGTCGACACCACTGTGGCGAAATACTCCAGAAGTCGAGCGTGCTATTAAAGGAAGAATTTAAAAATCGACACTACTATAGAAGAAAACCTCAGATGTTGTCCTTATTATCATGAGGAAAAACTTCGTAAGTCGTCTCTTAAATAGAGGAAGTTTTCATAAGTCTACTCGAATATAGAAATGGCGCATTTGTAGTAAACAAACAAAATATTTAATAACATAATGAAGTATATTATTCCAAAAATTTATTTAATATTACGATGAGGAATTTTATTCAAATCTTTCGATTCTGATTTATATCTCTTTTCATTGGGATTTATATCTAAATTTTCGCAAAGATGTTAAATAAGTTGCAGCAATTCATTTTGTCAAGACAACAGCAGCATCTCAGTTGGATTTACCTATTTTTTTGTTTAATTAAATTGTCTGCAGACCTCTAAAAAACAGCCACGGTATAACTTTCCTGAATGTGCATCTGTTCTATTTTCTCCCTAATCGAATTTGTATCTCATTAATTTTGTTCTTTTTGTTTGGGTCAGTCCCCAAATTCAAATATCTAAATCATTTATTTCAAGTGGAATTTTATGTTTTTTATTGTCTTAATTGAAAAAAAAACACATTGATATAAAACAGAAATAATATCCTTAATGAGGATTAACAAAGCGTAAATATTAATTGGTCCCGGCTAAATTCTCTTGACACTGTTGCTCGGCCAACAGCGAAGCGTTTGTATGTATGTATTTATATCTGGGTGTACTCTCGTATTTGTGGCGATAGGGGGTATCTTAATTTGTAAGATTATTCCCTGACCAGAATAACCATTGGGTAATAATTTATGATAGGTTTGGGGAAAATCTAATGAATGCAACCAATCTAAATGAGCAATGTATAATAATATCCATGGCACTCGAAAAAGGCTGTTAAATGCAGAACATAACTTGTATTAACTTGTTTTATGTATATTGTATATTTCGTCCTTATTTTTAAAGGTTTAAAAAATTAATTTATTAAAATGTGTAATTTCATTAAAATCGGAATAATATAAATCTATATGCGTGCACATAAGAGCGGATTCATTATATAAACTAAACAAATCTGCCCTTGTTCAAAGCTTACATACATGACAATTTGGTTTGTTTTATAATGTTTCCAAAATATCTTGTTAGCATCCGAATCATTTTTTTTATCAGATGTCAGAAAAATCTTTTTTTTTCACTTAACTGTATACTTTACAGTTACAGGAAGACGTCAGAAGACGAATACAATACAGATGATGACACTCTTATATAGAGGAAAGCTTCACAATTCTAACTTAATAGGAGGAAGACCTCAGAAATCGGCCTTACTATAGATGACTAATTGGCAGTTCACCTTACTTAAGGGGTAAGACTTTAGGGTTGTTCCTAATATAGAACAAGACTTTGGAGATCGACCCTTATATAAGAGGAGACTTCAGAAGTCATCCTTATTACTCGTATAGTGGAAGATGTTAACTCCTCAGAACCCGTGTCTAATATGGAAGAAGTGTTCAGACTGCGATCCTAAACTGAGAAGTCAACCCTACCATAGAGGAAAACTACTGAACTCGGCCCTACTATAGATGTAGACTTTAAAAATTGACCCTAATATACAGAAAGCCTTGATACAGGAAATGCCTTCATATGTATAGTCTGTAAAAAAAGAAATCCTCAGAATTGACATATAATATGGATGAAGTCTTTAGACGTCGACCCTACTACATAGGAAAACTTTATAGTCAACACTATAGAGCAGAGATCGGCAAAATAGCGCCCATGGGCGGTTCTCTCCTCTCACACATTGAATGAGTATAAAATAATTCATTCAGTTTACATTGAGAGAGAGAGAAATGTTTTTGTATGGTTGTATGAGTGTGCCGATCAATGGTAGGGAAGACTTCAGAAGTCTGCCCCACCATTGAGAAATATTACTGAAGTCGACCATGCTAAAGAGGAGGACTTCGACCTAGGAAATCGACCCTAAGAAAAGGGGAGACTTCAGAAGCCGATACTACTATAGTGGAATAAATTCACAATTCGGGTCTAACATGGATGAAGTCTTCAGACGTCGACCCTAAACTGAGAAGTCAACCCAATCACAGAGAAAAGTTTCAGAAATCGACCTTACTATGGAGGAAGACTGCAGAACTCAACCCTACTATAGAGGAAAACTTTAAAAATCTGCTATAAACTCGACGATGCTAAACAGGAGGAGTTTAGAGGGATAGAAACAAATAAAAGGGGAGACTTCAGAAGTCTATCCTACTACATATAGTGGAAGAAAACAAATCCTCTTAATTTGTGTCTAATATGGATGAAATCTTCAGACACACAGAAAAGTTTCAGAAATCGACCCTACCATAGAGGGAGACTATATCAACCCTGCTATAGAGGAAAACATTAGATATCGAGAGCATTGCAGAAAATGTATCCAGCAGTATTCACTCATAAAAAGGAAGTCCTCAGAATTCGAATTCATCAGAATTCGAAATCTACTCTCGCAAATGGGTAGTCCTCAGAATTCACATATAATATGTATGTTGTCTTTACACGTTGACCCTAATACAGAGGAAAACTTAAAGGTTAACACTAGGTTTCAGAAATCGGCCCTACCCCAGAAGAAGACTACAGAACTCGAGCCTACTAAAGAGGAAGGCTTTAAAAATAGACTATAAAGTCGACCATGCTAAAGAGGAGGAGTCTAGAAATCGAAACCGATCCTACTATAGTGGATGAAATCAAATCCTCATAATTTGGGTCTTATATGGATGAGCTCTACAGACTACGATCTTAAACAGAGAAATCAACCCTACCATACAGAAACGTTTCAGTAATCGATCCTACCACAGAAGAAGACTACAGAACACAACCCTACTATAGCGTAAGACTTTAGAAATCGACTCTAATATACATAGAGACTTGAGAATTAAGGCAGAAAATGTCTTTAGAAGTATACTCTCATAAAAACGAAGTCCTAAGAATTTGCATATAATATGGTAATAAGATTTTAGACGTCGATCTGAATACAGAGAAAAACTTAAAGGTCAGAATGCTCCAGAAATCGATCCTACCATTGAGAAATACTACCGAAGTCGACCATGCTAAAGAGGAGGCCTTTATAATTAGATTACTTCAGAGGTTTACTCTTATGTAAATAAAGTCCGAACTACGAACCTATGGCTTGCCAGATTGCAAGGAGAAAATGGAAGTGGATAGGAATCCGCAAGGAAGCCGACGTCCAGGTCGCCCGAACAATACATACGTGGCGCAGATGAATTTTTGATGAGCTGAAAAAAGCGGACAAAACCTTTCAAGATATCAAAATAATTTGTAACGATAGAATAAGTTGGATTATTCTTGTAGAAGCCCTCCAAGTGGAATAAAAATAAAGGAGAAAAAAGTCCTCAGAACTCGTATCTAATATTCAGACATCGATCCTAATACAGATGATGACATCGGAGTTCCACTCTAATATAATCAATGATTTTTTTGAGCGCCCCAGTAGGTGAGTTGGTAGCGAGCTCGCCTATGAGTTTGGGGGTCGTGGGTTCGATTCCCACCAGAGGCTCTGGTCTGTCGCAACAAACATTAACAAGCAACATGGTCTTTGTCACCCTGCTTCTCCCTGGACCTTAAAATTAGAATATAAATTTACTTTGTATAAATAAATAAATAAATAAATAAAAACATCAATGATTTCAGAAATCAAATAACTTCTACAATTCTGGTCCGATTTTTTCACTCTGTCTCGTTGGAAAGCTTGAATATAATTAACATTATCTAGGCCGTAAAATTTGTATTTGATTATTGGTCCAAAATGTGTTGAAGCGATCATAACACAGTACAGCATTTTTTCACCTCATTGATTTGGGACTCAATTCTGAGAATTGGACGTGAAAGTAGCCCCAAAAATAAGATCATCATTCTTATTTTTGGGGCTGCATCATTCGTTTAGTCAAGTTGGCTTAATTAATAATTTAATGGCCATACGAATTTTTTTGCTAAAGCTGGATTTTTAGCACATATTCTTTTTTTTTCTTGGTATACCGTACGGAATATCTCTTTTGTGTCTGAAGCAAAGTTGTAGATGTTGAATAGGAGAAAAAAATGTGGAACAGACCTACCTGAAAAAGAACATCATGTGCCTTAAAAATCGCAAAAATGTTCTGTTCTGTTTTATACGCATATGTATTTTTCAATATTTTACTGACAGATATTTTATGACTTTGTGGGCATTTTAAAGCACTGGATGCACTTTTTTCGGGTAGGTTTGTTCCGCATTTTTTTTCTCCTATTCAATATCTACAACTATGCTTCCAACACAAAAGATATATTCTGTACGGCAACGGAGAAAAAAATATAGAAAAAGTGCAAAAAAATCCACCTTGAGCAAAAAGAATCGTAAAGCCATTAAATTATTAATTGAGACAACTTGACTAAGCGAATGATGCAGAAGTTCTTATTTTTCTAGCCTACGTCCAATTCTCAGAATTGTAGGTGTATTTGTTAAACCCCTTTTGGTACCTCCCACACAAATTGACATATAAAGTCGTGTAATATTCCATATTACATTACTCACAAAGTGAGGGTATAACATAGTCGGTTTACCCGACTGAAATTTTCTTACTTGTTGAAGCTGCTCTTGTGCACAAGTCCTAATAGGAACAGTAGTGTATACACTAGTACAGTATGGTATACAAATTTATATATTTTTTACAAATTAAATACATCGATAGAGTGGCCAAAGACCCTAAGTCTCCTAATTGAGCTAGGTAGATGACTGGAATTTAGTATAATTACTTCTTAGAACTGCAGGTTTTTTGGCCATTGCATACAATCGGCTTTATACCGCTTTTAAAAATCACTACTAGAACAAAACGTACTGAAGTTTACTTCTGAATCACTGTGCATCGGTTTACCCAACTGGGATTTTCTTTCTTACGTTTTCTGAGTAATAATTTTTCTTTTACACATTCACTTGTATTATAGAAAACACAATTTATTTTCACAATATTTTATTACATTACATTCACCGACTGTCGCATAGCTACTTGAATGTCTGACAAATATTAAAATAAAATATTTTAATTACAAAATGTGTAGCTTTTTCAATACTACATAGTAATATTGAAAATTATCTGCGACATCATTATTTGGCAAAAATATTAAGACACTTAACAACATTGTATTCCGAATATTCATATATTGTTTTCATTATACACTTGTGGTGCAGTAATGGGGGTAAGAACGTATTTTTTTGTGATACTTAATTTGGCGTGGGAGCTACGGTGCTCAATGAAACCTATAGTCTGTGGGGCGAAGTGGCGAGCAAATTTAAAATTCATTTATATATTGATATTGTATCATACATTATATCAATGTAATGTAGATAAAGCTTGTGACATAAAAATATTTTCGGCTACAGAAATTTCAATCAAAATGTATTTGAAGAAAACATTTTCCAAGTTTTCAACAAACGAAATTTCAGTTTAGTTAACTAAAATGTTGTTCTTCTATAAAGAATTTTTCTTTTATGTGTGGTTGCAATAAACAAAAACTAAAGAATAAATCTTTGTCTGCATAGCAGCATTTGCTAGAAATCTTTTTTTCCCACAATTGCATAACAAGAATAAATCCAAATCTGTTCATTTTCTGAAATTGTGTTACTATTGACAACAAAAGGATACTTTATGTTCTGTCTTCCCTTTTATATGCTAGAGATAATCATCTCCACCCCCTTCTCCTCAACAACATAACTTGGATATAGGGAATACATACTCGTTCATATGAATACGCTCCATGATAGTGTCAATAATGGTTACTGTTGCTATTGTTGTTACTGTTGTGTCATCTCACAATTCACATTCATAATGAGAGTTATACGAGTGTGGCAAGGAAGATAGACAACGCCAGCCAATGGGATATGCATGTGTCGACGATGTTGCCTTTAAGATGGGGAATGAGAAATGAGGCAATGACAATAGTTTATCTTCTACGACATAGAAGGATGTCGTGACACTCATGCGATAATGTTGCTCAGGAAGAACACACAATCAAAGCTCTCGTAAGGATAATTTACCCATGAATACTGAGAATTTCAGTTTCCATAGAGAGATTTTTATTGTATGTATGTTAGGGTAGGCCGAACAGTCATTCACAAACATTTCTTCTTATATCCTTTTATCTATTGGATAATAATTAGATTTATAAATCTATAAATCTATAAATCTATAAATCTATAAATCTATAAATCTATAAATCTATAAATCTATAAATCTATAAATCTATAAATCTATAAATCTATAAATCTATAAATCTATAAATCTATAAATCTATAAATCTATAAATCTATAAATCTATAAATCTATAAATCTATAAATCTATAAATCTATAAATCTATAAATCTATAAATCTATAAATCTATAAATCTATAAATCTATAAATCTATAAATCTATAAATCTATAAATCTATAAATCTATAAATCTATAAATCTATAAATCTATAAATCTATAAATCTATAAATCTATAAATCTATAAATCTATAAATCTATAAATCTATAAATCTATAAATCTATAAATCTATAAATCTATAAATCTATAAATCTATAAATCTATAAATCTATAAATCTATAAATCTATAAATCTATAAATCTATAAATCTATAAATCTATAAATCTATAAATCTATAAATCTATAAATCTATAAATCTATAAATCTATAAATCTATAAATCTATAAATCTATAAATCTATAAATCTATAAATCTATAAATCTATAAATCTATAAATCTATAAATCTATAAATCTATAAATCTATAAATCTATAAATCTATAAATCTATAAATCTATAAATCTATAAATCTATAAATCCATAAATCTATAAATCTATAAATCTATAAATCTATAAATCTATAAATCTATAAATCTATAAATCTATAAATCTATAAATCTATAAATCTATAAATCTATAAATCTATAAATCTATAAATCTATAAATCTATAAATCTATAAATCTATAAATCTATAAATCTATAAATCTATAAATCTATAAATCTATAAATCTATAAATCTATAAATCTATAAATCTATAAATCTATAAATCTATAAATCTATAAATCTATAAATCTATAAATCTATAAATCTATAAATCTATAAATCTATAAATCTATAAATCTATAAATCTATAAATCTATAAATCTATAAATCTATAAATCTATAAATCTATAAATCTATAAATCTATAAATCTATAAATCTATAAATCTATAAATCTATAAATCTATAAATCTATAAATCTATAAATCTATAAATCTATAAATCTATAAATCTATAAATCTATAAATCTATAAATCTATAAATCTATAAATCTATAAATCTATAAATCTATAAATCTATAAATCTATAAATCTATAAATCTATAAATCTATAAATCTATAAATCTATAAATCTATAAATCTATAAATCTATAAATCTATAAATCTATAAATCTATAAATCTATAAATCTATAAATCTATAAATCTATAAATCTATAAATCTATAAATCTATAAATCTATAAATCTATAAATCTATAAATCTATAAATCTATAAATCTATAAATCTATAAATCTATAAATCTATAAATCTATAAATCTATAAATCTATAAATCTATAAATCTATAAATCTATAAATCTATAAATCTATAAATATGTAAATCTATAAATCTATAAATCTTTAAATATATAAATCCCATATTTGATTCGTCCTATTTGGCCCTTTAGCCCTGTAGATCTGTATTTTAAGTCCAAATGTTTTGAAATAGAGCATGGTAGAGTTTATTGATTTATAGACCAACATTGCCGAATTTAAGAAAAATCGGTTTAGATTTTGTTATATCTCCCATATATATGTGTCGTCCGATTTGACTACAGAGACGGAGATTTACCAAATGTAAATTGTGTAAACAAATTTTAGTTAAAGTATACATTGGGTATTTCATTGCCTTCAGCCTTTCCATACTGGTTTTATTTTATTTTTTTTTAAATTGTGATTTGCTCTAAACGCCTAACCCTCTCTAATACATTATGTGTAAAACCACATCATCCGGTTAAGTGGGATAATATGTATGTGAATAACATGAGTTTTGAGGAGAAATTGTAACATATATTATTTTCTTTTAATAATAAAAGTACAATTCGCTGTAGCTGTTGTTTCGGGTAATGACTCTTATTTCTTCTGCAAAAGGAAACAGGAAAATGTCATTAATGAGCACATTTTAATGATGTGTCGTTTTCATCGGTGTTAGCTTATGAAGCATTACAGAAGAAACGAAAGGATGTGACTATCAAATTGTGCATAATTTCGTTTGAATACTGAAACTAATTTGGATAATTTAAACCGCCGTGGAAATGGGTGTAGACATTGCGTTGAAATCAGGGATGGTCCACGACATGATTTTTTAGGTTTACGACTGTCAGAAAGGTGTAAACGTCACATACGTCATAAACCCGTCTGAAATGTGTGAAATGTCGTAAACTGTAATATCAGTTCTAAGGACGCTGCAGACTTCAGCCCTTCACGTAAAAATCTGGTGGACACCATATAAAAACTAATCGAAATCCGAGATACAATTTTATTTAAAATTTTTTGAGAAAATATATGTTTATGATCGAATACCGATATTTACACAATGGTGTGATATATTGTACAACCCGAACATTAATTAAGTTAAAAATGGGAAAATCAACTATTTCGGCGATAAATCTACTTTTTCAACAACGGCACGCACATCTTTTCAGATCATAAAAATTCACTTTTCTTCACATCTTTTGTAGACCATTTAATTTATATTCTTGACGAACAATAAATCGTTCAGTATCAGTTTTCTTTGCAAAATATTAAATAAGTTCTGATTCACACGAGGCAATTTTTTTAATGCAAGTATCAAAGTTTGCAGTTTGTCTGCCTCTCTCCAACAAACTTTGACAACCCAACTATTTCTGTGCTTGTTGCAAAAACTAGAAGGCCTTACTTATTCTGGAATATGGCAAAAAGTCGACATAACGCATTGTCATCATTTGCTCTAAAATTACTGATGATCCCAGCGTCCACTGCATAATTAGAATGCATTTTCTCCAATTGGTCTCATGTGCATTCTGATTTTCGAAATCTATTAGAATCGGAACGATCTAAAAAGTTGCTGGAAGTTTACTCTTCACTTCAAATACGTGCAAAAAGACAACTTTGAAGGCATTGAAGATAGATATTCGAGTGAAGAAGAAACCTAATTTATAAACAATTAATAATTGATTTGAACCAATAAATAAATTTGAAAATTCAAAATAAATATTTTTTTCTTTTCTATTGATTTGCTAATTATTTACTGTTAGTGACAAAGTCAAGTTTCCGACATTAGGTTCACGACGTTGTATACGTATGTCGAATACGTCTCAAATGTATGTCATATACGTCACAGTTTAAGACGGACCATCCCTGGTTGAAATATAATTAAAATGTGCTCTTTGTACCGTTTAGAAAATATTTTCTTAATAACTTAGCCATGCACACAAAATACAATTTGAATAAACAGAAAGTTGAAAATCGGCCATCTCGAAGGACCAAAAATGTAGGTAAATTATCAAAGAATCGTCGCAGTAGACATTTCTTTCGTATACGAGTATTTCTGTTGTTACTCCCCAGTAAAAAAATTCCGGAAAAGCAATCGGGTAGGGAATTAAGCAGCTTTGTGCGTACTAATTTCCCACGAGCTTCCCTAAACGATTCTTTTTATAAAGGGATGAAACTTCCGGAACTAATTCTGAATTACTGTAAAAAGAATGCCTTCCTTTTTCGATTTTTTCATCAGGTTAGAAATATTAAAAAAAAATGTTTTTCTTTCGTTTTTATTTCTCTTTATTTTCTATATTTAATTTTATTTCTATAGATTTATTTATTTTTTATTTCGATCCGGCTAGGATTAGAACCCGGGTTACTTGCTTCAAAACAGTGCATGCTAGCTTTCTGCACCACCAAAGGTTTCGCGTTCATCAACGCTAAATTCTACTAAGTATTTAAGGGAACTAGATTTTTTCGATAGCCTCGCTTCCTTTTTAGGATTTTTGGAATTAAGCTGACAATTTGACTGTTCTTTTTATCCCCTCACCTTAGAGAGGAGGGTATATATCATTTGTTCCGAGCCAAAAGTGTAACACATCGAAGGAGTGACCTAAGACCCTGGTAATATTTTTTTCTATCTCCGGCTAAGTGCGAAGATGGGCCATATTGGTCCACTCCTTCTAGTACCTCCCCCACAAAGGGTTAACATTTAGTGAAATATTGATTATTTAATAACTTCTATGCTACTTATCTTAATCCTCTGAAATTCTACACATAGTATTAGTTTATTAGTCACTATTACCTCAAGAAAAATTGGCGAGGTTGCCACGCTCCTTTTGGTACATCCCACACAATTGGACAATTTTGAACCAAAAGTTAATAGCTTATAACTTTATTACCAGTGCATACAAAGACATGAAATTTTGTGCAGTGTAATGTTTTAATAGGACCTATAATACAGTGAAAAATTGGCATTATTGTCACGCTGCTTTTGGTACCCCCCACACAAATGGACCATTTTGTACCAAAAGTTACCAGCTTATAACTTTAATACCAGTGCATAAAAATACTTGAAATTTTGTACAGTGTAATGCTTTTATAGTAACAGAGAAAAATGGGCGTTATTGGCACGCCCCTTTTGGTACCTTTCAAACAAATGGACATTTTTGTACCAAAAGTTAAATGCTTTTAACTTTAAAACCAGTGCATAGAAATGCTTGAAATTGTGTACAGTGTAATGCTTTTATAGTACCAAGAGTCCAGAGAAAAGTGACCGTTATTGGCACGCGCCATTTGGTACCTCCCACATAAATAGACCGTTTTGTACCAAATGTAAACAGCTTTAACTTTAATACCAGAACATACTTTAAAGTTATCAAATCGGTTTTTTGGACCCCTTTTGCCGAGGTGTTTTTATAGAGATATTAGGGATGGAGATCCATAGCAAGCCTAATGATTGACACGTGGGCTGGCCTGCCAGTATCGCTGTAATTTAAGTTAATATATTATATATTCCTAGATTAATATTGTATGTTAGAAAATAATTTTAAGAATAGATTTTGTAACTTGTAATTGAATGTTTTGGGAATAAAGATCAGGCTGTGAGCCTGATAAATCGAAAAAAAATAAAGTTATTAAATGCAATTTAAATTGATAATAATTTAATTAAAACAAAAAAAATAAACTTGCGAATATTTTTTTGGGACTCAAGGTGAGGGGATTTATAAGTCGGTTTACCCAACTGAACTTTCTTACTTGTTTTAGACTCGCTTACTTTTGCGGATTTTTGGAATTAGGTTCTCCATTAGAAAATCTAGAAAAAATATAGCACATTACATATATTCCGAAAGAAAAAAAATACAATGAAGAATAAATGTCTTGGCGCCAGTTCTACAGCTACTTCAATATAATGCAGTTAGCAATGCTTAATTGAATCTTGGCAAACGAAACTGGAAGTATTTCTGGGCGAGTCAGTTACAAATACAACCAGTAATATTTTTACTGGGCCCTTATACAGGGTCCGCAATCTAACGTTTTTTTTCAACTAGTGCTTATTTCGTGAATGGAATTTTAGCTCATGTCTGATTTGACAGATAATTAGTTTTATCCTTCCGCTGAACGAATATGGTTGTGTATACGCTTGAACAACGCTGGGAAATATTGCGACATTACTATTGCCGATTTTGCCAAAAAAATCATCTTTTCAGATGAAGCTCAGTTTGATCTTGGCGGGTATGTAAACAAGCAAAATTGTCGCATTTGGGGCACAGAAAACCCGCACGAATACATTGAAAAGCCGATACACCCAAAACGAGTCACTGTTTGGTGCGGATTTTGGTCCAGAGGCATAATTGGGCCATTTTTCTTCGAAAATGAGCAAGGAGTGGCCGTTACAGTCAATGGCGATCGTTATCGGGCCATGTTGAACGAATTTTTGTTCACAAAAATTGAAGAGGAGGATATTGGCAACATTTGGTCTCGTCCTGTTGACGAGTGTAGCTTCGGCTGCCACACAGCCGAAGCTACACTCGATGTTTTGCGGCCTGTTTTTGAAGATCGCATTATCAGCCGCAGAGCTGATGTCGTTTGGCCACCTCGGAGCTGCGATTTGACATCGTTGGACTATTATTTGTGGGGTGCCCTCAAAGATAAGTGTTACGCCGACAAGCCAGAGACAATTGACGCTTTAAAGGACAATATTCGTGAAGCCATTGGTGAAATACAGCTGCACACAATCGATAATGTGCTTTAAAATTGGACCGATCGTGTAGGCTACTGCATGGCCAGCCGAGGCAGCAATTTGAATGAAATTATTTTCCATTATTAACCAGAAGGATTGTACTTTCAAATAAAAAAAGAAATTTGAGAAAATATTCAGTAGTTCTTTTTTATAGCATTTTCAAAAAAAAAAGTTATTTGGCGGACCCTTTATTTGTATTAACTTCTTCAATATAAATTAATGTAGACTTAACACTTTATATCATCTCCTTTACTAATTTTCCTAACGAAAATTTTCTAAAGCGCATACACGTATCCTTCGTTGACATGATTTCAAGTAACAAATGTTCTTGTCAGTTTGATTAATTTTAAGTTTTCTTTAATTAAACATATTCTAATTAATTGTCTTTTAAACACAAAGTAAGCTGTTAAGCATCTCTTGAACTGAAGTGTGCCAACTTAAGTCACAGTGTGAAAAAAACAAACACTTTAACTCTTCAAGTTGAAAAAGTCAGGCAGCTACAGTCTGTAACATAAGAAAGATCCATTGCACATTTAAATTTTACCAAATAATCACACAAAATTTTAAAACTCGATAAATAAGTAACATGTATCACGTTTTTTAAAATTAAGTGGGCGAGTTCACGCCCTCAGATTTGATGATATAGCGATATAATGATATAATAATATATATAATGATATAATGATATAATGATATAATGATATAATGATATAATGATATAATGATATAATGATATAATGATATAATGATATAATGATATAATGATATAATGATATAATGATATAATGATATAATGATATAATGATATAATGATATAATGATATAATGATATAATGATATAATGATATAATGATATAATGATATAATGATATAATGATATAATGATATAATGATATAATGATATAATGATATAATGATATAATGATATAATGATATAATGATATAATGATATAATGATATAATGATATAATGATATAATGATATAATGATATAATGATATAATGATATAATGATATAATGATATAATGATATAATGATATAATGATATAATGATATAATGATATAATGATATAATGATATAATGATATAATGATATAATGATATAATGATATAATGATATAATGATATAATGATATAATGATATAATGATATAATGATATAATGATATAATGATATAATGATATAATGATATAATGATATAATGATATAATGATATAATGATATAATGATATAATTATATAATGATATAATGATATAATGATATAATGATATAATGATATAATGATATAATGATATAATGATATAATGATATAATGATATAATGATATAATGATATAATGATATAATGATATAATGATATAATGATATAATGATATAATGATATAATGATATAATGATATAATGATATAATGATATAATGATATAATGATATAATGATATAATGATATAATGATATAATGATATAATGATATAATGATATAATGATATAATGATATAATGATATAATGATATAATGATATAATGATATAATGATATAATGATATAATGATATAATTAATTTCAGCAAAAAAAATTTGCAAAATTTGATTTCACAACATTTTTTTAGAAAACTACAAATTTGAAAAAATTTTCTAGAAAATTGCAAATTTGAAGGAAATTTGTAAAAAAATTAATTTCAATACTTTTTGTAGAAAAAATTAATTATGTTGAAAATTTCAATATAATTGCAATTTTAATTAAATTTTATAGAGAAATGTAATTTCAACGTAAGTTTTTAGTGATATGCAATATCAAAGAAATTTTCTAAAAAATTAAATTTCAACGAAAATTGCAATTTCGACGAAATTTCCAAAAATGCAATTTTGACATATTTTTTTTAGAAAAACGCAAATTTTTAAGGATTTTTCTAAAAAAAGCTATATTTTCCAAAAAAATAAATTTAAATTTTTATTCAGTCAGAATTTATTTGGTTTGAGACCATATGTTCCATTTACTTTCTGTCTATTCCAAGAAAGTAATAGAAACAAATACAAAAATTGGTAGAGAGTTTTAATTGCTTGGTAGAATTGACTGCAGTTTCGATAGACACCACTCTATCATCTTCAGAATTCAGTAGCAATAGTGTATGTCTTTAACTTAAATCAGCTGAAATACTTGAGGAAGCAGTAAATTGAATTTAACAAGAACTGCTAACCAAACCCGTATTTTGCCGAACTAAGTCAACATACTAAAACTCTCATACCAATACATTTTTGTTTTTTGCTTGGGTTCGCATCGCGAACCACGAAAACAAATGTAGTTTTGTCAACGGCTAATGCCGACGTCATCGTACCTCATGTGTTTGTATGTGTTGTTGTTATTTATTGTTGGTCTGTGCTTTTGTTATTCAGTCAGAATTTATTTGGTTTGAGACCATATGTTCCATTTACTTTCTGTCTATTCCAAGAAAGTAATAGAAACAAATACAAAAATTGGTAGAGAGTTTTAATTGCTTGGTAGAATTGACTGCAGTTTCGATAGACACCACTCTATCATATTCAGAATTCAGTAGCAATAGTGTATGTCTTTAACTTAAATCAGCTGAAATACTTGAGGAAGCAGTAAATTGCGAAAGCGAAAACAAATGTAGTTTTGTCAACGGCTAATGCCGACGTCATCGTACCTATCGAAACTGCAGTCAATTCTACCAAGCAATTAAAACTCTCTACCAATTTTTGTATTTGTTTCTATTACTTTCTTGGAATAGACAGAAAGTAAATGGAACATATGGTCTCAAACCAAATAAATTCTGACTGAATAACAAAAGCACAGACCAACAATAAATAACAACAACACAAATTTAAATTTTTTTTAAAAAAAATTTAAATTTCAACGAAATTTTGCAAAAAGAAAAACTCAAAGAAATATCGGTTGCCCATTTTATTTGGTCTGTAATCCTTATGACTTGAACATAAACATTTTTCTGGTCCAAAACCAACCTGCTCCTATACAATGATAAAAAACAAGTATTTTCAAAGAAATTTTGTTTTATTAGTCACAACAAAATATAATTTTACATGGTTCGTAGAAACCGAGTGTTCGAAAGGGTTGAGAGCTGTGACTTTAATTCTCTTCAAGATACTGGAAAAAATATCTAAAAATATTGAGAAATGTTATATTGCAATTGTTAGCTATATATTATTTTTCTTTATATCACATCTTACGGCACCGACTGTCATATACTGAACTAAAGAAAAATATAAAATAATCGTTGAATAAGTGATGTTAAGCACAACTTACTAAAGCAATATTTTGTGTTGTGACTATTGGATGTTTTTTTTTTGTGTCGTTTGCCATCGTGAACAACAAGTTTTTCAAGTTATGTGAAATATGCGTTACTTTACAAGAAGCGAAGTTCATTTATTTTATTTGAATTTTTTCCTCTTGTGCAGTAAATGTAAGTATGTGCATAACTTACCTACACAAGCAGGCATACATATTATGTATGTATCTTCGATGTACACCAGAGTTGTTGAAGTTGCCGCTGACGCGCAGGCGACAGTTGCTATTGCAATTGCGATTGCATATGCAATTGTGAGTTGTTTTTTCTTTCGATTTGCAAAAAGAAACTTCAAATTGTCATAGCATTTGTCAAGTGTTGCATTTTTAATGTCATCAAATGAATTTCAATTACTTTTAACAACCACCAACTGAACCATCAACAGCGGTACACAGAGAGAAAAACATTGTGTTCAATGAAATTATATTGAAGACTTTGCAAGTGAAAATGAAAAAAAAATTAAAAAATCTTGGGAATGCAATAATTTGAAAATTGACTAAGTGAATTTTTACTATGTGATATTAGGAAATGTACAATAATTGCTTAAAATATATTGCTTTTGCTACTAATTTTTTCTCTAGGTGTATTTAGTCCAGTCGCCAGCCAACACAAATAGTAGTGCAATGTTGTCGTCAAAGTTGTTGCATTTGTTGTTATTATTATTATCATTATATTTGTCAACATGTTTGACAGCGGCAGCAACAGCCATTCTGAGCAAAAAAAAATTAGTTGTTTTAACCAAAAGCACAAGCTACAAGAACAACAAAACTATCAACATGAATTTATTTTGCCATGTTTTCTGTTCGTTCTTTTTTGTGTTTTTTTTCTGCTTGCAACATATTCCATCTCTCTGTCCCTGCAGAATTAATGAAAATATTCTGGTAAAATTGTCACACAACCTGGCCACTATCAAAGTTAAAAAATAAAAACTTTTAATATAATCCAACTTAATGAATTAACTTTTAACGAGAACAAATATTTTGAAACCAGAACCCATAATATGAATTGCATTAGAATAATTTTAATTTTTGTAAATTTACACTAGTCCAACATGTCATGCTGGCAAACTAAATTTGTCACTCTTGTTTTCAAATGAGATAAATTCAAGTGCAAAAAAATATTCCGCATAAATTTGCTTTCAGCACCGAATTTATTAAACCCTCTGTATTTCACTTAAAAGTGAAATTTGTTGAACACAAACATTACAATTTGCATGCATACATATTTTTTGGCAATTTCCAAATTTGTCCAAATCTGAATCAATCTAACATATCAATGCATATTTTTATTGAGTCAATATCTTTGTTCACTGAAATAAACAAATCTGTTTAACAATTCATTAATTAATGATACAATTTTGTTTACAGATTCAATGTCAAACAAAATATTATTTTTATATTTAGTTGACAAATTTCGGAATTAAATCTAGTTTTTCGTTTCTTCTGTGGAATAAAAAAAATTAAGACTTCACTGGTCGAAGAAAGCCCTACACTCGTATTATAAATATTTTTCAGAATGACGAATGAGTGTCGGTTTCCATTTTAAATTAAATATTCCATATATTTATATTTTTAATCTCCCGCTAACGATTTGTTTTGATTTTACTTTAATCATTTAATCTTTAGCTATTTTTAAAATGTTTAATTTTATTACTTTTCTTTCGGTATATATTTATTATATACATTTGTGAGAATGAGTTTTGCTAATTGCATACATAATATTGTGAATTCCCCCTTTCAGAAGCTGTCTGTAAATGATGAAGTTTTTTTTTGATTTGTTTTGATAAATTAAACAACATTCGATTTCCAAATATATATATAGAACACGAAATAGACCCAAAGAATAACAAAAGTAAATGGTAATTTTCACACCCTCATTAAATGTTTTATTGACCGGAACACGACGGAACGCCATCACACACGCCCATCCTCCTATCCCTCCGTTCCACCTATAGGCCTTCATTGGCCTAGAATTCGGCAAAGCTAAAATCGGAAAGTGCTAAAAACGAAAATATTGCATTGAAATTTTATTATTTCACATTTGAATTCCGTAAATATTCCATTAATTGGATTTTTTGCGGCTGTTTTATGTGATATTTATGTGAAGAGAATTTTGCATTTCAATTTTTGGAAAATATATTGGCATAAAAATATGTACATTAGGCTAAAATGAGAAGTGTTTTTTTAAATAAGCTATATTTGGATTTCAATTAGAGTCTATACTTATTTAAATTCATATACATATGCACAAAGGAAGGAGGTAACAAAATCTAGGCCTTTACTCGGATGACACCACCCTTTGTGAGAAATATAATATGAAATTGTATGCTTTGTATGGGTGATGTCAGAACACTGGAAAATCATTAAAAATTAATCTAAAATATGATATTTTAAGACATTGAGTGCATTTTTGCGAAATTTTTCGTTCGTTTCATATACCCCACTTCGTTAAAAAGTTATAATACAGGGTGGCACAGAATGAGTTATATGGTTTGAATTCTTTATAACTTTTTTAATTACACTGTGCTCGAAATGCACACTTTAAAAATGTTACAGAAAGGAGACCCTATGGATATACCTATTTCGACCTTGCTGAATCCAATGGAGCTAACCGTTTTTCTAGGTTAGCTCTTGCTTTCGCGATATTCGAGCACAAAGTTTGCAAAAAAATCAGAGAGGTTAGTTATCTCGGAGGTGATTTTGAAGTCTAAGACTTCCGAAAACGCACTTCAGTCCAAAGAACGAAATAAAGGAAACCCTTCGAGTATTATTTCTCTCAAAGTAGTCAACCACGCTTCTCACCACTTTACCCCCGAAAAAGTGCAATCAAAACTTACCATGTGTCAAACGTCATACAAATCATCGAAATTTTTGTATCTTTGAGAAAAATTTCTGAATATTTATGAAAAATTAACAGGTTTCACAATTTAGCAGTTTTTATACCCTCCACCATAGGATGGGGGGTATATTCAGTTTGTCACTCCGTTTGTAACACCTCTAAATATTGATCGGAGACCCCATAAAGTATATATATTCTTAATCGTCGTAAAATTCTAAGACGATTTTGCCATGTCCGTCCGTCCGTCCGTGTGTGGTAATCACGCTACAGTCCGTAATAATAGAGCTAGGTTGATAAAATTTGGTACAATTACTTCTTATAGTTGCAGGTTGTTTGGGATTGCAAATGGGCCATATCGGTCCATATTTAGATATAGCTCCCATATATATCATCTAACTTGTTGTGATTCCTACTGTTCTCATCTACTATACAGGGTCTCCCATATTCGACGGACCCATCTGGCAACGCCATAACTTTTGACAGAGATGTCAGATCGCTTAATGACATACCGCGTTTGAAGCGTCAGTCCAAGCAGATTTTTACCATGGAACAATACACGCCATGCGAAATAGTTGAAATTTACATTCAACAGAAGAAGTCAATTGTGAAAACTCAACGTGCTTTTAAAATATTAAAAAATGTGAGAAGTGCGCCTGCTAAGAACACCATTAAGCGTTTATACGAAAAATTTTCGACTGGTGAGGCTCTTTCTAATCCGAAGAGGCCAAATAAAAGTCGACCAAGGCGATCGGCCGAGAATATCGCTGCCGTACGAGCCAGTGTTGAGAGGTCCCCAAGAACATCCCAAAAACGCCGTTCTCAGCAGTTGGGCATGGCTCGGTCCACTTTACAACGGATTATTCGCGTTGATTTGCATTTGTTCCCGTACAAAATTCAATTGACGCAAAGATTGTTGCCTGCGGACAAGCCTCGTCGATTGGAATGGGCCCAAAAAAAACATGGGTCCGTCGAATATGGGCAACCCTGTATTTTTTGTGTTTTCGGTGTTATTTTCTTTAGGTTTGAGTTATTTTGTGAGGTCACATGCTATCCATGATGGAGGGTATATAAGATTCGGCATGGCCGAACTTAACGTTTTTACTTGTTGTTGGTTACCTTTGAAATTTCCATTAACACTAACGAATAATTTACAAAAAAATTAAGTCAAAAAATTGTATTTCAAATATTTTCTGCTATGAGCAGAAAAATACACAAATTATGTAATAACTCGAAATTTGCTTAATTCTCATAAAAAAGTTGAGAAAGGACTTAGGAGTATTTCTTCGCGAAGAATATTTTTCTCAACGATGCCTACTAAAAATGTCGACGAGATATATGTTTTTTAACATATGATAAGATTTCATTGCACTTTTTCAGAGGTAAGGGGGTGAGAAGCGTGGACGACTGTTTTGAGAAAAATAATTGTCCAAGTGTTCCCTTTATTTCGATCTTTGGACTGAAGCGTATATTCCGAAGTCTTCCACTTCAAAATAACCAAAGAGATAAGTCAGCTCTCTGATTTCCCAATAAACTTTGTGGTCGAATATCGCGAAAACTTGAGCTAACATAGAAAAACGGCTAATTCAAGTGGATTCAGCATGGCCGAAATAGGTCTATCCATAGGGTCTCCTGTCTGTTACATTTTTGGACTAGCACAGTGTTATTATTCTTTCTTTGTTTTTTTTCAGCATTTTGTGAAGGAGACTTGGCGAATTAATAATGAATCGAACAACGTACACAAATAATTGAATTTTTCCGAAGTTTTGCGAAAAGTTATGGAAAATATGCTAAAAAGAGCACGTATGTGCGAAGCAGAAAATGAACATCACTTACAGGATATCATTTTTTAAAGCTAATTGCAAAAAATTCCCCAATAATATACTGTATTTTTAAAAAAAAAAATACAATAATCGCATAGATAAAAAAGTTATAAACCATATAGCTCATTCTGCGCCGCCCTGTATAAGCTCGATAAAACCATACCATTTAAATTAAAGAAAATTATGAGGGTTAGAAATGCTGAAAACATCACTTATATGTTGAAACCGTATTTTAGTAACTGTCGTTAAAACAATTAGAAAAAATTCGATTTTTTCAAAAATCTTTTCTTTTTGAATGAACAAAACCAAAGCCATAAAAATAGAAAAAAAAACCGCAATAAAATTGGTTGTTTCATTTCGAAATGAAGAAGAAAACAATTCGTTTTTGGAAAAAAATGGATAAATGTATAAATTATGACCCATAATGTAAGAGTAAGGAAATTCAAAAAATTATTTTGAATTTTTTTATTTTTGACATTCTGTTGATGTGGCAATAACACATATTTTTCACTGGACTATAGGTACTGCAAAAGCACTAGATTCCACAAAATTTAAAGTGTTGCTATTGACTAAAATCAAAGTTAAAGTTCCGTAAAATTTTTGTGGAAAATGGTCTATTTGTATGAGAGATACCAAAAGGCGCATTGATACCTCAGCCAATATCATTACACTTCATAAAACCTCAAGTATTTGTATGGACTATGTTATAGGCCGTTAACTTGTTGCGGAAAATGGTCTATTCACCCATTCACCTGCGCCATTTTTCTTAATTTGATATCGACCAAGAGACTAATGCTAAGTGTGGAATTGTGAAAGATTCTGATAAGTTGTTAAGGCGTTATAATTGAATAAATATTTCACTTAATTCCCTTTTTTCGCGGGGAGGTACTCGAAGGTCCACAAGGTCCATCTTTTGTCACATACCAAATTTGAAGTAAATCCGTTACTCCTTTTACTCCGAGAATTATCGTGCGCTCCAGCCAGACAGACGGACGGAAGGACATTGCTCAAATGACTTAAAATGGCCTAAAACGGATTTCCGCCAAATATTCTTGAAGTTTCTTATTGTTTTCTTCATTAGGGTGCTAGCTCTCAACAACTGTACCAAACAATTTTCGCAATTTTTTTCTATTTTTTATGTTTATTTCGTGCCAGCAAAAAACGTTTATTTTAAAAAAAAAAATCAGTCTTTTTCTAATTAGTTTAGCATTTACAAAACTACTCATTTATAACCTTTGTAGTCCTCATAATTTTCTTTAATTTAAAGCCGGGGGCATTAAAGAGTATATGCTTCAAAAATATGGGCCAAATACTAAAGAAACTTCCAAGAAAATGGGAAATTTAAAAAAAAATATTTAAGAATACAATTTTACTATAAACACTTCTTTATACCCACACTGCCAAATTCTTATTCTTTCCTAACTGGTTTAATATCTTTTTTTAGGACCCCATATTACATGGAGGACCCCATATTATGGCTGTGTGTACGAAAATCTCACGAGTTTATTCCCGTTAGCACAAACTACGTGTGCGTGTATGTTATTTTTTGAATACTAGTTAAAAGAATAATGTTTCGGGCGACTACATTTCGTAAATATATTTTTTTAATATAACCCGTTATTTCTCCGCCCTGAAATTTTAGGGTTTATTTAGAATCGATCAAGGAATATGCCTATATTTTTCTGAGATTTCAGGTTGGTGTGTTCATAGGGAAAAACACAAAAAAGAAGAAAAATAAAAAAAATTTTAAATTTTGTCAGTAGCGGTCAGAAGCCAAGACCGCCGCTTAAAATCCCTTGCAATTACCTTTACAATAAGCCTTCACTCTTTGAATTCTGCCCACGCGTTTTCTCACTACAACATTTCACATTTTCAATGTTACTGCCTCGGCACCTTCTTCTTGATTTTAGCAATTTCCAATTGGTCATATCTTTTGAAAAAATCGTTTTTTTTTTGTCTTCTACAAATCAGATATTTTATAGAGATGAGGTATCCTACAGAGTTTCAACGAAATCGCAGATGGTGATGTAAAAAAGGTGTTCGGTTTGACATGGATACCTCCATTCTAAAACATGCTTACTCCACTTAGCATGTTTTTAGGGAGACTGCTTTTTTAATTTCTAAATATTCCAAATTATATTCAGTAAAAATTTGGTGTTTATCCTTCAACCCATTCAAAAGTTATTCACAAAACAGTGCAGGTCATTCGATGTCCATTATAAAGAAATTCCACACAAACTTAAACTCTGATCGCCTCTCCTGAAAAACTGCCTTTTTGCACTTAGCATAGTTTAGAATGGAGGTATCGATAGGAGGTGATTTGACATATATGTACTGTATCAGCAAAATTTTTTAACCGATCTGTATACTCTGCATGCACTTAGAGATATTACTACATTTTATCAAAATCGGTTCAGATTTAGATATAGCACCCATATATACTTGAATGTTACCCCCAATTTGATATATATTCGTAATTCGATATTTGACAGAAAGAGGTTTCTTATTACATGAATGAACACTGCCAAATTCGGGGAAATCAGTTCAGATTTAGATATAGCCCCCATATATATGTTAAGCGCTGTAGAAACTATATTTTATATCCGATCAATAAGAAATTCAGCAGAAAGAGGTTTTTTATTACATGCATGAAGACTCCCAAATTCGGGGAATAACAGTTCAGATTTAGATGTAGCCCCATATATATGTTCTTCCAGATTTGGTATCAAAACGCTATAGAAGTTGTACCTGACTTCCGATCATTACAAAATTTAGCTGAAAAATGTTTAGGGACTAATACTGCTAAATTTGGGAAAAAATTGGTTTAGATTTAGATATAGGCCCCATATATATGTCCCTGCCTGCTTACCATTTAAGCGCTATTGAAACTGTATTTTAAGTCCGACAAGTTGATAAAAATCTGTTTAGATTATATATGATCCCATCTATTTATTTGTGCCTTCCTTTTGTAGATCTTTTAAAGAAAACTGCGCATTTTAAAGTTCGGATCTTGTTTAGTATGATCAACATCTTCAATAATATGAGAATAAGCCTTGCCTTTGATGTGGAGCTAAGTACTTTGTTAACTGAAACGAAATTACATACTGATTTTATTTGACACTACACGCTGAAAAAAAATCGCTTCTGTAGTATGTTGTCCCAAACATATTCGGCTTGAAACATGTTTAGGGTAGACTCTAAGCATGTAATATTTGGTACACACAAAAATTGTGTATTTGTGAAGATGTTGTTCTAAACAAATATTTGTTTACATCCCAATGTGACTGCTAAATGTGAAACAAATATTTATTTGCATGTAAGTATTCATAAAATGCATAAATTGTGTAAAATGTTTCAGTAATTCAAAGTTAAATTTTTAATGTTCATAAAAAAAATAATAATTAAAATCATATAATCTTGGATCAATATAAAGTACTTAGAGGATTGACAACTAATGATGGCTTGGAATACTCAGAAATTTGAAATGATTGATTTAAAACAGAAGCTAATGCTGCATATGGTATCATAACTGGGAGGTACAATTCTCAACCCAAGAAAACTTGAAACTGAAATTTGAAAAACTCAGCAAAAGTTTTGGACATATTTTTTAAATAAAATGTACTTGGAAAAAATCCTAAATAATAATTTTATTTGTATCAAAACACATATTTTATTTGAGAAATTTAGTTTGCAAATATAATTTTTTGTAATATATTAATATATGCGTTCCAAATATATTGTATTGATTTTCAAATAAAATTTATTTGCTAAGAAATATATGATATCTAAAAATTTGTGTTCCAAATATATTTTCATTCGATTCAAACATATCAAAAAAGGCGATTTTGCCCCGTGTATACAAAAAAACTTTAAACAAGTAAGAAAGTTCTGTCGGGTAAACCGACTAATGAATCCCCTCACCTTAAGTCTCAAAAAAAATATTAGTAAATTTATTTATTTGTTTGTTTTATTTAAATTATTTTCAATTTAAATTCCATTTAATACCTTTAAAGTATGTACTGGTATTAAAGTTCAAAGCGCCATTTGATACCTCCCATTTGTGTGGGAGGTATCAAATGGCGCGTGTCAATAACGGTCACTTTTCTCTGGACTCAAAGTCCAGGGAAGTCAAGGTGAAGTATTTATATTCACTGGTATTCAAGTTATAAGCTGTTAAATTTTGTTGTAAAATGGTCCATTTGTGTGGGAGGTACCAAAAGGAGCGTGGAAATAATGCTCATTTTTTCACTGTATTGTAGGTACTATTAAACTATTACACTGTAGAAAATTTCAAGTCTTTGTATCAACTGGTAATAAAGTTATAAGCTATTAACTTTTGGTTCAAAATTATCCATTTGTGTGGGAAGTACCAAAAGGGGCGTGGCAACTTCGCCCATTTTTCTCGAGGTAATAGTAACTAATACTATGTGTAGAATTTCAGAGGATTCAAATAAGTAGTATAGATGTTATTAAATAATCAATATTTCACTAAATGTTAACCCTTTGTCGGGGAGGTACTAGAAGGAGTGGACCAATATGGCCCATCTTCGAACTTAGCCGGAGATAGAAGAAAATATTATCACGTACCAAATTTGAAGTCAATGGGTTACTCCTTTCGAGAGTTATCGTGCGCACCAGCCAGCAGACAGACAGACGGACGGACATTGCTCATTCGACTTAAAATGACCCAAAACTGATATCCGCCGAACATACTTAGGGTCTTAGGTCACTCCTTCGATGTGTTACATTTTTGGCTCGAAGAAAATTATACGGTATGTTCAAAAAAATTTGCGAATTTTGTATTTTTTCAAAAAGTATTTATTTATTCATGAATATCTATTTTGTCCCCATCAAAGTATTTCCCCTCGGATATAATAAACTTCTGCCAAAAGTTTTTTCCAATCCTCGAAGCACTTCAAATAATCATTTTTTGTGATCTTGTTCAGCTCCTCCTTGGATGCCGTCTTTATCTCCTCAATCGTGGCGTAGCGTCGTCCTTTCATGGACTTTTTCAGTTTAGGGAACAAAAAATAGTCACAGGGGGCTAGGTCAGGGGAATACGGTGGCTGCGGCACCATTACTGTGTTGTTTTTGGCCAAATATTCGCGCACAAGCAACGATGTGTGTGCAGGGGCGTTATCATGGTGCAAAAGCCAGTTTTTGTTCTTCCACAAATCATGCATAACTTGCAGCGAATATTCTTTATTGACCGTACTACCCTGTGGCAAGAACTCATAATGCACCACGCCCATGCAATCAAAGAAAACTGTGAGCAAAACCTTTACGTTCGACCTAACTTGGCGCTCTTTTTTCGGTCTTGGTTCATGCGGCAGCTTCCATTGGGATGATTGAGCTTTAGTTTCCACGTCGTTACCATAAACCCACGATTCGTCACCAGTTCTGACACTCTGGAGAAAATTTGGGTCGTCCCGGCCGAGTTCAACATCTCCTGAGCAATGTTAACGCGATGCTGTTTTTGGTCCAAATTGAGCAATCTAATCGATATGTTTATGTAGATCCTCAGCAACTTCTCTAATGGTAATTCGTCGATTGACCAATATTATTTTATTCACTTTATCAATGTTTTCATCTGTTGTTGACGTGTTCGGGCCTCCGGCACGCTTTTCGTCCTTTGCATCTTCTCGGCCCTCTAAGAACATTTTGTACCACCGATAAACGTTGCATTGGTACAAGGTAGCTTCACCAAATGCCACAGTCAACATTCGGAATGCGTCAGTGCACTTTATTTCTTTTTCACACAAAATTTCATGCATTTTCTTTGATCCATTTTCTGAAATAGATAAAAATCGAAGACAAGTTAAAACACATCCAAGCACATCAGCTGTCAAAAATTAACTAAACATTCAAAATGGCTGACCTTGTCAGCATAAGTAAGGGACATGAGTACCAACATAACGCTACAAAAATATCAAAAATCAAATACACGTAGCCCGCGGAAATTAAAAATTCCCGATATTTTTTTAACATACCGTATACCCTTCTCTCTAAGGTGAGGGGATAAAAATTTTGTAGAAATATGTTGTTGTTATTGTTGGTGGATAATTGAATCACAGTGTGGATATTAGAATCGAGTATATTCGGGGTAGACTTCACACGCTTCGCGTGATTATATTTTTCCCATTCTCGGCGAAAAGAAATCTTGAAGAAGTTTATACTCTACACCACACTGTGGTACTTAGTATACTCGTATATAGAGTCTTAGTTCACTTTTTCGATGTGTCATACTTTTTCTCACACCTGCAAGATAAGGGTATAATAAGTTTCTCATTTCTTCAATACCAATGCATATAAACACTTGAAATTCGGTAGCTTTTACATCTATCCTCGATTTATTTCCGTGACATTCATTACATCTTTAATATGTAATTTCGTTGCCTGAATACAGTCTTCTGTTATTTCAATCAACTTTATTCGAAGTACGTACATTATATCGCATTTTTATTGAAAAATAAGATCGCTCATTATCTCAAACCCATATTACAATGACTGATTGTGCCAATAAAAATATAATGCATCGAAGGTAAAAACGTATGAAGAAGAATAATTTGCCAAATGAGATTATATCCTTCAAGTAATGACGCTTTGGCAAATTTTGTAATCTGGCAAAACGTGAAGGTTAGGAGAGAAACGTATAATCTAGATGCCGCTTGTACGTAATACTGCTGGAGATCGTGATGATGATGATGAATGTAAGTTCACATCCATATGCCACACTAAAGTACTCACGTGTGTGCATCTGTGTGTTCTAACACTGATGTGTTTTTCTCATCATCTGCTCACATTGTTGTACACACGTCTTCCTTTCACACATTATTTCCGTTTCCGTTCGCCTAACATTCAAAAGTGATGATGGCATGCATCTGCTCGTATGAGTGCCATTGACAGTTTGTTTGACTTTCTTCATCTTCTTTTTTCCTTCTTTACTTCCAATTCGATTTTCCTTTACTCTACAACCCTTCCCGTTTTTGTTCGTCCTCCCAAAGGCTGTTCCCATTTTGCTTGTCCTTGTCTTTGACTGTATATACTCATGTATGTGTGTGTGTGCGTGCGTGTGCCTGTTTGTTGGTGTTTTTAAAATATATATTTTATCTTTAAGAGAATGAAGAAAAACGGTGACAACGACATAAAAGTTGTGCTTGTGTGAGTTAAGTGTTTTTCGCACAAATATTGTTTTATATTCAATTCTTTTGAAAACATCGAGAAAATGTTTGTATACACTTTTATAGCATTTTGCTTTTAAGTTGAAGCGCATTCATACATATTGACATTAAGACATAGTATATACTTGTATAGCATAGCGCGTGTATATATGTACATTGCAAATTGTACATACATATGTATGTGTGTGTGCAGTGAAGTGCAATCGAATAAAAGTTTAAAAAACATACTTTCTTAATCAAATATTTATGCACTTTCCTTGTTCCACATATGCAATTGCCTGATTATGCGCATATGTATGTATGTGTATTTGTGTGTGCGTTTAGTACATTTATGTGTATGTGCCCATTTTATGGTATGTATCCTTTATTGTTGCCTTTTCGTGTCCTTGTGTGTTAAATAAATAAATGTGTAAATGGTGCGATAAGCAATAGGGAGTCCTGGTGGTATATCATAAGAAATTCAATTTAAGCAATCCATTTTTTTCCACCGGTAAATTTCGTCTATGTTTTTGGAATTGATAATGATGAAGAAAAAATACCATATTTAAAATTACAGACCGACGGTCTCAACTATTGACCAAATTTTAATATTTTTGATTTTTCTTCTTCTTTTATGTTATTCACTTTGAAAACACCAACCTAAAAATTCAGAAAAAATATTGGCATAATCCATGATAGATTCTAAACAAGCCCTGGAAATTTCAGCGTGGAGAAGTAACGGGTAGTAGCCCAAAAAGGATATTTTTTCTCGCATATGTTCACTTTTGTTCATATTTCTATATTTGCCAAATCAGCATGTCTGATTATACCCTCACTTTAGTGTGACGAGGGTATATATCATTTGCTACAAAAAAAGTGTAACACATCGAAGGAGTGATCTAAGACCCTAAGTATGTTCGGCGGATATTCGTTTTGGGTCATTTTAAGACGAATGAGCAATGTCCGTCCGTCTGTCTGTCTATCTGTCTGTCTGTCTGTCTGTGTGTCTGCTGGCTGGTGCGCACGATAACTCTCGAAAGGAGTAACCGATTGACTTCAAATTTGGTACGTGGTAATATTTTTTTCTATCTCCGGCTAAGTTCGAAGATGGGCCATATTGGTCCACTCCTTCTAGTACCTCCCCCACATAGTGTTAAAATGTTGTGAAATATTGAATCTTTAATAACTGCTATACTATTTATTCGAATCTTCTGAAATTAGCATAGCATTAGTTTATTAGTCGCTATCAACTCGAGAAAAATGGGCCATGTTGCTACGCCCCTTTTGGTACCTCCCACACAAATGCACCATTTTGCACCAAAAGTTAACAGCTTATAACATTAATAGCAGTGCATAAAAATACTTGAAATTTTGTACAGCGTAATGCTTTCATAGTGCCTACAGTCCAGTGAAAAATGGGTGTCATATTCACGCCCCTTTTGGTACCTCTTACACAAAGGTACCATTTTGCACCAAAAGATAACAGCTTATAACATTAATACCAGTGTATAAAAATACTTGAAATTTTGTACAGTGTAATGCTTTTATAGTGTCTTTTGCACTGTGAAAAATGGACGCTATTTCCACGCCCCTTTTTGTACCTCCCACACAAAGGTACCATTTTGCACAAAAAGTTAAGAGCTCATAGCATGAGTACCAATGCACGAAAATGCAACAACATTTTGCACAGTGTAACGCTTTTGAAGTCCCTATAGCCCTGTAAAAAATGGCCGTTATCACCACGCCCCTTTTTGTACCTCCCACACAAAATGGCCAAATCATACCAAAATTTAATATTTCATAACGTTAATATACCAGTGCAAAAAACGTTTATAATTCGGCGCAGTGTAATGTATTTAAAGAATCTACTATTCAGCGAAAAATTGGTTGTATATGTTAAAAACATTCTGGTACCTCCCATACAAATTGACAGAATAATTCGTTTAATATTCCATATTACATTACTCACAAAGTGAGGGTATACCTTAGTCGGTTTACCCGACTGAAACTTTCTTACTTGTTTTATTATAAAATATAATCTGGCAACTATGTGTAGTATGCACAGCGTGCCTTCAGCGATCAAAAGTTGGCCAGTTTGACGCCAAAAACGACTAATGAGATTTTATTCGGAATCTATGATTTTTTTAAAACTCATGAGTTACAAAAATCAGTGGAGGACACGAATTTCCTCAGGATCTTCCAGTCATATCCTCTGAGATTAGTCAAGTCTGGCATTAGCAAATATTACTAATATGCTATTTCAGATCTACACTAAAAAAAGCGTACTGAAAATCAATGAATTTTTCGTAAAGTTTAAGATATTGGCAATGATTTCGAGCCAAAGACAGACAATCGCTATAAAAATAAGAAGGTTTTATAGTTAATTTAAAGACGTGAGTAGTACTTGTTTTGAGGATGCATTTCATAGAACTAAGAATTTTTTTAAGTTTGGTCTTAAAATAAGCACATTTTGCATAAATTTAAGTATGGCGCGTGCTTATTTTTAGTAAAATATCATATAATTTAAAACATTATCGTCATAAAATTTAAAAGGTTTGTCCTTGATATAAGAATATACTGGTAATTAATTTAAGGCATACATGAATTTAAATACAGTTCGTTACATTATATTGATTATAATGTTACTCGTTTAAATGAATCATTTTCTTTGAAATCATTTACTATTCATAGAAAATTCTATAACACAAAACTTTATCTTTCTAAATAAATATTTTATTTGTTTTATTTTATATTGGAAAATACAAAAAATAAAATGATACATTTCACGGATAAACATGAACATTTTATAATTCAAAACAATATGTAATTGTATATAGACAAATCGCCAACACACTATGAAGTTTGACTTTTATTCGAATATTGTATTGTTATGTATCGATTCTATAGCGGGTTTCGTTTCTCTATTTGTTGTCCATGAACAATTTTTATCGGAACCGACCTTAATGATTTTTAACCTAGAATTTGGTTGGAATTTAAATAGAAATTATATAAAACAAATATTATATTAATATATCATATAGTTTGGATTTTTTTAATTCCCCACTGCATTTTTCATATATCCAAATAAAGTTCAATTGCGCGAACTAAAATAAAAATAATTTTAATACAAATCAATCAGAATGATTTATATACGATAAAGTATTAAAATAAATTTTATCATATAACTGTGACAAAATGTTGAAAGATAAGAGATATATTAAAATCTTTGGAATATACTTACTTACACTGAAATATTTAGTCATTCTTCTACGACACAATTTCTCATAATAAATCCATACCAAATTTGCTGTACTAAAAGTTAAAAAAATATTTATGTAAGATATTATTAATAATAGAAACTGATTGTTTTGAAAGTGGCGAAAGTGACATTTTTCATATAAATTGAGTTATCAAAAATAATTTTCTCAAAAAAATCAATCATGACTTAGATTTTAAAATCTTAAGTTTTGTTAGCAAACAAAACTGCAAAAACTTATTAAAAAATACTTCTGTAAAACAAAAGCTAATGCTGCTTATGACATTCTTAACCCCGGTGTTATATTAGCAATTCTGTACGAATCCTAGATTAAGAGTCCATTTGGTCAACTTTTCATTTTTCATATTAAATGAATATGGAAGACAATATTTTATATTTATTTTTATTCAATACTTCGTGAAAAGAAAGCAGCTTATTAACAATTATTTTTGAGCAAAAACGCTTATTATAAGATGTTTATTTCAGGATAATAATATTATTTTTCACGTACCTAAACATTTTCCCATTGTGTCTTTCAGTATTACAAAATCTATTACTCACATTTTTGTCATCCATTTGGCACAAATCTCTTCACAGGATTTACAAACAAGATCTCCTTCAAAAACGCATGTACATCGCCATAAATAACATACAGCAAAAATAACTATGACACACGCACAGAGATCGATGGTGACGCCGACGGCATAACCTCATGCATACACACATGTATGCGACGGTTTCTTTTGTTGTTGTTGCTATGCTTTAGCAAAAAAAACTGTTAACAGCCCATATTAACATTATTTTCGGTGCAATATGCACGTATGTAGGCACGTATACTTACATATTCACAGCAATCAAATTTTTTCACAATCCACGTCTCGAAAACAGACAACCGTTTCCTTCCATCGCTTATAAATAACTGACGATTTGAAAGAAAACGAACAACAGAACTGTTCTCTATTTTCTCTTCTAGCATTCCATAACAATTATTGATTCACACATTACCAAACAAAACTGATTCTCCGAGCGAGAGAGGGAGGGATAGATTGTATAATTCTTTCGTATGTATTCTTAAAAATAATGACAATAGTCATAAAATTTATTACCAAGACAGCCTTTCCTTTAAGGGGAGCAAAGCCTTAAATTTATTACTCAAATGTCTCATACTGTTAATTAAGTCCGATTCGGCATTAAAACTATGACATGTCTACGTCGTAGTGTTAATGTAGAAAATCCTTAAAAGTATTGAAATATTACTTAAAATAATGCGGATTGTCACAAAAATAATGATTTTTTTCTTTAATTTAAATGCGTACATTTAAAGAAACGCATACACAAAACTAATGATTAGATAGACATTAATTCTAATTCAAAAAACTTTATATTAAGGAAAATTTCGTAAAAAACGTGTAAATTTTCATTATTTTAATGAAAATTGCCATTGAATTGATGCCGAGGTAGCATACTTAATATAAGAATGTGTCATCATTAGTTTTATTACTATTTTTTTTTCTGTGTAAAAAAAAGAAGAACTAAAGGAAGCATGGGAACTTTTTAAACCTGGCAGTCGATCGAAAAATCGTTGGCTAAAGTAACAATAATTAGGAATGACTTGTGGTGATTTCGTTTCAGGAAAAAGTGCAGCATGTTCCGCATTCCCATGGAAAAAATACGAAAAAATCCTGACACAAGATGGTTTAAAATGTTTAGATTCTTCGAAAACGAAAATGTTCCTTATAAAAACATTTTGAAATTAGTAGCGTCAAATGCAGCAACGAAAATAGTTTTTTTCAATATCTGACAATTTTGCACATCAGAAACATCTCAAATGAAAAGTGGACACTGCAGAATCACTTTTAATTTAAAATATTTTTAACAAATAGAACTGATGTTTTACAAAAAAATACATTCAGTAGAGAAATACCAGAATTAAAATATCTATGTTTTGTAAATTATTCATAACAATTTTTTTAGTTCCGTCCTATGAAATTACTACAATAAATGAGTTTTATTTTATTTTAAAAAAAATTAAAGAAAATTTATTGATGTTTTTGATCGTTGACCTGTTGAGTATTCTGTTTTGATTATTGTTCGGCTTGAGGTCCTTTTTTGTTGTAATTAAAATTATAAAAATGTGTATCCTATTTCTTGATGGAATTAATGGTCACCGTACGCATATAATGTGTTCGTAGGAAAATGTATAATAAATACATAGCCTTTTTGTAATTAATGGTAAAAAAAAGTGGTTTCACCGAAAGTACAGCGTTTTTACACGGAGAAAAAAACAGGAAACAAAATATGTTTGCGATCAAAATTTAAATAAAATATACTTTGGTGCAAATATTTTATATTTACATACCGGAAAAAAGTTTGAATATCTCTCTTATCAATGTTATTTTTTCCGGAGTTTTGGTGCAAATTATTTTTAAAAACTGGGAAATATTTAAATCGGCTACAGAATTTGTTTTCCTACCTATAGGAAAAAAGTATTTTTTCCCAAATATAATATGTTTCCAGAAAATATACTACAGAAGCGATTTTTTTCTTAGGGTATGAATAGTGCAAAAATTGTTTTTACATTTCCTAAACATTAACAATAATGATATATGCCCTCGTCACACTAAAGTGAGGGTATAAAAAGTGAAACAATTTCAGTCGAATAAACAGATTGAGGTAAACCCAGACCTGCAGAAATGGTTTATATGCAATTGTGATGTTTGTCTAGCGGTTCATAAACGTCGAAATAAGTTACACAGCAATTAATTGTCATATTTGTTTGCCAATTTATATGGCTCATTTTTTCGCTCAACTGACGCTGCAAAACCACCGATTTACAACGCTTTAAGTGCATTGGTATTTAATTTGTGATTCAATTATATCCCTAATAAAGTGAAGGAGTCTATGTATTATTTTCTAAGAAAAATGTGTTTTGTACAGCGCATTGTTTTGTAAATACCCACGGGCGTATTTGTCAAGTCCCCTCTGGTACCCCCCGAACGAGTTGACAAATTCATAGGACATTACGTTTTCAATGAATTTAATCCGCCAATGAACGAACTTAATTTTTCCACTAAATTCCATCGAACATTGCTCACAAGGTATATTTCAGTCGGTTTACTCTTACGAAAATGTTCTTACATATTTATTTATACATTCAATAGAAATTCCAGAATTACCCCGTTTTACGACTAGTATACCAATATGCTCACTACAACTAAATGAAATGCTGCAAGGACGAAACAGAATAATGGAAATATTGTTTCAATGTTAACCTAAGGCAAATCTATATTTTCCTTTTTCCTACGCGTTCACTATTCTCTGCTGAGAGTATACACATATACACATTATTCGCTTAACCCATTTTTCCAAGTGGGCGTATTAGTAACATTTGTACGTATACGACACCCCCGTAAAAGAATTTACGTGCATACAACATAGATTTACGTGGGAAAAGTATTTTTTTCCAGGAAGAATTTATGAAATCTTTACACTATTTCACTGAAAACTAATAGTTTTTGTAAATAGAGGGGAAATGTGTTGACGTATTTTAGTATTCCAAGCAAATTGCTGGATTGGAAAATATTTTTTATAAAGTAAATACGAGGAATGTTCACAAACAGTTGTGCCAACACTTTTTCATTCCTCAATACATTTTTGGTATAGCGTTGAACTCTTTCAACGATGTAGCCTTTAACTCGATCTTGTAATGTAATTTTTACATAGGAAAGCAAATATTTGTATACCCTCACTTGAGTGGAGGCGGGTTATGTATCATTTGCTATGGAAGACCCTAAGAATGTCCTGCGGAGTTCCTTTCAGTATATTTGAAGTCATTCAAGCAATGACCGTCCGTCTGTCAGTCTGGATTGTGCTCAGGATACTTGAAAGTAGTGGCGGATTGACTTCAAATTTGATATGTGATAATATTTTTCTCTATCTCAGGCTAAGTTCGAAGATGCGGCATATTGGTGGCACACAAAGTAATAATTTAACGGTAGCTATCAGCTTGAGACAAAAAATGGCAAAGTGGCCGCACCGCAGTTGGTACCTCTCACACAAACGGACCATTTTATATAAAAAGTTAACTCCTTATAATTTTAATACCAGTCCATAAAAATATATAATTATATCTGCTAATATGGCTTTTTAATCTAATAAATGTTTTCTCTCTCATTTTTTCAGGTAAGAATTGTAAATTTTAACTATTTCTTGGATCCATGTTTGTAAGTTGTTGAAAGATTGTATAGATTTCCATTAATTTTAGATATACTCTTCGTAGGCATAAAAACAGCAAATTAGTAGATTGTGAAATTATAGAAACTTTAATTATGCAGTATTTAATTTATAAACAAATTAAATGGCATTGTGTTTTGGTCATTTGATGTGGATGGTGTACTTATTTCGTCCCCTTCAAACTCATAAAACATACTTTTGCATAATTTTTGTAGATCTTTAATAAAATTATATATTAACTATAGTCTCGCAAATAATGATTGAATTAATAATACTATATAGCTCCTAAAGTGCCGGTAGGATAGGTTTAGTCGACTCAAAACTTCGTAATTTATTTATTTATATGAATTACAATACAAAGTGAATTTATATTCTTATCTTACGGTCCAGGGATAAGCCGGGTTACAAAGACCATGTGGCTAGAGTTTTGCAGCGACAGACCAGCGCCTGTGGTGGGAATCGAACCCACGACCCCCAAACTCATAAGCGTGCAAGCTACCAACTCGCCTACTGGAGGGCGCTCTCTTCGTAATTGCTTTTGCACTTTCAAAGATACTTGACATAACTTAAACAGAGAAATTTAAATTTTCTCAACATATTGGAATGGTCGAAGTATGGCATTTTCCATTATTTAACTACCCTTGTAAATAAAAAAGAGCTTCGTCAAAGAAAATGATTTTTTGAGCTAAACCGATTGTTCTTCACTGAAATTAATGAATTGTCGACATTGCTGATGGTCGTTCAGTCGCTTCAATTCTTGGCAATACCAATTGAACCCTGTAAGGCTTAAGAGCCAAATCCTTACATAACATTCGCCTCGTGGTGGTTGCAGATAGGCTAAATTTCTGTGAACGCCGCACTGTGATTCAGAAATTAATTTTACTGGCCAAAAGTCCAATATTTTGTCATCTCCGATTTCTACAATTTTAATTTCAGCAAACATATTTTAAAACAAAGGCGGCCAAAAAATTAGATCAAAATAGTTGTAATTGTGGACGTGGTGTGTTACTGAAAACAAATATTTTATGTTATTTTAGGAAAAAACTTAGTCGAATTTCATATGTGATATAGAACTTAGGCAATTGCTCTGTGATATTACTTTTTAAGTTTTTGATTATATTTGCAATTATTTTTTAAATTTTGTGTTTTATGTTGTGCAGTTTTTGTGTTACTAAGACACTAATTTATTAATGTAAATCGAAACAAGGTTTAACGATTAAATATCAAATAAAACAATCATCCCTGAAGATGCTAAAATCCCACCGAAACATCGGATGCAAACAATACAATAAATAATCTTTTATGCATTAAAACTTATACCTTAAAAGCCCGTTTTAAATTCAATTATATAACAATTACCCAATTGTCGATACACCATTAACATAGTAATCTTTGTAAATTTGTGTACAAGGAAATTGCAATTTCTCACAAACTATTATCTATAACGGGTTAATTGTTTATGATAGACAGGTAGGTATTTTAGTCAAATTGGATTTTTAGAGGAATCAAACTTCTGAGGGTCAAAGGGGATAAAAGGGAGACCAGCAGAAAGGTGAAAGAGTCTTCTTTAAGCCACCATATATAATGACTTGACACTTTTGTAGAGCACATTTTTATTTATTTATTTATTTATTTATTTATATGAATTACAATACAAAGTAAATTTATATTCTAATTTTGAAGGTCCAGGGAAAGGCCGAGTTACAAAGACCATATGGCTAAATGTTTGCAGCGACAGACCAGAGCCTCTGGTGGGAATCGAACCCACGACCCCCAAACTCATAGGCGAGTACGCTACCAACTCGCCTACTGGGGCGCTCAGCACATTTTTAATTTTAATGAAATTACGCTGAAAAATTTATTTATTTATATTTTTTTTATTTATTTATTGTGATTTCCAACACAGCAAGATATGAATCTTATAAGAGTAGTACTGGAATTTATGTGTTACATTGAGTTGTTGAAAACATATAATCTTTACAAAATTATTTAAACAAATGCTTACAAGGTAATTAAATAATAATTAGTTTTCTCGTTTACAATACGAGTAATAGATTTTAATTAATAGAATTGAAATGACATTTCATGTAGTGGTATAATATGTGAAAACACATCTCTTTAACTTTGTTGTGTTGCTTATTTTCTGAAGATTGTTTGGAAGTTGGTTCCAGAGACGGATTGTACGGATGAAAAACTCTCCCTCTGATGTTTGCCGTCGATGGAATATTTGATTAATATTATTCCCACGATATGATCTTGAAAAAGTTAACTTCTCATGTATATATTTTGGTTCGCCTGAGTATATTATGTTATGTAGAAAATTTATGGATCAATATTTTAAGTAGTTTTCCAGTGGCATTTGAAGTATTTGAGTCGCATAACTCGATATCCTATCAAATTTTCTTAGACCATATATGTATCGCGTGTTTTTTTTAGGGGTATAGAACTTCGAATTGAAATAAAACACAAGAAAATCGTTTTAAGGTCCATCAATTTGGCTTTATTGGAAGGATAATTTTATGCCATTTATGTTTAAATATGATTTCGGGTATGTGGCCGCCGCGGCTGGCTCGAATAAAGCCAATTCTACAGGTCCAATTTTCAACCACTTTTTCGAGCATATGGGGCCGTATGTCGGCAATAACGCCACGAATGTTGGCTTCCAATTCCCCTAACGTTTCTGGTTTGTTGGCGTAGACGAGCGACTTCACATATCCCCAAAGAAAATAATCCAATGGTGTCAAATCACACGATCTTGGTGGCCAATTGACAGGTCCATTCCGCGAAATTATGCGCTCATCGAATGTTTCCTTCAATAAATCGATTGTGACGTGCGCTGTGTGGCATGTAGCGCCGTCTTGTTTGAACCACAACTCATCCACATTCATGCCATCCAATTCGGGAACAAAATAGTCGGTTATCATGGCTCTATACCGGTCTCCATCAGCTCTCCACAGCTCCATTTGCTGTGCACGGTGGCGAATCGATGCATTCGGGTCCTCTTCAACACTTTGCTCTACAGCGGCAATTGTTTCTTCGGTGCGCACTGTTCGACGTCTCTGCGGATGCGTATTATCACATAGAGTAAACGTAGTGCGAAAACGATCCATTGTTAACCGAATTAATTGCTCTGATGGACGATTATGTCGACCATAAAATGGACGGAGCTTGCGGTAAACTTCGCGAACTGAACCATTATTTTCGAAATAAATTTGCACGATTTGCAAGCGTTGTTCTTTTGTCAACCTGTTCATGATGAAATGGCAAACCGAACTGAACATAAATGACATTAGAGTTGCCAGATTTGACCACAAAATGCCAGTTTTATCTCTATTCGAAAAACAAAGCTGTAAAAAAAACACCCTTTACCTGGCTATGTTGTGTTCAGTTTTCTTTTGTCATTGGCATTACATCCAGAATACAACTCAGCGCCATATAGGAGTGTAGGTATGATAGGTTTATATGGTCTGACCAGTTGAGATTGTTGTTAAACACTACACCAAGATTTTTAGCCTTATCAACAACTTCAATGCAGGTACTACCGAGTCGAAGGTGGACAACGTTTGGAATATTCGCCTTTCGATTGTGAATTATAAGAGCTTTTGATTTATTTGGGTTAAGATGTAAACCGTTGTTAGACGCCCAATTACTTATTCGTAATAAATCTTCGTTGATATGTGTAACAGCTACATTGATGGAGTCGACTCGACAGGGTAAGTAAAGTTGGACATCGTCCGCATACATTTGTATCTGTGCGTGTATAACTTGATTTGGAATGTCATTTTAGTATAGAGAGTAAAGTAGGGGCCCAAGAATTGATCCTTGTGGGACACCTCTTTTAAGCAAAAGTAAGGCTGAGTGATATTGCTTATTGGAAGTATATTGGGATCTTCCTGTCAGGTAAGACGACATTAGCTGGATCGCTGTACTAGAAAATTTAAACTCCAACGAAAGTTTTTGGCAAAGCATCCGATGGTGAACTGAGTCAAAAGCTTTAGAATAGTCGAGCAGGACCAGTAGTATGACCTCACTATCATCCATTCTGGCCCTTATGCCTTCCACGACGTCTGTTAGCGCTGTCAGACAGCTGTGCTTCGACCTAAAGCCTAATTGTCTCGGAGATAGCAAATGGTTTTCCGAAATGTAATATTGTATTTGATTGTGAATAATTTTCTCAAACGCTTTCGATAAAAACGGCAATATTGATATTGGTCTAAATTCGTTATTACCCTTTGGTATAGGAACGACCTTAGCAATTTTCCAAGCAGCTGGGAATGTATTGCTAATAAACCTCTGCAATGAATGTCTTGAATGTCCTTTCAAGACATTCAGTTGTTTATCAAATACTTACTGCCACACACTCTATTTTGACAAAACAAATGAATGAGTGAAGAGAACAGTAACCGCCAAACAGGTTTCAAAACAAATAAGTAACAAGACAATGGAGAAGTACACTCATTCAAGTACTGTACACACAAACTGAAATACTCGATTTCAGTGTACACTGCACTACTGTACTCATTGTCATTGCAAAGAGAGACGCAACAACAAAGAGCGACGGACCACCTTAGAAATTTATTGATTTTGAGGGGTAAATACACTAGTGTACATACTGAAGAAACAGAAAACAGCGCTGTACTTGCTTCATTATACTCATCGTTTGACGAATTGAAACGAGTATAAAGAACACAACAACCGAACGAGCAGAGCACACGACTAGATTGTAAACATCAAACAGTGTGAAGTGTTTGTTGTTTTTTTTTTCGATCATTCTATGGTGGTGTCAATCGAGTAAAATATACAATGTTTCAGTGTGCAGTGAAGTAGTCTACACTACTGTAGACGAAGAAATGAATGTCTTGATGCAGAGGTTTAATTGCTAACTATTGCTGTGTTAAAAATATCAGTAATGTATATTATTATTTGGCACAGCAGTATTTTTAGAAATTTAGGATTTATATCATCGTATCCAACAGAGCTCGATTTGATGGACATTATGGCGTCATATACTTCACGTATGGTTGTGATACGAAAACTGAATTCATTTTCTCTCAGGTAGAAATCGCGTGGACCAGTGCACACTTCCGGTGGTATATCAATTGCTGGTATATTTACAAATTTAGTATTTAATATGTTTACATCCACGTTTATATTATCATAGTTTGTATTAGGAATAATATTTTTTTATTTCTTTCCAAGTTCGTTTTCCCGAGATTGCACCGTTGAATTTATTCTGGTAATATAGTTTTTTATTTCTTAGTATATTGGCAACTACCGCCCTACGAGCTGATTTTATATATAAGATGATGCTCTGATGTTTTATATCTCTTCCATTTCTTATAAGCCATTTCACGTTGTTGTATCAACATTTTAGTTGCAGTGTTAAATCACGGTTTAGCCTCAGACTGAATTTTTTCGAGTTTTTACGGGAACGTGTTTATTGTACAGTGCCAGGAGGTTAGAGTTCAGTATGTTTAATTTTTCAGTTTGATATCTGATCCCAATACGTTTCAATGACATCATACTGCAATGCGTTAATGTTAAGGCTCTTAAAGTCTCTAAATGTAAATGTTTGCTCTGTTGGAGGTAAACTCCAATTACACTATGCAACAAATGAACACTTTTTGAAAAATACACGAACCTGACTGTATAGCTTCGATTCTACTACCAAATGGTAGTATAACCCTATACTTAGTTTCGCGAGATTGGTGACCAATTTTTTTTTATGGGCCTCGAAAGATTCCGAAAATCAGTGGACCCCTTGAAAAAAGGTGTCATCGGTTGTTGAGCAACAGCTACTTCAGACTTGGTGATAGCGCTTAACTATATTTGGCAATAATGTAGCTAAGAACACGTTGAACAAAGTCTGTTAACATTTCATGCCAAAAAAATGTAGTTTTCGTGCTCTTTTTTTCGAAAAACATGGGATTAAATTTATTTTTTTTCACTTTTTTCGGCATAACTTTAAGGGATCGCTGATTTTTTACTAACAATATTTGGCAATATTGTAGCCACGGTAAATCTGAACAACTTTTATGAACATATCAATACAATCTTAACGTGTCTAGGCACCTTAAACAGCTCAAAAATCGACATTGTACCCCAAAAATGTAAGTATTTCGCTGTTATGTAACAAAAATACATTTTTCTGGTTTAGGGTATGTTCAGCAATTTTATAGAAAATATTAAGTCCAATATTTTTGTGGAACATTTTAACCCTCTAGCTCCCCCACATAACTGTAATTTTTGGCCCCATTTTAACAAATCGTAAAAAACACCCCTTAAAAGGGGGAGGGCGGGTATGAAATGTTCTACAAAAATGTTCGCCATAAAATTTTACTGTCAGAACACACCAGAGCTCAAAACATAACACAAACACCAAAAAAGGTCGTATTCCTGATCGTGCATCAATGTTAGTAGTACGATCTAGTGGTTGAAGCAATGAAGATATCAGTAAATAACGTTGTTGACTGGAATTTGACCGTTTTTTAGGTTTTTGTGTTAAGATTTGGGTTTTGGTGTGTTCTGACACATATAGTAAAATTTTATGGCGAACATTTTTGTAGAACATTTCATCCCCGCCCTCCCCCTTTTAAGGTGTGTTTTTTACGATTTGTTAAAATGGGGCCAAAAATTACAGTTATGTGGGGGAGCTAGAGGGTTAACATTTTCCACAAAAATATTGGCCTTAATATTTTCTATAAAATTGCTGAACATACCTCATACCAGAAAAATATATTTTTGTTACATAACAGTGAAATACTTACATTTTTGGGGTACAATGTGGATTTTTGAGCTATTTAAGGTGCCTAGACACGTTCAGATTGTATTGATATGTTCATAAAAGTTGTTCAGATTTACCGTGGCTACAATATTGCCAAATATTGTTAGTAAAAAATCAGCGATCCCTTAAAGTTATGGCAAAAAAAGTGAAAAAAAAATAAATTTAATCCCATGTTTTTCGAAAAAAAGTGCAGGAAAACAAAAATTTTTTGGCATGAAATGTTAACAGACTTTGTTCAACGTGTTCTTAGCTACATTATTGCCAAATATAGTTAAGCGCTATCACCAAGTCTGAAGTAGCTGTTGCTCAAAAACCGATGACACCTTTTTCAAGGGGTCCACTGATTTTCCGAATCTTTCGAGGCCCATAAAAAGAAAGTGGTCACCAATCTCGCCAAACTGAGTATAGGGTTATACTACCATTTGGCAGTAGAATCGAACCTATACCGTCAGATCCGTGTATTTTTTTCACTGTTGCACAGTGTTATAAGACATAATTATTCTGCCGTGTTTGGAAAAAGGAGATCCATGCAATTGATCGTACTTCAATACTGCATTTATGTTACTAACTAAAAACAGGTCGAGGAGGGTGTTGACGGTCGAAGAAAAATGTGTAGGAAAATTTGTGTTAACAGGAGTTAAGTTTATTGATTCCATAGCTTGACACAAATACGATTCTTTCAGAAGATTACAATTGAAATCTCCTGCTAACAATATATCACTGTATGATACGCTTATATCCTCCAGCTTCGTTATTATGGGGTTAATGTCAATTCTACAGTGTGGCCTGTAGATACACCCAGCAAGAGCTTTGCTGCCGTCTACATGTTTGTGAGAGGTACCCCTCAACAAACATGTTGATGGGTACCTCTACATGGGGACTACAACAAAATATAAACTGGCTTGTATAAATTTTATTGAGATGAAATCTTGCCAAAATAGAATACAAACTGAATTGCTTAGAAAATGTGGTGCTTATGGCTTAAAAAAGCGTTTTTGGGAGCGACATCTATAGGTGGACTATAACGAAGTATGAACTGATTCCAAAAAATTTTACTGTGATTAATTCTTGTCTAAATAAAATACAAACTGACAAAATTCGCTCAAAATGCTTGGAAATGTGGTATTTATGGCTTAAATAAGCCGATTTTGGGGCGACCTCTATGGGGTGACTATAACAAAATATGAACCAATTTGTAAAATTTTTACGTGATACTTATTGTCAAAATATAATACAAACAGCAAAGTTTCAGCAAATTTGCTTTGAAAATGTGGTATTTATTTTGGAGCGACCTCTATAAGGGAGCTATATCAAAAATCAAAATTGACCGATATGGCCCATTTTCAATCCCAAACGACCTGCAACTATAAGAAGTATTTCTACCAAATTTGATCAACCTAGCTCTATTAATACTGTAGCGTGATTTCAACAGACAGACTGATTGACGGACATGGGTAAAGCGTCTTAGAATTTCACAACGACTTTATGGGGTCGCAGATCAATATTTCAAGGTGTTGCAAACGGAATGGCAAAGTTAGTATACTCCTGAATTGAATTTTCAGCGTGTATCTCGAGAGGAAGTTTGCCACTCAGATACCTGCCGGAGGGTTGGCAGAATACCTGAAAACAGGACATGGAAATACATATGTCCAATTCTATATAGATGGTTCGAAGCTTTGGGGCCCGCCTTCAAGTAAAGTAGACATGGGGGAAAATCTAATCCCACACCATCTCATATTTTGAGGTTTTCGAAATTATTTTTGGATAGACTTTTTGCAAATGTATCTAATGATGCTCGAATTACTTTCGATTTGTAATGTCAAGTCCTACAAACTACAAAATATTTCATTGATATATTACTTCGACCTCAGGCCAAAGTTGGCTACGCGGAGCAAATCTTTTATATGAAGTCCCTTCCGTTTCTAAATTAATAATAAAAATAGGAACCAAAAAGCAGTAAAAATTGAATTATTCCCCAAAAAAAATACTGGGTTGTATTTTCCTGGGCACATCTTCTGCCACCGAGAATTAAATAATGTAATTATAATACGATACAGAAATTTAAAATGTAACAAAGTTAACCGTTGTAAAGTGTAAATCGATTTTTATATGTCTATACATTTTTCAATCACTGATTCTGATGATGTCAATAAATATTGATTAATGTACGTCATGTGTATATCATGTGCGTGTACAGGTATGGTGTGGGTACGTAAGTAAGTCAGACAGTGTTTATATATATGTATGTCACGTAGGAATGTGTTTGTGTTAATTAATCGAATAAACTCGAGAGTGTATCGGAAATCGGAACGGCAAAATGTGTTGTTGGCAGACGGACGGACGGACAAACGTTAACAGAGTCTGTGACTACGTCGCAGTAACGTGTCAAAGTTGTAAAATAATTAACTACCTCGGAATGGAGGTAGTCGGTACGTATCTACGTATATTCATATATGTATGACCGTACTTATTGGCAGTCGCAACGAGTCTGTCCTTGTGTGGGTGGTTATGCCCCCATACACATGTGTCGTTTGCTGCTGCTGCGGGTGCTGATGATGACGGTGGTGTTAACAACTTTATGTAATAAAGTTGCCCCCCGCTTTATCACGCCCACAGGCGGGAGTGTTGGAGCACTTTATTAAGAATATACTTGGGGCTGTAATGCAGGCACAGCAGCGACAGCTCCGGCACCAGCGACAGCAGTAATCAAATGTTTACACACATTTATTACCTTTTTTCCAGTCAATTTTATAGACTTTTATTAAATTCTCCATTGTCAGTTAACTAAAAAGGTGTCATCTTTTGAAGTCTCTACAGACTCAAAGAAAAATGCATGTACATACATTGTAACTGATATTGATGAAAACGAATCGAAAATGTTATTAAACATGTAAGAAAAATGTCAATTTAGTAAATCGACAGCAACATGCCTTCACCTTTATAGAAATATTTTTCATTTTGTTTCATGTATTATTTGTTTGTTATTTTCTTTGGCAGACTATAGTCATTACAAAATATATCTAAAATACTCCGACTAGATAAATCCATAAGCGGTCTGCTGAAGAGTATGTAGATAACCCCACGAGTAGTCTATTGAAAACTAGTTGATCCCACCAATGGTCTGTTGAAAAATAGATGAATCTACGTGCCATTAATTCTACAGTAGATGACTCTACGTCTCATTAACTCTTATGTAGTAGATAACCCCACGATTCGTCTGCTGAAAAGTAAATGAGTCTATTGAAAATTAAGTGAATCCACGATTCGTCAACGAATAGTATATAACTTTTCAACCTCTACGAGAAGATGACTACACGAGTCGTCTACTTTAGAGCAGATGACTCCACGAGTCGTCTACTTTAGAGTAGATGACTCCACGAGTCGTCTACTTTACAGTAGATGGCTCCACGAGTCGTCTACTTTACAGTAGATGGCTCCACGAGTCGTCTACTTTTCAGTAGATGGCTCCACGAGTCGTCTACTATAAAGCAGAGTAGATCTACATCTACTGTAGAGAAGATGACTCGATGATTCGTCTACCGTCGAGTAGATGTCCCCACACATCGTCTCCTATAGAGTAGATGACTCCACGAGTCATTTGCTGTAGAGAAGATGACTCCACGAGTCGTCTACTGTCGATTAGATGACTCCCCGATACGTCTACTTTAGAGAAGATGACTCCATGATACGTCTACTTTAGAGTAGATGACTCCAAGAGTCGTCTACTTTAGAGTAGATGACTATACGAGTCGTCTACTTTAGAGTAGATGACTCCACGAGTCGTCTACTTTAGAGTAGATGGCTCCACGAGTCGTCTACTTTAGAGTAGATGACTCCACGAGTCGTCAACTGTCGATTAGATGACTCCCCGATACGTCTACTTTAGAGAAGATGACTCCATGATACGTCTACTTTAGAGTAGATGACTCCAAGAGTCGTCTACTTTAGAGTAGATGACTATACGAGTCGTCTACTTTAGAGTAGATGACTCCACGAGTCGTATAATTTAGAGTAGATGACTCCACGAGTCGTCTACTTTAGAGTAGATGACTCCACGAGTCGTCTACTTTAGAGTAGATGACTCCACGAGTCGTCTACTTTAGAGTAGATGACTCCACGAGTCGTCTACTTTAGAGTAGATGACTCCACGAGTCGTCTACTTTAGAGTAGATGACTCCACGAGTCGTCTACTTTAGAGTAGATGACTCCACGAGTCGTCTACTTTAGAGTAGATGACTCCACGAGTCGTCTACTTTAGAGTAGATGACTCCACGAGTCGTCTACTGTAGAGTAGATGACTCCACGAGTCGTCTACTTTAGAGTAGATGACCCCACGAGTCGTCTACTTTGGAGTAGATTACTCCACGAGTCGTCTACTTTGGAGTAGATTACTCCACGAGTCGTCTACTTTAGAGTAGATGACTCCACGAGTCGTCTACTTTAGCGTAGATGACTCCACGAGTCGTCTACTATAGAGTATATGACTCCACGAGTCGTCTACTATAGAGTAGATGACTCCACGAGTCGTCTACTATAGAGTAGATAACTCCACGAGTCGTCTACTATAGAGTAGATGACTCCACGAGTCGTCTACTATAGAGTAGATGACTCCACGAGTTGTCCACTTTAGACTAGATGACTCCACGAATCGTCTATTGTAAAGAAGATGTCTCCATGTGCTGTAGTAGTTTGTTTCAGAGTTTATGCCTCCACAAGTTGTCTATTGCAGAGTATATTACTCCACGAGTAGTCTACTGTAGAACAGATGACTCCACGGGTAGTCTACTATACAGTAAATGCCTCCATGAGTCGACCACTGTAGAGTAGATGACTCCACGAGTCGTCTACTGCAGAGTTGATGAGCCCACGAGTCGTCTACTGTAAAGTAGATGACTCCTCGAGTCGTCTACTGTAAAGTAGATGACTCCTCGAGTCGTCTACTGTAAAGTAGATGACTCCTCGAGTCGTCTACTGTAAAGTAGATGACTCTGAGTCGTCTACTGTAGACACTAGTGGTCTACTGTAGGGTAGATGACTCCTCGAGTCGTCTACTGCAGAGTAGATGACTCCACAAGTTGTCTTCTGGAGAGTAAATGACTCCACAAGTCGTCTAGTAAAATTTATTTTTTCTCGAGTGTTAGTTGTTTTTCTATAACCCGTCTAATGGTAAATTCTGATGGCAGCCATAGACATCAAAATGAAAATTAATTGTGTATTTTTATGTACTTCTACACGACTATAAAAGGTATTATAGATAAGCCCAAATCCCATAACCATTCTGTATATACATACATACTCGACTCGTATATAGCACATGCCTTAAATAATTGTCGTAGTACATAAATTGTCTCTTCTAATGGTTGTGATGGCGGTGCTGCTACACTCACGTGGCCAACAAAAAACTCTTATTGACTTTCAATAAATTACTTGTACAAACGACAAATAGGCAAATTGTAGAACATGCGCAAATTATCGCACCTCACGCTATGCCATTTTTGCAATACCCTAATCCCCAATGCATGGCGGCGTATGTATGTACACAGAAAAAATTTATCGGTTTCAATACCGACATAAATTTAATTATTTTATTATATTTAATATAAATTACTTTGATAAGGGTATAAGTATATCATTTGCCACGGATCAAAAGTGTAATGCATCGAATGAGTGAACTATGACTCGAAGTATGTATTGTGAAAATCTGTTTTTGAACATTTTTTATCAGTTGAAATATATCCGTCCAACTGTCTGGCTGGTGCGGTGCACACGATAACCACTGGATGACCTATTTACTTCAAATTTTGTAGTCGGATCATATTGGCCTCTCCGTCTGGTATCTCCCACTTCAAAGGATTAAAATTTATTGAATTTACCTGAAATCATTCCGAGTAAAAATGGATCATATGGTGCATGTTTTGATATAGCCCCCATTGAAAATTAATTTCGATTCGGCTTATTGTCACATTTTTAGTCCGCTTAGGAACGGGTAAGGCTGCCCAAGTCGCCTTATATCCTGTAGGGGCACGTAGGGTCTCACCTAAAATCGCCTAATATGGTGTACGGCGTCATAAAAGTGATCCATCACCAGTTTGGTTCAGAGAGCTTCTATACGACTTAAAAAAATCAACATACGAGTATCTCCTCGCACTAGAGAGGAGAATACTGTCTACGTTACTGTCAGTTCTGACGGGACATTGCCTGATCGGCGAACACGCAAGGAGGTTGGAAATTAAGTCCAATGACTTCTGCAGAAGCTGTAGAGATGGGGAGGAAGTGGAGAGCATTGGGCACCTGCTTTGTTACTGACCCGCATTGAGTAAACGAGGTCTGTATATACCGACGTAGGCCTTTCTAGGAAATTGGAAATTGGGTGCAATGACTTCTGCAGAAGCCGCATTGAGTAAACGACGTCTGATATACCGACGTCGGTCTTTCTAGGAAGTTGGATAGGTCTTGTAGGTACCGATATTTGTATTATTGATAACATTGTGTATTAAACAAGATGGTTCCCAAATGTGTCTTTGTGAGCTGGAAACTCTGGCTGCCACCATAACCAAACCCAAGGAACTATAAAGTTCAACTCAAGGCTGTGCCGACGTAGGCTGGTATCTGATACCAGCATACAACTAATACGGTTAAGTGATATGGGCTCTGTTCAGTGTTGCCGCTGCTCTTTAAATAAGATTGGTTAAAACTGGCAGAGTGCGGCATTGATTATTGCCAAAAAGGTAAACTGATCCCGTCTCGGCCCAGGGCAAATGCGTATGTTCCGGCTTCGACATCTGATGTAGAATCCATTATTAAGATACTGAATGTCTGCAATTCCGGCCTTCCAACTAATCGGATAGGTCTCGAAGGCATGTCGTATATACACTGAATGTCGATGGAGTATCTATTCCACCTCGCCAAGTATGATGGAAAAATGTCAAACGGATTCTACAATACTCTATGGGGGATTCGGAAAATACTGTATGCAATGAACCTTCCCCTTCGCAAGTGTTCCAATCTATCTAGCGGCAACTAGTATTTTACCCTTTTACGATGCGCGGGGAAGCTCTTCATCACAGAGTCGAAAGAATCATGTCTATGTTAGCTTCCAGCGGACACCAAAGACGAGGCAGATATAATGGTGTTGGCGAAACCGGTCCACATTGTTCAGCTGATCTGGATGAAATGTGGAAGTATATTTTATTTTACATGTAGCCATCTATTAGAAATGGCATATATCATTCCATAAAAGCTATGAATCCCATATTATAATGGCACCTTTCGATTGGACTTGCTGAGGTTGATTGGATATAATTAAATATTTTAATTTTAAATTACCTAAACTACTAAAAGTAGAAAATGTCCTTTTTTTTCATATGATATGACACATTAGAGTTCTCTCCTAGCGGATGCCTTGTTCCAATTTATCACCATGAAATTTATAAATTTGTAGAGATCTTCTCGTAAAAAATTCCAGAGTTTATAGATCTAGTTTCAGAAGAAATGTGTCTAAATTTTGTTGCATCCCCTCGTGATTTTAATTTCTAAACTCAAGGAGGTACTTGTAGAGTTTTGCACTATAGTTCTTTTAAGTGATCGCTCATTTTAGTTCAGTTCAATTGAGTAAACTAGTTCGTTCTTTTAGTTCACCTGCTCACTTTAGTTCTCCAGCTCTTCAGCTCACCAGCTCACTTGACCTTAACAGCTCTTCAGTTCGCCTGCTCTTTACTTCAGCAGCTCTTTGGTTCACCAGGTCTTCAGCTCACAAATGCACTTTATTTCAACAGATCTTTAGTTCACCAGACCTTTAGTTCACCAACTCTTTAGTTCACCAGCTCTTTAGCTCACCAGCTTACTTTAGTTCAACAGCTATTTAGTTAAACAGCTCATTTCGGTCAACAGCTATTTAGTTCAACAGCTCATTTCGTTCAGTAGAACACCAGTTCAAATCAGTTGCTATTAAAGGAATGTGGATGGAATGAGTTGAATATACAAACACGTTTGTTTGGGTAGAATCCTACATTCATGATGAAATACATTTTTAAACAGCACATAACAGCTGGAAGGAGAGAACGATATGAGAAGAGAGAACGAAATGTGAAAATAAACTAATTATACCAAATTTCAGTCTAACTCGTTGAAATTGGAGGTTTTTGTTGCGTTGTGAAGTCAAATATAGACGGATTTTTGTATGTAAGGGACCTATATCAAAACATTAACTTATGTCTACCGTTTTGTCGTGTGAAGGATGCCGAGTCTAAATAAGCCGCAGTTTCCAATTTTCAGCCCGATCCGTTGACATTCGTGGTCTCTATAACGTTAAGAAGTCACATCGTGGGTATGTTATATATGGGGCAATATCAAAAAATGGACCAATATTGCCCATTTTCAACCGATATGCCCCATTTTATATAGGGATCGTCCCTGGGTTAAGAAATGCCTCTGTACCAATTTTCATTAAGATTGCTTCATATTTGCGACCTGTGGTGTCGAATATTAAAAAGAACGGAACGCTAAACATACCCAGCAGCGAAGCGGACCAGTTCATATATAGTTCTACACTGGTCCATGAGAATGTATGAACTAGTTCTACATAATACCCTTTGCCCAGCAAGCAACTGTTTCTTTTTACATGGGCTTGTCCTAGGAAGAATCAATTGTCTCCAGCTGCATTCGTTTGGAACAGATCTGATATAGTTCATAATGGAATAATTTAGAATTAATTCTAGGGAACTAGCCCTGATATAGTTCTTCAGGAATATATCTAAACTACTCCAGAACTGTTCCAAACGAATGCATCCGGAGAAAAATTGATTCTTCCTAGGACAAGCCCATGAAAAGAGAAACAGTAGCTGGAAAAAATATATTATGTAGAATTAGTTCCTGCTCTCTTGGTTATGGGCCAGTCTAGAACCACTTTTCAGCTTGCCTTTATTATAAAATTAAATTTAAGAAATAAAATATATTGAATGGTTTTTATTTTTATAATATTTATAAAAATTAAATTCATATATATTTATTCTTTGAAAAACGGAAACAAATTATTTTAATTCCTAGAAAAGGAAACTTGAAATAGTTATAATTATTATCATTATAACGTCTTACTTGTTAAAATTTCCACTTCACAATGAACACAATACTGAAATGACAAGCACCACCATAAATTCCTAACGGTAAACACTTAGAATTATTTCAATGCAGACGAAAAAACACAAACAAATATTCACGCTGTACAAAATCAAACAAAAGCAGCGCTGCCTAGGCAGATTTCTTTGAATTCTCTTGTTTTTTTGCGCTCAACTGTTTCTGGCTGCATTACTTTTGCTCTAGTCTGGATCTAGTTCATTTTGGACCAGCTCAGATCCGGTCCTTTTCATAGACTGTTTCCAATTTCTCTGCAGGGTAGTGATACTATGAACCGTACGTTATTGTAGTGTACCGTTCGCCGTGTTCTAAGAACGGTACGTTATCGTAGTGGTACCGTTCGTGAACAGTAACACTAAAAAATGTTTAGTGTATTCTGTTCTCTTGTAAGGGTTGCGATACTGTTCCGTTCGCGACGAAGGAACGGTACAGAAGGCTAAGGAACCGTTCCTTAGTGTTTTTTCCGAACTCTGATTACAACAGACGTACGGACGCACATGGCTAAATCGTCTTAGAATTTTACGACGGTTAAAAATATACGAGTATATACTTTATGGGGTCTCACATCAATATTTAGAGGTGTTACAAACGGAGTGGCAAACTGAACATACCCCCACATCCTATGGTGGAGGGTATAACAAATTAACTATTTAAGCTGAAATTAACGAGTTGTCTGACCGTTCAGTAAAGTGACCCTTTCAATTCACGAACTACACAACTCTAGTTTCGCCTCTACATTTATAATTAGAGATGTGAGGTATTCTATTTTTTAAATCGGTATTCGTATTACTCTTAGATTACACAGGTATACACACATTTTTGTGCCGGACAATCTCTTTGCAGATTCCAGCAGTAATCTACCATTACTTGCCTTGGTATCGTTCTTCCTTTGTCCTTATATCCTGGTGAAATCGTTCACCTTGCTCTTCACTCAAGTCTCCCAAATTTTCAGGAAACCGGTACAAATGGTTTTGCATGTAATGCACCTTGATGCTCATGTTGCATCCAAGCTCACGAAAAGCAGTCAGCATGTTCTGAACTAAATCCTTGTATAGGGTGATTCAAGTAGAGATACTTTTTTCAATAGAATTTTTTTGACAGATCACGTGTGAGTCGTGGCATGCTGTCATGTTATGTTTGTTAAGTATTGTTTGGCATTTCATCATGGAAAGACTTACGCCTGAACAACGTTTACAACGTTTTGACAACAAATTGACAGATTAATTAGTGTAATGTTATAATGGGTGATCCAAGTAGAGATACTTTTTTCAATAGACTTTTTTTGACAGATCACGGGTGAGTCGTGTCAAATATTGTTTGGCATTTCATCATGGAAAGACTTACGCCTGAACAACGTTTACGCGTGTCATTCGCCAGTTACCAGTCGAAATGCTCGAACGAGTCATCGAAAATTGGACTCAACGGATGGACCATCTGAGACGTAGCCATGGCCAACATTTGATAGACATAATCTTCAAAAAATAAATGCCAAAGAATGTTCTTTCAAATGATAATAAACATTACCCATTCATTTTGAATTTTCTGTGTTTTTTTTTCTTTAAAAAAGTAGGGAACCTCGAAATGAATCACCCTATAGTTTAATGCCTTCTTGTTGCCTAGAAAGTTTTCGACAACTCACACAAATGATGTCCACGCTTTTCGCTCTTTTTCATTTACAGATTCAACAAAATTTTTGTCCTTTATTAGCTGTCTGATTCGAGGCCCATCATTCGATGCCAGCTTTTATCTTTTCAATACTTAACCTTGCATCTTATTAGATATGAATTTAAAACATGATGAATCCTTATCTAGAGCCTTAACAAATTGCTTGATTAAGCCAAGTTTTAGATGAAGTGGAGGCAGGATTATTTTATTCCGATCAACCAAAGGCTTATTAATAAAATTTTTTCCTCCGACCACCATGTTATCTCTTTCAGGCCAGTCTTTTTTTACCCAATCATCTTGTTTAGCTCTGCTATCCCAAAGGCACTAAAAGCAAGGCTACTTTGTGTATCCACCTTGCTGTCCAAGGAGTAAGTTAACCATTTTCAAGTCAACACAAGTGACCCATCCATGTTCGTGATGCTTAATCTTTCCCAAGACTATAGCTATATTCTTGTATTCTTCTTTCATTTGGGTTGAGTGAGCAACAGATATTGATTGTGTAAAAGCACTCACTTCAAACTTCGCTTGGAACTGTCAATAAACAAACGCCATCGATCTGGATCATACTCGGAAAGGCCCATTTTTGTTAAGAGCCCTTTAACATCCTGACAGAAAACGAGATCTTCTTCCTGAGAATAGAACGTAACCAACTCTTCTACGATAGAACGTTATTGGTTTGTTATGCATCAAGTAGATTTTTTCTTTTAGCCGGGATGCCAGTAACTCAGAAGATTTTTTGAGAGGTTAAGATCCCTTATGAGATCACTTAACTCACTTTTGTTAAATCGTTGGGGACTTGATGCATTTTCCTCATATTCACTGTCTTCATCTGTGTCGCAGTGGGGTGAGGGATGGGCCGTCGAGCAGAGTCTAAATCATGATACGTCCACTTGCTTCGGTTTTACTATTGATGCCTCTGATATTCACTAGACTGAAATAACAGTCATCATAGTAATTTTTTGGTTCTCTCCAAACCATAGGCACACCAAATTTCAGACTCCTCCGTTTCCCATTAGTCCACTGACGTAGATGTTCAGTACATGTTTTGCAAACCACAAGTGGTGCCCAAGATTTATCTTGATCACCAAGTTTGATACTAAAATATGCATTGTATGCTTTCTTCACAAATTCAGTAATAGATTTTCTGTTCTGATTTGTCGTGTATTCACCACTTACATAACAAAATTGCTCGGGATAATTTACACAAATTCTGCGGCGACGTGTATATCAGAAGGAAGTTTTTAAACAAATAGTAGGATAAATTGAGTATTTCTGTATCTCAAAAATTAGAGCTGCGAGGGAAAAATGGTTTTCAGTTTTGAAATCAGCAGCAAAATTCAAGGCACCAAAAAAATATTTCTTTTTTGTAGACCTGTGTTATGCATTACACATAGATTATAAAATCTATTACTCCATTTTGCAGATATCTGCTGGAAACATTTTTTGAAATTTGTTAAGTAATTTATCTTTTGATTCAGTATATAATATGATTAATTTTTTTTGTAAATTAAATATATTTATTAATTGATTTAATAGTTTGATGGAAGATTTCACTGATTTCAATCCCATATTTATGATTTTCTCCCCACACTTCTAATATCGACTTTAGATAAATACATATATATTTGTACAAGAATTAGGTTATTTAGCCAACATTTTTATACCCTCCACCATAGGATGGGGGTATATTAATTTTGTCACACCATTTGTAACACCTCTAAATATTAATCTGAGACCCCATAAAGTATATATATTCTAAATCGTCTTAAAATTCTACGACGATGTAGCCATGTACGTCTGTTGTAATCACGCTACAATCTATAATATGTAAGCATTCACATGCTATCCATGGTGGAGGGTATATAAGATTCGGCATGGCCGAACTTAACGCTTTTACTTGTCTTAAATTGAAAATATCTCAAATATTTTTTATTCCAATTTTTGAACTTACATTTCTTTCTCTGTATGACGCATGTAAATGGTACATTTATTTAGATAAAATTCGAATGAACACATTGAACAAAAGCAGAGCTCCAATTTTTACAGTTTTTAAACATACAAACAAAGTAACAGTTTTAATTAGATCAAAGACTAAGACTTTCTATCATTTCTGCACAAGGAATATAAGAATTTTCATTTAAAATTCCTTCAGTTATTTTACATTAAATTACTACTTAAGTCAGTTTGCATTAGATATGTTTATTCAAAAAACAAAGTCCTCCAAGGACTTGCTAAATCACATGTATGTACATGTGTATGTATAACTAAGCTAATTTCATTATATTTAATTGAGAACGTTACCTGTCAAATTATTGTCAATTAATTAGATACTAATTTTAATGGATATAGTGATAATAAGAACACCCAATGCTAATTAAATACATTACATAAAAGTTGGCTTAGCGTTATTTGAATAATTTTGCATTATGCTGTTAATTACGATTGCAAAATATTAATCTATAACAATGTATATAATGTATTCTCGAAAAGAAACAAGTAAAGAGGGATTAAGTTCGGCCATGCCGAATCTTATATACCCTCCACTATGGATCACATGTGAATGGTTATATACCAAATTTCAGCCCAATTCGTTGAAATTTGAGGTTTTTGTGGCGTTAGGAAGTCAAATCTAGAGGGACCTTTGTATGGAGGCTATATGAAATATGGACCTTTGACTAACGTTGTTCGTGTGAAGGATTCCGGCTATAAATAAACCCCAGCTACCAGCTTTCAGTCGGATCAGTTCAAATTTGTGGTGGAGATGCTATATATGGGTTATATATATCAAAAAATGCACCGATATTTTCAATCCCAACATACCTGCAGATATAAGAAGTATATGTAATAAATTTCAGCCACCTAGCTCAAGTATAGGGTGATCTAAGTAGAGAGACTTTTTCAATAGCCTTTTTTTGACAGATCACGTGTGAGTCGTGTCATGCTGTCATGTTATTTTTGTTAAGTATTGTTTGGCATTTCATCATGTAAAGACTTACGCCTGAACAACGTTTACAAATTATTCAGTTTTATTATCAAAATATTCGTTCGGCAATTGCGCTAAGTCCATTTTAAATCCAAAAAGAAAGCACTTTCCAGTCGACCCACGACCTTGACACCCATGAGCAATAGTTTAGCTCTCATTAAGAGCTATCTTTTTGCCATTGACCGATTTCCGATCCGACGTACCGGAACATCGGTCCATATTTCTTCAAAAATTATCCGGTGAGAACGTAACCGTCAATGGCGACCATTATCGTGCCATGATAACCGACTATTTGATGCCTGAAATTGAAGCTCGTGATCGCGGCGACATTTGGTTTCAACAAGGCGGCGCCACTTCCCACACATCACATGAGCAGATAATTTCACGTTTTGGGTCGATCGATTGACCACCAAGATCGTGTGATATCACACCGTTAGACTTTTTCCTGTGGGGATATCTAAAGTCTAAAGTTTATGCGGACAAACCCGCTTCGCTTCAGGCCCAGTTAACAGTCGAAATGCTCGAACGAGTCATCGAAAATTAGACTCAATGGATAGACCATCTGAGACGTAGCCGCGGCCAACATTTGATAGACATAATCTTCAAAAAATACATGTCAAAGAATGTTCTTTCACATGATAAAAAAACATTCCCCATTCAATTTGAATTTTCTGTGTTTTTTTCTTTAAAAAAGTAGGGAACCTCCAAATGGATTACGCTATATTGTAGATTGTAGCGTTATTACAACAGACGGGAAGAAACTTCTTTCTGTCAAATTTTGTAATGATCGGAAGTAAAGTACAACTTAACATATATATAGCGGCTATATTTAAATCTGAACCGATTTCCCCCAAATTTGGTAGTTTTCGTTCATGCAAAAAAAAACTGTTTCTGCCGATCGTACTCATCGGATATAAAATACAGTTTCTACAGCTCTTTCAGGTCATACAATCATTTTTCAGACTGAGACCTAAATACTTTTTTTGTATGGATTGAGGCATGCTTTTTTATGAAACCAAAACAAAACTTTTTTTCTGTCAAATTTTGTATTGATCGGAAGTAAATTACAACTTACCATATATATAGCGGCTATATTTAAATCTGAACCAATTTCCCCCAAATTTGGTAGTTTTCGTTCATGCAAAAAAAAACTGTTTCTGCCGATCGTACTCATCGGATATAAAATACAGCTCTTTCAGGTCATACAATCATTTTCTGTCCGAGACGTAAATACTTTTTTTGTATAGATTGCGGCATTTTATCAAACCACAACAAAACTTTTTTTGTGGTAAAATTTTTTTTATTAATTTTTTTTCTAGCATCCTAACAAAGAAAACAATGCCTATTTGCAAAAAGTCTATCGCTAAATGTATAAAATATGATCCATATTGTAAAAATATGGAAATTCAAAAAAAATATTTTTCATATTTTTTATTTTGGCAATTTTGTTTGGGAGGTACCAAAAGGGGCGTGACAACAATTTTAATATACTTTATGTTCTATAAAATCATTACACTGTACAAAATTTCAAGTGGTTTTATGTGCAGGAATCGAATTTATACGAGGGTTGCTACATATATGTCTGCCTAGGCAAGACCATGTGTTGCCTGGCGCCATCTGACATTTCCATTGGAAAGTTTGACATTTTTTAGCATAAACGTACTCAGAACGTTTTGACGTACGACCATCAGTTGTGTTGTTTACAGTGACTTGAAAAAATCGATTTGGCAAAAATGGAATTAACTCGTGAACATTTTCGTGCGATAAGTTTTCACAACTTTCGACAAGTGTGCATCGATGAACTTACATCTTTGTATGGCGATGAAGCACTGTGAAAAACTGGTTTAATGAATTCAATCGTGGCCGACGCTCGCTCTAGGACGAAAGTCGTCCAAAAACGGCCGTTGTGTCAGAGAACATTGATGCCGTGCGTGAACTGATAATGCAAGATCGTCATGTGACATACCGTGAGATAGAGGCATCCTTGGGCATTTCTTCCACCAGCATACATTCGATATTGCATGAACACCTGGCCGTAAAAAAGGTTTGTTCTCGTTGGATCCCGCACAATTTGACAATCGTTCAAAAAAAGGCTCGTGTCGATTGGTGCAAAGAAATTTTGAAAAAATACGATGGCGGTGCTTTAAAAGACGTTTATAAGATCGTCACAGGTGACGAATCTTGGATGTATGCGTATGAGACCGAAACAAAACAGCAATCGACCGTGTGGGTCTTCGAAGACGAGCCAAATCGAACGAAAGCTGTTCGTGGAAGAAGCACTTCGAAGCAAATGGTCGACTGTTCCGCTTGTACAAGAGAAGACGAATCATTGTGCACCATGACAATGTGAGCTCTCACACATCGGCTCAAACCAGCGCCTTTTTGACCAGCAAAAACGTCAAATTGATGGGTCATCCGCCGTACAGCCCTGATTTGACACCCAATGACTTCTTCTTATTCACTCACATCAAGAAAAAACTGCTTGGTCAACGTTTTTACACGCCTGAAGCAGCTGTTGAAGCGTTCAAAAACCATGTTTGGAAGTGAATTTTCAACACACTGTAACCAAAACAATTCGCGCTCAAGTGACAAAACGGTCTGAGTGAAGTTATGCTAAAAAATGTCAAACTTTCCAATGGAAATGTCAAACTTTCCAATGGAAATGTCAGATGGCGCCAGACAACACTTAGTGTTGCCTAGGCCAGAAATATATATTGCAACCCTCGTATTAAGGAGGGGTAACGTTAATTCGTGCAAAAACATGTTTATGATTTTTTTTTGTGACAAAACGGTTAAAATTTCTTGATTGAAACCAATGGTACATATAACTTTCAAAGTTTATTGTGTAAAGTTTTCATAAATAAATATTCAAAAATATGGCAAAACAGCATTTCTGCGGAAGCGTCTCGAAAAAAGTTGAATTGCGGTGCCCTCAAAATTCCATACCGGATCATCAGAAATTAACAAAATAAATTTATTTAGTTAGACAATCGTTATAGCCTGGTAACGCTGTCGAGTATTTTTCGAAATTTAAATTTTTCAATTTTTGGAAACACTTTGAAGTGAAAAATGCGATTTTTGCGAGAAAAAATCGGCTAATTGGTTATTGTTAAATAAAGTTGGCTCAATTAATAATTTAATGGCCATACGAATTGTTATGCTCAAGTTGGATTTTTGCACTTTTTCTATATTTTTTCTCGGTATACCGTAAGGAATATCTCTTTTGTGTCTGAAGCGAAGTTGTAGATATTGAATAGGAGAAAAATCGAAAAGATGCCCACAAAGTCATAAAATATCTGTCAGAAAAATATTGAAAAATACGTAATACGTAGTACGGATACGTATAAAACAGAAGAGAACACTTTTGCGAATTTTAAGGCACTGAATGCAGTTTTTTTCGGGTAGGATTGTTCCGCATATTTTTCTCCTATTCAATATCTACAACTTTTCATCAGACACTGAAAAAGTGCTAAAAATCCACATTGAGCAAAAAATTAGTATGGCCATTAAATTATTAATTGTGCCAACTTAACTAAACGAATAATGCAGAAGTTCTTATTTTTGGGCTACTTTCACGGCCAATTCTCTAAATTGAGTCCCAAATAAATTATCGGAAAAATGCTGTACTGTGTTATATATATACCCTTGTTCAAAATTGTGGGGTAATAAAAACCGTGCTAATGTTGAAATTTTCTTATTTCTACCAAAACCCAGCAAAATTTCTCATTACCAAATAATCCGACGAGTAAGTCAAGTTCGATAATGGTAAGTACTTATTATTTAGCCACTTTTCTCATTATTTTAACATGGGGATGTCATTGGAGGAAAGTACTTCCCAAAAGCATACAATAAAGTAGCGTAATAAGTACTTATTTGTAGCATAGGCATGCCACATAAATATGTGCTTATATATTCACGATTTTAAGTACTTGAATAAGGCATTACCAATAAGTCATAAAATAAGTAGTAAATATTAAGAAATGGTCATTTAAAGTGTTTTTTTTTGCATATTGTCGCGCATTTTTCTTGAAACAAATAATTTGTCGCGCATTTTTCTTCAAACAAATAATTTGATCATGCCAGATTCGAATTTCTGAACCCAAACCCCCGTGTGAACAATTCTTCAACGGTGTAACATTATACGATATACGTAAATATTTATGGTATTTTCATTCAAATCTGCATGTATTATTTGAAAACAAAAATAAATAAATCTTGTACAATAATAATATATGTACAATATAGCCAAAATTGCACTATATCAAAAATTGCCAAAATGATTTTGATAGCAAAAAATCACTTATTTCTGTTGTTATTGGTAAGTCATTATTATTAAGCCGAAAGTAATGCAGCGAATAACGAGATGTCATTATTTGGTAATGCAGGGAATAATGACAGGTACTTACCAAGATTTTGCTGGGAAGTGCTATAATTTTTACACTTATTCATAGATTTTCTTCAAATAGGCATCCGTTAAGATGCTTGATTTCAAAAATTGGATCAAATTTTTTTTTGGCTTTTTGTATGGCCTTTTCGTACAAGAGATTTTTTTTTTTAAAATCAAATTTTTTTAATAGCATTTGTATTGCTCATAATTTCATTTAATTTAAAGTGTTGTTGTTATTTATTGTTTGTCTGTGCTTTTGTTATTCAGTCACAATTTATTTTGGTTTAAGACCATATGTTTCAGTTACTTTCTGTCTATTGCAAAAAAGTAATAGAAACAAATACAAAAATTGGTAGAGAGTTTTAATTGCTTGGTAGAATTGACTGCAGTTTCAATAGCGTTCGCATACTTCAAAAAATATAGTCAAAATACTAAAGGCACCTTCCAAGAAAATGTGAATTTTAAAGATTTTTTTTTTTAAATCGACCATACAGATTTTGTTTAATATTTTTTACGTGTTTAGGACTTTTTACAGCAGGAAATGTTATGCACAGTGCTTCGACAAAAATTGTGTTGCATAGTGTGAACAATTTCTCCCAAATTGAGAAACTTTTCTTAATAAATTTTACTTTAATTTCAATCAAGTTTGCATTTAATTCAACTTAAGAATATTTTGTAAAATATTTTCATTCATTATCAAAATATTTGCTACCCAAACAGACAGTCTTTTCCTGTGAAACACAGTTTTCGACATGCGAGTACATTCACCAATATCGACATTAGCCTTGACATATGCAACGTTATTGTTTGGCAGTACAAACAATTTCTACTATTGCAAACACTGAGACAGAGAACTTTTACTGAGAGACATATACAGGTCAGTGCTCAAAGTATTGTTAATTAGAAATGGGGTTAGATTGTCAATTTTGATTTCTTTGACAAAAATCTTCGGTATATCGTTAAAACATTTCAAATTTTATGAAATATACTCTGTACATAAGATTGTTTTGAATTATTGTCTTTATCTTTCTGATAATTTTGGAGATGTTGCAGTTTTTATGTCCACAACCATCAGTGTGACATGTAAAGGTTGAAAGCACAAACATTTTATTCACATGTACATCAATATCGTAGCTCAGTAACAATTGCTGGTTGCGATTTTCCAGCCAAATACAAACACGGAGGAAAATCGTAATTTTTGATATATTTGAATTGAAAGAAAATATACTTGGAGACGATTTTTTTAAATACTATATATTTGTTAACAAATAAATTTTATTTGAAAATCAAGACATTTTGTTTGAAACGCATATATTAATATATTAGAACATACTTTATTTGCAAACTGAATTTCACAAATTAAACATGTGTTTACACACAAACAAAGTTATTGTTTAAGAAGGTTTTCAAATATACTTTATTTAAAAAGATTTTTAAAACTATGCTGACTTATTCGAATATTAGTTAGTTTTTCCTAGTTGTCGTGTTAAACTTAATAGCTAAAAATGATTTTTAATTTATAAATATTCCAACTCATCACTTTTTGTCGATCCATCAGTTAACATTTACGAAAGATTATTCGCTTTAAGTTTTAATTAAATTTTACAAACATATACAATTTATAAAAAAATGCTCTTTGAGCATCTGAAAAACAGAAAACTTATCATTAAGTTAAGGCATTGATACGTTGTCAAAATAAATAATTACAAATTAATCTTTGTTTCGGAAATACTAGTTCCAAATAAAAAAAATAGTTGAATGGGAGCATATTTTTGTTTAGAACAATATCCTCCCAAACATATAATATTTGTGTATGTCAAATATTATATATTTGGAGTGTACCCTAAACATATGTATATTTCAAGCCGAATATGTTTGGGACAATATACTACAGAAGCAATTTTTTTCAGCGTGAAGAAATAATACTGTTGCGTATGAATTCGACATCCATTCCATTTATTTGTAAACAATACAGCAAAGTGACATTTGCAAAAATAAAATAGTGCCTTGCCATTAGCCCTTTTGGCCGTGAACATTTGGTAAGACTTTGAGCGCCAAACCCTGTTCATGTACGAGTATCTATGCAATCACATACAAATATGAATGATGAAAAGTCTTAAGGCAAGTACATATCTGCGTGTGTGTGTGTGTGTGGGAGTACTAGACAAAGTTATTGAAGTATTTTAATTTGCTCCTGTAAGTATGCTCGTACAAATTGGAAAATGCCTGAAAGTTTACTTTTAATAAAGTTTGGGTAAAGATTGCGAAACAACTCGTGTGGAGAAACTTTCTAGTATACACATATGCAAATGTAGGGAAGAAACTAGTTAGACAATTTTCTAAGTAAATGCTAATTAAAGTATTACAAAATTTCCGGGAAAAATATCTTGTTTAGTTTCCACATACACGTTCTCCTTGAAATGAGCAATTAGTGCAGTTCTAATCTGAGGATAAACTGATTTTATTTATTAAATTTGCCTGCCATACAAATCATTATTGAAGCTTTATGCAATGAAAATTTAGTTATGTTGCCAAATTGTGCTGACGAATAGCACTACTTAACAGTTGTGACAGCAATTTTGCTGTTACTGTGAGATATTCGTATAGGGTGTCCAAACATTTTACCAAGATCTTCAAAGTTTTTTATGTGTATTTTCGTATTAGAGATAGAGTTGGTACTTAGGTTTTGCGTTTATGGAATATCACTTTAAAGTTCATCTTCTTTATTTGTTAATTCAAAAGTCTGCCTACATCTCGTATTCCTGTCCATCATTGGATATTGTTATGCCGAGTTTGTTTGTTTTCAACCTCCAACACGCCTTCCTGGAATATCCACTCGCATTATGGTTTGCAATAGGGTAGTCCATTCAAAGGAGGTATGGCAATAACGCCCATTTTTTAATATACTATGGGTACTATAAAAACATTACACTGTACAAAATTTTAAGTATTTGTATGGACTGGAATCAATGCCGTTAACTTTTTGTGCAAAATGATCCACTTGTATTGGAGGTACCAAAAGGTTTTACAGGACTGTAGATACTATAAAAGCATTGCACTTCACAAAAGTACAAGCATTTCTATGGACTGAAATCAATGTCCATCAAATTGTCCATTTGTATGGGTGGTACCAAAAGGGGCGTGGCAACTTGGCCCATTTTTCTCAAGATGATAGGGACCAAGCAACTAATACAATGTGTGGACTTGTGAAAGATTCTGAGTAGTAGTTTAGAAGTTATGAGATAATCAATATTTCACTTAATTTTGACCCTTCGTGGGGGAGGTACTCGAAGGAGTAGACCGACATAATTAATCTTTGACCTTAGTCTGAGATAGAAAAAAATATTGGCACATATCAAATTTGATGTCAATTGGAACAGACATCAAATCAGTCGGGCAGAATGACGGGCATTGCTGTACGAGTAATGTCTTAAAATGGCCCAAAACGGATTTTCGCCAAAGGTCACTCTATCGATGTCCCGCTTTTGTCCACTTTTGTCCCGCAGCATCTTGTTATTGGGCGTATAAAAACCGGATTATGTTGAAATTCTCTTATTTCCACCAAAAGTGCTATAATTTCTACATTTATCCATAGATTTTCTTCAAATAAGCACAGTTTTCTTCGTTGGAATTGGGAGCTAGGATTGTAGCTTTCAAAAATTGAAACATTCTTTTTGCGATTTTTTGTCTATTTTTTATTTTTTTTTCGTGCCAGTACAAAACGAATTTTTTGAAAAAAATCCAATTTTTTTCAAATTGTTTAACGACAGTTATTAAACTACTGTTTCCATGTGAAAGTGTCGTTATTAACATTTGTAGTCCTCATAATTTCATTTAATTAATAAAAATGTGGTCCAAATACTAAAGGCACCTTCCGAGAAAAAGTGAATTTTAAAGATAAAATTTAAAAATTTAAAATAAAATTTACTATAAATTTTTTTTAAAATTTTTTTTTCGTGTTTAGTGCCAGGAAATGTTTTGCAGTTATTTTGTTGCTTAGTGTTATTAGAATTTTTTTAAAATATTCTTCAAAATTTTTTAAGCCATTTTTTTAATTTTAACAAAAATTTTCTTAGGAATATGGCTTTAACTTCTTTATTTCCCATGGATTGGTCCTTCCAATATGGCATTTAATTTTATTACTTTATCTCTCATTTTGCTTGGCTAATTTCCGCTCTAGAAATGATCGACGACATACGATTTTATTGAAAATTTCATAGAATTTGCAGTTTTATAGAAAATAGCATCCAATTGCACTTTTGGGTCCGTCACAATTGAGAAAATTGCATTCTTTTTTTTAGAAAAAACAAAAAATATTTTTTTTCTTGCAAATTTAATCAAAATTTTTATATGAGTAGAAAATTTAAGAAAACTAATAAAAGATCGAACTATAAAAGAATTATTTTCTTATAAAATTTCTTCAAAAAATCGTCTAGAAAATTTCGTTAAAATTATTTTTTTTTTAAATTTAGTCGAAAATGTGTTTTTTACTGATAGATTTTGTTTTCTATAAAATTTCATAGAATTTTAAACTTTATTGAAAAATTCATAGAAATTGCAGTTTTTTGGAAGATAGCATAAAATTGCACTTTTATGATTACATCCCTCAAAAATGAGGAAATGACATTTTTTTAGAAACAGAAATAATTTTTTTTTGCAAATTTAAAAACAAAATTATGAAAAATTTAAGGAAACTCTAATAAAAAATTTAACTATAATTGGAATTTTTATCGGAATTGCATTTTGCTAAAAAAAATTTCTATAAAATTTCTTCAAAAATCGGGTTTTTCTAGAAAATTCCGTTAAAATATTTTTTTTTTTTAAATTTGGTCGAAAATGTGTTTTTTATTGATGGATTTTGTTTTCTATAAAATTTCTCAAAATTCAATTTATTTAAAAAAATTTGTTGATCTTGTTTATTTGTGGAAAGTGTTTTCAACATTTAATTTCTATAGAAAATTAGGTTGAAATTTAATATTTCTTGAAAATATCTTTGAAATTGAACTTTTCTTGACAATTTTCTACACCGCCCTTTAGTACCGTCAACAATTTTATTCCGGACAGTGGCCCTTAATCCGTTCATCTACTTTGAATTTTCAACATTTTCTAGAAAAAATTTCAATTTTAAGAAATTTTGTAAATAAATGTAATTTTAAAAAAATGTTCTAGAGAAATGCATTTTAACAAGTTTTCTAGAAAAATTCAACAAAATATAATTTTATTGAAAATTTCATAGAATTTGTAATATTATTAGAAAACTTCGTTGAAATAGAATACTTCTTTTAAATATCTTCGAAATTGAACTTTTCCAGAACATTTCCTTCATCGCCCTTTAATAAAGTCAACAACTTTTAGTCCGGACAGTGACCACTAATCAGGAGTTCTTTAAACGACTCATCTATCTTTAATCCGTTCATTGGCACTTAATCTAATCTGTCCATTGACTTTTAAAATTTCAACATTTTCTAGAAAAAAAAAAGTATTTCAAGAAATTTTGTAAATATATGCAATGTTAACAAAATTTTCTAGAGAAATGCAATTCAACAAGTTTTCCAGAAAAATAAAATTTCAACAAAATAATGCAATTTCGAAGAAGTTTGTCAAAAAATTAAATGTCAACGAAATTTTGTAGCAAAATTCATTTCAATGGAACTTTTTATAGGACTACACGGGGCAAAATCGCCTTTTTTAATATGTTTGAATCGAAAGAAAATATATTTGGAACACAAATTTTTAAATATTATATATTTCTTAGCAAATAAATTTTATTTGAAAATCAATAAAATATATTTGGAACGCATATATTAATATATTACAACAAATTATATTTGCAAACTAAATTTCTCAAATAAAATATGTGTTTAAATACAAATAAAATTATTATTTAGGAATTTTTCCAAATATATTTTATTTAAAAAATATTTCCAAAACTTTTGCTGAGTTTTTCATATTTCAATTTTTCTTGGGTTTCGAATTGTACCTCCCAGTTATGATACCATATTCAGCATTACCTTCTGTTTTAAATCAATCATTTCAAATTTCTGAGTATTCCAAGCCATCATTAGTCGTCAATCCTCTAAGTACTTTATATTGATCCAAGATTATATGATTTCAATTATTATTTTTTACGAACATTAAAAATTTCTAAAAATTTAACTTTGAATTACTGAAAAATTTGAGACAATTTATGTATTTTATGAATACTTAAATGCAAATAAATATTTGTTTCGGAAATAATGGTCCCAAATAAAAACATATTGGAATGTAAACAAATATTTGTTTAGAACAACATCTTCCCAAATACACAATTTTTGTGTGTACCAAATATTACATGCTTAGAGTCTACCCCGAACATATATATGTTTCAAGCCGAATATGTTTGGGACAATATACTACAGAAGCAATTTTCTTCAGCGTGTACAAATTTGAAAGAATTTTCTAGAATTATGCAAATTTGAAGGTATTTTCGAAAAAAAAAATTTCAAGATTTTTTGTGGAAAACACTAAATTATTATGAAATTTTCTATAAGATTGAAGTTTTTTTAGATGTTTTCCTAAAAAAAAATCAATGGCTTATTAGTCTGTAATCACTACAATATTTTTGATGTTTTTTTGGGATTTTTTTTATTGCAAATTATATTCAGACAAAATTTGGTGTTTATGCGTCAACCCAATCAAAATAATGTATTTAAATCAATCAAAATAACGATTTTAATACAAATTAAAAAATTTCATTAAACTTTGATCGCCTCTTCTTAAAATGTACCTTTTTTGACTTAGCACACTGTGAAATCCGTATGGATATACATTGACGTTATTCAACATTTTATGAGCGATGCTCATATGATATCCTTTTTTTTTGTCAAAAATACAAGAAAAGTTTCCATGTACACCTATAAACTTCCAGCCTTTATGTCTGCCAAAAACAAACTATAAATGTAGAATGACTGATAATGTCAACATGATAATAAAATATCGAATGTACATGCACAGTCTGTAAAATTTGAAAATGACCTTATGTTTTCAACACGCCTCGTACCTCGAAAAAATCAAAAAGTTCAAATTTTTGATATTTTTGGGAATTTTGAGATTGTGTTCCCATATTTCTTTTTTGGTTTGTTTTTTAACCGCTCATGCATAGATTAGTCAAATAAAAAACATTTCTTATACATATATGGTTACAGAAAAGCACAAGTTATACGTATTTGAATGGTTTGTATACCCGATGTGGTCCAATTCGAGGTCCTGTCGCTTCTCCCTATGTATAGTTTAAACGACTCAAATTCAAAACCATGTTCAATTGGCCTAATTGAATTTTGGAAACTGCTATAAAAAGTATCTGATTAGCTTCTAAAGTTATAAGGATACCAAATCATTGTTAGCATTTTTAATACAGACCTAAATAGTTGTTAGACATTGATCATAAAAAAAACGTCGATGAGAAATCCCTTCAGTATTTATATTCAAATTTTGAATTATATTATAAAACAAAATTGAGCGGTAAGGTCAAACGTTAATAGATCAATACCCTAATAAAAGGGCCACAAATCCCCAAAAGTATACCACAGAGAACATTTGAATCCCAATCACAAAGGCTGCTGAATGTCTTTACACTTTACTTAGGAATTATACTTTCAGGATAATCAAAATCCTATTGTTATGCAGAACAAACTTTTCTCTGTTCTTCTCACAATCATCATAAAAAGTATACGAGTGTAGTTTCATCTTCAATTAATGTAAATTCTAAAGTTTTGTTCGAAACCCAATCAATCGATATGGAAAATTCCTTTTGTTTGGCTTTTTGCTCTCTCTCTCGAAATTGCCACTGAAAATTGGTTCAAATGTGAGAGACTATAAAATTGTAGCTTTATTTCCTATGAACGGTGGAACGAACAACACCATTAATTTTGAAGAATAGTAGTGAAAAGGATGTTCAAAACCACACACACACACACACACCCTTGAACAAGGACTAAATGAAAAACTATGACAAAGAAAAAAGCCCTTTTTAAGTGGCTTCCTTTGTGTGTGTGTGTGTGTGTGTATGACGACATCTCCGACTTCTTCTCACCCCAAACATACAAAATGTCAATCAATACTCCCCAACCCAAAATAGGATTCCCCAATTCGCCTTCTCTTCGTCTTTGTCTGCTTGCTCCTCTTCGATATTATCCCTTTTTGCAAAGCTAAACAAACATTTTGTAAAAGACAAAGCAGAGAATAAATACTAAATGAAAAGGGAGCGGTGGGTGTTAAAGGGCAAGGGAACCAAATGAAATTCTTTGAGAAGGATCTAAATCATCCTTTGACCTTTTTTCCCCCCTCCGAGGTTAGAGAGTCTGTCGATATGTGTGTCCTAGTAGTGCTAGTGTGTGTCGAACTGATAGACAAAATATTGACTTTTTTGCTGTTTTTTTTTTTGCAAAAAGGATACGAGAAAATTGGAGCAAATGTTGATGGGAAAAAGAAGTTATTGCTTTTGATGTTTGATTATAGCATCGAGAGTTATTTTGATATGCCTTCTTCTTCGAAGACTATATAGTCTGTCTCTAGCAGACATATATTTTTTTGAGCATGACCTTTGTCAATATTGAAAATATCCTAGGATTTTTGATCAAACAACACACAAACAATACATACATACATATGTTCTAATGGAATGTGTACAAGTAGTATTTGCCAAGGATTATGAATAGTCTTAGGAAGTGAAGACAAATTGTGAACTCCCTCCCCCGCCCTCGCAATATAAACATTTGAATTGTTGATAATACTCGTATCTTAGCATAAATAAACAGTTTTTGTTTCAGACTACTACCCAAGTTTGATATGTGAACCTGTTTGTTGGTATTTTAAGCTTAACGAAACTATCAATTATATTATGGGAGGATGCAGAGTGAAGGGAATGTAAAACAATGTATGTATGTTCTACAAAAGGAATCGAATTTTAATTGAAAATTCTTGTGCATACTTTTATTTAAGAGATTATATTTAAATCTATTGCATATTTTGGGGCATTCAATGTGTGCTAGGGGATAATCGATAATAAAAGATTGTAATGTTTATTTTCTAAATAAACATACTTTAGAAAAGGGAACTATTAATTACATTGTTTGACCAAAACTTGGAATTTTCGAAAAGGTTATGTTACATATAAAATTATGAAGATGTATGTAGATTCGACATCAGAGGGATATGAAAAGAAAGACTAAGAGTAAAATGTCATTATTGGTATAAACAAGAAATAAAATCTCAATTGCATGAACCGTCTGAAGTACACTTCATTTGTTTGCCATGGTTCTGAATAAATTGACCACATGGGCTAGAAGGAGTGATTTGAGCTCTAACCCAAACCGGACAGAATTGGTACTCTTCACTAGAAAGTATAAGGTTCCACATGTGACAGGACATTGTCTGATCGGCAAATTGAGTCCAATGACTTCTGCAGAAGCTGTGGAGATGAGAATAAAGTACAACGTTGTTTCTTGATCCAAGAATAATCACTGCGCAATTTGAAGAATATCGGTTCTGATTTAGTTATAGTGCCTGTATGTATATAAACACAGGGTGGCTGATATGTAATGCAACAAAGTTAAGCGCCATATTTTTTTAAATTTTATTGTTCAAAAGCAAAAAATGTCGGAAATAACATAACATTTTAGAAACAGTTTAGATTGTTCGAATTGGCGACCTTTGGCACGAATTATGGCCTTCAAACGGCCGACAAAGCCATCACACGCTGCACAAAAGTGGCTCTGCGGTATTTTGGCCCATTCCCGGCGAAGCGCCGTCTTGAGATGATCGATACTTTGGTTTTTTTTAGTGTGAACCTTACTCTCTAAAATGCCCCAGGCGCAAAAGTCCAACGGATTGAGATCCGAAGATCTTGGTGGCCATTGTGCGGTAGAAATGAAGCGAGGAACCTCCTTTTTAAGCCATTCTTGGTTGACGCGGCCGAAATGTTTGTCTGCCCAGGGCTTCAATACTGTCTTTAGGACATTTTCCAGATAATATTCGGCATTTATATTGACCCCATGGTCGATGAATACGAGCGGGGAGCGACCATCGGCCGTTACGGCGGCCCACACCATTACCATCGGCGGCGCTTGAGTTCTGGTGGCCAATCGAAGGTGTAAATTTTCAGCTGACCTCTTTGGCAAGTAAACCCGATCATTTTGTTTGTTCACAAACTGCTCAATTTGGAATGGCTTCTCATCGGAGAAAACCAAATTCGGTAACTGGCCACTTTCGTGCAAGCGAAGCAACTCCTTGGCTCTTTCCAGTCTCACTTTTTTTGTGCATCGGTGAGCTCTTGCACTTTTTGGAACTTCAATGGCTTTAGTCCAAGCTCATTTTTTAATATGTGTTGTATCCGTTCCCGCGATATGTTCAGCGCACGAGCAATTTTTCTACCACTGCGGCGTGGATTTCGATCAAATCTGGCCTTCACTTTTCGGATCATTTCTGGTGTTGTTACCGTTTTTTTTCGTCCACTTTTTGGACGCGATGCAACACTGCCAGTATCATGGTAACGAGCAATGGTACGAGAAACATAAGATTTATTCACATTTAAATGCTGGAGGGCTCTAACGATAGCCACTTGTGTTTTCCACCCAAATACATATAAAGCAATCACACTATCACGCTTGAATTCCATCACGAATAACTTTTTTTCTGAATGCAATAGATCAAAATGCTTTTGTAAGCTTGTAAACAATAAAATGAACTGTCACTGAAATAAATCTGTCAGCTATTGGTGATAGCAACCTGAAGTTGGTTGCAATACATATCAGCCACCCTGTATATGTTACTTCCGATTTGGTCTCAAAATCGAAGCTTTATTTATTTATATGAATTACAATACAAAGTAAATTTATATTCTAATTTTTACGGTCCAGGGAAAAGCTGGGTGACTAAGACCATGTTGCTTGCTAAATATTGTAGCAAGAGCCTCCGGTGGGAATTGAACCCACGACCCCCAAACTCATAGGCTAGCATGCAACCAACTCATTTACTGGGGCGCTCCTAAGTTTAATTTTATATCCTATCATTACGAAATTTGGCAGAGAAGAGTATTTATATAGAAATAGACGATCATAGCTTTTCCCAACATATATATATTAGCTTCTGCATGAATGCGAAAGATCCTGATTCCGTCTTCCCACCCAATATTAGGAAAATTAATTGGCAAAAAATGTATTCATATGTATATTCAACAGGTATCTTCCAAAAAGACCTGAAATGAAAATGCAAACTATCCCGGATATAGAAGAAACGGTGAAACGAGTCACTGCAACTCTTAATGACTCGCTACAAGCCGCATGACTGAAACTAAAGCCAACGGGATAACAACAACAAGGCTCAATTTTAAACATTTGTGGGGGAGGTACCAGACGAAGTGAAACAATATGAGCCATCTACGATCATAGCAAGAGATAGGAGACAATTTGACCACATACAAAATCTCACAAAAATATATACATTTGTTCATTAATACGAGTATGAATTATGTCCCTATTAAAGCAATCCCCTTTTCCAAACTTCGAATCACTTTTTGATATAGACTTGAGCTCTTTCAGTCATTATTTCCAAATCTCCGTCCTTTTGTGGGTCATTTCAGTTTGGGAACATGAAAAAGTCACTAGGGTGTCCAAAAAACCGGTTATTTCGAAAAAGCTGTTTCCGGTTTAACCGAAATATTACTTTTTTAAAACCCGGTTTTCTGTTATTATTTTTTGTCGAAACCGGTTAACCGGTTTTTAGACCGGTTTTTAAATAATATACGAAAGTGATTAAAATGTCATTAAATGTTTATTGTACAAAAAAACAACACAATCATTTGTATTAAAAATTAGTAAACAAAAATAGATTATTATTTCATTTATTACAGCTTTAATTGTTTGGTTTACTTTAAATAGAAAGTATTATAGTTCTGAAATTACCTAAAAAAATAATAAATCATTCAGAATGTTGTTTCTTTTTATAATAATATCTAAAAAATAAAATACATTTTAAATGATTTTTCTTTTAATTTTTTATGTAAATTGACGTTGAAAAAGCTCACAAACTTTGATGTAGTCAATATTAGTCAGATAGTCATTAAAACATTGTATAAGTAACACAGCTTCTCGGTTTTCTTCTTAAACTTTTCAAAAAAAGCAAAGTCATACAATGTTGCTTGCTTTCGTTTTTCGATTCTGTGTGTGACATAAATCCAAAATTAAATTATTTGACTCATCAATATAGCAACTTATATATCAAACCGAATCAGAGGTATCTGGCTGTTCTGTCGGGATTTAACATCGCAAAAAAGTCGAAGCTATTTGTCTTTCCGTGTTTGAACGTATGCTTGAAGTGTTCTGTGCTTCATGGACGACTTATTAAATGCTTTGCTGTACTTCCTGACTTTATTTATTACATCATGATATCAGGAATAAAGCCAAAATCATTTTCAAGATCAGTGAATTCATATCCACTTTCAAAATATTCAGAACAACTGTCAGAATTATCCACCTCATCGTTTTTATGTGTTGCATCTTGTATAAATGGTATCCACAACAAGTAAAAAAAATAGATCAATACTTTAATTGAATAAAAAACCGGTTAACCGACATGAAAAAACCGGCTTTCTCGGTTAATCGAAAATTATTTTTTTTAAGAAACCGGTTACGGGTTAACAAATCCGGGACATACGATAGCAGAGACATGATAACGGCATTGTTTTAATCCAAAAATCACTAATAAGCAATGTCGTGTGCGCTGGCGCATTATTGTGTTGAAATATCAATGACTGGTTGTCCCTCAATTCCGGAGATTTTTTTTCGTATTCTTCACGCAACCGTAACCATAACTTAGAAATTATATTCCGTATTGACGGTAAAACTTTCAGGCAAGAACTCACGATACGCCATGCCATTGTAATCTAAGTTTTTGGTCTAATCATAACAGCTGTTCTCATTGGACAGATAAATTGCTAAGCATACCGTTATATCTGTCAAAAAGATACTAAAAAGGAAAAATCTATAAAAATGTCAACAGTGCTGAAATGACTTAAAATGACTCGAAAGAAATTGCACAAAATATTTCTGGGGTATATTAGGTCACTTGATCGATGTGTTACACTTTTGGCCTGTTTCACTTTTGGCCTGTTTCACTTTTGGCCTGTATTTAATATATACCCTTGTTCACAATAGTGGGGGCATTTAGAATTCTCTTATTTCTACAAAAAGTGCTATAATTTCTACATTTCGTTACCTCCATTCTAAACTATGCTAAGTGCAAAAATGCAGTTTTTCAGAAGAGGCGATCAAAGTTTGATGCATTTTTTAAATTTGTGTGGAATTCATTTGTAATGAAAATCTAATGACCTGTACTGTTTTGTGTATAACTTTTGATTGGATTGACGAATAAACACCAAATTTTAACTGAATATAATTTATAATATTAAGAAGTTAAAAATGCAATCTTCCTAAAAACATGCTAAGTCAACTTAGCATGTTTTCGATATGCTAGGGATATATTTACCAACTAAAAGAAATCTAAATTTGAATATACAACTAAGGTTTTGAACAGACCTTGTATAATAACATTTTTATGTAGGAGGACTAAAATTTTATCTTTTGAAAAACACGTTAAAAGAGTAACAGCCGTATTCATAATTACTTAAAACAGCTTTACAAAGCATTGTTAAGCAAAATTTGTTAAAACTGTATTCATAACCGATTATTAGCCTAAAACACCTTTTGCAAACCATTGTTAAATGTGTGGATTTTAATATAGGCTCGGCCCTACTTTAAGCGTTTGTTAAAGTGATATTTGCATTTTCTTCGTGTGCATTTGCAAAACATTTTTATGGAAATTTTTAATTAAATGAAAAAAAATATTATAAGACTGTTTTTGAACATATTTTCTAGAAATGGTTTAGGTTAAAATTAGAAAAAAAAAGAATAAAATGCGTAACTGTCCCTTCTAGAACGTGTTTATGTCAAAACTGAAGGTACCATTAAATGGGAGGTATATCAAAACGTGGACCGATTTGTGGCATTTTTCTAGGAAGAGTTAAAGGCATTGTGCAACATAAGCTGCTCCTTATCTTAAATTTCGTAAGGATTGGTTCCTTTTTTCGAGCAGTACTTTGATTGTCACAGACGGACGGACATGGCTAAATCGACTCTGGGCATGATTCTGCATCCATCGGTATATTAAATGCATTTTTGCATTCTTCTTTTTCCCATATTGTAAATCGGTAATAATAAATTAATTTTCGCATCCTTTTTTTCTATTGTTTCATAAAAGACCAAAAAATTTTATTGTTGCAAATTCACAACACAAGAAATGTAAATTGTACAAAATTCACTAGTTATATGTAAACGATCAACATGTGTTATATATTATTCGTTATTCGAATACCTTTTTGTATGTAATAAAAAAAATTATCTGTATTCGTCATTTATTTGATCTTTAGTTGTTGTTTTTTATTTATTGGACAAGTGAGCATACATTTTTGTTAATTAATACATTGGTTTTTAAAATAAACAATAAAATAAATTATATATTCGGCTGCTCTTAGAATTGATAATCCTATTAATGCATCATTAAGAGAGAAAATGGTGTGTGAAAGAGATGGTGTTGCCAGCATTACATTGACGAAGTCATTAATGTGTTTATTAGTTAAAATGCTGTTTATGAATACGATTTTTTAATAATCGTTTATTAGGCCAAAAGTGTTTGTTAACTAAAGTGAACTTTAAATCATAATTAGGATTTTTTATGAATACGACTGTAAGTCTGTTGCTTTGAAAACTATCAAATATATTTTTTTATCTGTCAATAAGTATGCACGTATTTATTTATATCTTTAATGTTTTTTTTTCTCTCTCTTTCAGGTAAGAATTGAAAATTGTAATGTTTATTTGGATATTCATTGGTAAGTTGCGAAAATTTTAAAGATTTGCATCAATGTTAAAAATTAATCAGTTTATAATTTATAAAAAATTTAATTAAATAGAGTTTTGACGTTTGTTTTGCATCGTGTGAAGACCCTTCCGCTGACATCATTTAACAGCTCTCGTGCGATGCTCAGACCTGGTTCAGACCTCGGATGTAAAGTTATTAAAGATTCGGTTAAGTAGTTTTGAAGATATACAAATATAGCCAAAATGACATAAAATGTCCTCAAATCGGTTTTCCCAAATATGTATACGCCTAAAACACCAAAAATAGAAAATTGTAGTTAAGTAAACCACATCAATTTGTTCTCTCTTCCATTCATAGATAAACAGCATTGCAAATAGCAAACATTAAGCCTTTCTGAGAAATTATGGAATTGTTTTCTTGTAATGGAATGTCGCAGCCAACACAACTGTCTCAGAAGGGTGCTTTATATTTTTTTATGTATAGAAAAAACATCAATTATTTTATTCTAGTTATTGTTATGCAAGAATGAGAGAAAATGATAAAAATTTTTCCTTTTCAACGAATTTCAGTTTCAATAGCAAATGCCATTGCCTACTTTTAATAAAGAGATTATATTTAAATATAATGTTGCATACTTTGAGGCATTCAATGTGTTTAGGTTGATTTCGACTTGAAACTGTTTACAATAAATTCAGCAGAAATAAAATTTATATTTGGAATTGGTGGTTTGTTCATAGACAAAAATTAACCCAAATTAAAATAAAATATAGTCCCAGAATTGTGGTATTCTGCTGCTTTTTTCTAGAAAGGCATTGTATATATTTTATATTGGTTGATTTTTTGGTCATAGCAACCCATTGAAATTATTTGTTCTCATCAGAAATACATCAAAAAGTTAATTGGTGGGTGGATACAATTAAATGTCATTAATAAGTATATATAAATGTATTGTGAATTTGTTTACGATATATTGTAATTGATTTGTATATGATATTTGTTTCATTGCATATTTTAAATAATTTCACATTAAAGTAAAATTAATGCACACCTTCAGGCTGCAATTGATTTATGAAATGAATGAATGACTCATAATTAAAATGGTCTTCCAGTTGCGTTTCCATGGCATTATGTTTCTACGAACCTACTTACAACTCAATCCAAATTATTCCTATACGTATTACATTTCTATTTATACTTTATAATTGCGTTCTTTCCTTTTCTGTATTACACCACAGATACATATAAATCTATTGATAATAATATTGTTGTCGTTAGCTTCAGGGACGTATCCAGGATTTTGGTTGGGGGGGCAACATTTTTTTTCCATAACAAAGATAAACAATTAAAAAATTGCGTTTATTGTGTAGATAATGGAAGGTAAGTTCCTTAGTTTTTTATTCCTAAATATAAATGTGTACTTTAGTAAGAGATCAGTAAAACTTTTTATAATAAAATACGTAAGAGTTAAAAATGTAATCTTCGATTTTGTTAAAGAAATATATCAATTATTTCATCGATTTTGACTTCATCTTTGTATATAGACATCAAAGCCAGATAAGATAGCCTTTCTCCTTCCATTCTGTTCCGGAGATAAGTTTTTATTCTTCTTAACGTCGAGAAACTTCGCTCAGCAGATGCCGTTGTCACAGGTATTGTGACCAGTATCTGCAAAAGGGTAAAAACGCTTGGGAACATGTCCTCATCACAAACTGAAATAGCATCTCATGCATTTGATGGCTTATCATTCTTCTTTTTCCAATAACACTGTGATACAAAATCGAACTTTCCGAATGGGATGAGACCAATTGCAAATGAAAGTTGACATTATCCATAACAAAACCCTCAAGGGTTTTTTTCAGTTCAGTGCGAGATTTTTTTTTACACGCATTTGAAGTTGGTGATTTTGGAACGCTGTCTAACAAGAAAAGATCATTGAAAATTTGATAAATTAATGATTATTTCTTTTTATTATCATGTAAAGTTTTGGTATCTTACGGTTGTTGGGGTCGAGGAAATCATTTATTACCTACAACTCACGACAGATGGCGCTGACCTGCAAATGGTGCTACTTCTTGTCGATTTTCATTGAAAAAGCGGTTCAAAATTACCAACTTCAAATGCGTGTAAAAAACAATCTAGCACTGAACTGAAAAAAACCCTTGAAGGTTTTGTTAGGGATAATGTCAACATTCATTTGTAATTGGTTTCATCCCATTCCCATTTTGGTTGTTGCACTGTGTAATCAATCCATATACTTTTTCAGCTAAAACAGATTTTGCTGAATTTTTAAAATCGTTTTTTTAAAAAAGTGTGACTTCTTCGAAATCTTCCTTTATTAGATTTACAACTTGTATCGGAACGATATTAAACAGACTTGTAATTATAGCTTCATGTTCGGAAAATCTATTATTTTAATGTGATATTACATCGTTCAGATATGGTATGAACAATGTTGTCCTAAAATACGCCCTGACATCTGAACCCGGAATATTAGCCCTATACTTTTGAGTGCCTACTCTTCTAGGTAGTGCAGCTTCTATTCCAAAACTTTTTGCAAGTTGTGTCGATTCTTCAAACAGTTTATCAAACTCCGCATCTGAAGTTCTACGCATGTCACTTAATTTAGTCGTTGCCAATTTTATGATTTCGTAAGCCTTTATTATATCTAGGTTAATCGTTTGCAAATACCGTGATAAGTTCTGTGTAATGGCCAAAACCGTACTACTTATTACCACACCCAATATAAAGTCAAATTTACATAGACGGTTGTGCAAACTCATTCCATCACTGCAACCTACATGTTAAAAAGGTAGATAGATACACGGGGCAAAATCGCCTTTTTTGATATGTTTGAATCGAAAGAAAATATATTTGGAACACAAATTTTTAAATATTATATATTTCTACGCAAATAAATTTTATTTGAAAATCAATAAAATATATTTGGAACGCATATATTAATATATTACAACAAAATATATTTGCGAACTAAATTTCTCAAATAAAGTATATGTTTAAGTACAAATAAAATTATTGTTTAGGAATTTCTCCAATTTTTTTTTAAAAAGATTTTCAAATCTTTTGCTGACTTTTTCGAATTTCGTTTTTAATTTTTTTCGTGGTTCCCAATTGTACCTCCCAGTTATTATTCCATATGCAGCAATGAATTTCTAAGCATTCGAAGCCATCGTTAGTTGTCAATCCACCGAAAAATTTATTTTGATTCAAGATTATAGGATTTCAATTATTATTTATTATTTTTACGAACATTATAAATTTCTTAAAAAAAATATTTTGAATTACTGAACAATATAACACAATTTATGTATTTTCTGAATACTTAAATGCAAATTTTTTATTTGTTTCGGAAATAATAGTCCAAAATAAAAACAAATTGGGAGTAAACAAAGATTTGTTTAGAACAACATCTTCCCAAATATATAACCTTTGTGTGTACCAAATATTATATGTTTGAGTGTACCCTAAACATATATATGTTTCAAGCCGAATTTGTTTGGGACAATATACTACAGAAGCGATTTTTTTTCAGCGTGTAAGAAATCATAAATGTAATTTAAACTTAATTTTCGCAATATCTGGATATCATAAATTTAAAGTCAACCAATATTACACCGGTCGACAAAAACAACATTTTTTCTTGGGTTTCTGTTTTAATGCATAGATTCTATCCTAGACGTCAAGAAACGTCAAAATGTCCAATCTTAGCTTTTAAAGTTTTTTTTTGTAAATTTTACATCGATAAGAAAGTTTTAAAGTTAAAACCTTACTAACTTAGCTATAACTTTTTAAATTATGCATCGATTTTCTTCGGAATGGGCTCGTTTAATTCACGACCGAACAGACTTTACGATAAAATCATAAAAATATAACATTTGTTCATTTTTAGATTGTTTTATGGAAGTTTTATTTTAAAAATATTAAAATTTTATCAAAAAATCACATTTTTTTGCAATATTTTGTAATACTCGTATATCGTCGAAACCGCTGAACGGATGGAAAATGGTATTATATGAAGTTGAAGGCTACTTAATATTTAATTCTTTAAAACTTTCCTCAACCAAATCGGATAAATGGTTCTCGAGTTATGCCACTATATGTCGTTCAACCACTAATTTCTTTCCATATCACAGCTTATCGCGAGAATTTAAAGAGACAACCCTTTAGGCTAAGAAAAAAGAGAGGTTGAACCACATATCTGTGGTCACAAGGCATAACAGCATATGTGTGTTTTTGCAAGTTTTCAGGAGAGCATTTTAAAGGTTTGAATCGATATAGCAAAAATATTTATAAACTTATTTTGAATTTTACACCTGCAATTTCTCAGGACTTCGAAGTGAAATTAATTAATACTAAAACATTTATATAATTATTTTAATTATAAATGTTATAGGCTAAAACTGTTTTATGCTGTTATTCCCTTTTTAAATAAATTAAGTTACAAAACACACAACTCGAGTTATGTCGTTATTACAAAATTAATTTTATTATATATTGCAGAATATATCGACTTATGCTGATAAATCAAAGGATGATTTCGAAATTTACAACATTCAGTAGTCAATATTAGATTTTGGAATAACAGCATAAGTTGAGTTATGCTTTTGTGCTAGGGCTTAGTTCAACTTAGTTCAACTAATAACATAACTCAGATATGCTGTTACGACTTCATTCAATTTACATCTTCAATAGTCCAAAGATAAATGGGGAATAAAAACACAAGTATAGTTTTCAAAGGAAAAAATGTGAGATATGCTGTTATGTACGTTATGAAATGTAGTGATACAGCGAGATATGCTAATAAGTCTTGCCTTGTATCTGAACAACTAAACAAGGTATCATCACCAAAATTTGTCACAATATGTAATCGAATATGGGGAACATCGTGGCATCAAAAACGCAATTTGAGCATAACTCGAGTTATGCTGTTATGCCTTGTGACCACAGATATTATGGCATAACTAGAGAACCATTCATCCGAATTGGTTCAGGTAAGCAGAATTAAGTAGCCTTCAACTTAGCAATACAATTTTCCATCCGTTCAGCGGTTTCGACGATATCTTACAAAGTATTGCAAAAAATCATATTTTTTGAGAAAATTTTAATAATTTTTAAATCAAAGACTCATAAAAACATCTAGAAACGCATAATTGTCATATTTTTGTGATTTTATAGTAAACTCTGAAAAGTTATGAATAAAATAGACCATTACCATTTTTTACGCTTTTGTATTGTTTTTTTTAACGGCCTTCCAAATATTTTTCGTGATTTTTTGAGTGATTTTGAAAACTGTAAACAGTTTATGCCTATGTTTAAAACATTTCGGGGGGGGCCCGGTGAAAATTATCGCATTCTAATTTCATTAATCCGGTTTTTCTAATGGTGAATCGAGGAAAGCAGAATGGCGTTTACGCCACTTTCAAAATAAACAGTTCAGTTTATTTTGTCTTAAAATATAAGAAAAATACATAATACGATTTATATTGTAAAGGGTTTTCCAATAGGAATGATATGATTTTGAAGCGATGTTTCGGTCATTTGTAATATGTCATGATCTGTCATTTGTTTTTCATTGTATTCAGTAGTGTTTACAATTTGATCATGGAGAGATATACGCAAGAACAACGTTTACAAATTATTCAGTTTTATTATAAAAAAAAACACTTTCCAGTCGACCTACGACCTTGACACCCATGAGCAATATTATATTAGCTCTCGTTAAGAGCTATCTTTTTGCCATTGACCGATTCCCGATCCGACGTGCCGTTAAGGAGATAGAGCAAAAATAAGCTTTCCGTTCACATTTGAAAATGATGCTAAGTCCATTGTTTTTTAAATAAAAAAAAACACTTTCCAATCAACCTACGACCTTGACACCCATGAGCAATATTTTAGCTCGTTAAGAGATATCTTTTTGCCATTGACCGATTGTGGCTACGTGTCACACAGCGAATGAAACAATTGAATTGTTGCGAGAAAAGTACGGAGATTCGATTATTTCAAGAAATTGTGATATTGAATGACATCCAAGACGTTGTGATTTAACACCATTAGACTATTTCTTGTGGGGTTATTTGAAGTCATTGGTCTTTCGAAATAAACCAGACTCTCTTCAAGCTTTACAAGTCAATATTTAACGTGCCATTCATGACATACGACTTGATTTAGTGGAAAAAGCGCTCGAAAATTGGGTTCATCGAATTCTTTCCTGCAGAAGAAGTCGTGGAGGTACATTTGAATGACGTTTTATTTAGAACTTAATTGTATCGAATGTACTTCACATTAAATAAAACTCTTTTGAATTTCTTTAACAATAAGTGTGTTTTTTTTCAAAGAAATCATATTACTCTTATTGGAAAACCCTGTAATAAATTTAAATACATATATACTTATTGCCAATGTAGTATACCTTAAGGATGTTCCCAAAGTAATACACTTGCATACTGTTAGTACCGATATTTTTGATACATTCGAAAAGTCAAAGATAAGTTTCTTTTGTCTTAAAATATAAGAAAAATACATACTACTATTTATATTGGAAAGGGTTTTCCAATAGGAATGATATGATTTAGAAGCGACGTTTCGGTCATTTGTAATATGTCATGATCTGTCATTAGTTTTTCATTGTATTCAGTAGTGTTTACAATTTGATCATGGAGAGATATACGCAAGAACAACGTTTACAAATTATTCAGTTTTATTATAAAAAAAACACTTTCCATTCGACCTACGACCGTGACACCCATTTTAGCTCTCGTTAAGAGCTATTTTTGCCATTGACCGATTCCCGATCCGACGTACCGTTAAGGAGATAGAGCAAAAATAAACTTTTCGTTCACATTTGAAAATGATGCTAAGTTCATTGTTTTGTTTTTTAAATTATTGTCTTTGGCGTCGAATCAATGCCAACGTTTTTTTGAGTGAATCTAGAATATAAATCATTTTTTTTGTTGCATATTATAATGTTTGGAACATATTTGTCACTGTCAGATGGAAACTCGCCTCGAATCACCCTTTTAGATTACTCTAACAAAGACTATAGTCTGGCAAAGAATGAACAACATTTTCCCAAGCGTTCTGCCAACTCTCACACGATATACCAAATTTAATTCCATATTTATTTAATTTTTTGCTTATATTTTCTCTCCTCCCGTTCCTCTATCTCTCTCTTTGTAATGTTAAAATTTAAGAAAATAAAGCATTGCATACTTCCAGGATGTTATTTAAACCGTCGAAATGTTATCGACTTTTAGGAAGTCAGTCGTTGCTTTGTTATTTGATATATTTCGTCGCACCAAAACCAACTTTAGCGCAAGTTCTTATATTACTTACAATTTGGTATGAAATGTTCAAGACTTAATTGCCTTTCCGTACAGCAGTGCAACGCCTGTGGCAAGGATGTTGATCTACTATGATAATAACAATGCCTTGGTGATGGTGATGATGAAAAGAAAATTGTAAACAATTTGATTTTCTTTGCCACGTTGCCAACATTTATGATATTTACTCACTTACAATTTACGCTATTTTACACAAACTTTTCAACGTCAATGGCAAATAATTTTTATTAGATATTTTGCTGTTGTTTCTAGTTTTTATGTATTTGGTCTATATGTCTGCTTTTGTGTCCGTCCGTTTGTCTGTCTATTGCTATTATAAAATTTCATTTGTTTACAGCTTAACAAAGATACGCAGAAGAAATGAATGAAACGTAAAAATATCTTTATTTATGTACATTTGTAAATACTCGTATCCAATTGAACGAAAAGAAAACTATTAAAAGAGGAACGCTCGGATCGGATGGTTAAACGGATGAACGCACGTTTGCCGTCATGCCGGAGAATGTATCATTCAAAACGCCGGAATATAGTCAGCGGATATTTATGTTTGCATTTTATTTCAACGGTTATTGTTGCGTTTTCTTAGTGTTATTAGATATTGTTGTATAATTTTCATATTTTATAGTCCGAAACTTTTGGAATGTATCAATTCCTTCAAATACAGAGGTTCTCGTACATTGAACAATATTACGATATATAACCCAAATTGTCCTAGTTCAGATTGTAACCATAAATATTAATAAAACAAGTAAGAAAGTTTCAGTCGGGTAAACCGACTAAGGTATACCCTCACTTTGTGAGTAATGTAATATTGAATATTACTCGCATTATTCTGTCAATTTGTGTGGGAGGTACCAGAAGGGGTTTATCAAATACACCTTTTTTTGCTGAACATTAGATACTTTAAATTCATTGCACTGTGCCGACCTATAAGCATTTATGTGCACTGGTATAAACGTTATGAGACATTAAATTGTTGTATGATTTGGGCATTTTGTGTGGGAGGTACAAAGAGGGGCGTGGCAATAATGCCCATTTTTCACCGGGCTATAGACACTATTAAAACATTACACTGTACAAAATTTCAAGTATTTTTATACACTGGTTTTAATGTTATAAGCTGTTAACTTTTGGTGCAAAAAGGTACCTTTGTGTGGGAGGTACCAAAAGGGGCGTGACAACAACACCCATTTTTCCCTGGACTGTAGGCAATATAAAAGCATAATACTGTACAAAACTTCAAGTATTTTTATACACTGTTATTAATGTTATAAGCTGTTAACTTTTGGTGCAAAATGGTGCATTTGTGTGGGAGGTACCAAAAGGGACGTGGCGACTTCGCCCATTTTTCTCGAGTTGATAACGACTAATAAGCTAATACTATGTGTGGAATTTCAAAAGATTCGAATAAGTGGTATAGCAGTTATTAAAAAATCAATATTTCACAACATTTTAACCCTATGTGGGGGAGGTACTAGAAGGAGTGGACCAATATGGCCCATCTTCGAACTTAGCCGGAGATAGAAAAAAATATTACCACAAACCAAATTTGAGGTCAATCGGTTACTACTTTCGAGAGTTATCGTGCGCACCAGCCAGCAGACACACAGACAGACAGACAGACAGACAGACGGACGGACATTGCTCATTCGACTTTAAATGACCCAAAACGGATTTCCTCCGAACATACTTGGGGTCCACCATAGGTATCAAAAATGCATACTCAGTTTTTTTATTTCGTGATCGTTTGTCCTTTTTTCACGACTTCTAATTTTCAAAGGATATATAAGTTTGAACAATTTATTTTCCCACTTTTACAAGTAATACAATGACGATATGGGTATCAAATGAAAGGGGAGGATCCCCGTTGTTTAACAAGCATTTTTGTTTTAATTTACTAGGACGAAAAAATGCGAAAAATTTACTTTGAAATTTTTATCCTTGAAAATTTCTAATGCTTTTTTCTTAGAAAAATATATGTTTAAGCCAATGCTACGTTTTCCGATTTCCACCCTAAAAAAGTTAATAATGAGTAAAGGTATGCAAGACCACTGCAAACACCCAATTTTTCTCAGCTACGCACAAACCTATATAAAAGGTTTTCCAATAAGAGTGATATCATCAGGAAATTCAAAAGTTTTTTATTTAATGTGAAGTACAATCGATACAATTAAGTTCTAAATAAAACGTCATTCAAAAGGCCTCCACGACTTCTTCTGCAGGAACGAATTCGATGAATCCAATTTTCGAGCACTTTTTTCACTAAATCAAGTCGTATGTCATGAATGGCACTTTAAATATTGACTTGTAAAGCTTGAAGACAGTCTGGTTTATTTCGAAAGACCAATGACTTCAAATAACCCGCAAGAAATAGTCTAATGGTGTTAAATCAGAACATCGGGGAGGCCATTCAATATCACAATTTCTTGAAATAATCAAATCTCCAAACTTTTCTCGCAACAATTCAATTGTTTCATTTGCTGTGTGGCACGTAGCCAAAATCGGTCAATGGCAAAAAGATACCTCTTAACGAGAGCTAAAATATTGCTCATGGGTGTCAAGGTCGTAGGTCGACTGGAAAGTGTTTGTTTTTGGATTTAAAAAAAATTGACAGCATCATTTTCAAATGTGAACGGAAAGTTTATTTTTACTCTAGCTCCTTAACGGCACGTCACATCGTGAATCGGTCAATGGCAAAGAGATAGCTCTCAACGAGAGCTAAAATATTGCTCATGTGTGTCATGGTGGAAAGTGGTGGTTTTCGGATTTAAAAAAAATGGAAAAGTTGCAATTGAAGAACGATTAAAAATCCTGTAAAATTTTCGAATATGATGATAGGCCCTTTCTCGTTTCTGATGACGATATACTCTTTATTATATACTCCAATTTTCGTTGACTTTTTCCAACACTCAGCTATGCACATTTTGTATCAAATGAACTGCGTGAGAAAAAGTATTTTGTCTCTCCTGAACATTTTGATTTTTTAGATGTGCTGTTATTCCAGAAAGCCACAGATTTAACCATTTTTGTCCCACTGCACCATATTATCCATTTTCACCCCACTGCATCATATTAAATAATTTTTACCCACTGCACATTATTTTACCATTTTTGCCCAATTGTGCTCCTAAAGTATACCATTGTATACCACGTTTTGCTCCACTGTACCTCTAGAAATATGAATTTTTAAAAAAAAAATCTGATCCCTAGGTTATATTCCAGGAGCTACACCAGCAAAATGGATATAAGCACATACATTTCAAAAATGTAGAAAAATACCTAGAAATGTTTGTATATTTATTCATTCTTTTAGAGGTTGTGGCCAAACTATTCATTCTAGATGTACTGGTCAGTTACAAAAAATACGAAGGGCACATGGAGGAAGAATTTTTCGTATGCATTGTTCATGTGGGATCATTATAGCTCCTAACTTTTGGAAATGCTATTTCAAATGTTTATTGTTTTTTGACCCCTTCTATGTAGTGAAATATCACCGAATTTTTTATTGATAGCGTATTACACGGGGCACATCGACAGTTATACAGGGTGGCGCAGAATGTTCTATATGGTTTAAATGGTTTATAACTTTTTTATTTATGCGATAATTATATATTTTTTTTTAAAAAAAGATACGGTATATTATTGGGGAATTTTTTGCAATCAGCTTTGAAAAATGATATCTTGTAAGTGATGTCCATTTTCTGCTTCGCACATACGTGCTCTTTTTAGCATATTTTTCATAACTTTTCGCAAAATTTCAGAAAAATTCATTTATTTTTGTACGTTATTCGATTCATAATTAATTCCCCAAGTCTCCTTCACAAAATGCTGATAAAAAACAAAGAAAGAATAATAATTAAAAAAGTTATAAAGAATTCAAACCATATAGCTCATTCTGCGCCACCCTGTATTATAACTTTTTAAAGAAGTGGGGGATATGAAACGAACGAAAAATTTCGCTAAAATTCAATTATTTTTGTACGTTCTTCGATTCATAATACTGTCCAACAGCATTTTTGGAACAGAATAGCGACCCTATAATTCTGAAAGGGCATGTTGAGTAGATAATTTTTGTAGAATAAACTTATAGTCCAGCTGGTCTGAATTTTTTTTACAGTGAGTCAAAATTTTAATTTTTTGTCGAAGCTAGCATTATACTAAATGGAAAAAATGATGTAAGTTAATGTCTGAGAGATTTCTCATTGCCAGAGTTACATAGTGGAATTTTATGAGGATAATTTTTGTCGAAGATCTTAACCCTCCAGCTCCCCTCTTAATGGGTCAATTTGACCCTTTTTTCGAAAAAAAAAAATTAAAGAAAGTCCTTTCAAAAAGAACACTAAAGGATTAAAATATTCTATGAAAATGTTTGCCGGAAAATTCAGTGGGGGTCGCCAAGGACACAAAAGTTGTAATTATATCTCTTTACGTTTAATTAGCAAAATTACATGTGAACTTATACAAAAAATTCTATAATGTAAATATGTATAGAGCCGTGATATCTGTGGAAATATTGGAGCAGAAGAGCGACTCTATAATTCTTATGGTCAAGCTGGTCTGAGTTTTTTTGTTACAGTGGGTCAAAGTTTTCTTTTTTTTTGGTCGAAGGGAGTATTATACTAAATACAAAAAGCTGTAAGTTAATGTCTGAGAGATTTCTTATTGTCAGAGTTACATAGTGGAATTTTATGATGTTCATTTTTGTGGAAGATCTTAACCCTCTAGCTCCCCTCTTAATGGGTAAATTTGGCCTTTTTTTCGAAAAAAAAAAGTCTAGATTAAAATATTCTACGAAAATGTTTGCCGGAAAATTTCAGTGGGGGTCGCCATTTCGACGTTTTCGTATAATATTTTAATCATTAAATGTCCTTTTTCGAAAGGACTTTCTTGACTTTTTTCGAAAAAAGGGCCAAATTGACCCATTACGAGCGGTCAAAAAACTATGCGTATGAGCCCGAAACAAAACAGCAATCGACCGTGTGGGTCTTCGAAGACGAGCCAAATCCAATGAAAGTTGTTCGTGGAAGAAGCACTTCGAAGCAAATGGTCGCCTGTATCTTCGGCAAAACTGGTCATGTGGCGACTGTTCCGCTTGAGCAACGTAGGACGGTCAATTCTGAGTGGTACACCACAATATGTTTGCCTGAAGTCTTCGGAGAAATTCGAAAAACGAACAGGAGAAGACGAATCATTGTGCACCATGACAATGCGAGCTCTCACACATCGGCTCAAACCAGCGCCTTTTTGACCGGCCAAAACGTCGAATTGATTGGTCATCCGCCGTACAGTCCTGACTTGGCACCCAATGACTTCTTTTAATTCCCGCATATCAAGAAAAAAATGCGTGGTCAACGATTTTCGTCGCCAGAAGATGATGTTGAAGCGTTCAAAAACCATGTTTTGGAGGTGTCTCAATCGGAGTGGAAAAAGTGCTTCGACAATTGGTTTGAGCGCATGCAAAGGTGTATAAATCATGCTGGAGAAGTCTTTGAAAAACAATAAAACCATTTTTGATGATAAATATTCGCATTTTCATTAATAGGCCAGAAATATATATAGCAGCCCTCGTAGTCTAGTCCCTCGCATTAAACTTAACTGATATTTCAAAATTCCAAATTGTCGTATAGAAGTCAAGATTTCGTTATTTTCAAAATTCCAAATTGTCGTATAGAAGTCCAGATTTCGGGAAAGGCAAACGAAAAAGTCGTACTTTTGCGTATTCGCCATTAATTTCAATGTTAGTATTTTCTGTGTATAACGATTATAAATTCCACTGTACAATACGCTCTGGGTATTTTTGTTTATTGTGTCATGTCAGTTGTGTCAATATTTACATTTTGTATTCTCTCTTTCTCTTCAATATTATTGTTATTGTTATTATTCTCACATAAATAAACTATATTGAAACGAATACCCAATGAATTGCAGATGCGATAGAGATAAACTGGTAGCGATATTTTTGCAAAAAAAAATGCAGATGCAGAGAAAAATTGAGTCAAAAAGCGATTGTGTTTCTTTTTATATCCTCACTTTAATGGAGTGACCTAAGACCCTAAGTATGTTCGGCGGAAATCCGTTTTAGAACATTTTAATTTGAGCAATGTCCGTCCGTCTGTCTGTCTCGTTGGGGCGCACGATAACTCTCGAAAGGAGTAACGGATTGTGATATTATTGTTTCCATCTCAGACTGAGTTCGAAGATGGACTAAATTGGTCCTCCCCTTGTAGTAGCTCCCCGACAAAGGGTAAATATTTAGTGAAATTTCGATTCGCTAATAACTTCTATACTACTTATTGGAATCTTCTGTAATTTCGCTATCTCATCTAACACCTTGAGAAAAATTGGCAAAGTATGTGGATTTTTTCAAGGTGTAGATTATATAACAATGTTTCACTTAAACATTCTTTCAAGAATATTCTATTTTCTTGATTTTTCTTTGCCATAAATTTAATTTATTCAAATTCTCTACTTTTTATACTACATAATAAAAAGTTATGTGTTTAGGTAAACATTCTTCATAATGACCGTCTGGAAATGCTGTAAAAAGGCCTAAAAATTTTCAGACTGTCGCCGCATCTCATTAACATTTAATAAATCTTTTTTATAATTTTTTTTTTCTTCTTCAAATCAAGTAATTTTATTATCTCCCCTTTTTTCTGTATGCGTATTTAGCATATAGCAGGTGTGTTTATATTATGTATATGTATTATCAAAAGGAAAACAATTGCTAAAAACATAAATATAAATTTTCAATAAAAAACAGCAACAACAACAACTGCCGAATGCCTACGTTTTAGGATAATAAAAATATATCAATAAATTTAGCATAATTTCAATCGTAAATTCTGAAACCATTCAAACTAAACAAAACAATTTACGAACGAACGAATTCACATGTTTTGCGTAATAAAACATAAAAAGCGTATCTTCGAAATGAACATATTTCCAGAATATATTAAAAATATTATTATTGTTATTATTATGATGATGATTATTAAATAAAATGAAAAGAACGGACTGCAAAACGTGCACGTCTAATAAATTGGAGGAGTGAAAAAAAGGAGACATTTGCCACAGACAATAAAAACTGGCATGAAATAAACAATACAGCGTGGACAGCACCTCCTCGGTCACAACTAGGAGCCATCATCTGGTCCATCGCCTCTATGCCAATATATTTGAGAGTGGAGAAAATGAAATGAATGGATGTTGTGTATACTCGTATACTACTCGTCAACATCAGAGCAATAGGCCGTGCCAGTTAGATAATGTCTAACAGGCCATTGCACAGTGTTTTCAAGCCAAAATAAAACATGTCACCTCTTCTTCGGTTGCTCTGCTGATTCCATTCTATCCCAAACAACCTGAAACTATAATAAATATCAGAGTTCGGAAAAAAACACTAAGGAACGGTTCCTTAGCGTTCTGTACCGTTCCTTTGTCGCGAACGGAACAGTATCGCAATCCTTACAAGAGAACAGAATACACAACATTTTTTAGCGTTACTGTTCGCGAACGGTACCACTACGATAACGTACCGTTCTTAGAACACGACGAACGGTATCACTACGATAACGTACGGTTCATAGAACAGTATCACTACGACGTACGATAACGTACGGTTCATAGAACAGTTACAGTATCACTACGTTTAGCGTTCCGTTCTTTTTTATATGTTCGCGAACGGTACCACTACGATAACGTACCGTTCTTAGAACACGACGAACGGTATCACTACGATAACGTACGGTTCATAGAACAGTATCACTACGACGTACGATAACGTACGGTTCATAGAACAGTTACAGTATCACTACGTTTAGCGTTCCGTTCTTTTTTATATTCGATACCACTGGTCGCAAATATGAAGCAATCTTAATGAAAATTGATACAGTGTTATTTCTTAACCCAGGGACGATCCCCATTTGAAATGGGGCATATCGGTCCATACTTTGAAATTTAAATATTTTTACTGTGTATTACATTCAATCGTGCCTAGTGAAAATTAGACATATCGGTCCATAATTTAATATATCCCCCAACCTGGGTTAAGAAATAACTTTGTACCAATTTTCATTAAGATTGCTTCATATTTGCGACCTGTGGTGTCGAATATAAAAAAGAACGGAACGCTAAACGTAGTGATACTGTTAGTGTTCTGTTCAAAAGAACAGTATCACTACGACGTAGTGATACTGTTCTGTGAACCGTACGTTATCGTAGTGATACCGTTCGTCGTGTTGTAAGAACGGTACGTTATCATAGAGGTACCGTTCGCGAACAGTAACACTAAAAAAATAAATAACGTTAGTGTTCTCTGAAGGAACCGTTCCTATAACGTACTGTTTTTTTCTGAACACTGATAAATATTTCCGCCAAATTTGATTAACATAGCTCTATTATTATCGACTGTAGAATGATTTTAACAGACAGACGGATATGGCTAAATCGTCTTAGAAATTTCTTTGGAGAATTACGAGGATGGTCCCAAAATACGCTGACCTAACAAAGAAAACACAATAAATTTGGAAAAATGTTCCTTTACATCTTAACATATTCTCCCTTTATCTCAATTCGCGTTTTCCAGCGATTTTCAGTTAGAACTGTCTAGCTCCTGGAAATAGCCACCAACCACAACCTCCACCTCATCATTGCTGGCAAATGTTTTTCCGCCGACTCTTTCAAGACTTTTTTCAAGTTTGGAAACAAAAACTAATCCGAGGGATCTGGCGAATAATCTGAGGATCTGGCGAATAAGGTGTGT